>JAJHZJ010000570.1:7647384-8344884 GCA_023548195.1 Bettongia penicillata ogilbyi
AATTCTTGGTAAGATACAAGTTGAACCTATTGGCCTCTGAGGTTCCTTCCAGTTCTGAAATTCTGTTACTTTATCTGGTGGGAAAGAATAATTACTAATGCATGATTAAAATTTCTATTTGTAGCTGTTTGAATGATTCTCAAGGGTTAACGTGCACATCTTAGGTGTGCACAAATTGTTTTCCCCCTGATAGCATGTAAGATTTTTGAGGGTAAAAGTTGATTATTTATTGGAGCATAATCCCTGGGGACTGAGTAAATACTTTGTAAATGCTTAATGACTGTTGATTGCGAATTATTGACAGTCTAGGTTCCTCAGTGGCAATGCACTCATTTACTAATAGGCACTGAGATAGTAAAAAAAGGCAAAAGAGTTTATTGCAAACAAAGAACATTGACTACTTAAGAGGTCTTAGTACTAATTCAGCTGTGGTTGATAAATTTTGTGTCCTTGGATAAATTCAATTTTGATCACAAAGGGACTGAATTTCCCTTATGAAAGATGCAGGGATGAAGAACTTTTGGCCTCAAAGTCACATGGGGCCTTCTAGGGCCTTGGGTGCAGCCATTTGACGGAATCCAAGTTTTACAGAACAAAATCTTTTATTACAGGGGATTTGTTCTGTGAAGTTTGGATCAGTCAAAGGGCCGCAGTTGAGGACCTAGAGGGTCACATGTGCCTTAAGGTCATAGGTTCCCTATCCCTGAAGGATCCAGTACAGTGATGTTCAAAGTTCCTTCCAGATCTAAGGGTATATAATCCAAAAACTTAACTAGAATTTTTAAACCTTGATTTATAAATAATTCTTCCCTGTAGGGGCCTTAGCCCTTTATTATGCGCTGCTAGAGGCATAAAACAGATATACATCTGCTATTAGAACATCAAATCTGTAACAAAAATGTTTCCAAGCCCCCTGGATTTTCAAAGTCTTTCTGAGTAGTAGTTGCTACAGAAGATCTCTAATGTTGCCAAAGAGTATAGAAGGACCTTCAGAGATCTGGGAGATCCTTGGCCCTATGCATAGAGTAAAATTATAATGATAGGTTCAGTTTCATTTTTGAAATTGGTCTACTAACCTGGCAAACTTTTGGAAAACAAACTGATTAAATGGTAACCAGAAGCCTGATGCATTTGTGTTGGGGTATGCCTAAGATTTCTATGTGCTCCTAGCAAGTTTTTAAACTCCACTCCCTCTAACTCTAAACCTGTCTCCTATTTTCAACCATAACTTGTGTTGAGTTCAGTGTTGTGCTGTTAAATGTTTAACCACTGGCTCTCCAGAGGAGAGTATGTAAGGGAAGGATATACTTTTAAATTTAATCAGCATTAACATTATCCTCTCTCACTTTCTTAAGTCTAAACTATAAACAACCAGTGAAGCCTTGATTTTGTAGCATTTGCCAACTTTCGCGGAGCAGATACACTCAATGTAACAATCAGCTCTCCTTCCCACCTCTCTACCTCAACCCCTGGTAGTGTCCCTACTTCCCCCTCTCTCTTCCACTTACTTTCCTCATTTCTCTGCCACTTTCCACTCAATGCTATAGGCTGAGCAGAGGGACTGTGACTGGTGTGGGTCTAAGTGCTATCCCTCCTGATTCCTGTCTGAATTGCACCTGGTTTCCCAGCTGCTGAGTGGTTTTGCCAGATTGCTTTCCTTCCTTTTCACCCCTTCTATGAACCTGTGATCCTAGCCAGGGCCCCAAATACAGAGGGAGCAGAAGCTACAATGTACTAGCAGATTAAAACTGTGTTATTTAGGAGAAACCAGCTTGGCACTGGGGGTGTTGCTCAGGGCAAGAAACAATCTTTGTTCTCCTTTATTAAGCCCTGGCTTCTGCTGATCCAAGTATGCCAGTTTTTGACAATCTTTGTTTGCTGAGTCAGTATTTTCAATTCCTTCAGTTTGTTCGAAAAAGAGACCAGGGAAGAGGAGTGACAAATTTGGGGGGGCGGGGGGAGGAAGGTGGTTGTGAATGGGAAGGGTGGTGGAGGACTGTCATCTATTGAGCGTCCCTTTTGACAAGTAAGTATAAGGGCACATGGGCAGGGAGTCAATATTCTCATGGAATAGATGCTGATTTTTTTAATGTAATTCACTTATATTTAAGGAAGGGTTTAGGATGAGCAAATGAAAAAGCATTTCTTAGTGCTGGGGAAAGAAATAGGACTGAGAGGCCCTGCTTTCTAGGAGCCTGTTAGATTCAGATTGGAGGCGACTATATGATGGGGTCAGCAGTGGGCAGAAGGTAGAGTGCAGGGTCTGCCCTCTTACTGACCCTTGACCACTTATTAGCAGTGTGACCTTAGTATAATGAAAATAGCCTAGCTCTGGAGCCAAAGGAGCTGGATTCAAATTCCACTTCTCCTGTTTACTACATTTGTAACTTTGGGCATATCACCTGACTTCCCTGAGCTTCCATGTTCTCATCTATAAAATGAGGAGGTTGCCCTAGGTGACCTCTAGGTCCCTTCCCACCCTGGCTCTATAATCCTGTGATCCTCAACCTCTCTGGATCTGTTTTTTTATCTGTGAAATGAGGGGATTGGACCCAAAGCTGCTTCTAGCTCTAAGCTTCCATGAACTTTTGCCAATATACAAAGTGCTTATGCATGTATATAATTGTGATTGGGTTATTGTGTGTGTTTTTTTAAATCAATAAATTTGGCTTCCTTGGGAAGGAGGATTTTTATTTAGAAAGCCTAAGGGAATTCCTCTACTTCCACTAAGATAAGGCTCACCCTGCTGTAGTCTTCTGCCTCATCTTCATTTACTAGTATGTCCTCCTAGGAACCAATTGAGCAGCCAATAAACATTTATTAATAGTCCATCATGTGCTAGGCATTGTGCTAAAAACACTGGGAATTTAAAAACAGAAAAAGAGGTAAAAAAGCAGTTCTTGACCTCAAGGAACTCACAATCTCATGGGGGAAGACAACATGCAAACACACACACACATACACACACAAGTTAGATACACGGCAAATAGGAAATAACAGAGAAAAGACACTAGAATTAAGAGGGATTGGGAAGGCTTCCAGTAAAAAGTGGGGACCTAAAAGAGACCTCCCCCAAAGGGAGGTCACAAGTTGGAGTAGAAGACGGTAGAACATTCCAGGCATGGCCCGGAGCTGGAGCCGAGAGATGGAGTGTTTTATTCTTGGAACAGCCAGGAGACCAGTGTCACCGAATCAAAGAATACTATCAGGGAGTAGGGTATAAGAAAGCTGGGAAAGATAGGAGAGGGCTTAGGTTAGGATGGATTTTGTTCCGAGTAAACAAGAGTTGATAAAATAGACCACTGGTTTACTTTATAGGACAAATGTATTAGAGGATTTTCAGATTGTACTATGTAGTGTTAGACAGCAATGCCTGCCAACTGGTTGTGGTAACTGCAGGCACTTGGACAGTGTAATAAGAAAATGATCCCATGGATATTTGCAGAAAGAAGAAAACTCACCTGTGGAAGATGTACAAATGTAAAGCTGTGGCAATCCTTAAACATGGGAACACTTCCTAGGGGATCGCTGATGTAGATATAATGCAAAAGAGGAAGCCTAGATTTGGGGGGAAAGTACAGCAAGGTTAGATTTGAGTCTCAGCCCACCACTTACCTGTGTGACACTCTGTCTCAGAGCCACAGGTTCCTCTTCTGTAGAGCAGTGACAACTGTACTTGGAATTACAGGGTTTATGATGAGGACCAATCAAGATTATATATGTGAAAGGATTGCTTGCATGCATAGAAGCTATTTTAATGAATAGAATAATATGGACATTCTAATGAATAGAATAATATGGACATCCTCCCATGTCCAACAGGGCATGGCCTTGATCTTGAATTGTGCTCTGCCAAAATGTTTGTCATCCCAAAGGGGAAATAAGGTTTTTTTAAACAGTAAATATATTTCCCCATAAAGCAAGGAATACTTAAGCCTACCCTGTTTGCGTGATTTCTCATGAACACTTGTAGAATGGATTGCTTCCTCAAAACACATTTTTTTTTAAAATGCATGACCACATGAAAACTGCTTCTGAACACACTAACTAGGCTTGGCCCAGCAAAGCTTCTATCAAGTGAAGGCATCTCACAGATGTTTAACATTCTCATAATACAGTAACAATAGATTGGGGCAGGGGGTTATGTTTGTAACAACTTAAAGAGATAAAATGTTTCATCATCTTCTACTCTTTCATAAGAAACTCCCCAATAAAGAGACCTGTTAGCCATCTAAGCATTCAGTAAGATGATGAAGAGTTGTTTGTTTTAATGGGGTGGGTTCCAGACTTGTGACTTCATCAGGGGAACCTAAGTTATGGAAAGTCCTTCCACCCATGTAGACTCCATTACATGCAACTTAGTTGGAGTTGCCTAAGGTCATTAAGAGTTTATGGAACTTTCCTCAGCCTCATCCAGGCTGGACTTAAAACCAGATCTTGATTCTAAGACCACTCCATACCACTGCTCTTTACTGAAAAGAGTTACAGAAAACATATATAAAGATTTCATCCCTGATCTTGAGGGTCTTTTAATTCCAGTGGCAGTCAAGATGGAGTGAACAATGAAGGGTTAAATTATTTGATACTAATGAAGTTGAAGAGTGAAAGATTTTAAGGGGCTGGTATTATGGAAAAGATGGAATGTAAATGAGGTTTCAAAGGAAAGGTGACATTTGGGAAGGTAGGAAAGAAAGAGGGGGCATTCCAGGCAGGGCCAACTGCCTCAGCAAAGGCACACAGTGACCTCTGGGACTGGGGGAGAGGAAGAGACTGTGGAAAGACCAACCAGCCTGGAGCTGAGTTGTCTGAGGTGTAGCAGAAAAGCAAATATTGTTAGAGCCAAAATTCTACAGGCTGTTGAAAGCTACACTTTGAAAGCTTGGACTTGATGCCATGGGAGATTTTTTCTAAACTGGGTAGAGACATGATGACAACGGAAACCTAATCTGGAAGTGGGTCTACAAGCTGTGTTGGTGAGGAGACACTAGAAGCAGGGAGATCAGTAAGGAGGCTGCTTTAGGAATCCAGAGGTCATAATTCCTAGAGTCAAATGGCGGAGATTTTCAAGGGAGTGCTTGATGAAATGAGGTCACAGATCAACTCTTGGGGGATAAAGAAGAAAGTATATATTTTTAAATGATCAATAGGTTTCTACCTTAGAACAGAGATCTCACTATTTAATAGAGGTGGTGTAGTTGCAGAGGTGTCATTTTTTTTTCTCCCTTATCTAAGGTTAAGGAGGTTTGGAGAATAGTTTTGTGTAAGATACCCAGGTTGAGGTATTCTTTATACAAATGTGAATATAGACTTCAGCGTTGGTGAAAGGCATAACAAATATGTCTAACCCCCAAATCTGGGAATTAGTGAAGGAATTCAGACTGGTCTGGGGAAAAGAACATTTAAATTGGGGGTAGAGGTTAGCAAGTTACTACATAAAGGAATGCTAGGATATCCTGGTTAGATGTGTAGGTGAATGAAGGTTTAATCAATGTTGATGTTCCTGGTTGATTGTTGCTGTTCAGTTGAGACTGTAGTGTCAAAAGGCAGGGATGTAACTCTTCCTCATATGTGGCACTCCATTTTCAATTACCATCTCCATGCCTCGGTGCTGCCTGTAACCCCCCCCCCCCACCTGACCCCTTCCTCACCTCAATATTTTGGAATCTCTGGTCTTCTTAAGGGCTTAATTCAAGCCTTTCTATAGGAAGTCTTTTCAGATCCCTATTCCCACCTGCTACCTTCCCTCACATTACCTTGTATCTATTTTTAAATATTTTTTTCCTCAATAAAAATGAGAGAAAGAAGGTGAAAAATAGTATGCCTTTGGTCTGTATTCGTATTCCGTCAGTTATTTCTCTGGAGACAGATATAATTTTTTTTTATCATAAGTCCTTTGGAATTTTCTCTTACATCATTATATGCTGAGAATAGGTGAGTATTCACAGTTGGTCATTGTTCAATGTTGCTGTTACTGTGTACAGTGTTCTCCTGGTTCTATTCATTTCACTCAACATCAGTTCATGGAAGTCTTCCCAGGTTTTTCTGAAATCATCTTGCTGAGCTTCCTTTGAACTATAACAAATACTCATGCTTCATGCAATAGCTAACTGTACTATACAATGAATAGGTCTTGGTGGGATGCGGGGTGGGGGGAGGAGGGAAGGAAAGGATAGTGTTAGGAGGAAAAGGAAAGGACCATAAATCCCAGGGACATAACTTTAGAAGGCAAATCTCTGCCCTTGATGCACCTGGTGATATCAAGGAAGCATTGCTAGAGAAGTGGGGGTATTTACCTGTCAAAGGGATTTATTTCAGGACACAACTGATATATCCCAAGACAGGGACAGAGATGCCAATTTGGAAGTTACCTATTTAGATGTGAGAATTTGAAGCCATAAGAACAGATGAGATGTTGAAGGAAGAAGTGTAATGATAGAAGAGCAAGAACCTTCAAGAATCAGAAACTAGGAGGTAGGAGAGGCATTGGGAGGAGGCAGTGTTGTTTGTCCTTCATTCTGGAAGAGGACATGGCATCAGGGAGGTGATGCCATGATGGGCAAGTGAATTGGATTGAAGTGAGGGAGGGCTGTGCAAAGTCCCCACTTCTCCTCCAGAGTCATCCACCATTGAAAGGAACTATGACAGCAGTAGGAAGAAAAAAAACTCCCTGATTTCTTTGGCATGAGCACTGATGCAGATTGTAACTCCGTTATACCTTAAGTGATTCTTCATGCATTGCAGTGACCAAAAGGAGGGAGGACGGGACCAAGTATTTATACAGCACCCTACACTGTGCTGAGTGTTTTAAAATATTACCTCCTTTGATCCTCACAACCCTGTGAGGTAGGTGCTGTGGTTATTTCCATTTTACAGTTATGGAACTGTAGCTTACCTTAAAAAGGTAGGAAGAAGCTAAGAGACTTGCCGAGTGTCTCAGAGTACTAGTAAGCATCTGAGGCTGAATTTGAACTAGAATCAGCCCACAGAATCACCTAGTGACCTGCCTTCTAGTGAGGATGCTCTCGTAACGTAACTAGATTGCTTGTCACAAAACTCATCATTAGGACCACACTTCAGTTTGGTCTGACAAGCCAGGACTTGGGCTCTGCTAAGTATAGCTTTGGTAGACCAATCAACAATCATTTAAAAAGAGCCAACCAGATGTGAGTCAATGTGCCGGGTGCTGAAGGCTGGGGTTACAGCGCATGAGTGAAAAACTCCCTCCTCTTGGGAAACCTTACATTCTATCTAAGGAGGTAATGTACATATATAGATGTATTCAAAATGTTGAGGTCCTTACAAAATTATTCCCCTGCTTCTTCTCAGTCCATACTACATAGGGATTTTTTCCATAATTTCTTAGTGTGAATTCCATTACCTTCATATGTAACACAATTTGTTCACTCATCCTCAGATCGATGGCTGATTTAATAATAGATTTTAGGCTTTTGCTTTCTCTCCTCTCCTCCCTCCCCCTCCCCCCCCCCCTCCAAAACCCTTTAGTTTACTTCTCAGGAAGTTTATTTTTCTTGTAGCTATCTCTTCCAGGCATTATTGGCATTATCCTGCCACTTTCCCTGGTGCCCCCCTCCCACCCCCAGTTGTTCCATTTTGGGTTTCCCTTTGAGTTTCGATGTATTTCTGTAACCCTGTATGGTGTGTTCAACAACACCTACTACAATAGGTCATAAAGATAAAACAAACGGTTAGGGTAGGGAAAAGTAGGAGGGGCACTAGAGAGTATACTGAAGGTGGGGGAGAGGAGAGATAAGGTGTGTTTACTTATTTTTTAGGTCTGCTTTGGGTTTTATTTTTTTTTTAAGATAAGACTTCTTTAAAATAAAGGGAAACTGGGGCCCCCTTCCCCTTGCCCTCCACCTCCCTTTTCCAGGATGAAATCTCAGCCTAAAACAAAAAGTACTTTATAGCATCAGTAACAATGGGTTTCCAGCTTTTGTTTGAATACCTTCTTTGACTAAGAACTCACTACCCCAGAGATAGTCTGTCTATTTTGGGACTTTCCTAATTGCTTTTTTTCATATTTAGCCAGAAGCCACATTCCACCCTCTCTTCTCATTCTGCAGGATACCCTTAATCCTCTTTCCTATAACAAAGTTCTCAAAAGACCCAAGCCATGCCTAACTCTTTACTTTAAATAGTCTTTCTTCCTAGGTTCAAGTAGGCTTGGATCCCTCCACAGAAGCAATCCAATAAACATTTATGAAGCATTTACTATGTATCAGGTGCTAGGGATACCCTGATAAAAATGAGAGGGAAAAATAACTCAAAGAATTTATTCTACCAGGGATAAACATGTATGTACATGATTAAAGAGGGAGATTGCACTAATGATTAGGGAGTTGAGAGGACTTTAGGGAAGATCCAGGAAAACCAATTTGGCTTGTAACAAAGAGCATATGAAAAAAGTAATGCGGGAAAAATCTGGAAAGGTAGTCCTTCATCTTGGTAGACTTTGATTTTATTTCCTCCCACTCAATTACAAGTAAGCAATTTTTTTAACACTCATTTTTTTTTAATTTTGAGTTCTAAATTCTTTCCCTTCTTGAGAAGGTAAGCATTTTGATATAAAATATCCATGCACAGTGACATAAAACATTTCCATATTACCCATGTTGTAAAAGAAAATGTAGACCAAAAGGAAAAGAAACCCAAGGATAATAAAGAATGTAAAAAAAGAGATCAATTTGTATGTAGACTCCATCATTTCTTTTGCTGGAGGTAGGTAGGATTTTTCATCATGAATCCATGTGGGACTTTTAAATACCAAACTGAGGATTTTGTATTTTATCCCAGTGGCAATAGAAACCCACCTGAAGTTCTGGAACTAGGGAGTCAGAAGATCAGGTTTATGCTTTGAGAAGATTATTTTTGAATTAACAAAGATCTATTCTTTCCTTCCCACCCCTCACCCCCAGAAAAAAGAAAAAAGATGAAATGAAGCTCTCTTAACAACTATGTATAGTCTAGCAAAACAAATTCCCCATGTTGGCCATATCCGAAAATTACATGTTTAGAAGATTATTTTTGATACCTGTAGAGAGAGGTTGGATTGGGAGAAAAGAGGAATTGGAAGCCAGGAATCCTTTAAAAAGGCTATGGCAGCATTAGTCTAGGAGAGAGTTAAGAAGGACTTAAGTGAGGTGGAGTGCCCCTGTTCTAATCTAATTAATAGATTAATAGGCTAATCTGATCTAATAGATTCTCTTGACATGACCTTTAACTTGGTCCCACTTCATCTAGATCCATTCCAGCTTGTTAGTGAGCGCTCTTATGAAAAGAGGTTTTAGAATCACAGACCCTAGCTGTAGTCTAAGGCAGAGGGACAATAGAGCTATTGCCTATCTTTTTTCTTCTTTCTTTTTTCTCTTTGTCTCTTTCTTTCCCTTCCTCTCTCCTTTCTTCCTTCCTTCCTTCCTTCCTCCCTTCCTCCTTCCCTCCCTCTCTCCCCTCCCTCCCTCCCTCCCTCCCTCCTTCCTTCCTTCCTTCCTTCCTTCCTTCCTTCCTTCCTTCCTTCCTTCCTTCCTTCCTTCCTTCCTTCCTTCCTTCCTCCCTTCCTCCCTTCCTTCCTTCCTTCCTCCCTCCCTCTCTCCCTCCCTCCCTCCCTCTCTCCCTCCCTCCCTTCCTCCTCCCTCCCTTCCTTCCTCCCTTCCTCCCTTCCTCCCTTCCTTCCTTCCTTCCTCCCTTCCTCCCTCCCTCCCTCTCTCCCTCCCTCCCTCCCTTCTTTCCTTCCTTCCTTCCTTCCTTCCTTCCTTCCTTCCTTCCTTCCTTCCTTCCTTCCTTCCTCCCTCCCTTCCTTTCCTTCCTTCCTTCCTTCCTTCCTTCCTTCCTTCCTTCCGAGGCTTCTTGCTTGGTGTAGAACAACCGTATAGAGACCATGTCCATTCCCATTGCATTGTCACCCTCTGAACAGTTGCTAGTTTGTTGTATTTATATAGTGACTATTTAAAAAAAAACAGTTTTCAACTTTTTTGTAAACCTAGATTTTAAGATTGTGTGTGCGTGTGTGTGTGTACGTACGTGTGTGTACGTGTACGCTCCTTACTGAGCTGACCTTTTCCTGCTGAAGTGTAGCTGATGGACTTCAAATTCCTAGTTTCTCTTTTTGTCGGTCTGTAGGTATAGAGCTTTGCACCCCTTAATTCCGGTCAGTCCTGTTTTACAGTAGTCATTAGTACTCACTCGTTGTTGTGCTGAATTTGTAGTGGCCAAAAGCCCTAGAATAACACTCCAAACTGGTTCCTTTGTTGCCTTATAGGTCTGGTTTCCAACCATGGGATTTTTTTTCATTCAATCATGTGTATAATATACTATGCCATAGTATTAGTGTCCTTTAAACATTTTTCAACATAAGATGTTTGACTTTACTTCTTGGGGCCCCAGTTTCCTCATCTGGGAAATGAGGCCCTTCAGGGGCCCTCCTAACTCTGTGATGTTATCCTAGAGATACGCCCCAACTTGGAAATGTTTTGCAAAACCTGACCTCTTACTCTGTATGTTGTAAGGTTAGTCTCTTCAGCTTCAAAGCACCATAACCTTGCTGTTTCTTTTGCAAGCATTTGCAGCAACAGGAAAATGAAAATTGTCATTTGGGAGAACTGGGACAGAAATTCAGTTCACTAAACATTGGGTATTTTAAGGCACCATGCTAAAAACTAGAGAGAGAAGGAAGATAGATACAGAATTCAAAAGGAAACTGACCCTTTTTAAGTAAAGATCTCAGGGGAGCAAAGCTAAATTCCTGGTCCAGTGTTTTGTTGGCTACTATATACATACACACATTATATTTATATTATATACAACATATTATATAAAATATTATAATATATTATAAATATAATTTTATGCATGTATCAGTGATCTGTAATTTGTTTCCCTTCACTGATGCACATTGTAAACCCCTCTACAACTTAGATGGTCTCAGAATTGCTGTCTCTCCCCCCTCCCCCCTCCAAAATTAGTCTGAGGCCACTTGATCATAATATCCAATAACAGATACTTACGACTGGTGCCATAATCTACTTTTTCAGCTGAGTGAAACTTGAGCCATCTGTTGGCATAACCCCTGAGACTCTAGGGTCACCTTCTGATGAGGTATCAGTGTAATGTAAACTAACATTTATAATGTATTTATATTAGAAATAATAGGTATTAAAGCCAGGAGAGACCCTACAAAACTCTAGTCTAACCCTTTCATTTCATAGAAGAGGAAACATAGACCTGGATAAGTTCTATGACCTGCTCAGGGTCACACAGGTAGTAGGAAGTGGAGCCAGACCCTATGACTCAGTAGTCAATGTTTTTTCTAGTACTCATGTATTTAACATTTATTCTTGTATCATCATCCCCTTAGCCCTTCCTCTGTATATTTATGGTTATGTATATTGGCGGTAGTGGGAGGGTTCTAGCATTTCCTCCCATGTGCATATGTATATACATTCGTGGATGTATATATACATATGTGTTTGTATGCACACATAAGTGCACAATATACACAGGTGAGTATGTTGTGTATATATGCACTCGTGTGTACATGCACGGCGCACGCACGCACACACACACGAAATGCTACTTTAAAGATAGCTACTACAGCTTACAGGGCCCTCATGAGATGCATTTGCAGCTTGGCACTAATTACTTTTGAGGGGAGAGCCAGAAGTCATCACTTCTTGCCTGACTGCCTTTTAAACTCCTCTCCCCACCTCCTTTTTCCCCTTCTCTTTCCCTTACCCCTACACCCGTGATATTCTAGCTAGTTAAATAGACTTGAGCTGTCATAGCCCTAAATCACTGTAACCTTGCTCTAGCTCCAAACAAAGAAATGTTTAAGGTCCAAATTTGCCGGGAAAGAGAAAACTTAAATGTAAATGCTACCTCATCTTAATTGCTTCCAGATCTTCTCCCTCCTTTGTTTCTCACAAACCCTCAGGCTTCTTTTAAAAAGCATTTTCCTGTAGCCCCTAGACACTTCTAAAGAGAGAGAGAACTGTTGAGTATAGAGTCTTAACCTCGCTACTGATGACAATATATATCTGGGTGAATCACTGTCTTTTAGTAAACAGGGAAAGAATCTCAAAGATTAATGAGTTGCTAAGAATAGCAGAGGAGGCCCCAAACCCCATGATTCCCGTAATCTTCACTCCTCACATTGCAAATATCAAAGAGGTTGGGGGCTAATGCATGTCAATACATGCCATACTTGCCAGGATAGATATGATTTAAACCGCTGCTAGGACTGCATCTTAACGATCTTTTTGTCTTTTCCAAATACCTAAACACTGTGCTGTTCCATGCATCTGCTTAATAAGTAGTGGTCAAAGGACTGTTCAACAAACATCTGGCTAAGCTTTGGTGCTTTGTGGGAGGAAGATGAGATGAATTGGATATGTAGCAAAGCATCACTAGTAGAGCCTTTAGAGTTAGAAGGAGCCCTTAATTAAGCAACATTTCTTAATCTAGGGCCCATTCTTAGTTTTTAAATAATTGATTTTTGTTATCGTTCAGTCATTTTTCAGTCTTGTCTGACTCTCACCCCTGTGTTTTGTTTTGTCAGAGATACTGGAGTGGTTTCTGCAGCTCATTTTATAGATGAGGAAACTGAAGCCAAAAGGGTTAAGTGACTTGTCCAAGGTCCCCCAGCTAGTAAGTGTCTCAGGTCAGATTTGAACTCAGGAAGTTGAGTCTCCCCAACTCCAGGCCTGGTGCTCTCTCCACTGTGCCACGTCATACTTCGATAACTATTTCGGTATAGGTTTCCTTTGTTAGTCCTGTAGTTTTATTTTATGCATTTAAAATCCTTGTTCTGAGGGTTCACTGGATACACTTCACTGGATGACTGCCGAAGATATCTATGAAACAAACAAGCTAAGAACTGCCCTGAGATTACTTAGTGGAAAGTTCTCACTTTACATATGAAAGAACCAAGGATTAAAAAAGAAAGGCTCCTTGGGGGGGGAAGGAGGCATATTGTTAAGCAGGCGTTTGGGTTGATCCCATATATTTGTGACATGTAACTGGCTGCATGACTGGACTAGATGCTCTTACTCTGAAGGGTGTGGCTAGTGTGTACGTGGGAAGGCCCTGCTATCTGTCTTGTCGTTGACCTTGTTGAGACCTTGCTTGGTGCTTTATCTGCTCCACCAGACAGCTTTACCCAGCTACACTGGATAACTTGTTTTTGTGGCTCATGCTTTTTTCTTGCTAGAGGCTTCCCTTTATAGCAGGACTGAGACCTGCTCCAAGTTAAATGTCTGTTCAGGTGAGTGCCACCATGTCAAGTTCATCTTTTGTGTATTTTTCACTGTTGTTAGTTGTGCCTCGAGCCCCTTAGAACCTTGCTTGGGGATCTATTTGAGATAAATGAGAGGTAGCATGGTGTAATAGGGCTGGATTTGAAGTCTGAGAAGAAGCATTTAAATATGGCCTCTGATCTATTACCTCTGTAACTCTGGAGAGGTTACTTCACTTCAGAGCCTTACTTTTTTTAATCTGTAAAATATGGGTTATACTAGGTACCCAACTCAAGGCTGTTATAAGGAGAGAGTACTTTTTAAAATAATTAAGTAATGATGATTCCTTTCCTCCCAAAGCTATCACATTTACTTCTATTTTTATCTGTTGTCTCCCCAAATAGAATGTAAGTCCCTTAGGGAAAAAGAGTTCCTCACCCCCTCTCCCTTTGTATCTAGGAGCTTCAGCATCTAACACAGTGTCTGGCATATGCTGTGTGTTTAATAAATACTTGGTGATTGTTGATAAAAATACGGATAGTGATAATGATGGCTGCCATGTTTCAGAATGACTTCTATACACAGCATAGATATGTTCATGTTCCTTTTCTGGGGTGACCATTTTTAATAGACTTTGGGAAAGTAAGCTTTCCAGACCCCCTGAATAATTGCTTTTCTCTACCTCCTTTCTCCCCAGTGAGAGAAAGTGGAGACACTTAAAGGTGGGTGGGACTTCTTCAAAGCCTGAGGCACTATTAGAAGTTAGATGTGTTCCCATCTACCAGTCATTCATTGCCTGACACAATTCATTCTATTAAATCATCTCTCCCCAGAATGAATACACAAAGCTTATGCATCTGGAGGAAACCCCACATACCATTTGGGTGTAGTAGGTGTTCTATTAATTGATACTCTATAATTAACACATAGTATCTTGCCATCAAAACACCTAAGTCAACTGGGTTCCCTGTAATTAATTATCTGTAAGGTATAGTCGGAGAGTGTGTTGTAGCCTGTGAGTGACTAGGTAGGTATGTTGTGAAATGGTGTTCAAAGGAATGCTAATTCACTTTGGAAGCTGTCCATCATAAATAAAAATACCTATTGTCTTTTCTGCTTCTTCCAAGTGAGAGTGTTGAAGGAGGAGGAGCATGACTCATTTTGCCTTTTCCCTCTCCTCTTTCTAGATGCATTGCCATCATTAAACGCTGGTCCATTTGAGAGCTGTAGGGAAGCTCACTATCATCATGGCCAGGTATAAACTTGTCTTGTTAAGGCATGGAGAAGGAGCTTGGAATAAGGAAAACCGCTTTTGTAGCTGGGTGGATCAGAAGCTTAACAGCGATGGAGAAGAGGAAGCCCGAAACTGCGGCAAACAGCTCAAAGCCCTGCACTTTGAGTTTGATCTTGTCTTCACCTCTGTCCTTAATCGGTCCATTCATACTGCTTGGCTGATATTGGAAGAGCTGGGGCAGGAATGGGTTCCGTTGGAGAGCTCCTGGCGACTCAATGAGAGGCACTATGGGGCCCTTATAGGTCTTAATAGAGAGAAGATGGCACTAAATCATGGAGAGGAGCAAGTGAGAATCTGGAGAAGGAGCTATAATGTAACTCCACCTCCCATTGATGAATCTCATCCTTACTATCATGAAATCTACAACGATCGGAGATACAAGGTTTGTGACGTCCCTGTGGATCAGCTGCCTCGCTCAGAGAGCCTGAAAGAGGTGTTGGACAGGCTTCTTCCCTACTGGACTGAAAGGATTGCCCCCGAACTGAAGAGTGGCAAAACTGTTCTCATCTCAGCTCATGGCAACAGTAGCAGGGCACTCCTGAAACATCTGGAAGGTATGAAACATCTTGCTACTTACTAGATTTACATGATGTGCTATTTTGGGTTTAGAAAGGATGTAGTTATTAATATATTAACTAGACATATTTGAGCCCAGCCTCTGTAATTTCAGGTCTGAGAACCATTCTATTTTTGGAAATCAAATAATATATGTTGCTTTCCCCCCCAAACATCTATTTTTTCCAAACAATAAATTTGTAGGGGAAAGACAAAGCTAGGAGAAAATGTAATGTTTAAAATGAGGTCACTGAGCCTTCCATTCTCAATATGCATTTATTAAATGTGTACTACATACTAGGCAGGGCAGCTAGGATAGAGCGCCAAGCCTAGAGTCAGAAAGACTTATCTTCCCGAGTTCAAATGGTCTCAGACACTTACTAGCTGTGTGACCATGGGCAAGTCACAGTTTGCTCAGTTTCCTCACGTGTAACATGAGCTGGAGAAGGAAATAGAGAACCATTTCAATATCTCTACCAAGAAAATCCCCAATGGGGTCATGAAGAGTTGGACAAAACTGAAGAAAGACTGAACAACATATACTAAGCACCATTTTTAGGCACTGGTGATACAAATGCAAAAATGAGACAGCACCAGCCTTCAAAGAGCTTTCACCTGACGAGGGCAGGTTTTCTTAACCTTATTTTACATTTTGGACCTCTTTGGCAGTCTGCTAAGGTCAAGGAATACTTTCTCAGAATAATGCATAAAATTCATAGCAAAGAAAACTAAAGATTAGTGAACATAAAGATATAATTTTTTTTCCTATCCAAGTTCATGGACCCCTCCTAAACTTTATCCATAGATCCCTTGGGGATTCATGGACTTCAGATTAAGAACCTCTGTCCTAGGGGATAAACAAGGTCACAAATAAGTACAAATAATACACAAACACATATCTCCAAAATAAATGTGCAGTGATTTGACGGAGAAGGAAATAAACATTTACACAAGCACCTACTATGTGCCAGGCGTTATGATAAGTGCTTTACAAATAATATCTTATTTCATCCTCACAAAGGCTCTATTAATTAGGTACTGTTATTATCCCCATTTTACACTTGAGGCAACTGAAACAAATAGAAGTTAAGTGAATTGACTTGCCCTGGGTCACAAGGCTAGTAAATGTCTGAAACCTGATGTGAACTGGGGTCTTCCTGACTGCAGGCATTGTGCCACCTAGTTCTTAGGGTGAAAGAGAGAACTAACAACTAGGGGAACTAGAATAGCGCTGTCTGGAAGGAGGTGAATTTGAGCTGAGCCTTAAACTGATCTAAGATCTGGAGGTGAAGAATTCGAGCATCCCAGCCATGGGGATCAGCCTCTGTGAAGGCATGGATAGAAGCAGGATACAGAATGTTTGTGCCGGAACTGTGGGGAGGAGTGGGTAGGGGCTGGCCCGGCTAGTCAGATTGTGAATCAGATTCTAAAGTTCTTTGTTCTGATTAGCTTCCATTTGGTTTTAATGTATTCAAAGTGTTTTCTATGACTAATCCTCAGGCCCCGCCCTCTTGTTTTCTGAGGCTAGCTCAATCAATTTTCTATGTCTGGAGGGGTAAAGGAAAAAGGCAAATACCTCCAGATTTACTTGACATTACTGAAGGCCAGCCCTCTGCCCAAATGGATTTTCCAGAGAGCTGAAATTGAAGGATCAAAATCTTTATTTCCACTCTTTCTAATAAAATTCTTTCTATGCCTTATATGCTTTCCTTCATTCTTAAGCAGCAGAATTGAATTACAACCCCAAACCATAATTTATAGAGGAGTCAAAAGTTTTTAGAATCCCCAGCTCCTTTCAAGGCCTGAAGACTCTTTTTGGGAAACTTAGTTATTTGATCCCCAGTCAGTGGTGATATGTGTTTTCCTCTTCCTGAAGTAATCAGGTGTTTATATGTATCGGCAAATATGATGCACCCACTAATACGATGTAAGTTTACAGAAGACAGGAACAACTTTTTCTTTATCCTCCAGTGCCTTGTTTGTAATAGCTATTTAGCAAATGTTCGCTGGATCAGATGGAAATTTCAATTATGAACTATAGTATTTGTATTACAGCAATACAGTGAAAGCCTCAGAGGCTACCACCATTTTAAGTTGGTTTATTTCACACACTAATTCACTCCAGACTACCGTGCTTTGAAGTCTTGTGATGTCTGCTTCTTACAAGTGTCCTTTTAGTTGTCTTTTTGTCAGCTGTTACTATATCATATGCTTCCAGGCTTTTATTCATTTTTGTTGTTCGTCATTTTTTTGGTTGTGTTTGACTCTTTGTGACCCCATTTGGGGTTTTCTTGGCAATGATACTGGAGTGGTTTGATATTCTCTTTTCCAGCATATTTGACAGATGAGAAGACTGAGGTCAATAGGGTTAAGTGACTTGCCCAGGGTCACATAACTTGTAAGTGTTTCAGGCTGGATTTGAACTCGGGAAGATAAGTCTTCTTGACTCCAGGCCTGGTTCTCTATGCACTATGCCACCTAATTGCCTCTCCATACCTTTTATTCACCTTTAAAATGTGTTGCTTCTGCAACCCTTGTCAGCTGGGAGAACAGAAAACTCCATATTACTCTGTGTAGAATGGGTACTGTGGAATAGTGTCATTAATAAAGAGGAGAGATTTAGTGTGAAAATGTTGACATTTGTTTTTGGCTACTGCAAAAGCCCTTATTTGGTTTTACTCTGAAAATAGTTTGCTGCGTAAGTAAGCATTTACAAAGTGTTTTTCAGTCTTAGTTTTATGACTTTAAGACTGCCTAGATAAGACTGCCATGGATTAGATCTTAGGTTCCCATCTCCTTGCCCTAATACAGCCTTTCATTCAGATTGTAAGCTTTTCAGAACAGGGATCTTAATCTTATACCTATAGTGATCAGATATTCCAGATCTCCAGGGACATTCTGATTTCAAGAAAACAAAATCTTCTAACAATTCTGTACAGAAAAAGTAGATTTTCAGACTGCATCTCCAGTTTTTTTTTCTGCTCAATGCTGTCCCCAACCAAAAAGCCTATTTTTTTCTTCTCCTTCTCCTTCTCCTCCTCCTCCTCCTCCTCCTTCTCCTGCTCATCCTCCTTTTCCTCCTCCTTCTCCTCCTCCTCCTTATTTTCTTCCTCCTCCTCCTTGTTCTTCTCCTCCTCCTCCTTGTTCTCCTCCTCCTCCTTCTCCTTCTTCTCCTTCTCCTCCTTCTCCTTCCCCTCTTTCTTGTCCTTCTTCTCTTTCTCCTCTTCCTCCTCCTCCTTCTTCTCCTTCTCCTCCTTCTCCTCCTCCTCCGCCTCCTCCTCCTTCTTTTTAGCAATAAAGCATTTTTACTTAAGGTATTACATTTTTGGACACAATAATGTTGTACACTTAATAGACTACAGTAATATAGTTTTGTAAACATAACTTTTCTATGCACTGGGAAACCAAAAAATTCATGTGACTTGGTTTATTCCGTATTTACTTGGTTACAGTGGTCTGGAACGGAATCCACAGTATCTCTGAGGTATGCCTGCATTATCGAGTCACAAGAAATCACAAAAATAAATTCAGAATAAAGCTCAGGAAGGTTAATATGAAGTGACTCAGAGTGAGGCAAGACAAAGATGAAATGAATGCAGTTACCACAATAATATAAAACCAGTAAATAAAAAAATGCATTAGAATTCAGACGGATACAATTACCCCTTCTTTACTCCACAGGACACATACTTCAGTCCTGTAGGTACAGATGTGTTGGGCTGAGAGTGCAGGATGAGACATACATGGTCAATTTATCAGTTTGTTTTGAAAAAAAAAGCCTATTTTCATTGCTTAGATCAACTGCTTTGCACATAATATGTGCTCAATAAAATCAGTTTGAAAGAAGAAATGTACTACCTATACGTATCTTGTACTCCAAATAAGACTGAGCATTCCTTTGGGGAGGGTGAGGAAGGAAGAGCAAATCTTAATCTGAAACTGGTGATTTAGGGATGTTAGAAAAAAGGACTACCCTCCTATCCCAGGACTCCAGATGGGACTCTTCTAACTACACAAACTTCCTTCCCTTAAAATAAAGGTCTACGGCCTCCTCTGGAGACTGCTTTTTTTTTTAAATCTCTTGGTCAGGACATCCTCTCCTTCTAAGGTTCAACACCATTCTTTCTTGTCCCTTTCCTCAGAGGTTCTACAGTTGTAATTGTCCCTCCTCCTAGAAACTCCTCAAGTTGTATCAACTTCCTTCTATTACATATGGAATGGAAGGACCTGGTCTTGAGCCACATTATTTAATTGCCCTCCAATTATAGTTGCACTTTTTAGGTCCTTTAAAAGACAAAGTATGTAAATGGATGGAACAGGACTTGGCATGTTAACAGAAGGAACTTTAGGGATTTAGGTTTGAATGTAAGTGGAGCATTATAAAGTGTTTTGAGGAGACGCATTAGGAGCCTGTTCCAGTAGTCCCATAGAGAGATGATGAGGGATTGAAATAAGATGGTAGATGTATGAGTAGAGAGGAGTGAACATGTAGGAGTACTATTGCAGATAGAGAAGGGATGACAAGTGATCAGAAAGATGAAATGAGTGAGAATGAGGAGTTGAGGATGACAAAGAGGATTGTGTGTTCTTCCTTCATTGCTGAAAAAGACCATGTCATCAGAGAACTAATGACATGACTTGTACTTGACTTTGTTTTGAGTGAGGGAGGACTGTGCAGGTCACCAGCCTCACTTCTCCTCCAGAGCCATCTGAATCCAGTGACCAGATATTCATCAGGATGATTGGAGATGACCCAGGATGAGGCAGTTGGGGTTAAGTGACTTGCCCAAGGTCACACAGCTAGTGAGTGTCAAGTGTCTGGGGTGAGATTTGAACTCAGGTCCTCCTGACTTCTGCACTGGTGCTCTATCCACTGTACCACATAGCAGCCTTCGAGGTGAATTAGGACTTGAATGATGGGAAGGATGATGGCAGTCTCAATTGAAACAGGAAAATTTAGAATAGCGGTAGATTTGGGGGCAAGATAATGAGTTCTGTTTTGGACATCCTGAGTTTGAGATGCCTAGAGATCTATCAAAATAGGCAGTTAGTGGTGTTGAACTGGAGCTTGAGAAAAAAAGAATCTGAGAGTCATCTGCATAGAGATGATGATTTTACACAAACCTATGGAACCTGATGAACTCCCTAATTGTCAAGGGAAAGGAATAAAGGGCCAAAGCCTTGGCTATACCCATAGATAGATGATTGAATGATTCAGCAAAGGAGACTGAGAGAATAGTAGAGAAGTAGGAGGAGTACCAGGAGAAGGCACCTAAAGAGCATGATAAACACAGTCAGATGCTTGAGAGAGGCCAAAGAAGGATGAAGATTGAGAAACAGCCAATAGATGTGGCAGGGAGGATAAAACTGGTAACTTTGCAAAAAGCAGTAGTAGAAATAACACTGGCTTTAAATAAGAAATACTTAGGTTTGTATCTTGGCTTTACACTTACTACCAGAGTGACCTTGGGTGAGTCCCTTCCCTTAACCTTGATTGCTTTATCTGCCAAATGAATGAACTGGATTTAATTTCTCTAAATCTTGCAGTTCTCATAGTCCAACCATTAAGGGTTTGTGGGTTGGTATTCCTCAATCCCTAGCACCCCCTTGTGGTGTATTAGTTCAGACAAGAAGTATAAGACGGAATTGAGAACAGTAATAGTATTATGGAAAGAGTGGACTAGGAGCAAGCCGGAAATTGAACTTGGAGGTCCGAACTAGCCTTCAGCAACACACAGAATTGCTTTACCTCTCTGGGCCTCAGCATCCTCATCTATAAAATGAAAGGGTTGGATTAAGTAGGGGTTCCAAAGGTCTTTCTAATGCTTATCTGTGACTCATGTACACATATTCTAATAAATTCTTTTGTGGAAATTTAAAGAATTTTCAGTTTCCAAATTTTCTCAAATCTTGAAAAATCAAATATATTTCTTATGTTAGGGGAAAAGGTGGATTTTTTTTAACTTCTGGAAGAGAAAGGTAAATTACTTTTTAAAAATGATGTATGAATGCTTCCTTTATCTTAGTCTCCAAAGAACCCTCCTGTAACAAAGGAATATAGTTATGCCAAAAAAAAAAGGCACATGGCCATGTAACACACACCACCTGTCTTCTGAGACATAGAGAGGTGTGCAGCAAAGTCAGTTCTCCAAAATTATTGGCCACCGTTCTGATGAAAGTTCCTAAGCCTTCAGTGTTTTTGTTTCATTATTGTCATCATATAAATTCTTGTGGTTCTGCATCATTTCATAAGGACCTCCCAAATTTCTCTAAAATCTTCATATCCATCATTTTATGCCCTAATAATTTATTATTTCATATACCACAATTCACTGAACACAATTCACTCAGTCAGTAGGTACTTAACTTTCCTTGCAATTTTTTTCTACTACGAAGCGCTAAAATTAATTTTTTTTTTTAAGGACATATGGTATCCTTTTCTCTTTAGCATCCTTGGGGATATGTGCCTAGTAGTGGCATTGTTGGATCAGGAAGAACGTATGGTTTTGTGATGTTTGGACTTTTGGGTTTGGGGGGCTTTTTTGGTAGGTGGGGAGAGACTTGTTGTGTGATTTCATTGGTATGGGGACTTCCATGTGAGGCCCTCCTTGTTCCATGGCAGATGTTAGAGAGGTGCCTGGCTTTTCTAATTTTTCTAATTTTCTAATAATTCCAAATAATTTTACTTCCTAAGCTCCACCAACAGTACATTTGTGTGCCTGTCTTCCCACCACGCCTCTCAAATGTAAAGTTTTTTCTTTTTTTTGTTGTCTTTGCCACTCTAGATGAGGTAAAAACTAGTTTTAATTGGTATTTCTCTCATTAGTAATAATTTGTAGCATTCTTTCATATGATTATTAAGCTTCATTTCTTTTGAAAACTGACTTTGATCACTTCAGCTATTGGAAGTCAACAATTTATGCCACAAATTTTAAGAAAAGCACTAAAGCAACTCCTGAAAGTGAGCTAGTAAGGTAGCTCAGAATTTTCCAAGAGGTAGAATGAATTTAATCTCCTTACCATAAAGCTTCAAATTCTAGGTGTAGGAGCCTAAGTGATCATTTGAGTTCTCCCATATCTTCATCCTTAAGTGTTTGCTCCTGTGGATGCTTTGGAGGGAAATTTCAGACCTTCAGACACATTTCTTGCTGAACCCCTCCTCCATGTCCAAACTGGACCTTTCTTAGCTTTGAAAATGAGCATTTCTCAGAGTAGACCGGCATATACCTAGTCACTAACTTTCTGCTGAGAAGCAGCCCCATCTGAGAAGGAGCACAGAGTAAAAGTACCTATATTCATTAGCCAGGCAGGAATTTTTTTCTCTCGTTGATCATGGGAACTAAGAATACAACCCTAATTTAAAAATATATGTATATATTTTGCTCACTCTAGGCTTATGACATCAGAGTCACTTAACCCTACCAACTACTATGGCCACCAGCAACTGGCTTTGAAGCTCTTATTAATCATCTTGGGTGTGGACTAAGTAAGAGTAAAATGCTTCTAGCCCGAGTGGAATGATTTCATTATAAGCTCCTTGAGAGCAGGAACTATCTTTTGCTTTTCTTTGTATCCCCAACTCTTGGCAGTACCTGGCACACAGTAGGCATTTAATAAGTGCTTACTGATTGACTGCATATACTTTGGAAACAAGTAGTCCAGAAGTTTCCTTCATACTTCTAGGAAGGCTGTTGGGTGGGAGTGGGGTGGGGGGAAGAGGAACACATGGTGGGAAAGACCTGACTTGGGATGTGGTCACTATCATGTCATCTGGTTAGCTGTTCTCGATTGCTTCTAATCGACTGAAGGGCTGCAAATGCTTTCAGCACCTTCTCCATTTCAAAACCCTGGTTACTCTGTCCTACTTAGGGCTCTAATTGGTTCTGATTATAAATCTGGTTAGGTAACTGGCCAATTTTGAAATCTAAAACAACTTCATTAATGCCTTTCTGAAGTGTATTCATCTTTGCATGATGTGATGGAAAGGGTACTGAGTCAAAGGACATGGGTTCATATTTTGGATCTCCTATTTTATGACCACAGTGATTTCGGACAAATCATTTACCTTCTTTTCACCTCAATATCCTCATTTAAAATGGAGGGGGCTGGGAGGAGGAAATTAATTGACATCTCTAGGGTACCTTCCTGCTCCAAAAGCTATATTATCTGCGACCAGATATGCCAGAAGGTTAGGGGACTATGTGTCCTCTTAAATGTCAGTCAGTATTTGAGTATGCATAACATATATTCCCTTCCCCTACATTCTTGTGAGGTAGAGATAAGTAATGTTTTGTTGGAATGCTAATTAAAGAAGAACCTAGATAACTTGTGCATTAGCATAGTTGACAGAATTGAAAACATGAAAAGAATCTGCTTTGCCTAAGTTCTTATGCATCAGATTTCCTAGAGAGTGCTGTGAATGGAGCTCTGGACCTGGTGTCCTGAAGATCTGAGTTCAAATGTAGCCTCAGGCACCAGTTGTGTGACCCTGGGTGGATCACTTAACCTTTGCCTCTCTCAGTTTCCTCATCTGTAAAATGTCAATGATAATAACTCCTACCTAGCAGGCTTGTTGTGAGGATCAAGTGAGATCATATGTGCAAAGTACTTGCCGTAGTTCTCGGCACAAGGTGTTCGCTTGTGTCTGACTCTCCGTGACCCCATTTTGATGTTTTCTTGACAAAGATGCTGGAGCATGTCATTCTCCAGCTCATTTTACCAATGAGGAAACTGAGGCAAACAGAGTTAAGTGACTTGCCCAGAATTACGCAGCTAGTAAGTGTCTGAAACCATATTTGAACTCATGAAAATGAGTCTTCCGACTTCAAGCCTTGTGCTCTATCTTCTCAGTCACCTGCTACCTGGCACAAGGTGGGTGCTTAATAAGACGTTCTTCCTTTCTTATTTAAATATAGTGCTTTTGTTTTGAATATTCTGAAAGATTCCACCAATCCACTGAAAGTTAGAAGCCTCATAAAAGGAACTTGCCTTGTAGAGATGTTTCTGGTTAACTTTTTATAGCTAACAGACCCAGGCACAGAGCAGCACTGACACAGGAAACCACTTAATTGGGATCAAAGTGAGTAACGAAGCAATAGAAGCTCTCTCAGCTCCATTCTCAAATAAGGGCAGTTTCTGTCCTCTTTTCCTCTAGAGCAGTTTTGGACACAGCTTCCTGCATAGGTCACAGCTTCAAGAGAGAAGGAATGGGCAAAATCTCAGGAGCCCCAGTACACTCCTGGAGAGGTCCTAGCTTGCTTTATTTCAGCCACTTGTGGCACCTCATCAGGATCAGTATCTTTCTATGGCAGACTGTCTTGTCTCTTTCAATTCCACAGACATTTATTAAGCACCTCCTATATGCAATGCCATATGCTAGGGATACAAAGATAAACTATTATAATTCTGACTCTCAAATTTATGCTTTAAACCTTTATTTATTTTTAGTTTTTTTCATTCATTTTATAAGATTTTGATGTCTAAATTCCCTCTCTTCCCCTTCCCTCTCCCCAGGATTGCATGCAATCTGACATAGGCTATTCATGTGCAATCATATTCAACATATTTCCACATTGGTCATGTTGTGAAAAAAGAATCAGAACAAAAGAGAAAAACCACAAGAAAGAAAAAAAAAAGAAAAAAATAGTATACTGCAGTCTGCATTCGGACTCCATAGTTCTTTCTCTGGATGTGCATAGCATTTTCCATCATGAGTCTTTTGGAATTGTCTTAGATCATTGCTGAGAAGAGCTGAGTCTATCAAAACTGATCATCCAACAATGTTGCTGTTACTGTGTACAGTGTTCTCCCGGTTCTGTTCACTTCACTCAGCATCAGTGCACATCTTTCCAGGTTTTTCTGAAATCTGCCTATTCATCCTTTCTTATGGAAAAATAATATTCCATTACATTCATATACCACAGCTTGTTCAGCCATTCCCTAATTGACGGGCCTCCCTTCAACTTCCTAATCTTGGCCACCACAAAAACAGCTGCTATAAATATTTTTGTGCATATGGGTCTTTTTCCATTTTTTTATGATCTCTTAGCAATACAGATCTAGCAGTAGTATTGCTGGATCAAAGGATATGCACAGTTTAATAGCCCTTTGGGCATATCAAACTTGCAGTCAACATATACTGATATAAGTTTAGGCAAGTTAATTTGTGGAAGGAGAAAGCACTGACAATTGGCAAGTTCAAGGACAGTTTCATTGAGAACTTGAGTTAAACCTTGAAGGATAAGGGCCCTAAGAGGTAGAATTAGGAAGGCATCTACTCTAGGTATGGGGGATGGAGGAATGGGGGATGGTATTGACCTCAGCAAAATGCATTGAGATGAGAGATGGAATGCAGTATTCGTGGATTGGATAGATGTTTGCTCTTTGTGAAACAGAGTGAATAAATAAGGGTAATGTGAATAGTGTTGGAAAGGAAGTTTCAAGTCATATTTTCAATGGCTTTATATACTAGGCTGAGTGGTTTACATTGATCCATGGGGCAACAGGGAGCCACCAACTATTTTACTTAACACAAGTGATATGCTCATATTTGTGCCTTAGAAAGATATTTTGGCAGATATGCAGAGGACAGATTATAGAGGGAAGAAACTAGAAGCAGGGAGACAATTAATAAAGCTATTTATCACAGTCAAGACCAGAGACAACGAGGACTCGCACTAGAATAGTGAATGTTGGAATATAAATAAGGGATGGGTAATAGATGTGATGCCAGCAGAAGCTGTAAGTCTTGGCAGCTGATTCAATACAAAGAGTGAGGGGAAAAGAAGAGGAAAAGATTCTTCCAAGGTTAATAAACCCAGTGATAGGCTGATTGGACATCCATGTTGAGTTGCCTGGCAGGCAGTTGACAATTTGGGACTGCATACTTAGCTTCATCAATAATATCACCAGCCTGGGGCCTTGGCATCAGGTCTATGGCAAAATTGGGACAGAAAGAACTTGTCAAGGAGCAAGAGCATATTATGCTGGTCAGAAATACCATAGCCATTGGGAGTGAAAACATCTGAGCATACTAGAAGGAAGCAGGGGGAAACTTCCAGATATACTACAGATTTAGGAAGAAAAAATTCAAGAGTTGCAGTAGTAGAGTTAGTCAGGTCCTCTTTCAAATCTAATGTTCTTTCCACCATACCTCATTTCTTTGATATTTTGGTGCAACTTCTGAAGTTGAAAAGTACACCTGAAAATTACACATGCGGGGAGGGGAGGCTGGTTCTAACATTCCTTTAATTATCTTTTAGAGTGTTTTCTTAAAGGTATTAACAGTAAGGACCTCAGCTTACACAGGAGAAACTGCTGTATGGGTTCTTAGATCTGCTTTTCTAAAAAGAAAGCAGTTTTTGAGGGGTCAACAATCACTTTAATCAAGCTTCATATATCAGGTTTTTCTGAAATCATCCTGCTTGTCATTTCTTACAGCACAATATCATTTCATTACAATCATTCACTTAGTTCAAGGGAAAAAGTCAGCACCCTGAACTTCAGAGAAAATACGAACAGTGAAATAAAGATAAACAGACGAGGTTTCCAACTCTCTGACCCTTACATACATACATAGCTACCAAAAAGAGAGAAGCACCAACATCTGGATTTTCAAAGCTCAGGGACTCCTTAGTGGCTTCCCAGAGTCTCATCTGGCACACAAAGCTTCTTCCAAAAACTAAGCCCCAAAGTAAAACCTCACCTCAGAATATTTATACACTTTTCAGAGTCCTCTGACTCACTGCCTCAATAGAAATCAGCCAAAGGTATTAAGGCCTATTAATGAGAGGGGAAGATCTTCACCTCTTCCCCGCACCTACCATTAATCTTACATTACCATTACAAAAGGCAGCTGTGACTTTAAGGTATCTTGCTGGTTTTATTAATATCATTTTGGGTTTGGTTACCTTGAGAAACTCAGATATATTTTGGGAGGTAATAATGCCCTAGAAATCTTAAGAAATTAGGAGTCAGAGTATTTAAACATACTAGGAGACATGCTAAGTGCCCCTATAATCTCTTATTGCCTTTTTGCTGAGTTTCTGATGATTGAGTTATGGTGGATGATAAAAGTCAGTAAGGGCTCAGAATGGTTTTTCTTTTCTATATGGATTTATCTCTACTGAAACAATGAATTACACACAACTTTAAAGAATAAATTATGTCTTTCCAGAGTTAAAGCTGCTCAAAAATTATCTTCATTGATTTGTCAACTTGGCAGTGGCTCCTAATACTCAAAAGATACATTTAGAAGTGGACTTAAGAAACATTTGCTACTTAAGTATCTTTTGTAGAATGCTAGTAACTCCTACCTAAACTGTTACATTTCCGTTTTAAAAGGGCCTGTCCTATAGTGTAGCCACATGTTAGAGCACATTCACAGTATCCCACAATCTCAGTTGGAAGGGATCTCCAAAGATAAGTGGTGGTGTTTTAGTCACATCCTACTCTTCCTGACCCCTTTTGGGGTTTTCTTGGCAAAGATACTGGAGTGGTTTGCATTTCCTTCTCCAGCTTATTTAACATTTGAGGAAACTGAGGCCAACAGGGTTAAGTGACTTGCCCAGGGTTGTGCAGCTAGTAAGTGTCTAAGGTCAGATTAAGTCCTCCTGACTCCCAGGGCTACACCACCAGCAGTCTATTTCATACCTAAATAATAATCCCTTTTACATCATATTTGCCTTTGCTTTGAAGATCTCCAGTGTCAGGAGATGCACTGCCTTTTGAGGCAATCAGTTCACTTTTGGATAGATCTCAATGTTTAGGACATTTTTTAAAACTCCAACCCTGGACACCTTCTCACCCTGCAAACTCCCCCCCCCCCCCAAACTGTGCATCAGTGCTGGTTTTGCCCCTTTGCAACTTCTCATTCTTCATCATTCTACCCTCTGGAGACATGCAGGAGTAAGCCTAATTGGCCCAATCCAAAAAAGCATTTATTAATCACTTACTGGGATTAATCAGTTTACTGATTAATTATTAATCAGTTACTGGGATAGATGCTGGGGATATAAAGATAACATTCTGCTGGAGGGAAACAACATGTATGCAGATTAGCAAATACATATACATACATCATATACATAGTCACTTAGAAAGGAGTAGTAACGATTGGGGGATCTGGAAAGGAATTAGCCCTTGGGCTGTGGTTTGAAGTTTCAGATGAGGAAGGAACGCATTCCAAGCATGTGCAAAGACGTGGCAGTGGGAGATGGAAGGCTGAGCACCAGCAAGAGGTGGACTCACATGTAGCCTGCGTGATGGGGAGTGGTGGGCAATAAATCTAAAAGATCAGTTGAAGCCAGACTGTGGAGTACATACTTTGTATTTTATCTCCTCCTAGAAGCAGAGGGAATGACATGGTCAGAACCATGCTTTAGGAATACCATTTTATTATCATGTGGAGGATGAACTGGAGAAGCTAGAGACAAGGTAAATAGTTGGAGGAAAGGGTGTTGTATCAGTCCAGGTGAACGGTGATGAGGACCTATATTAAGAGGGAGAAGGGGGCAGGGAGGGAATATGCATTTCTATAGCATGCACTATGTGCCAGGTACTGTGCTAAGTATTTTATAAATATTTCATTTAATCCTCACAACAGCCTTGTTGGAGTAGGCTGGATGCAAAAGATGTTGTGTAGGTAGAAATAACAAGTTTCAGCAACTGATTTAATAAGACAGTGAGGGGGGAATGAAGAGCTGAGAAAAATGCCAAGGTTGTAGAACTGGGTGAGTAGAAGGGTGGTGGTATCCTCCACAGAAATAAGGAAGTTGGGAAAACTGGGGGAGCCCTATTTTGGCCTGGTTGACTTTTCTTCAATTTTTAAACATTTTTATTTAAAATTTTGAGTTCCAAATTCTATCTCTCACTCCCTTTCTCCATTCCTGAGATAGTAAGCAATCAGATAGAGGTTACACATGTGCACTTATGTAAAACATTTCTATATTAGAAAGAAAATGGAAAATGGCATGTTTCAGTCTGAATTAAAATATCAGTTCTTTGGAGGAGGGTAGTATGCTTCATCAGTAGTCCTTTGGGATTGTCTTGGATCATTGTATTGCTGACAACGGCTAAGTCATTCAGAGTTCTTCATCAAGCAGTACTGCTGTTACTCTGTACAGTGGTCTCCTGATTTTATTCACTTCACTCTGCATCAGTTCATGTAAGTCTTTTCTGATTTTTCTGAAATCATCCTGCTTGTCATTTCTTACAGCACCATATCATTTCATTACAATCACATACTCCAGCTTGTTTAGCCATTCCTCAATTGATGGGAATTCCTTTGATTTCCAATTCTTAGCCACCACTAGAAGAGTTGCTATAAATATTTTTGTACAAATAGGTTCTTTTCCTTTTTTTTTTTTTGGATGCCTTTGGGATACAGATCTAGCATTGCTATGGCTGGATCAAAGGATATCAGATTTTTATAGCCCTTTGGGCAGTTCCAAATTGATTGTATCAGTCTACAACTCCACCAATAGTGCATTAGTGCCACGGTTTTCCCACATTCCCTCCAACATCCAGCATTTTCCTTTTTTGTCATATTAGCCAATCTAATATGTGTGAGTTGATATCACACAGTTGTTTTAATTCACATTTCTCTAATCAATCGTGATTTGGATAATTTTTTCATATGACTATAGATAGCTTTGATTTCTTTCTCTGAAAACTATCTTTTTATATCCTTCAACCATTTATCAATAAAGGATGACTTGTATTTTTATAAATTTGACTCAGTTATCTATATATTTGAGAAATGAGGCCTTTATCAGAGATACATGCTGCAAAATTTTCCTTCTTAGTTTTCTGCTTTCATTATAATTTTGGGTGCATTGACTTTGTGCAAAAGCTTTTTAGTATTTTGTAATCAAAATGATCTATTTTACATTTTGTAATGCTCTCTCTCTATTTTTTGGTCATAAGTTCTTCTCTCATCTATAAATCTGACAGATAAACTATTTCATGCCCTCTTAGTTTGCTTATAGTATCACCCTTTATATGTAAATTATGTACCCTGGTTGATTTTTAGATGCTTCTGAAATTCTTCCTCATAACAACCCTTCAAATACTTGAATACTAATATTATCCCCACCTCTGCAATCTTCTCTTTGACTTAAATATTTAGTTCTTTCAACTAATTATCACATGGCATGATCTCAAGACATTTCACCCTCCTAGGTACCTTCCTCTATACAGCCTCAAACTTATCAATGTCTTTCTTAAAATGTAATTTCCAAAGCTGAACAGAATATTCTATGTATGGTCTCATCAGGTCAGAATACAATAGAGCTACGAATACCATACTCATAGATTTAGAGCTTGGGGGAATCTTGGACAGCAATCCTGTCGTAGTGAAGCTCAACATTCAGTTAGCTTCTTCTTGGCTGACATATTGCACTGTTGACTCATTTGAGATTTGTAGATATTTTTCAGATAAACTGCTAGTTACCCCACATCTCCTATCTTGTATTTTTGACAGCGGCTCACAAATTGTCTTTCTTTTAGTCACTAATTGTTTAGTCCATGTGGGTCTGGGGACTTACTTTGCTCAGTACGCTTAAGAAGATAGCTTCAGCTCCACTTAGCCATTGTGCTCTGTTCTCTCTAGTTTAAGCATCATCCTCTTTTGGCATTGCAGAATAGATACTAACTATGGGTTGACCAGATTTGCCTTCTCTTTCAGGATTCATCCCATCTACCCCAAACCAATGGTCATGTCTCATCTTTGATTTCTCTTCCTGACCCTCCCCCTCACCCCAGCCCTTTTTGTTATCCCTAGTTTTCATTGTCAGACTTGACTCCTTTGAACCTTGAGGATTTCTGACAATTTTTTTTAATAAGACTGTAACAAGCCTTTCTATTTATCTTCCATTTTCTGCCTGCTTCTGTCTTCTGTTGTTGAGTCATTTCAGTTGTGTCTGACTTTTCCTGACACTATTTAAGGTTTTCTTAGCAAAGATACTAGAGTGATCTGCCATTTCCTTCTCCAGCTCATTTTTCATATAAAAGGTTAAATGACTTCCTCAGGGTCACACACAGCTAGTAAGTGTCTGAGGTCAGATTTGAACTCATGAAGATGAATCTTCCTGACTCCAGGCCTCATATTTTATCCACTCCACCATTTAAATCTTAGTTATTTGGCTTGCTGTACACCCACATCTTTTGATTGCTCCTTCCTATTGGAATTGTGTTCTCCATTTCTTCAGAATTTTTTTTGAGAGATTCCCACCTTCCTGTGTTGATTTGCCCTAGAGAATTTTCAGCCATGGGATCCTACCTGTTTTCTTTTCTCTGCCTTATTGAAATCTCTACCCAAATCTAGGATGCTTTTCAGGCTATGCCTGGATTTCCTCTACTCTTCTCTGACAAATTCACGGGTGGTAGTCATTTTCCCTTGAGATTTTGTCCCATTTTTCACTCCAGCACATACATCTTGCTTGTTGGTAAGGATCGTTGATCCAGAATCAGTGTGTCCCTTCATTGGTTCCTCCACCAAAATGAAATGATCACTAAAGCAAGTTAAGAAAAGTTTATCTACTTGGCTTTTGACAGGCAAAGAGGTCTAACATATCTGGAATAACTGAAATCCCATAAGTGGAATAGTAGTCAGGAAGACCGGAGTTCAAATCGTTCCTCACTTAGCTAGCTTTGTGATCCCTGGCAAGTTATTATTTTTTTTTAAACCTGTCTGGACATCTAAGTGGTGCCATGGATAGATTGCTGGACCTGGAGTCAGGAAGATCAAAGTTCTGGCCTCAGACACTTACTAGCTGTGTGATCCTGGGCAAGTCACTTAATCCTGCTTGCCTCAGTTTCCTGATCTATAAAATGATCTGGAGAAGGAAATGGCAAACCACTCCAGTATCTTTGCCAAGAAAATGCCAAATGGAGTCATGAAGAGTCAGACATGACTGCAAAAGGACTAAGAAATCTTTCCTTGCCTTCTTCATTTATAAAATGGAGCTAATAATAGTACTACCTCCTGTCCTCCCCCAGGGTTGTTGTGAAATAATCTATGTAAAGTGTTTTGCAAACTCTTGTACTAACTATATAAATATTAGCTGTTATTTTGCCTTCATGCTAGACTGTGATCTGTTCCGCAAATGTCTTTTCAGATCCACTTTTACAAAGCATTTTCATGGAAGCTCTTAACGTGCACCTGAATCATTTAATAGAATCTAATTTGGCGGTTTCCCAGGCAGGAAGTTTTCATTTCCTTGTGGCTGGCATGGTCACTTCTGGCATTTGTTTTCTGCCAGCCCTCACTGAGGAAAGAAAGGTCCTTCAAATCTAACATTTTCTATCATCTGGATCCTGCCAGGGGAAGTCGATTATTTAATCTCTGAGACCAAGCCTCAGAATAGGGAGACTTCTGTAGCTGGGAGCAGGCATGCGTGTGCTATACCAGAGCACATGGATGCAACCTCTAGAGGGTTGTATATGGGAGAATAACTAGACCCAGAAGTGAGTGAGATGAAATTAGAAATAGTCAAAAGGGCAGCCAGGTCTGGATGAAGAGACTGGGAGTCAGGGCGGGGAAGAGACCTGAGTAAGCTGCCTTTTGACATTTTAGTGGAATTGACTTTCATAAGCAGTCAAGCATTGCCTCCTATAAGAAAAAACACCTCCTACCTAAGAGTGTGATGAATTTTGATTAAGTATTCCTATGTAGGAATTGATATAGAAGTTCTGAGAACATTTAGCTCAGCAGTTTTATTTTACAGTTAAAATATAATACCACATAGAAAGAATTTTCTCCCTAAGCACTCCCATCCCCACCCCATCTTTACTATATAATCAAGACTCATAAGTATTTTTGTTGATTTTTTAAGTCAGCTTGATTAACCTTTGCCAGATTATTCCCCTATCTTCAAGATGTGAAAACTGGATATTTAGAACATAGTGTGCTCCAAGTTAGGTGAAATATAATTTAAAACAGGGCACTTGGATATAGCTTTAAAGAGTTTACTTCAGTATTTTTATATTTAACTTTTTTTCTTCAGGCACAGTCATTGTGGTATGGTGGAAGGGGCATAGGCTATGAAATCAAAGGCTGTGGGTTGAGATCCTGGCTCTGCTCCTTTACTTACCTTTCACTATCCTTTATCTGGGCCTCAGTTTCCACATCTGTAAAATGAAGGGGTTGGATGAGATGACTTCTGAACTTCCTTCCAGTTATAGTTCTGTGATTTTATAATCCTATGGAGTAAATTATTCTTATCTTTATTCATACTATATTAATTTGGAATTTATAGCATAAACCTTGACTCTATTTAGAAATGGGTGGTTAGAAAATATAAATTTCTGATTTAAACATTATCCACATGGTGGATAATGATTCCTCTACTTCTTCTTATCCTAAGGGATAAGGTGATGGTACACATAATGCTTGGGTTTCTCTTGCTCAACAACAAATCTTTTCTCAGTCTCACTCCTTCTAAGTCCTGTGGCATCTAAGTTGAGCATTGAACACATCTTTTTCTAACCTGATTTGACTGGTTTTAATTTTATGGATCTTGTAAGCAGTTTCCCAGAACTACAGAAGAGTTGCAGATGTGCACTGATTGATAGGAAGGAGTGCCCCAATACCCATGGCCAGGACAAAAACAAACCAGGAACCATTTGGATGACCACCTCTTGACACAGTCTAAAGACTGGCTAATTTTGACTCTTTGTGCGTTCTTGTTCTCTCTCCCAGAAATCATTGAAAAATTCTATTTTCCTAATCTTTAATCATAGCGTCTCAGTAGATGTGTGTATATTTCAAAATATATGTGTATTTGGAAGTTTTGAAATAATTTGACATTAAAACATTATTATTGCCCTTGCCTGCTTAGAATCAAAAGGCCTTCCAAAAGAGGAATGCAGTCTAGACAGCTAACAGAAGTTCATGCTAAAAGTAGACACTGACAGGAAAGGAATGAAAAGGCTGTGTGTGTGTATGTAAGAAAAACAAAAGGAGCCCATTTCCTATCCAAAAAATCCACTTCTACGAAGTTTCCTCTGGAGGAAAATTCTGCTAAACTTTTCAAATATTGTTGTTTTAGTTTGTTCTTAGTCAACATGAAACCCCATCTTGCTTCTCTTCAATAGGTTGAAAATTCCTTAGAGACCTTCTATTTTTTTTACTCTTGTGGTATGATACAATATTTCACAGATGATGTATAGCAAATATCCTGGATGGGCAGAATTTCTGTACTAATGGTAATGGAATCATATTATGTTGGAACTGGAAGAGACTTTCAAGATTGTTTAGTCCAACCCTCTCATTTTACACAGAAGGAACCTGAGGCTTAGAAATTAAGTGCCTTGGACAAAGAAGTAGCAAAGTCAGGATTCAAATCCAGGTTCTTGGGCCCCCAAACTACTGCCACTGTACCATCTCTTGATGAGGCAAGAAGCCAGAGAAGGCACATTCACAGTAGGGAAGTTGCCCACTTCTGCTGTTGAGTATTCTCTAAAAACAGGTTTCAGACTGGGTTTTCAAGCACTTCAACCTCTACCAGGTGCATATCTCCTGGGGCAGTGGCAATAATTATGAAAACAGGACTTCTGTTTTCAAAGCTTTCCCCGTTGGTCAAAGACTTCTTGTTCTACTGCCAGATGGGGAAGAAAGTTCTCTACTTCTGTAATGCTTTAGCTTTCTCTTTCTCTTAATAGATGCTTAGCTGACTGTCCAGCTTAATTTTGGAAGATTACTGCTGAAGACAATAAGAAATGGAGTTTATACTTCAAAGATTTGGTGTAGATTTAAGATGCTCTTGTCACCAAGAATATTATGACTCTAAAACTAGAATCTACTTTGGTCTTAAAGGGCTTCCTATGGAAGACCTCCATCTCTAGGAAGATGTGAGTAAACAATCCTGCATTGAAAAAAAGAATTTTGTGGAGTAAAGCTGATCAGGTTTCCAGCAGATGATTTATTGATAATTTTGCTTTAGTTCTGGTTAAGCATGAATTCTGTACAAAGAATAACTTTTACAGCAAACATTTGCTTCTTTGGTTTCTGTCCTGTTAAATGTCATACTTCTCTTGGCATGTATGGTCATGGTGGCAGAGAGAGACTAGGGGAAGCATACATTTAAAAAAAACACCCTAAAAAACCCCTACAAATTTGATTTCATGACATTTGCATTGTAGGCTGGAAAGGGAAGTGTGTTCATACACACGTGCGTTGCCTCCTTGACATCAAGAATCAATCAGTCTAAAATACCTCTTCCTCTCCCCAACCAGAAAGAGTCTGACCAATTAAACAAAGCTTGACACTCCCTAATTCTTGAACTCCTTTCATAAGCATAGATCCAGGAAGCAGCAGGAGAAAGATTAAAGGGTTTGGTGGGGGTGGTTTTAATTTTTTAATGACACTTCCTTCCTCATTCTGGGCAGTTCAAAACTGGACCCATCCAACTCCTTCGTAGAATTGCAAAATTGGAAAGGACCTCAGAGGCTATCTACTTCAACCTCAATGGAAAACATGATACTCTTCTCTGATGTTGACTGATTAATGACCAGCTCGCTTTGTTTAAAGACCTTCCAAGAACTGGCTAATCTCTGGCTTTGTCCATTCCATTTGAGAGCAGCTCAACTTAAGGTTTTCCTTCCATCAGTCTGAAATCTCTCCTTTCTCTTTCCTGTCCAGACCCCTCAAAGGCAGGAAAGACAATATATAATGACTGACATTTTTTCTGGCCAAAGTCTATAAAGAGCTTTGTGTTTGTGTGTTTCTTTGATTCTCACAGTAACTCTGCAGGAATTATACCCATCTTATAAATAAGTAAACTGAAATTCAAAGATATTAGAAAGACTTGCTTTGAGGCTCGAGGTAGGTGACAGTGATGAAATTTGATCCCTGTCTGAATTGTAATCCAGTACACTCTTCATTATGCTTTTTTGCCTTGGTATACAATAAAATTACTTGGAAACCCCATAAAAGAATTTTTGTAATGCACATTTGCCTAATGTTGGTGCAAATTGGTCAAATCAGGTTGTTGACTGGGTTACTCCAGCTTTCTGAAATCTGTCCACTGACCTTCTTAGGGCCATAAATTGAGACGGTGTTGAAATGATCAACCTAACATGTATAAACATGAGCAATTATTGGACTGTAACTCTTCTGAATTCGCCTTTTTTGAATCTTAGGCACCCAGCATCCAGTTGACTCATTAACCATTTTGAGTGTCTTAAATATTTATAAGCAATTAGTTTGTTGCTCTGTCTGTGTGGCTTGAGTCATTTAAGTGGAATGGAAAGTCTGCTGTTCATTGGAAATGTTTTTGTGTGTTGTTAAGCTAAACTAAGTTCTTTTCTGTGCTTGTGTGTCATGGATATCACTGGGAATTTAATAAGGCTGTATTGTACATTTTTTTAAAAGGAAAATTGCTTTGGTTAGACCCTGCATCAGAGCTGGTATTTAAATATATACAGCATATTAATACTTTAGCTTGAGAGTGAAAATTATGTTATTGAAATCTTTTACTGATTAAAACAAGTTCTAATTAACTGTATCCTGAAACTTATTAATCGAATTAAAGGTTAGCTTTCTGCTTCACCCCTGATATTTGGGAACCTGTGAAAAAGACTGAGTTTATGAATCCCTTTTATATCCTATTTTTCTGGAAAGGCAACTTAGCGTCATGTTTACAGAGTGCAAGGCTTGCAGTCAGAAAGACCTGGGACCACAGTTAAGGTGCTAAGCCACCACGTGAGTGATCCATGGTGCATTGCAAACAGGCCTACCACCTCAACAGCCATGCATTAGGTGAAGCACTCTTGACAGACACGTCATCATTTAAGTTCCAGTCTAAAACATGTAATGGGGTTGGAACTTTCATACTAAGTCATTTGAAAACAGTTTAAGTGGAGAATCTCACTATAAATCCATACATGTCTTTAAATGGCTTTTTATTATGCAGCTTTCCATTTTTAGATGGAACTCTGTTTTCTCTGTTTTTTAGAAAATTCTGTTTTCTCTGCCCCATCATGCCTCTGTCCTACCTCTTGCAAGTAGCATCCAAAGCCTGTCTTTTTGAAGACATCTACTGTAGTGGAATGAAGTATTTTTAATTTTTCAAATTTAATCAAGTAATTAAATTTAATTTTTATTTAACAAATAGTTTGGGAGCATCTGTTATGTGTCAGCTACCACCATGGGGGATATAAGGTTTAGTCCCTGTCAAGCTTAGTCATCAGAATATCAGAAAAGTGCCCTAATTACCATGATACAAGTTAGAAGGTAAAAATACACAGAGAGACAAAGTTCAGGAAAAAAGAGGGGATTACTTCTGGCCAGGAGATATCAGGAAAGGCTTTATGGAGATGGCATTTGAGCTGAATCTTGAAGGATGGGAATTCTAGAATTCAGTAAGTGGTGCTGAAAAAGGTGAGGTAGATAGAACAGCTTGAGCAAAGGCAGAGATGGCCAAGTGTTCAAGGTGTTTTCAAGAAACAACCATTAGTACAGTTTGATTAGATGACCGGGTGGGGGGGGGGGGGTGCCCTTTACATAATGGGAGAAATCTGGAAAGGCAGGGTGGGGCCAAATCATACAGCACCAGGAATGCCTGCTCCATCTTCATTTACTTGGTAATGAGAAGCCACTGAAGGTTTTTTGGTTTTTTTTTTAATAAAAGGGCGACAGGATGAGAAGCTTTGGAAGGTTTAGTTTTTCAGTGGTGTGCATTGTATAATGGAATAGGGAGAGACCAGAGTCTTGGTTGAGTTGGACACTCAAAAGTTTTCTTGGAAATCAGTGAAATCAACCAGTAGGAAAGGATCAGATGACTTAAAAAAGCTTCAGATGATTGAAGAAATTCATTTGGATATCAATTTTCTTGTCTTTAAGAAAGTTTGCCTCCAAGGAGCTGACAGCCCCTCCCTTCCTACCGACCTCCTCGTGTGTGTGTGTGTGTGTGTGTGTGTGTGTGTGTGTGTGTGTGTGTGTGTTTTACATATTCAGCAGTCACTTTAGGGGTGGGTATGGGTCTAATGGAACATATTGGACTATAAATTCTTCTTTTCAGCCAAAGCTGCTTTTGCGGGGTGGGGATTGCAAACAGAAGAGGCCAACATCAGTCATCATAGCCCTCGGCATATGCTAAATACAAGGCAGCATCTGCACAAGAAATACAAACCCTTGTTGGTAGGTCCTGGCAAGCTACAACAGGAAAGTACCTGCTAATGAAGTATAAACAAGAACAGCTCTGGTCTTCTCTGGGCCAGACTTGGCATCCTTTCAGTTTAGTGTAGGCTTTTTGGTTTTGTTTTGATTGCACCTTTTGTTAGAGGATGTCTACGTAAACCTAGAACAGCCAGGAGCTCCTAGAAACTGCCAGATGTTCTGCTTAGGGGCTAATCCTCAAAGGGGAGCCTTGTTCCATAGCTCCCAGAGACTTCTGAGCTGCCCTGCAGGACACAGACCCAACCTGAAAAATACTTGTCAGTTAGAACTGGGACCTCCTGGGTTTGAATTTAAGTCATCATCATCTCTACCCACCTCTGAATTTAACCTTGTGGGGTTTTTTTTGAAACTTTTTATTTCCTTTTTGAGGAAAATAAAATTAAATGCTAGACTCTAAGCTTCTCCAGGGTAAGAACTATGTCTTCTGGCTAACAAATACTTGTTGGTTGCATAAAGGACAGATCCTCAGAGAGAATAAAGGCAAAAACATTTATTTTATAAAACTCAAATTCTGCTGTTTATTTCTTCTAACTGGTCATAATCATGGAACAATAGCTAATATTTAGCACTTTAAAATTTGCAAAGTGCTATGCACATGTTATCTCATTTGATCCTTAAAATAATGCTCAGGTAATGTACTATTACTATTCCTGTTTAACAGATGAGGGAACTGAGGCTGAGAGGTTGTGATTTACCCAGGGTTATGCAGCTAGTAAGTTTCTGAGGCAGAATTGGAACTCGGGTCTTCTGAACTCCAAGCCCAGCATGCGATCTACCATGTCACCTTCTGTATGAGGAGTATCCTTGTGGGGCCTCTCCTTCTACCAAGTTACTTGTCTTCTATTTAGTTAGAAATATGAATTATGTCTCCCTTGTTAGACTAGAAACTCCAAGAAGGCAGGAACAGTTTTGCTTTTGTATTTTTATTTCAGTTCTGGGTACAAGGTGGGCAGAAGTGTTTGTTGACTTGACATGTACTTTTGAATTCCTTTATTAAATATTTTCTATGTTTAAAGCAAGTAAATTGAGTGTTTATGTTGCTTTCTACTTATACATTTTCTCTATCTTTCATCTTACCTTCTTGTTCTAATGTAGGCAGGGGGCACCTTGATGCCTATGTAGAAAGGTGACTTGCCCTAAGTGGCTGCTGTGTACCCAGGGAGGCAAGCTTATGCTTGGCAGGGTCTGGTCCAGGGTGTTCCAGGTCTGATTGGTGTTGGAAATACCAGCTACATTCCTACCAAATGAGCCTGGCTTGAGAGCCCTCAGAGGAAGAGATCTAATTTTAGTAATACCCCCAGAGAACTAGGGCAGTGTTTGGCTGTGATAGGTTTTTTTCTTTCTTTTTTTTTTTTAATACACTACTATATATAGAAGAAAAAGGAAGTGAGAGAAGAGGCCCCTGGCCTTCAGATTTCTAAGGAGGAGGATGAAGGCTTTCTGAAGAAAACATAGTCTCCGCGTACACAGGTAGAAAGACCAACCTCCCTAAGGTCCTAGATTTAGAGCTGGAAGAGGATCCAGCCCCTTTATTTTACAGAAGAGGCACCATGTAATCTGAAGGGTGAAGTAATTTACAGTACAGAAATAGGGTTAGAAACTTGGTCATCTGCCTCCAAATTTTGAACTCTTTCTTTAAAAAAAATTGTATTTTTTTCTGAACTTAATAATAAAACATACATACACAAATGAGCATCTTCATATAGAAAAAATGGATTGTACATGAAACTGAATTTCTGTTGTATACAGCTTTCTTGTCCTTTAAAAGTGTAGAAGAAAGCCAATGTATAACTTTCAAAGCTGTTCTACTTTTCTCTTTTCCCCGTGTTCTTTCCAAAGCATTCTGAGTAGGAACAGGTTAACAAAATATTATGTTTACCCTCATAAACCTCAGAACATGAGAGAGTATGGCTGATTTTGTTTTCTCATATCTGTTTAGTCTTCAACTCTGTCAGAGTCTTTGTGGGCAGGGTTGAATTTATTATTCCTAGATTATGAATGTGTGCCAGGTATAGAAGAAGGTACTCATTAAATGTGGTTATTGTGTTACTTCTGCCTATTTTTTTTTTTTAAAAGTACTTCCTTGTTTCCTTCTCCCTGTTCTGCAGGCATCTCGGATGATGACATTATCAACATCACGCTCCCTACTGGCGTCCCCATACTTCTAGAACTGGATGAGAACCTCCATGCTATTGGCCCTCATCAGTTCCTGGGTGACCAAGAAGCCATCCAAGCAGCTATCAAGAAGGTGGATGATCAAGGAAAAGTGAAGAAAGCATGAAAATAAAATTCTGGCTCTGGGCTGTCTACTGACTGTGTGTAGAAGTTATGGCAATGTTAGGTAGTGTGTCTTGGATACTGATCTGTATTCCTTTTGTGTATGAAGTTCAATAAAACCAAAATTTAGCATTGAGCAGGCAAGCTCTGGGGTGCAGTGTAGAGGGTCTGACCTCTTTTAGGCCAGATGTGCATTCACATCTGATTTTAGATCTAAGAGTATGGATTTGATCCGCCCATTAGATCCCATTGGATGATCCCAATGAAAACTGACTAATGGGTGAGATGTTGAGCATTAATAAAGACCTGTCAGAGGGTAGTGGTGGGTGTGATTTAAAGTTAAGAGGTTCTGATACAGTATTTTATGGGAACTTTGTGCCTCTTTCCATTCACTTGTGACATAATTCACTTTCCCATACACTAAGCTCTGTCTGAGATTGCACGATGGGGTATTAGATAATGCATTGTACCTAAGAATTATTTATTATTAGATTCCATTCCCCTTCTCCATAAAGGAATAGGTGCTTTGATTTATTTAAGACCAATGGCTTGTTGACAAGGAAAAATATTTTATTTTTCCCTCATAAAACTATGCCCTCTAGTTTTAGTGTTCAGTCCAAAACTTTCCTTTGTTTGGTATTTGGTAAAATTCCCTTTGGCCACTGGAGTCTTTAGAGCATAAATAACTAGACTATTTCATGCTCTGATTAGTTTTCCCTCCCTTCCCTGGATTCTTGGGATCTAGAAGATTGGGATAAAAATGTTTGTCATCAGAATAGCTTAGGTTGAACAAATCACATAGCTTATAGGCCTCCCCCCAGCTTAACACCCCAAAGGTAACATGCTCAACTAAAAGCAGTTGTTTGTGCCTTTTTGTGATCTACTCCATTAGGCTTAACACCCTTCCTGTAACACTGGAAGAGAACTGGGCTTAGTTCAGTGTCTGACACTACTGATTTTTCCGCCTAAATTTTAAAGACTGTGAAGGCAATATGGTGAATATGTTTGCAGTCGAGAAAAAATATAAGTTGTGTCTCAGTTATGTGACACCAGCAAAAGCTAAGAGAGCTCACTATTGCAGCACATAACCTAGGACAAGGTGGGGTGGGATGTGGTTCCTTTCCTTTTTCTGTTTTTTCCCCCTCTTTATCTGTGCTTGTGGGACCTCAGACATAATGGTAACTCTTAGCCAGTTTTCTGAATTTTATCTACTATGGCAGTGATTTAGTTACTGGGTACTTTTTGAAGTTATTTTTTAATAGTGAGTTCACCATTCACCCTCCGAAGTTGACCTTTGAAATCCAAGGATATCATAGTACTTATTTCCAGAATAGGTAATTTGCTCAGTGAGGAGAGGCAGAGCCTCTTTATAGATGTGAGCCTTCTGTATGGGACTTTTGAGGATAAGCGTTAGCGTGGGGTTAGGTAACATTTGTAGGTATTTTGGACATCTACCAGTTGAAATCACTTTCTAAGCTCTCAAAGAGGCAATATTCCATTACGTGAAACTTACATGGAGGTGAAATCTGTGCATAAATTTGGTGAAGACTTAATAATGCGTAGGAGCAGCTAGGTGGGGTAGTGGATAAAACACCAATCCTGAAGGCAGGAAGATCTGAGTTCAAATTAGGCTTAGATACTTACAATCTATGTGACCCTGAGCAAGTCACTTAATTCCAGTGGTCTCAAAAAAAAAAAAAAAAAAGATTTAATAAGTCACAACAGCCTTGATAGAAATCTCTATATTTACTCAAAGATAGCTTTGAGGTGGTGACGTTTTTTAAACTATGACTTTCCAGAAGTATGAGGTTGAGCATTCTGACAAACTAGGATTGTGCGCTTTCTATAGCTTTGGAGGCCTCGCTTTTAACTATAGAAAAGAGAGAGTCTCTCTCTTCTTTGAGAGGCTGGTGTTTTATGTAAACATTGAATTTGCCAAGGGTCCTCAGTAAGATTGACACCCATTCCTTTGTTTCTAGGGGGAGTATGTGAGGGGAATTTCCTATAGGTGAATGAGCTCACTTTCCAACTTTTTTGTGTGTGTGCATGTGTACAAAATACATACCTATCAATTTTCAGTATTAAGTCTGACCATTTATTAAAAGGAGTTCAGTCAGAATACTGGGGGAAGTTTTTCTCCCTGTGTTTTATTTTCCATGTCTTACTTTGAGTCTTAAAAACTTCTTCATTTAGCTTGAGCATAGAGGGTGACTTTTATGCCTTTAAGTTATCCAAGTAGGTTCCTAACTGAAACATGAACCCTGTGAGGGGAGCCCAGATGAATCCCTCCCTTAAAACAATCCTTTTTTTCTTTGCGCTTTTGAGGGAAGAGAAACTTTTTAGAACAAGGAATTTGTCCCATTTTCAAAGGAATAGTTTTCAGCCTCTACTCTGCTTTCCCTTACCAGAGGGTCATGCCAATTTTGGGGAAATCAACACTTATTGGACAATGTGAACTTAGTTATATGAAAAAGATTTGTACAACTATGCAGGAATCAGCCAAATTAGAAGGAAAAAGCAAAATCTTTTATTTAGGTCCCATTGCTAAACTGAGGTTTCAAGAAATCTAGAATTAATTTTTCCTTGTCTCTCAGTCTCTTCTAGTTGTGTCTTTCTAGCCCCTTTACTGTCTTTGATAGTTTGGCAGAGGGAGCTGCCAGAGAAATGGGCAGGTTGATTGCTTGGGATGGGGGTGGGGGGAAGGAGGATAGGGAAACATCTTGACTTACCAACCTCAACAGTATTTTGAATACCTTGCTATACTTATAAGCATATTCTATATAAGTTTATTCTAACCATTATTTTAAATGAGAAATGAAAGATTTTTGAGGATTGAAATCGAGTGATCATTTTCCCCCTTTCCTTCCCTCCACCTCTACTCCAGAAGCTTCCTCAGTTTACTCTAGAGTAGGCAATAAAGTACCTTAGTCCTGCACTGAGATATGAGGGTGGGGGCAGTTGCGTTCAGTGTTATGTTTGATAATGTTACTTTTGCCTATCATTAAAAGCAAATTCATTTTCCCCATTGTCTTAAAGGTGTGTGTGATTTGGCTGTTACCAATTTCTTTCTTCCTAACTTGGTACACAAGTGTCCCATGGACCATTCCTCTCATCTCACATCTCTGTGGTTGCCCCCACCAACAATGCTATGTAGGTGCAAAAGTGACTCTCACTATGCTATGAAGGGAATTTAAGCCACAACATTCCAAGAAGGACATTAAACACTGAGAAACAACACTTTTTGGCTAGCCAGATCTCTTTTTCTAGTAACAGAGTTGTATTTGGCAAAATTTAAGAATCAAAATCAACTTTTTCCACACTTGGTAAAGGACTGTTTATTGAAGGCTAATCTAGTCATCTTTTTTCTAATCTTTTAAAATCCTTAATATGGCAGGAAAGCTTGCTGTGGGTTCCCTCTGTTCCAGAAAGGAGTAGCCCACAGGCATGAAAAATCACTAGAAGCATTCTCTTTCTTTGGAAACATCATCTCTGTAGTACTCATCGTTGTTCAGGATGAAGACACATCCTCCTTTGAGTGGTTTGACTTTGTATGGTAAAGCTCTCTTATGAAGTCATGATCTCCAAATACCTAGGAAAAGCACACTTAACGGTGTTAATCGAGAAACTTTTTTTTCCTGAAAGATTATGGGCTAGGTGCTGAAAAGAGGTTATGGGTAAGGAAAGAATTTTATGAGATTATGGATCTTTCAAAACAGTGCAACAGTAATTTTTGCAGAATGAGAATATCGAATAAACAGGTATAATAACTTTGTCTCTGAATTCGCCTTAGTCTTGATTTACTTGTTTTTTTCTTTTGCTCATTAAAGGGGCCAGTCCCTGATTACTTCTTAGAGAGACTTATTCACTGAATGGTTTTACCTCACTCTAAGTGAATACCTCAATAGGCCAAGATCTCCTATTACATCCTGGGCCTTCTCCAGTCATCCTGATGAATATCTGGTCACTGGATCTAGATGGCTCAGGAGGGGAAAGTGAGGTTGATGACCTTGCACAGCCCTCCCTCACTCAAAACAAAGTCAAGTGCAAGTCATGTCATCATTTCTCTGATGGCATTGTCTTTTTCGAAAACGAAGGATGAACACAGTCTTGGAATAAAAATGATGACCTACCTTATCCAAGCCCCCAATGATTCAGACCTAGGAATTGTGATGAAACGCTTCAATATTATAGATACAACTCAAATGCTGTAGGAGAAAATGGTAAAGAAAGTATTCATTCACATACTTGATACGAGGTGACCAAAAAAAGTAAGGAAAGTAGCTTTTAAAATGTACATTTTTCATGGCAACTCAACAAATTGCCATGTGGTCTGAAGAAATCCCATAGCCCTGGTGAGAGTGCTAGTAACCTAGGACATTTCAGGATGATGTGAACTTCTTAGTTTTCAAAACTTTTTTGAAATCTCAACTGCTATGCATGTGACAAAATGCTGACAAATTGGAAAAGAAACAATATTCTTAAAAAGTTAAGCATTTACATTTTAATTTCATGACCATATCTCTCACTAGGGTTATAATTTATCTTTTATAGGTCAGGGAACAGAAACATAGAAACATGTTAGAAACATGAGATGAGATTCCTACGTGATATATGATATATATCATATATGGTATGAGTCTTCCTTTCCTTGATACGTCCACCCAAGTGTGGTGACTGAAGGGAATGAAGTCCTCTTCCCCTCTACTTCCCTTTTCTGAAGCTCCCACCTTTCAAATTAGCTAAACAATTAACCTGGTTTAATGTGTGAGTCTTTGGAATAGCTAGTAGTAGATTTTAGGGATGAATGAAGTGCAACTGCGTTGGGAAGTAGAGGAACAGAATCTTTGAGCAAGTTGTCCACATGGGTGATTTTTGACCCATGGTGAGATCATTTATAAACTGATAAAAACTGGCACCACTTCCTAATTGCTGTGAGGTTGTGACTGATTGACTAGGGTTGTGAAGCCCAGATGAGAATATATATTGTTTAAAAAATGTTTTAAGCATTAATATTAACTTCTATATCATCTGTCACTGTCACTATCACCTCCAGCCTTTCACCAGGAGGAATTGGAATACAGGTAATATCAATCCATCCTCAGAGATCTCTAGACTTTGGGGAGGTGAAAACCTACCATAAAAAGAAAATTGAATGGGCATCGCTGTTCTAGATGTCCCTTCTGATCAAAAGCATATGATAGTACATTCACTAACCTCTTTTGTAATAAGTAGTAAGAGTTCAGAGTCATCTGAGTCCAGTGGCAAGACATAGGTCAGGACTCCTGGCAATGGGAAATTAAGTGGGAGATGGCCTTTTTAAGCTAAGGTCTTTCCCAGGTCTCAGTTTGTCTGAGGCAACAACTGTTCAGTAATTAAAGGTAGGTAAGAACGGAGGCAAAAGATGGCTCACTTTGCCTTCACAAAAGAGTTAGTCTGGGAGGGGAAGACCCTCAGAGTTCCTGACCAAAATACAAGCAATTGCTATTTGCTGTTGTTGGTCTCTGGAGAAAAGAGTGGGAAAAGACTTTGCACAGCATGGGCTCACTTAAATCCAATTTACTTCCAAGTCAAGACATCACCCTCCTGATGTCATTGGGACTCTTCAGAATGGACAAACAGCAAAGTATCAAAGAAGTGAATGCTTAAGAAGGAAAGAAAGGAAACCCTCACATGATGGTTATTTCTGAGAACAGATGCCCAATTTAGCGATCTTTTGGAAAAGGCCAGCATCTTAAGCAACCAAACTACAGAACTGAATTGCATAGAAAAAGTATATCCAGGAACTCCTCAGGCAAAGAAGACTCATTTTTTTATGATCTGAAGCATCTATTTCTGTACACAGACACTGGAGGTCAGTGTTCAGTCATAAATGCCTTCTCATCTTCAGGGCAGAAGTAGATCTGACTTAAGAGTTTAGTGACAGTATTAACAAAGAATATTGCCTTAAAATGCTGAAAGTACATGTTGGCTTTTGTTTCCTGCTTCCCACATGGAAGGCTGTGGCTTGTAATGTATGAATAGCATGAAGAGAGAAGGCAGCTTAGGAAGGAGCCTGGTAGTGAGGTCATGGATCTGGGTCTCCTAGGTGCTCTGGTGTGATTATCTGTGTAGTTTCCACAGGTAGAAAGCATTCAATCAGAGCCAAGTTTGCCATCTTTTATGAAAGGAGACACCAATTGTAGAGAACATTCTTTCTTTGTCTGAATCCCGTTAAGTATGTCAAATAAATGTTAACTAGTATTAGCATTCTAGTGTCATAACAAATCCTCCCACATTTGTTTTCTGATTTGGAGAAAATTCTTACATGAAAAATACTGGCCCACCCCAAGTGTTTCTTAAGGGCAAGAGTACTTTGTGCTTCACATCCTTTCGGTGGTTTGGGGATGTCTCTTCTCAGAATAATTTTTTTAAATTAACTTTGCTTTTCTAAAGAATGTTTTTAAGCACATAAAATAAAGTACCTAGGATTGTAAAAGAAATTGATTACATTGAAATAGTTATCAAAATGTGTTTTAAAAAAAAAGTTCATGGAACCCAGGTTAGGAATGCCTGCTCTAGGAGAAATACGCTAAAACAATAATCAAAGAATCATAGATTTAGAGTTAGAGAGGACGACCCTCCCATTCTACAGATGAGGAATGCCAGGTTAAAAAAGGTTAAATGACTTGTCCATAGCCATAGTAGTATCAGAACTGGGATTTGAACCCATGTCTTCCCATTTCCAAGTCCATTTTGAGCATCAGGAGAAAAAACACCACCGAGGAGCCAGGGAGCTACAATGTCTTTTTTTTTCCTCTTTCTCATAGCCATTTCCCCTTCCAGAAGGGAGAAATGTATTTGTTTGTCTTCCTGTCCTGTCCCACCCTCTATCAGGTCTCATTTTGGGGGAGTCCAGGACCAGTTGGCTAAACCTGACTTCAATTAAAAGTCACATATAGTAATTGGATCATAATCTGGGGAGAGGGAGGGAGGAGAGAGGTAGATGAGTTTTATGAGCCTTTGGTCCACAATTGACCTACTTCATCTGACTTTGTTTAAAGCCATCCATCTATGGTTCTCTGCTGACAGAGATGGGCAAGGATGAAAAAACACTGAGAGAGGGGCTTTGGGTTCATTGGTGCCAAGTGGCTTGGTATAAGGCAAAGGCCACTGGCTTGGGAGCCAAGGCACCTGAATTCTAGTCTTAGTTTGGTGACTAAGAACTTGCATTTCTGTAGCACTTAAAAGATGAAAAATCATATATGTGTGTGTATACATATATGTGTGTGTATGTGTGTATATATACACACATGTATGTATATGAAATCAGTAATAATCCTGTGTCCTCATTTTATTTTTTGTACTTCTTAATAGTTTTTATGTACAAATAATATGTAAGAAATGTAAATAAATATACACATAATTAAAGATAACATAACTAAATATAAGATAAATTCATATATTTGAAAAATTTTGGTATTAACAAACACTATCTGAAATAAGCATTTCTAAATATGCAATAGAACAGAAAAAAGGACTGCACTGAATCTCTATTATGTACTATTATGTTCATTTTGTAAATGAGAAACTGAGAGACTAAAAAGAAGCTTGCTCAGGGTGACATAGCTATGTCACTCAACATGTCAATGGTACAATTTGAATCCAGATCCAGCACCATCCTTCCTCTAACTAGCTGCATGATCTTGGGCAAATCACTTCTCCCTTTCCAGTATCTATTTCTTTGGTTGTTCCGTCATTCAGTTGTGTGTTGGCTCTTCATGCCTCTGTGGACCATAGTATGCCAAGCCCATTTATTCTCCACTATTTCTCAAAGTCTGTCCAAGCTCATGTTTGTTGTTTCCGTGCCACTGTCTATCTCATCCTCTTCCATTTCCTTTTCCTTTTGCCTTCAATTTTTCCCAGCATCAGGGATTTTTCCAATGAATCCCATCTTCTTATTATGTAGTCAAAGTATTTAAGCTTCAGCTTCAATATTTGAAAATAAGGCTTCTGAATTGGGTGATCTCTAAAGTTCTTTCCTGTCTGCTAGTCCTCTGAGTTTCCAGGATGTTAAAAGAATGCTTAGTTACCTAAGATCAAGAAATAATAAACAGCAGTGACAGAGGTAGCCACATTCTCACCTCTGCCATAACCATATGTGGAAGACAGCGTTACTTGCCCCTTCCTCATCCAACTCTTAGGATCGACTCAAAGGAGTCCTCTCTTGAAACCTCCAAGGAAAGGTAGGGTGACATAGGGGTGGGCTGTCCTTTTTACATACCTACTCAGTTCTAGCTTAGCAATCCTTGAGCCATTATTTCTTCTAACTATGTAATCAATTAGAAGACTTTTCGTCATCATACAATTCATATCCCAGTCATCCTTATAGTTGCCCAGACAAAGCAGGTGGGGGATATCTGCCTATGATTCAAGGACTGGCCCTCAAGTTAGACTACCTACACTACACTCTGGACCTGTTCTAGATCAGTTTACAGTTAACCTGGCTGAACCTATAAGCTACAGGCTGACTTCTCGTTTGTGTTCCTTAATAATCTTGGGCCATATTAATGACTGGATTCAGGTGACATTCAGATGGCTGATGGTTGACTGTCTCTTCTGTATCAGAAGGAAACTTTTATGTAGAGCCTGGTTAACTGGTGATGGGGTCTTTGAAAGATGTCCTCATGAGAGGACAATTCAGCAAGAATTTAAAGGTCTACTATATACCAGGCACTGAGGATATAGAAACAAAATTAAAACAGTCTCTGCTTTTAAGGAGTTTCATTTTATTTGAGGGGGAACAACATGTGCATAGAGAATGGATACAAAGGTTAGGAGATCACTAGCACTTAGGTAGGGGGTGATCAGGAAAGGCCTTTAGAAGGAGATAGAATTTGAACCATACCTTTATGAGAGATAGTGATCCCCAGGGGAGAGTAATCAGGGGGAGAGAAGGGGGATGGAAGAGAATGCGAAAGGCACAGACTGACCAAAAATGTAGAAATGTAGATGAAATGTTCCGTGGAGGGAGAAGTAAGTCAGTAAATAATCATGATGATGGCAAGAATTCAGTTCAATAAATATTAAGTACATTATGATCACAAAGACAAAAACAAAATAATTCCTACCCTAAAAGGAGTTTGAATTCTTCTGGAGAGAAACATTATGTACACAGGGAAGCAAGTATAAAATAAACTCAAGGTGGTTTTAAAAAAATTAATTGTATCAGATTTGCCCAAGGATACATAGCTATTGTCTGAGGTCACACTTGAGCTCAGGACTTCCTGTCTCAATAGTGCCACCTAGCACGTTTTACATAGCATTTTTGTTTTTAAAATGTTTACTTCACATTTAAAAAATAATTTTACATATTAAAAAACTAATTGTATCCCTAGTACTTAGCACAGTGCCTAGTACATTGTTTGCTTTTTTTAAAATAATTTTTCAGGGTCAGACTCATCACGATCTCATTTGGGATTTTCTTCACAGAGATACTGGAATGGTTTGCCATTGCCTTCTCCAGCTCATTTTACAGATGAGGAAACAAAGTTAAGTGACTTGCCCAAGGTCACACAGTAAGTATCTGGGGCTTGATTTGAACTCGTGAAGATTAATCTTCCTGATTCCAGGCCCAGTGCTCTATCTATTGTGCCACCTGGTTATCAATAGATATGCTACTTATTAATGCAGTAGCCACAGTTGTCTCCTCTGGGTCTGAGCCCAGGTTGCCTTAGAATCCTAAAATATTAGAGCTAGAAGAGACCTTAGAACAGAGGTTTTTACAGCTGGGACCCATTAACTTTTTTAAATACCATAATAACTATATTTCATTATGATTGATTTCCTTTGTAATCCTATACATTTAATTTTATGCATTTAAAAACCATGATTCTGGGTAGGAGTCCATGGGCTTCACCAGACTACCAAAACAGCTCTATGTGCCATGAAAAGGGATGATCCCCTGATCTTTCTAGTTCCTGGGTTCTACTTGGGAGGGTTGTGGATCTCAGGCTACATGACAGAAGGAAATATACAGAGGGAGAGGGCAGAGATGTAAAGAGGAAAAGATCTGTGGCCACAGAGGAGAGCAGCCATGATGAGAGTGGTCAGATGTGGACAGAAGCCTGGTGTGGGAGCAGGATGCTGAGAAAGCCTTGGCAACACTCACAGACTTGGAGAAGATCAATCTCAAGAGATGTTCTCAGCTGGAATCAGGCACTTGGCATCTGGTCTGGGAACCTTATGAATCCTGGGTCACAAAAAGATATTCGTGGGTGTTGTCTTCTTTCTGTCCTGCTCCCATCTGCCTCGAACACAGCATCACCACCCTGTTTTCAATGTGAAGTCCAGTGAACAGATTTCCCCCAGGATGGTGGGTTGGGGCTCTGAGCCAAGTAAGTGGGAAACTTTCCCCCCATAGTGACCCAAACCCTTTTTGCCAGAGATCTCTAGCACAAAGTTTACATGCCTTTTAAGGTTAGGTAATAAAACATTTCTAGAAAAAAAAATCGACTTTTTTTCCCCTATGTGTATGCTTATCTCTGAAGAGAGAACTAGCTTGGCATAGATGGCCTTGGAATCAGAAAGACTGGGTTCAAATCCTGCCTCTGATGCATACTAACTGCATGACTTGGAAGAGTTAGGGTCCCAGACAATTCTCTAAGACTATAAGTTGCAATTCCTCATTGGGAACACCCTGCCTTAATGAAATCACAGGTCTGGACCAAAAAATCTCAAATCATTAATGCTTTGCTGTTCCGACCTACTCCCCTCAAAGTCCTTCCTTAGACAAAATCTCACTCAGTAACTTGCCCTTCATTTTTTACTCCAAAGAGGAGAATTTATGCTACAAGGTCGAGACCAGACTGTCAGGTATGCTCTCCTTGGGTGAGATTTCCCCTTATTTACATTGCTTTTCTCCAGCCTGTGAGCGATTTTTATCCCCTTGATCTAGTCTAGAGTCAAAAAAAGATAGAATTCAAACACTTTGCTGTTTATTTATGTCAGTGGGCCACAGTGGGATAACTTTAACTGTGGAAAAATTTTGTTAAGTTTCAAAGGATCAGATCACTTAAAATAATTACTCACATTTTTCATATTGCTTGAAAGTTTACAATGTCCTTTATGGCAAATCTGGGAGATGGGTGGTGTATTATCCTTATCTCACAGATGAGGAAACCAAGGCCTTGTCTTAGGAATGAGGAAAATGTCAGGATCAGAGAAATTATGGTATCAGAATTCAGTTCTTCCACCTCAAAAATCAGTGTTCTTATCACTGTGATATACTGCATAAGCACCCCCTAACTTAACCCTCCCTTCTGCCTTTTCTACATGGGCTCCTAGGTTTAAGCACTGATAAAGTCCACTTTGGATTATACTATGGGCCAACTGGAGGACCAAGCAGTCCTCCAACCATACTTCAGAACTGGAGCTAAGCAGCATCCATTGGACTTACTGAGGCAGCTGGGGAGGTGGGAGAGGCTGCACTTTGTACAAATTCTAAATCCTGGAACAAAAATACAAAATTCTAAAATCAGCACTGGACCTGAGAAGTCAAGTGATTTGTCCAAGGTCACAAAGGGAGTAGGTGGCAGGACCTCTAACTCCAAATCCAGTTTTATTTTTAATATCTTTAAAGCCATTTCCAAAATTCTTTACTTTCTATTTAGGTCATCTTGGGAAAATCCCTTAAAGTGACGAGGACTTAGTTACTTGGTCTGTAAAATGATGCCCTCTGACATCCTTTCTAGCCCTGACACCCTCTATTCCCAGTTCATTATATAAGACCAGGGCAGATCTGCTATGAATGGAAACACTGCTGGCTTGACCACTTCCTCCCCTTTATTTTCCATTGTAGTTAAACATTGGCCTTGTTCAAGTATCACACTGTGACCTGGAACTGAGTCACTCAAAATCTCCAACCCACATGCATACCCTGTTCAGACAGTCATCATTTCTCAACCAAACAGCTTCAACTCTTAAACACAAAGTTCCCTTTAGAATTGAAAAGTCTGTTTTTCCCTCTTTGTGCATATGTTCCTCCTCTCCTCTCCCTCTCTCTACAAATTCCATGCATTATATGTGAATTTGGATTGTGGCTGCTTTTCTTTGCTTCAGAACTGAGGTTAAATAGCTGTACTTGCGGGGGGAAAAGAAAGCTTGTGTAGGTTCATCCCTCCTCTCTCTTGTCTAACTTTTTCTTAAAAGGTGTCAAGACTCCTCCTCGATTTGGTTGGCTCAAGGGACAAAGGGGTAAAGCAGTTGATATCATTTCCTCGTTGTATGAGGAAATCTTCCCCAACCCCTCTTAATTCCAGAGTTTTCCCTCTGTTGATCATCTCCCATGTATTCTGTACATGCTTGCTTTCTAAATATTTGTTTGCATGTTTTTCTCCCCAGCTAGATTATCAGCTCTTGAGGGGAGAGACTGTCCTTTGTCCTTTTTTGTTTCATCATAGTTTAGCACAGTGCCTGCCATATGGTAGACCAGGTCTTAATAAGTGTCTGATTAATTGATTGTGTAAGAAGCAACCACTAGCACCTGGGGAGGGGACTCATGGAGATTTGCCTGAGGGAATCTAATAGGAACTTTCCTCAGCTGAATAAGCTTAAGGTACTCTTGATGCCTCTCCTTATTAAATAACCTTCCGTACGGCTAGGTAAATCTTCTTTTGCTAATTGTTGAATGACTTATGAGTGTCTCATTTTGTTCCAGAATTGAGCCTAAACTACCAGGGTCCTATCCTGAATGAGGCATATCACAGAATGTTTTCCTATCCTCAAAATATTGTGTGGTGTGTGAGGTCCAACTTAAATGACTTTCCCAAGGTGTGTTTGTGATTTTGTTGGAGGTTTACAATAAGGACTAGGTGTCACTCATTTTAAGTCTAAAGTTCCTGAATTCCACTTTTCAGTATTTCCAGGTTATGATTCCGTTCAACAAACCATGGGGCCATCATATTGTTTAAGGCATTATGGTAGGCGCTGGAGTTTCCATGATGGATAGATCGTAAGGCTTGCTCTTGAATTTGCAGTCTCAATTCTTATCGAACCTTTAACTACTGAATGGGCATTGCCTCAGATTAAATAAGACCTGGGAAAGATCTTAGTTTAAAAAGGCCAAGGTCTCCCACTGCATCCAGGGCCATCTGCAGCTATCCTGACCTATGTCTCGCCACTGGGCCCAGATGGCTCTGGAGGACAGAGTGAGGTTGGTGACCTTGAGCAGTCCTGCCTCACTTAAATCCAATTCACTTTGAGTCAAGAAATCACCCTTCTGATTCCACTGGTCCTCTTTGAGAATGAAGGGCAAGCAACAACGATCTCATGAGGAAAATGAGTACAAAAATTAATTACAAGATATGGATAAAGGAGAGACCTAAGCAAAAGCTGATGGAACATCTGGCTTCCTCTCCAGGCCTTCCAGTTTCTGGATAATAGCTGTTGATCAGTGGTGGTTTGGGGGAGGAAGGAAGGAATGGATACTGTCCTTGGACAGTCAATTAGTCCTAGGACAGTCATAAGTAGCATAGCAATAACTCTTTTATGGAAGAGGATGTGTTCCAATGGCAGACATCTTTGTCTGAAGCATCCTAACTGGAAGTGAAAATAACATGGAAGGCACAGAGTGTTCCAGAACATCTGATAAAGTGGGTGGTCCAAAAATATCACTAAATACTAACTGAAAGAACATATAATATGCTGGGAAGTAGGAAACAAGACCTGGGAGATTGGGGGTAAAGGAATGGAAGGGTAGGGTTTGAGTTAAGGGGATTGGGCTACATGATTCCCAGAAGTCCATTCCAGCTGTTTCCCTCAGGGGAGTAGAGAACTTCCTAAATTATAGAAACATATAATGTTAAAACTAGAGGGGATATGGGGAGATCATCCATTCAAGAGACTCTAAACCTTTCCACGTTATGGACCCTTTTGGCAGTCTGGTGAAGTCTATGGACCCCAACTTAGAATAATGTTTTTAAATAATTAAAGGAAATGCTGCATTTCAGTTAGAACTTAGTGAAAATAAAGATAGGATTATTTCTCCCATACAAGTTATTGGACCTTGCCCCCTGAAATCTACCTGTGGATTTCGGGGGGGGGGGAGGTTGGATTGTGGACTCCAGGTTAAGAACCTAGTCTAACTGCCTTATTTTACAGACGAGGAAACTGAGACTCTGTAAGGTTAAGTGACTTACTGAGTCATATTAAGTACTCAATGGCAGAGATGAGGTTCAAAGTTTTAAGCAAATTTTTAAGATTAAAAAAAGAAGGTGAACATACAAAAGCCTGATTGATGAAAAGTCTTTCATACTAATAGTGTAATGGGTCAGTTCATCAATGACCATAATGTACTGGTAGGAAGTCCTTCCCTGATTTGATAGAGAGGGAAGTTTTAAAGAGCAGGAAGATATCAGATTCCTGAAGTGGAAGGAAGGGTTTTAAGCAAGGAAGGAAAAGGATTTGAAACAAGGCTGGGAATCCATAATTTGATCCAGGATCACCCTAGTTTACTTACCTTTATCTGGTCAGGCACAAATAGTGAAGCAGCTGTGTGGCACAATACGTAGAATTCTTGGCCTAGAGGTAGGATAGACATGGGTTCAAAGCTGACTTCAGATACTTATTAGCTGTGAGACCTTGGGTAAGTCAATTTACCTCAGTTTCCTTGAATGTAAAATGGGGATAATGACCCATCTCCCAGGGTTATTGACAGGATCAAATGAGATAATGAATGTAAAATTCTTAGCAGAGTGCCTGGCATTTAGGAAACACTACACAAATCTGAGTTATTATTACTGTTATTAAACTAGGTCGCATAGAGGCAGCATGGCTATGTGGATCAGGCAACACTTCATGAGCCTTCATCAATGTACTGGAGGTGTAGAGAAGCAGACAAGGATGGACTTGGATTGAGAAAAATCGAATTCTGCCTCAGATACATGACCTTGAGTAAGAAACTTAACCTCCTTGAGCCTCAGTTTCCCCTTCTGTAAAATGAAAATAATAATATTTATAGTACCTTCTTCATAAGATTTTGTGAAACTCAAATGAAATCGTATGTGTAAAATACTTTGAAAACTTTAAAGGAATACAGAAATGTCACTTATTATTTAAAGGAACTTTGTCATTAAATGATGTGTGTGTGTGTGTGTGTGTGTGTTCAAGAGCCTATCTCAAGAACTGACCACCAAAACTTTGGCTTTAGAAGACAAACCTGATTCCCCTGCTTCTTCCACTTCTACACCAAAAGCCTTCTCACTCTGAAGATGCCTTTGCCCTGTGGCCCCTCCTCTAATTAATGAGTCCTTGTTTGGGACCACTATTTGATGAGAATCCCAGACGTTCACGATCATTTCTGTACCAGCTCCATGCCTGATATTCCCGACTTTTTCATCGTGCCTCTGTTAGAACAGAAGCCCCTTAAGGCAGAGACTGTCTTTTTTTGTTTATATTCCTAGAACTTAGCTTAGTGCCTGGCACTCATAGTAAGTGTTTAATAAATGAACTTTCTATTTATCATCTATCTATCCATCATCTATCTTTATCATCTTTATTGGTTTATCATCTATCATCTACATCTATCCAACATCAATCATCTCCATCATCTATCATTCTATTTCTGTATCTACCATATATCATTCTCTCTTTCTGTTATTTATTTCTCTATAATCTATCTGTCTGTCTGTGGGTCTATCTGTCTCTCTGTGTGTCTGTTGTTCTGTTTCTATCTCTCTGTCTGTTGGTCTATCTATCTATCTATCTATCTATCTATCTATCTATCTATCTGTCTGTCTATCTCTGTCTGTCTGTCTACAATGGCTGGCAGGGCAGGTGTTAGGACCACAGTGGATTTGGAGTTAGTGGCTGTGGGTCACAATTCTTGCTCTACCTTTCATTTTCTGTATGACCTTGAGGTGAGTTTCTTCACCTTTCTGGCCTTCATTTTTCTAGAATTACAGATTTAGAGTTGGAAGGGACCTTGGAAGGCTAGCTTGTCCAGCCTGCCCTCACTTGAAACCAAGAAAGGTTTTGTGACCATTTTGATGTCGTGGAGGTTAAACAAGAGGCAGATTCAGGGTTCACATCTAAGTGCTGATCACTGTGAAATGAGGGTGTTGGATTAGTTCAGGGGTTTCATGGATCCCTCCTCAGGTTCGTACTTTTAAATAATTGAAGGAAATGCTAAATTTCAGTTAGAGATAAAAATGTAATTTTTTTTTCCATCCAAGGTTACAGATTCCATGAAATCTATCTGCAAACTTCTAGGAAATTGGGAAATCTTGGATAGATGATCTTTAACGCTCTTTGTAGGCAGCTAAGTGACACAGTGGATAGTAAACTACGCCTGGAGTCTAGAAGACTCATTTTCCTGAGTTCAAATCCAGCTTTAGATCGTAGGCAAGAAATTTAACCTTGTTTCCCTCAGTTTCTTCATCTATAAAATGAACTGGAGAAGGAAATGGAAAACTATTCCAGTATCTCAAGAGAATCAAGAAAACAAGTGTGGTTACAAAGAGTTGGACATAACTGCACAACAGCAAGGTTCATTGTAGCTCTGACTCCTATGATTCCAATATCCTCATTTTACAGATGAGGAAAATGGAGATCAGAAAAACATGGTGGCTTATCCAAAGTCACACAGCTTCTAAAGTGGAAGCTGACTCCCCATTGTTCTTTCTAGTCTACCACTCCCTTTGGGGTAAGGCTGGTGTACAAAGGCATACTGCAAACACCAGGTGGTGGTATTTCAGAGTGAGCTGACTCACCCAGTGGAGGATAATTAATGGTTATCTCTCCTACCTCACTTGGCTTTGCATCTGCCCGCTTGCTATGGTCTGTTTTCCACCCAGTCCATCAATTGAGCAATGTTAAGGGGAAAAAAAACAACAAAACTTGTAGAGGTTGTAAAGAAATGCTATCATTGTAACCTTAAAAAGGAGCCAGCAACTATAGGGGTCTGGAAGCAATATAAACTTAAACCAAAGGACTAGTGCATTGGTTTAAAAGAAATCTACCTAGAAGCTGGTATGTGAGTTTACGGAGAGAACGGAACTGTTGGCAAGGATGCTAAAGATTTATGGAATGCATTTTTGGGAAGGATGAGGGGATAAGACTTGTTACTCCTTATGAACTTGGGGTGCATCAATTTTTAAAGGATTTTTTAGATTTCTTTTTTTTTTCACATCTTGTACTTGGGATCAAATGCAGTCCATACTGGAAATGCTAGAAATCATTTCTATCTGACACCCAGGAAGAGGCCTGGAAGTAGAGAACCATTTTCCAGCTTGTGTCAAAAGCTACTTTGTGAACTGTTGAGGAGAACAAGCGAGCAGTTTCTCCTCTAAACAATCCCTCTGATCACCATCAGTGTTTTAGAAAAGGTTGCTGACTGTACTTTGATCATTGATGAAAAAGATGACTGTAGGATCAGAGGAGCATAGATTTAGAACTGAAAGGGGCCTTCCAAGCTAGCAAGTCCAACCACTGTTTCATTGCACAAATGAGGAAGCTGTAGCAAAGAGAGATTAAATGATCTGCCCAAAGGAAAATAGTTGGTAAATATCTGAGTCAGGATTTGAGTCCAGGTCACTCGGATGGCCAAGGCCAGTCCTTTTTCAACCGCACCGTGCTGCTGCTCAAATGCACGTGAATGACCCACCCATGGAGAAGCACTAGTTCTGAATGTTAATTGAAAAGGAAATCTGTACCATGAAGGGCTGAACTAGGTGGTCTCTGAGGTTCCTTCCAGTTCTAAATGACATAATTTAAAAAAAAATATTTTTTGCTACCAGAGTTGACTTTTCTAGTAAATTGGCCTGCTGCAAATAAAGAGCAGACCCAAAGGGTTTCCAGCAATGATGTCTGGCTATTCCTGCTTAGATATTTTCCCCAGTATAGATGTGAGAAAAACCAGTGTCTGGGAAATTGATGATGGAGTGGAAAGAGTGTTGTATTTGGAAACAGAAGAACTCAGTTCAAACCTTGGATCTGTCATTTATCAGCAGGGGGACCTCTGGCAAATCACTTAACCTTTCTGGGTTTGTTTCCTCATCAGAAAAATGAGGAGATTGGACTATCTCTAACATTCTGTGATTCTGAAATAAAGGACCAAGATTGTTGGAAGCCAGGGATGGGAGGGCCAAAGCAGGAGAAAGTCAGGATGTCTGGAAAGTACCTACTTGTGCTAACTCAATTCAATTCAGGTCAATTCAACAAACACTGAGCTAGGCCCATTCAGTGATTCATAATGATCTTCCAAAGGGTTCACAGTAAAAATTCTTCAATGGTGCCATCAGAGATAAATAATTATAAGCTGTACTGTGTTGTTATTGACTCATTTCAGTCATATCCAACTCTTCATGACCCCATTTGGGGTCTTCTTGACAAAGATACTGGAACAGTTTACCATTTCCTTCACCAGATCATTATACAGATGAGGAACTGGGGCAAATAGGGTTAAGTGACTTGCCCAGGGTCACACAGTAACTAAGTGCAAACACTTAGGCCAGATTTAAACTCTTGAAGATGAGTCTTCCAGATTCCATGCCCAGGGCTCTATCCATAGAACCACCTAGCTGGCCAAAGAATATTATGAGTAATATATTTATTTACACTGATATGTTCAGGGCACAATTTTTTTGGTAGTTGTTATTTTTGGAAGGGGTTTGGGAAATAGAAAACATTGGAAACCACTGGACTAGGTGCTGGGGATACAAAGACAAAAATGAAAGGCCTGCCCTCATGAAGCTTACATCCTGGGTTATGAGTAGGAGGCAGTCAAGCAGGCAAATAATTGTGGTACAAGGAAAATGAGGAGAGTGATGGCCACTGACAATTAGGGGCACCAGATAAGGCTTCATTGAGGCTATGGGCCCCAACCGAGTTTTGAAGACAGACAAATACGTTAAGAGGCAGAGAGGAGGAGAATAGGAGAAAAAAAATCACATAAATGTATGGAGGCAAGGAGATGGAACTTGGGGTTCAGAGAATGGGTAGGATTCCAGTTTGCCTGGAATATAGAGTTTGTGAAAGGTGGGTAGGAACCTGAGGACCTTTAATGCCAGGAAGAATATTTCTATTTTATCTTGCATTCAATTGGGAGCCACTGATGGGGTTTTGAGCGAGAGGGTAACACTCTCTAACTGGTTCCTTACGATGATAATTTTGGCAACATTGTGCAGGATGGATTGTAAGATAGAGGGTGGAAGTCGAAGGATCAATTAGTAGTCTATGGCAATAGTTTAGGGGAGGGATGATTAGGGCCTGAACTAGACTAGAAGCCATGTGATGGAGAGGAGGGGATGTATGTAAAATATGTTGGAGAGAAATGATAACTGAGAGTGGACTAGATGTAGGTAGGGCAGGAAGGGGGAGGAAAAACTCAAGGATAATCCTGAATTTAGGAACATGGGTAATTAGAAGGATGCTGCTGCCATCCCCTGAAATATGGAGGTTTGGAGAAGGAACATTCTTGGGAGACAGCAGTACTGATGGAACAACAATATACTTACTGTTTCAGGGAGGGAGGGATAAAACTTGGAACTCAAACTTAAAAAAAAAAATCAATGAATGTTAAAAATTGTTTTCACATGTAATTGGAGAAAATTAAAATATTTTTTTTTAAGAGTAACACAGGGAGAAACAATTTTTAACATTCTTTTTTTTAATGAGATTTTGAGTTTCAAATTTTTCTCCCTCCTTCCCTCCCCTTCCCCCTTCCCCCTTCCCAAGACAGCAAGCAATCGAAGTTTTATATATATCTACGTATATGTAAATATATATATTTGCAATCATGCAAAACATAAAATGTTATTAAAATAATAACAATAGCACTTTAGAATGTAAGTATTTTCTCATTTAATCTTCACAGCAACCCTAGAAGGTAGAGTCTATTATTATCTCCATTTTCTAGCTGAGGAAACGGAGACAACCAGGGTAAGTGACTTGCCCAGGGTGCCACAGCTAGTAAGTGTCTGAGGCCAGATTGGCTCTCAGATCTTGGTGACTTCAGGCCCAATGATCTGTCCCCTGTTCTGTCTTCCCCAGAATATAACAGGTTGCATTTTGGGCATGACTGATACTGGAGTGTTTGTCTGAATGTCTTCGGGCCCTGCTGTTTCTCCTAGGTTGCTGTTAGCGTTGATCTCCTTTGCAGCTCCCTGGGTATTTGCCATGACTGTGTTTCCCAAACTGTGCTCAGTGAGAACATTTGGATGCTACTGAGATATCCAGCAGCGACTGCCCCTCCTCCCAGCTTAGTGGAGAGGCCCTCTGACCTGGGTTAAACTATTCCAGGCCTCGGGCTTCTCTCTGATCCCCAGCCTTGGCTCTAAGTCTTTCCTGGAGTTCTTTGGTAAGGAGGTCTGCGGTGGGGGTGCATCCTGAGATGAGGGCTACCCCCTAGAGGTGTTCATAACAACTGCCCCTGTGGGAATCACGCCCACCCACTCACCTCCTATGCTTCCCACATCCACACATAGACCAGATATACCCAGAGCATCCCACCTTCCTCCTCCCACCCCCTCCTAACTCTTTCAGTATAAGAGAGGAGCTGAAGGAGAAGTATTTTAGGTCAGACCTTCAAGTTCTTCCTACAAGACATGAATAAATGAAGGGAGCTGATTTCAGAATCACAGAAACAGGAAAGCTAGCTAGAAATGGGTATCGTCCATGCCCACTACCCTTACAGAAGAGGAAGTTGAATCCTGGAAGGCTCATGGTTTTCTTTCATATACACTCAATCCCCAAATGATCTTTAGCCTGGACCTTGGAACCGCATGGTTCAGTCAGTCAGCAAGCATTTATGAAGTAGCATTCATATGCCATGCACTGTGCTAGGCACCAGGGACACAAAGCCCAAACCAAAGTAGTACCTGCCCTCAAGGAGCTGAAATTCTAATAAGGGAAACAAACTGTACACAGAGAAGCAAATACAAAATATGTATATCATATATAAAAAGGAATTTTTTTTTTGGTAGGGGTAGATGGTGCTACCACCTGGGGGTGGGAAGAATCAGAATAGGCCTCATATAGGGGATAGTACTTAAACTGAGCCTGAAAGGAAGCTAAAGGTTCTAAGAATTGGAAGTTAGGAAGTGAGGCATCCCAGGCATGGAGAATAGCCTGGACAAAGGTGTGTAAGCAGGAGAGAAGATGGTGTGTATGAAGAAGAAACAAATGTTTATTAAACACCTAATATGTACTAGACACTGTGCTAAGCACTTTACAGACATTATCTTCTTTAACCCTCAAAACAACCCTGGGTGATAGATACTATTATTATCCCCATTTTCTAGTTGATGAAACTGAGGCAAATACAGGTTCAATGACTGGCATAAGGTCACACAGCTAGTAAGTGTGTGAGGCTGGATTTGAACTCAAGTCTTTCTGACTTGAGGCCCAGAGCTCTATTTACTTTACTACCCTACTGCCTAAGGGAGATATTGGGGGCAGGTACCCCATGTGAGAGGTGGTACCCTTGTGAGAAGAAAAAAAAGGAAATGGATTCCATTAATATGTTTCTAGCTCCAAAATATTCTGGCCTCAAAATAGTTTGGGAAACGCTGATACGGTAGAAAAAGCCTAGTCTTAGAGTCAGTAGATCTGGATGAGCAGCTAGAAGAAAACATTTATTGTTGTTCACTTGTTTCATCAGCGTCTGACTCTCTATGACCCCATTTGGATTTTTTTTTTTTTTGCAAAAATATTGTTCATCATTTCCTTCTCCAGCTAATTTTACAGATGAGGAAACTGAGGAAGACAAGGTTAGGTGACTTGCCCAGGGTCACACAGCTGGTAAGTGTCTGAGGCTGGATTTGAATTCAGGAAGAGGAGTCTTCTTGACTCTAGGCCTGGCTCACTCTCCACTGAGCCACCTAGGCTATCCCCTCCGAAGAGAACATAAATCCTTGCACATTTGTTTAGCTTTCAAAGCCCTTCCCAACCTTGCCCCTTCCTATCTTTACCAGCCTTCTTATTCTCTACCATCTATTAACATCTATCTGACCTTCCTACTGGTTCCTTGTACCCAACATCCCATCTCCCAGCTCGGAGACTCTTCACTCCTTGGAACATTCTCCCCTCTAACCTCCACTTACTGACTTCCTTCCTTTCTCCTCAGCTCAGCTCAGACGCAGCAAGAGGACTTCAGACTTGGCTCAGCCTCAACAACAGGTCTTCCTGGCCTCTTCCCCCTCTCTGCAGTGTCTTCTCCTTGAGATTACCTTTTATCCACTCTGTATATATCTCACATGTACATGGTCATTGGCATGTTTTCTCTCCCATGATTAGAAATGATCTACCATGTTTTTGTCTTTCTATATTTTCAGTATGTAATCCATTGCCAGGCACATGACAATAATTAATAATAACTCTTAATTCATAAATAAATTAATTGAATTGTAGTTATAATTATAAATTAACTTCATGAATTCTAGTTGATGGACTGACTGGTTCTGCCGCTGACCACATATCTGGTAAATTACTCAGCCTGTCAGCTTCAGCAGACTAGGGAGAGTGCTTGGCCTACCCGCACCACCAGGTTGTTGTGAGGCAAGAGCTTTACAAACCTCCAGGATGGGCTAGACCAATTCATCTTCACTTTCTTATTCGCTTCCTTGGCTGTGGACAGATTTTTACCTTCCCACACAGGGATCAAATTATGACTTTTTCCCATGAATGCTGTGCTCTAACTGACTAAGTCAACCACTGAAAGACCAGAAAAGAGTTCTGAAGGTTTTTCTAGTTTTCTTTTGAAACTCCAGATTACTGTTCTATAACCTTCTCAGATAAATTGCCTAGTGCAGTGACTTGCACATAGTAGATGCTTAATAAATGCATGTGGAAGGACTGAATAAAGGATCATTCTCCACAAACTCATTTGATCATCCATTTTGGAGTGTCACCACTATCTGATCAAATCTAATCAAAATATCTGTCCCAAAATGAAGGACACACCCATCCCATATGGTATTGTCTGTCACTAAGTAGTCTCCAGCAGAGGCTAAACGACCACTTGATGGAGATCTTGTCGAAAGGGTTTCATGCTTTGGGTAGTGGTTGTGCTGGATGACCTCCAAAATCACTTCCAACTTTGTTATTTTATGATCCTATGAAAATCTTCTTGTAGTCATTTATTCCTATTTTTCTTACTGTCATTATTGCCAGTGGATGGTAGCTGGTTAGTGTCCTTCAGCAAGAGAAGGAAAACAGATCTCTCATGCCTCCAACATGAATAGTATCTAATATTTACATAGCACTATGTGCCAAGCCCTGTGCTAACTGCTTTACAATTTGATCTTCACAACCACCTCCTGAGGGAAGGAGGTGCTATTATTATCCCCACTTTACAGATGAGGAAATTGAGGCAGAGAGAAGTTAAGTAACTTGCACAGGGTTACACAACTGGTGTCTGAAGCAAAATTTAAATTCAGACCTTCCTAACTCCAATCCATCACTGTATTCACTATGGTACTTACACTATCTATCTATAAGGGGAATGTGGCTCTGTGGTTTTGGAAAATGAATAGGAAGGAGGTGCTGGCACTTTTTATTTTATGATGCAAGTCCCCAGGGCTGAAACAGCAAGCAGAATACTTGTCATTGCGCTATCTGTCAGATTCTTGCGGTTAGACATAACGCAGTAAGAACATGCTATCTTCTTGCTTAATCACTCTGACATGGGCTCTTCGGTTGCAAGGTCAACAAGCTATCTGCTGGCTCACTGCACATATGAGATCCCCAATGACTTCGAGGGTAAGAGAAGAGGCGAATCAGGGCAATCTGAGAATCTCATGGTTTCCTTTCTCACTCTGCCAATCACCAAGCAGTATTTACTGAAAAACTGTCTAGTATGTAATAGACACCATACCAAGTACTGTAGGAATGACAAAGAGACTAGAACAGCTGTGCATTTAGTAGTGAATGAATGAATGAATGAAAGAGCATTTTTGAATGTTTACTGTATGACAGGCACTATGCTGGTGTTGTGGGTACAGATAGAAAAGGGGAGACAAGAGACAAGTTCCTGCTTTGAATGAGCTCATACTCTAGATGTGGGAGATCACACATCCAGGATGGCTCAGCTGAAGGGAAGCAGGAAGGTCTGGTGATCCTAAGGGTACAGCTGTGGGGTGGAAGGCAAGACTCAGGGCTTCCTTAAGGCACATTGACAGGTCAGAGGGAAAGGACTGAGGGTCTGGAGGATGTAGTGGCAGAGCAGAAAGTAAGACCCTCTCCTTCTCTTCTGGTTGAACCCTGATCTCCCTACCCCTTCCCAATGAGAGGAAACTCAGAGTCCTTGCATTGGCAAGAAGCTTGGGGTGGGTGGGAGAGGAGAGCTTCCTATTGCTCTAGTACCTGCAGTTTATAGAATAAGAATTAGATGTGTATGTAGCCTGAACAAGTACTCCCTCTACACCATACCCCCCAAACACCCACAGTTGCTTAAAGAACCCCAATGAAAGGGAAATAGACAACATTCTCTAAGAACATCTAAAGAGAGAGGGAGAGAGAAAGATCACTTTGAATTAGGGAGACTGGGGAAGGCTTCATGGAGAAAGCAATATTCACACTAAAATCAATCAATCTATCTATCATTTAATTTATTTTCAACTCTGCATTCTCTCTCTCCCATCTTTTCCCCCACCCTAAACAAACATTAAAAAATGGATAGTCAAGCCAAACCAATTCAGGATCCACACTGTAACTGAGGTTTAGGGGCTAGATCGTGGAATTACAGAGAATTTCAGGGTTAGGAGAGACTTCGGTGACTACCAAGTCCAACTCATACCACAGAAAGAATTCTCCTGACAATGTGCCTGTCCAGTGGTCATTATATCCTTGCCCGAAGACCTCTAGGGAAAGGGGACCTTCCAAGGCAGCCCATTCCATTCATGGATGCCACTAATAGAGAAGAAATTTTTAGAAGAGGCATCTCAGTATAGTGACTAGGGTGCTAGCCTTGAGTCAGGAAGGTCTGGGTTCAGATTTTCCTCAGGTATATATGAGTTGTGTAATTCTGGGCAATCCATTCAACATTTGAGGGCTACAGTTTCCTCATCTATGAAATGGGGGCATTGGAGGCCTTGCAGGTCCCTTTTGGTTGACCTCTTTACCACTTCCTCCCATTGCTACTAGTTTTGCTATCAGGGGCCAAGAAGAATGAGTTTATTCTCCTTTCCATATGATAGGTAGCCATGCTGCTCTCTCCCTCCCTGCCCCTCATATTCTTTTCTCTTCAATCAAAGCTTCACAGGTTCCTCCAATTACTCTATGGGTGATGATCTTGAGGTTTTTCCCCTTCCTGGTTGCCTTCCTCCAGATATCCTCCTTTCCAAAAGAAGACTCTCAGAATTGAACACATTACTCTACAAATATTTTGATCAGGGTACATGTGATCCCAGACTGCATTAGCTCTCCAGGTGGTCATTCCCACTATTGACTGTTATTTTTCATGCAATCCACAAATATCTCAAATCTTTTCCAGATAAACTTCTATCTAGACATGATTCCCTCCCCAAATATGGAGGTTAGATAGCATGGTAAGGGGAGCTAGGTGGTGCAGTGGATAGAGTGCTGACATTGGAGTCAGGAGGAAATGAGTTCAAGTCTGACCTCAGATGCTTACTATCTGTGTGACCCTAGGCAAGTCACTTAACCCTGTTAGCCTCAGTTTCCTCATCTGTAAAATGAGCTAAAGGAAAAAAATGGCAAACTGCTTCAATGTGTTTGCCAAGAAGACCTTAAGTCACAAAGAGTCAGACATAACTAATTAAACAAACATCAACAGGTAGCGTAGTGGATAGAATCAGATACTCCAGTATCTTTGCCAAGAGAACCCCAAATCATGAAGAGTCGGATACAACAACAACTGCAGGTAACATGGTGAGTAGAGTCAGTCATGAAATTGGGACAATCTCAGTTCAAATGTGGGCTCAGATACTGTATGACCCTACACAAGTTGCTTAACCTATGTCTGCCTCAGTTTCTCTTCTCATCTATAAAATGGGGATATAATAACATTGCTTACCTCCCAGGGTTGTTGTGAGGCTCAAATGAGAGAACAATTTAGGATTATCTGCTTAATAAATGCTTATTTCCTTCCCAGCCTTGCACAGATAGTAACAGTCTCAGAGAGGTAGTGCCTTGTTCATGACAGCACAGCTGGGAAGGAGTAGATCTGACTGGGATTTGAACTCGGACTACTCGAACAGAAGTCTTTCCAGTATACCATGCCAGGTCCTAACCTAGATTGGCTAGAAATGGATCCCTCTATCCTCATCACCCAGGCAGAATTTCAACTTCTCATAAAAGCAGATTTTCAGAGGTCTAGAACTTAGAGTAAACTGTGAATAAAAATCTCAGTCTTCTTTGCAGCTGACTCACTGTAGGACAGACTGGCTCCAAGGAGTCACCAAACCTTCTCTATAAGGAAGAAGAAACAGCTTGATTTGGGGGCATGTATAAATTAGGAGATGTAAGGTACTAAATGGAAAAAACCCAAGATAAACAGCTTTATTTGCCCAATTGATGGACAAAGTTGGCACTCCCCAAGCATGCTTCTTTAAATATTTATAATCCAGGACCTATAGCAGTAGAGTTTTCTCAAGGGCCTGTCCAAACATATGATTTCTGACTTCAAAGACCCACTTCAGTACATCCATTCAGCACCTTTTCTATAAATAACAGACCAGACTTTACTGGTAGGTCAGTAGCTTCTTTTCCATATACAATAGTACAACCACTGGGCTCTTGCCAGGAGGATACCAGTGTTCTTGCGATGTTAATTATGAGTTAAAGATGGCTCCCTTCTCTAGCCAAAATGCCTGATTTGGAGCCAAAATAGGATGCAAGATGAACATAGTCTATACTAGTTTATGATTTTATATCCCAAAATTGCTCAGAGGGACCCTAGTCTTGCCTTGGCATACAAAATTAGATTGTAGTGGGCCTAAGAGGACAAACCCAGTGCTGAAAACGTAGAGAAAACTGCAAGGAGATTGAGGAGATGACTTTGTCTTCTCTAGGGAGGTCAGTCGCTGTGTGAGCAAATCTCTAGAATGTTCCTAGGACATCTTGGAACTTCCAGGGAACTTTGGACCTCACTTTCCAAACCCATCCTCTTTCTAGTACATTACCTTATTTGACCTGGAAGCATAACCTCCATAATCTCTAGGTTGTTTGAAGTTTTTTTTCCTTCTCCCAGGTTAGGACTGGTCCCAGGGACAGCTCTGGTTTAGGATAAGAAATCACAGAAACACTCTGTAAACATTGCTACCAGCTCTTGTGGTATATTGTACAGAATGTTCAATTATTGCCAATATTGCTGGTATGCTGGCACCACAGCCAAATGCAAAGGGCTACTGGGTGTTCCCTGGGATAGGCTCAGTATATTTTAATCACTCTGAAGATGTCATTTGGGAGTAAGAGGCCCTGGATCCAAATTCTGCCTGTCACCTTGGGCAAATCATTTAACTTTCCTAGATTCAGTTTCCTCATCTGAAATGAGAGTGTTTGAATTAGATGATCCTTCCAGTTGTGGATCTCTGATGCTATGATTTCCCATTTCCCTGACAAGCTGGTATGTTGACTTATCCCTGACTATGCCATGGAAAGTTTACCATTTATCCTTACCCCCTCAATCAAATTAAGTGAGCAGGGATATTTTTGTTCGTTGCTGTGTCTTGAAGGAAAGATTGAAAATCTGTGTGTCCTTATATGAAGCAAACCTTGGAATAGTTCCTCAAGTGAGCTTGAAATGTTTAATGCAGAAATAGCCTGTCAGTTGCTATGATCTTTGAAAGACTGCCCAAGCTTGAAGAGATCAGTTGAAGACAACGGATGAAATAATATTTTTGATTATTTAAACAAACTTTTATTGTTTTTTGGTTATTTTACTCTCTACCAAAGTCCTACTCTGTTTTTGGATTCTCACAGGCTATGCCAGCAGAGCGCAACAACCACCGAAGAGGAAAGACATTGGGTATAAAGCTGATGGTGTTCGTTATCCATGTCCCAGACTAGTTGCTCTTGTAAAGGCTCATCACTAGATTGGTTACAGGGTAATGAGTTTTTTGGCCAGAGTAACTTTTGAGGAGCATCTACTAATCTACAGAGAAGTTGTGATCTGAATCTGTGGAATAATGTCCCATGAATGACCAGCAATATTATTTGGAAATTATCCTAATATCTTTGTTGATTGAAATGTAAGAAAGAGCAATGTTTACCTACTATTATTACTGTTTGTCCTTGGTTTTTCAAAGAGGATCAATGATGTCATTAGAGTGATGTCTTGACTTGCTTGTGAGTTGGATTTAAATGAAAAACAGAGCTGCAGTCAGTCATCAGTTTCACTCTCTCTTCTACAGTCATCAAAGTCCAGTGGCCAAGCAAGATGGCTGGTGATGGTCAGAGATGCAGAGGGCCTTGGCATCTTCCATGTCTGACCAAGCTCTAAACCCTCCACAGTACCTGCTTCAGCCACCTTCATGGCCATTGGAATGAAATTCTTCTGGGGGAAGTCTTCATATGCTTGGGGTAGACATTCCTTCTAACTCACTGATGGGTTTTAGATGCATATACATAAGGATATATATTTTATATCAAGAATACATAGTTTCACCATTGTGGGGCCTGATGATCTGATCAGATCTACTGAGGAGGATGCTAATTTCATGAGTTATTGAAACCAGAAAAGAAAAAAAAAATTAATCATTCCCTGGAGGCCAACTCTTTGATGATGAACTTGATCAGATTTAACCTACATACAGTTTTCAGCTTGCTGTGACCTCAAATTCTGTGAGTATAGCTTTTGAAAACCAGTTGTCTCTGCACCATGCTAGAACCTCAAAGTTTTGGAACTTTTGTTCAAGAGTTGGAGTACATAGCCTTTGAGGTCTGATTTTGTGATCCCATGGCATATGCATATATGTAAATAAATAATATATATGTACGTGTGGATATATATGGATATACACAATATATATACATATGTGTGTGTATATATATATATATATATATATACATATCCATGATTAGATTCAGCCTATTGTTCTAACCTGTCCAGATAATTTTGTATCTTGTCTTTCTGTCACTCAGCGTACTACAGAGGGCTTCCAACTTTGTATCTTCCTCAAATTTGATAAGTATTCCAAGCATTGGTAAAGCACCTGATCAGGGCAGCTAGGTGGTGCAGTGGATAAAGCACCAGTGCTGGAGTCAGGAGGACCTGAGTTCAAATCTCACCTCAGACACTTGACACTCACTAGCTGTGTGACCTTGGGCAAATCACTTAACCTCAATTGCTTCATCCTGGGTCATCTCCAGTCATCCTGATGAATATCTGGTCACTGGATTCAGATGGTTCTGGAGGAGAAGTGAGGCTGGTGACCTGCACTGCCCTCCCTCACTCAAAACAAAGTCAAGTGCAAGTCATGTCATCATTTCTCTGATGGCATGGTCTTCTTCAGCAGCAAAGGATGAACATGTAAAGCACCTGAGTGGCAATGTAGCAGAAGGCAGATGAAGGGAGTTATCCAGGGTTGAGATTTGGCAAAAGATGAGCTATGAAAAGACAAGGGAGGAAATGATTAGAGATCAGAAGAGATTGTAGAGTTGTGATGCTAGCAACAGAATCTCCATGGCACATTCCAAGACAGCCTGCGCCAGGAAATCATGTAAGTGCCTGCTTTGTGTCAGGTCCTGTGCTAAGCAATCTTATCTTACTTGATCCTCACAACTCTATGATGTAAGTATTGTTACTATCATCCCTTATAGTTGAGGAAAATGAAGCAGACAGAGGTTAAATGACTTGCCCAAAGTCACACAGTTGGGGAGTGTCTGAGGCCGGACCACCTCAGATTTTCCTAACCCCAGGTCAAACACTCTATCCACTGCTCCATCCAGCGAGAGATAGATGGTCATGAGTGCGAAGTAGCTACAGGAATAGCATTCCTGGGATGGAGTGGATATGAACATGAATCATAGTAATACTCATAACAATAAGACTGAGAGGATAGAAAGGACCCAGATTGTGATGGATTTTAAATTCTAGGCTAAGGATTTTATATTTGATCCTGGAAGCAAAAGGAGGCATTATAAATGATACATCCAGATTTGTGTTTTAGAAATATCATTTTGTTAGGCGTTGGGTTGAAGAGACATACAGAAAGAGACAGAGACACATAGACAGACAGACAGACACACACACACAGAGTTACCATTTCAGTAATATGTTTCCTTTCTAGAACATCCAAATTTAAGAGGGCTTTCAGAAACTGAAAGTTGCAGCAGAAAGACAAACATTGATTCAGACTGAAGCTCAGAGAAGGCTCAGACTTTGCACGAAGACCTCTATCAAGGGAGAACCCACTTCCTTCCAAAGTAACCTATTCCTCTTTTGGAGTGTTCTAGTTGCCAGGAAGTTTTTCCTGACATCAAACTAATCCTCCTTTCAACTTGACTTCCTGTGGTCTAAGCAGAATAAAACCCAGAAGTCTCCCATGCCTTCTGCAGGAAATCTTTCCCCGTACCCCTCTGAGATCTCCTAGGAAACTTGTATATATCTTACTTGTATGTGGTTGTTTGTATGTTGTCCTCCCTATTTGACTGAGCTCCTTGAAGGTAGGGACTTTGTATCCCCACAAAGTAACCTGGTATATAGTAGGTAATTAATAAATGTTGTTGCTTTTACTTGACTTCTGGGTATTATTCTATTTAGCCTCCAGGGAACCAGGTTGCAAGGAGTCTTGTCAAGGATGATGGAGAAAGAATTCTCTTTCAAGTACAGATTGGGCTCAATGGCCTCTGAAATTCTGGGAGTATATAAGGGTCAGTTTGAGGGTTTTTGTTTGTATGATTGATGACTTCATTGGTATAAGGAATTCACTTTGGGGAAACTGTCTATGTGCTGTTCAGCCATTTTTCAAGCATGTCCAACTCTTCATGACCCCATTTGGGGTTTTCTTGGTAGAGATCCTGGAGTGGTTTGCCAGCTCATTTTACAGATGAGGAAACTGAGGCAAACAGAGTTAAATGACTTACCCAGTGTTACACAGCTGAGGAATTTCTGAGGTCAGATTTGAACTGAGTCCTCCTGACTCCAGGTCCATACCTTTATCCACTACAACACCTAATTGCCCTATTATACACAATATTATTATATGATAAATGCATTAGAGAGTTACAAAACAAAGCAGTAAATGAGATTCTGAAGGGAAAGGTATCCAACACAAGGGAGATAAAGGCAAAGTTTTTAGTGGAAAGATCAGTCAATTAGAATTAGAAGTCTTGGCTTGAGGTCAAGTTTTGCCATTTTCTGGCTATGCTACTGTAGGGATCTATTCCATAGTTTCATTTTCATTCAGAGAACTGAGTCTCAGTTTTTTTGTCTGAAAAATGGTTGTAAGGAGACGTACTTACCTTACTGCGTAGGATTGTTAAGTAAAGGACTTTGGTTTGGAACCATGATGAGATATAGAAATGTGATCCATTAAATGTGTATGATAGGTAGGGTGAGGAGAGACAGTCATTTGGATGTGTAAGTTTTGCTATATTTGTTGAGAAAATTTGCTTTATGCTCATACCCTGGAGGTACTATTGTAATTTGAAGGATTAATTAAAATGCATAACTCTTCACTGTAGACATCTGAAATTCCCAACAGTTTTTCTCCATCTGGGCAGTAGAGGAATGCTATTAGGACTCTGCATTGAGAAGGAAATGAAGGTTAAAAATGGAAAGGAGTATGACAGGCATTTGCAGTGCTCTTTGGATTAGACTCTGATTAAAGAGTGGAAAATACTTTGCAAACAAAATTTTTGTCACAGAGCCAAACACCTTTGTTGGGTTAGATTCTTCTTGGGGTAGTTGAAGATTATTTCTGTGCTTGGTATCTTGTCCCCCGAGGGTCTGACATCCCAGATATAATGGCTAATCTCCAAAGAGGAGATTTAAAAGAAGGCAGATGGTCTAGGAGAGGTAAACTCAATTCAATTCAATCTCATTAAATGATAACAAAAAATTATTAAGCACCTACTTCTTACAGAATACCAGACCAGGCATAGGAGGAGACCCAAAGTTTAGATAAGGAACAGGCCTGACTTCATGGAGTTTATAGTCTTGTACGGAAATAAAGCTAACAATTACGATACAAAATGATCCACAATAACTACACTGGAAAGATCTTTTAAAAAAAGTTCTATGGGAGGTATCAGGTGATTCAAGTAGGGGAATCAAGAGAGTTTATGAAGGAAGAGGCATTTGACTTGGAGAGTATGGGGAGTATTCAGTAGGAGTGAGAACGCTAGCGTTGCGAATAACGTAGGAAAAGTCAAGGAAGGAAGGAAGGCAGAAAGGGAGGGAAGGAGGGCGGAAGGAAGGAAAGGATAAAGGAAGAATGGAAAGAAGGAAGGAAGAAAGGAAGGAGGGAAGGAAGGAAACATTTATTGACTACTGTGTTCCTGGTACTGTGCTAAATGCTATACAAATATTATCTCATTTGATACTTACAACAGCCTTGGTGGTAGGTACTATCATTATCCCCATTTTATGGTTGAGGAAATTGAGGCAAAGAGGTTAATTGCCCAGTTAGTTAAGTGTCTTCCTGACTCTAGACCCAGGGCTCTATCCATTTCAGGGAGATAGAAAAGTAAATCAAAATACCTTCTATTTGCTTCAGTTAGTTAACAAACACTACCTTCTCTTGTCAGAGAGGTTACAGATATAGCCACGAATATTTTTCAACATGGCCAATGTGGGAATTTGCTTTGCTTAACTATACATATTTATAGAGTTTTGTTTTTCTCTTTTAGTTGGAGGGGTAGTGGGGAGAGGGAAGAGAGTTGATACCCATAAGGTCACTCAAAAAAGAAAAGAAAGAACAGAGGGTTCCTTCCTTCTATGCTCCTCAATTTAGTCTATCATTTGCACCCCTATCCTTCATACCACTGGCAGATTAATTTTGCTTATGAAAAGATCTGGTCACATTGCATCTCTGTTCAGTCCCCTTCACTGGATTTCTCTTGACTCCTAAATAGAAACTAAATTCCCTGATCTGGATTTCATGGTCCTTCGCAACCTGGGGCCAAGATGCCCTCCCAACTTTTATATAGAACTCTTCTCCATGAATACCATAGAGACTGGGACATTCGTTGTGCCTTATACACAACCAAAGTTTTCCTATCACCTTTGCCCTTGCTCAAACTGTTCTCTGTTCCTTGAATGTTCTCCCTCTTTATGTCTGCTTTTTGAAATCTTACCCACTCCACATAACTAATAATTAGAGGAAAAAGGCAAATTAAAGTAATTGTGAGTTTCTACCTCATACCCATAAGACTGAAGTTGGTAAAAAAAAGTAAAATGACAAATGTTAGAGGGTCCATGGGGGAAAAGGAGTATTAACGCACTATTGGTGGAGCTGTGGATTGATCTAGTCATTCTGGAAAGTAATTTAGAACCATGTCCCAAAAGTTGCTAAATTGTGTGAATCCTTTCGTGCAGCAATGTAGCTACTAGGTTACCTCCAAACAAATCAAAGAAAGAGAAAAAGGTACCATATCTACAAAACATATTTGCAGCAGTTCTTTTTTTTCCCTTTAATAGTATCTTATTTTTTCCCCATTTACAAGTCAAGACAATTTTTAGCATTCATTTTTGTAAGATTTTGATTTCCAATTTTTTCTCCTTCCCTCCCTTCCTCACCTGTTTCTAAAATGGTAGGCAATTTGATATAGGTCAAACATGCTATCATGTAAAGCACATTTCCATATTAGTCACAGTTGTGAAAGAAGAAACAGATCAAAAGGAAAATGACCATGAAAAAGAACAAAATAAGTGAAAAAAGTATGCTTCAATCTACATTCAGGGTCCATCAGTTCTTTCTCTGAATGTGGATAGCATTTTCCTTTGTGAGTCCTTTGTACTTTCTTGGGTTATTATATTTCTGAGAAGAGTTGAGTTATTCATAGTTGGTCATCACACAATGTTGCTGACACTGGGTATAATGTTTTCCTGGTTCTGCTCATTTCACTTTGCATCAGTTTGTACAAATCTTTCTAGGTTTTTCTGAAATCTACTTGATCATTACTTCTTATTACACAATAGTATTTCATTACATTCATATAGCATAACTTGTTCAGTCCTTTCCCAATTGATAGGTATCCCCTTAATTTCCAATATTTTGCCATCATGAAAAGGGCTGCCATAAATATTTTTGTACGTGTAGATCCTTTTCCCTTATTTTGTGATGTCTTTGAGATGCAGACCTAGTAGTGATATTGCTGGATCAAAAGGTACGCAAAATTTGGAACTATCCCTTTGGCATAGTTCCACATTGATCTCCAGAAGGGTTGGATCAGTCCACAAGTCCACCAACAGTGCATCAGTGTCCCACTTTTTCCACATCCTCTCCAACATTTACCATTTTCCTTTTTTGTCATAGTAGCCAATCTGATAGGTGTGGGTGGTACTTCAGTGTTGTTTTAATTTGCATTTTTCTAATCAAAAGTGATTTAGAGCACTTCTTTGATATGTCTATAGAGAGTTTTGATTTCTTCATCTGAAAACTGCCTGTTTATATTCTTTGACCATTTATCAGTTAGGGAATGGCTTGTATTCTTACAAATCTGACTCAGTTCTCTATATATTTGAGAAATGAAACCTTCATCAGAGACACTTGTTATAAAGATTGTTTTCCAGCTTTTTACATTTCTTCTAATCTTGATTGCATTGGTTTTGTTTGTACAAAAGCTTTTAAAATTTAATATAATCAAAATTATTTTACATTTTGTAATACTATCTCTTGTTCGGTCATGAACCTGTAACTCACTTAACTTCTCAGAATTTGAATGCTATAACACTTGGTACATATGTCTAGTATTGGTATTACTTCATTGTTTAAGGTATCTTTTAGCAAGATGTAGTTTCTTTTAATTAGGTCTATTTTTGCTTTTGCTTTGTCTGAGATCAGGATTGCTACCCTGAAGTATAATAGAAGAGGGCAATTTATCCAGTAACAACTGTAACAACAAAAACTTGGAAAGACTCTGAGAAAGCCTTTAAGAACTTTGGCCGATGCAAAAACTCTGATTTCTGTGAACTGATGAAAAAACATGCTACCTACCACCTGTCATAGAGGTGATAGACTCAGGGTACAGAATGAGACTTATATTTTTTGGATGTGGTCAATTCAGAAATTTGTTTTTTGATCTTTATTTTTCTTGGATTTATTTTCTCTGTGTTTTCTTTTGCAACATGGTTAACATGGAAATTTGGCATGACTGTATATATATATATAATCAATATCAAATTGCTTGCTGTCTCAAGGAAGGTCAGGGCAGGAGGGAAAGAGAGAATTTGGAACTCAGATTTTAAGAAAACAATAGTTAAAATTTTTTTAAACATATTATTGGGAAATATTGACTAAAATAAGAATATATATTAAAAACTTCAAGGCAAAATGTATATAAAATAAATGGCTGTTGAGTGAGTGAATGAATAAATGAATGCCCTTTGCCAGGAGGTAAGAAAAGTTAGTAAAAGAGGGCTATTAGAGTGGGGTTATGGATATATATATCTCTCTATATATCCATATATATATCCATATATATCTCTCTCTATATCCATATATATATATGAGGTCAATTATTGCAAGGAGATAATTGAAAGAAGGGTTCTTTTAAAGGGCTATTATGAAGAACATAAGGAACATGGCAGTAGGCCATATGGTATCACTTGCAAGAACCCTGGATTAGATTGGGAGGACTTGGGGATCAGTTCTTTGAGCACCAGTAGTACTAGGTTATTTGACCTGTTTGGTCTCATGTCTAAACATTGGGGTGGACTTGACAATCCATAATGTCCCTTCCATGTCTAATAATCTGCGAACCTGGACAAGAGAAATGAAGAGAGAAAGGAGATTCCCTAAAGGTGTTCAGGTTGTTAATATATTATTATTCTAGCGTTATTTCTATCCCCTCAAAGTCATGTTGGCTTTGTCTAGATCAGGACATAGACTTCTCCCCTCCCCTCCAAAAATCCTTTTGTTGGACACCTCACAGAAAAGTCTAGCCAACAATACCTCCTTTTTAAATTAAAGTATTTAGTCTGGAATCTGTCTTGGCACAGTCATAATGCTCTGTTTTGATTACAGATTGATTGTGGAGATGCAAACTGGAATATGAATGCCTTGAGTCCTGGGTAATTGCATTCTGACCACCAGAATCCCTCCCACCACACCTTCCTACTCCTCTTTTCCCCCTTTCCAGTCTTGATTTCATTTGGATAGATTCTTCTTTACTTTCTGCCTGACACGGAGTGGTCACCAACCTGGCAGTCACATTCCTGCTGGGGAGGGGAGAATGGGCATCGCCTTGGGTGGAGTGGGGAATAGGTGAAGCCTCCTCCATGGGGAACTATCCTGGGAATCTTTTGGAATGAAAACTGAAATCAAAAGAATGTAATGGATTGCCAGTTTTCAAAACTTCCTTTCCTTATACCCAGGGTGAGCTGGGGTATAGTGGAAAAGAGGTGTGGATTTGGAGTCAAAAAACTGGGATCATCTCTCAGCTGGCCACCTACCTGTGTGAACTCTGGCAGGTCAGCCTTCTCTGGGTTTCAGTGGTCTTGACTGTAAAAGGAAGGCACTGGCCTTCACTAGAGGATCTTTACCGTTTTTCTCTTCTTAAGGATCCCAGACATGATTTCATCAGTCTGAGGAACTCTGGTATGTGATTAACAGTCTCAGAGAATTGCCTGGAGGCTTTGAGAGGATAAGGAACTTGTCCATGGTCATGGATCCAGTATTTGTCAGGGACAACTTGATCCTCAGTCTTCCTGATCCTAGAACTAGAGCTAGAAAGGGACTTGGGAGCCTTGCAGTCTACCCTCTTTGTTTTACAGATAAAGAAACTGAGACCCCGGGAGATGAAATGACATCAAGGTGGCACTGTGGATACAATGCTAGACTTAGAGTCATGAAGGTCTGAATTAAAATCTGGCCTCAGACACCTACTAGCCATGTGTCCCTGGTCAAGTCACTTAACCTTGTTTACCTCAGTTTCCTAATCTGTTAAATAAGCAGGAGAAGGAAATGGTAAACCACTCCAGCATCTTTGCCAAGAAAACTACAAAAGGAGTCATGAAGAGTTGGACATGACTGAACAACAGCAAAATGTTTACTGTTTTTATTAAATGTCTTGCCCAAGGTTACCTAGGTAGTCAGTATCAAAATCAGGATTTGAGCCCAGGTCCTAGGATGTGAGCATTTCTGTTTCTCTACCATACCAAGCTCTCTCCTTTCAATACCACCTTGCTATCCTGAGCTGCCTCTTGAGGACTCTTATGGGTCTAACTTCTATGAATATGTGTCATAACTCTGATAACTCTAAGAAATTCTCCCCCGTTGGCTGGGTGATACCTGAAATGCCTCTATTATTGTTTTAGCATTGAGTTTTAATCCCTGTCAAAATGCAAATCAATACCTTTGGGAAGGGGCAGTACTTTAAAGGATATCGTCAGTTATTTATTTCAGTTATGTATCTGACTCTTATTAACCCCTGTGGGGTTTTCTTGGCAAAGACACTGGGGTGTTTGCCATTTCCTTCTCCAGCTCATTTTACAGATGAGGAAACTGAGGCAAACAGAGTTAAATGACTGGCCCAGGGTGACATACCTAATAAGTACCTGAAGCCAGATGTCTTTCTGACTCCAGCACTCTATGCACTGAACCACCTAGCTGCCTCTTCAGTTATTTACACTTTGATATTAATGAAGGATCAAGTTCAAGTGATGATTGGGAGGCAAAAAGTAAACTTTAGGACTGGGAGATAGGATTCCTAAAGAGAAACTAATTCACAGACTTACCCAGGACTAGACCTGATGTAATGATCAATGATATTTCTATAGGTTTCCTAGAACTAACTTGATGGGGGAAGGCTACCCTTTGGCCCATCCAATGCCCTTCATTCCTCATCCCACCTTCATCCTCATTACCTGACACCTAGGCTTTGTGGACTTCCCTGGATGTCTTCACTAACCAGCCTTAGCCTCCCTACATTGTACTCCATAGCACACATCTTGCTCTCCATCCATAACACAACTGCCCTCTTTTGTGTCTCCTTGTTCTTAATAATCTGCTACTTTAAGTCAAGCCTGCACAACATACCGCCTGAAAGATTTCAGGCTACATGAAAAATGTAGGGTTGCCACTGCGCACTCTCCTGTTTGTCCCATGACCTGCGACAAACAACCATGGTCAGTCTGTCTCTAGCCTAACCTATCTGTGGATGGACAAGTTGTACAAGTCTGCTTTACATAATAACAAGTCAAATCATTCTACTCCACAGTGTTAATGTTGTTAACATGTTTTTGCCTTCTTTTCCCAAGGATAATAACTTTCAAGAGAAGACTGGGAAAGCAATATTGTTCTAAGAATGACTGAGCTAACGAGTCATTTTGGCTATTATAAATACCCAAATTGACTACAAAAGACATATGAAGGAAGATGCTCTCTGAATCCAGAGAAAAAAACTGATAAATAGATGTGTAGAATGATTTTATATATGTGTGTGTGTCTACATAGGTATACATACATATATGTATACATTGTGTCCAGTGGTAGCAATCTCTAGGGCAGGGGGGAGGAAAGAAAAAAGAAATATACATGATAACTTTATTATATATTTAAAAGGAATAACAAGTTGTACTTAGTAGATTTGCAGTTTCATGTGCAATCATCTTTTTTAATTATCCTGTTATGTTATATTGCTATACTATGTTGTGTTATATAATATGCTGCATTATGTTTATTACACTATGTTATGGAAAAAACTAATGATAAAATAAACTTTTTTTAAAAAGAGAGAAGACAAATGGAAAAGCATACTTTAACTCAAAGGAATGAATTTCTTATGGTAAAATATCCTTCACCACGAGAAGTGAGTGGCAGAAACTTGTGACCAAGAAGATTCTACTTGCGCACTTCACGTTACACATTAACCCTCTCTAGGTAGCCACGTACTTCATTTCTTTAAAAAATAAGCCTGTGTGTTTCTTAAACTAGGGAACCATATAATGTGTTGTCCAGCCTACAATCAACCAGAGAATCAAAGTATTTTCTAGTTTTAAGGAATGGTAGGGATTTTCTAGTCCAGTTCTCTGTACAATTCATCATGACCTTGAATTTGTTTATTTTAAAAATCAATCTGTGAGTATTTATTAAGCTCCTACTATGTACTAGGAAATGTACAAGGCTCTGGGGAGTCAAAGAAAGGCAAAAACCAGACCTTGCTTCCAAGAGGATTGGGGTCTAATTGGGAGGCAACAGGTCATAACTATGTACATACAAGCTAACTAGATGAAGGGATATGCTCATGAGCCAGCTGATCGTACTGACTCAGGAGAGTCGGTTGTTAAATTTTGAGTGTGAGCATTTACTTCCTGGAAATCAGCAAATGCTGTAAATCAGGGCTTGATTTATTGTCTCTAGATTTAAGAAAATGATGAAGAAAATATTAATAATGCAGATTAATCTTAAAATATGTCATGGGTAGATTTTTTTTCTCAGATGGACCAGCATACTCCTGCATACAGAATCAGTTGGGGTGGTCTCAGAGCGGAGGCCCAACAATTAAGAAGGACTGGGAGAAGCTCCTTGCAGAAGATGAGAGTTTAGCAGAGGCTTGAAGGAAGATAAGAAAGCTATGAGATGAAGACTTAAGAGGGGGTGCATTCCAGGCATGGGGGACTCCAGTAAAAAGGTGCTGCAGGAGATGGAGGCTGGTATAAACAGAACAGCAAGAGGGCCAGTGGTGGTGGGTTGCATAGTGCATGAAATATTGTAAGAAGACTGGAAAGGTAGGAGGAGACAAGTTAGGAAGGGCTTTAAAAGCCAAAAAGAAGGTTTTATATTTGACTTTGGAGATAATAGGAACCCACTAGAGTTTGTTATTAATATTATTTTGGAGTCAAATGAGCATTTTTTTGGACTTACCCAGGGTCACACAACTAGTAAGTGTCTGAGGTGGGATTTGAACTCAGGTCTTCCTGAAAGCTAGTGCTCTATCTGCTTTACTACCTAGCTGCCCCACTGGAGTTCATTATTAAAGAAGTTCCAAAGCAGAAAACTAGGCAACAAAATACTTAAGGAAATCAATTTCATTACTCTCCTTTTAGCCCTTCTTCTTCTAAAGCACTTAACATATTTGCTTTTTATGATACTAGACATTTAATTTTATTAGAGATGCAATCCAACTTTGAAAAAATAAAATGTAATTCTCTTTTAATCTTCCTCATCCCCCACCCCAGTTCCTTTGAATAGAAAAAAGCATTAAAAGGATATTCAACCAACCAGATTCTAACTTGATTTCCTGGTCTAGAGACATTAATAAAAATGGTCTCATTTATTGATATTGTCATTGGTCTCCCAATAATGAGGCGGCAACTGGGCTGGGATCAACTTTCAGCAAACCAGAATCTATTTGGAAGTTGTTTAGATATAGTTTTTGTTAACAGAATGCTATCTTCTTCTGTAAAACTAGAAGAATGCTACTCATTATAGCTGAACTAACCATGGGACCCAGTCCATTTCTTGCCACTAATATGTCTCTTGTATCCCAAGATCCTCTTTGTGTTGGAATTCCATCAATCTCTTTTCCTATGTCTTTCACCATACTGTAGTCCTGAGTGGTCAAACATGCCACCTGCTGGCCATCCTGCTACACTCCCAAGTAAGCCCAGACCATTTCTTTTGTTATTTAGCAAAATAGATTAAAAAATATGATAGAGCATAGGCAATGTTAACATGTGGTTCTCTAAGTCATATGTGCCCTGAAGGTCACTCCATTTGGGATTTTCTTACCACAGTTTAATGCTCCCCTTCTCTCCTCATTGATTTTGGTACCATCGTATTAGCCAAGAAAATGACAAAGCTCTCTCCTAACTGCCTCAGCCTGTGATTTACCCTCTCTGGAGAATTTCAAAAATCTTTGTTTGTCAGATACCACCTCCTATTCTATTCCTAGGACAAATCCCCTCTTACCCACAGTCAGCCAAAGGCAGGCCTAATGATCTCAGTCCTATGTGTTGGATATGTTGAGAGCTGACCATCATTATCTGTTACAATATTCCACCACAATATGGTGGCCCAAGCTGTACTTGATCACTTTGGCTGCAGGGAACTCATGAATATCCCGGCAGCCATTTGTGTTTTTAGATCACACTGATTGTTAGAAAACTACAGCAACAAAGAATCACAGAGTTGGAACTCAGAGTGCAAATTGGTTTACATTGGCTAATCTAGTTGTGTGGTAGCTTAGTACAGTTAATATTCATTTGGTTATCCTCAATAGGTTCAGATTAGGATTAGAGGTCTAGAGTTAGAAGCTGGGGTTCTTAACCTTTTTTTGGATCATGGACTCTTTCAGTGAAGTCTGTGGATCCCTTCTCAGAATGGTTTTTATGAATATATAAAATAAAATATATAGGACTATAAGAGTAATTTCACTCTTTGTGGCCTCATTTGGGGTTTTCTTGGCAGAGGTTCTGGAGTGGTTTGGCATTTCCTTCAGCAGTTCATTTTGCATATGAAGAAACTGAGGCAAATAGGATTAAGTGACTTGCCCAGAGTCTTGCAGCTAGTAAGTGTCAGAGGCCAGGTTTGCCCAGCCCTTTATCCACTGTGTCGCCTAGATGGTAGGATTATAAAGAAAACCTATTATATTGAACTATAGTCATCAACCCATTATGAAAACAAGATCATGGACCCCAGATTAAGACCTCACTAGTTGCAAGGGCCAGTTTCTGTCTGGACTTCTGTAATCTTGGGTAAATCACTTCACTTTTTTGAGAATCAGGGAAGTCTATTAGATTATTTCTAAGGTCTCTTACAGGCCTACAATTCTATAAAATGGTGAGGGATGGAGGACTATAGATAAATATTGAGTATTTAGTGGGTGGGGAGGAATTTTAGCCTGGCTTTAAGATGTCTGTTTTAATTTATCTACAAGATGGATTTTTGGAGTGTTAAAGGATTAACAGGTGCTAAGGAATGGCTGGCCAAGAAAGTATAATAATTCTAGGGACTCATATTTTGGATTCTTTCCAATAGTCAGTAAGCGGTAACCCATTCGGCATGTTTGGGCTTCAGCTAAAGAAAACAAAACATGAAAATTGTTTCTAGACAAATTCTATAAATATAATTCCCTTCATCCTCCTTTAGTACATTAAGTTTCTAGAAGAATGTGTTTTCCTACAGTGGAAGGAGGAGGGGGAATGGTTGGAAAGTACCATATTGGTAGAAATACAAGCTGCCACTGGAAATACAGCCATATCTCTGAAACATGTTCTTGCTTAAAGAAGGAAAAGGTATACAGATTAACTTTTTATTTAAATGAAAATGAATGAATGAAAAAGCATTTGCTAAATGATAACTATGTGTCAGACGCTGTGCTAAGTTGCTGGAGTGGATACAAGTACAATGGTCCCTGAATTAAATGAGTTTAATAGAGGAGGATAACATAGTAGCAGTAGTGGCCATGGAGGAGTGTTTTGGTCTGGGAAGTCACAGAGATGGCTATAGAATAATTGGTGACACATCCTTGCTAGGAATGGTGATTTTGATTCAATTGCTGCATCCAGAGCTAAAGTAGGAAATTTGGAATGGGTGGAATGGCTTTCCTTTGGCTGAATGGCATGAATATGACCTGAGAATAGTCATGCTCTTGTTTGGGTTGGGCTACATATGGAGACTTGTCACCTATTAGGAGTCCAGGGTCCCAGGGCAGGAACTGGGCTGTTACTGGGGGGCCAAGGCTTTGTCCTGCAAGAACTGGATGTCTGAGAATGCTTTCCCCAGAAAGCCAAAGTCATGCACTTGGTGTTCCTAGTATCTTTTCATCTGATCACCTGTTCTGGTGGGCATTACTTGGAATCCTCTGTATGTTTTACCCCTTCTTCTATTTCTCTTCCTTGGTCCTGTTTTATGAACATGACCTCTTTGCTGGTCAGATACTTTATAGGACCTAGTTCTGACTCTCCTAGTGGGAAGATCAGGCCCTGATTTTCAAGAACCCTGGTCTTTTGGAAATGATCTCTAAATTCTGCTCAGGGTAGACTCTTCCATCCTGCCACCCTGGATTTCATGGCCACCAAGAGCAGCAGAAATAGCAGAAGTCCAGGAACTGATTTTATTTTCAAAGGTGCTGGAGCCAAAGGCTTCACATTATGTGGCTGAATGATTAAGATGGAAGAAAATGCAGCCTTAATTACAGGTTAATGCAGGAAAATGCAGGCTAATTATTCTTGTTTCCTCCCACCCTTGATTTCTGTAATTTTATCAGTGTGCATCCTTTCTATGATTTCACTAGTTTCTATAGATGAAAAAATAAGTTGTCACTTGATGGCCAAACTCTCTGGCGATAAGCTTCTCTAAATCTGGGGAAACTGGCATACAGTCCTTTTCTAATTTTATGTTCAAAACCTTTTCATCTTTGACCTGCCTGACTTTTTTTACCTCTGAGAATCATTGATCGCCTTTATACTATAATGAAGCATTAGGGGAGCAGATGAGTGTAGGATATGAGTTGACACTGAAAAATACTTAGATAAATTACTATCGTGTATATTTTATAGATATCTAAACATCGAATGATATATGTTATCTAATCTATGAATTCAAAATAAGGTCATATAATGCTTTCACTGGACTTGGAATCAGGAAGATCTTCCTGAGTTCAAATTCCACCTCAGGCACTTTCCAGCTGTATGACCCTGGACAAGTAACTTAATCCTGTTTGCCTCAGTTTCCTCATCTGTAAAACTAGTTGGAGGACATGGCAAACCACTCCAATATCTCTGCCAAGAAAACCTCAAATGGGGTCACAAAGTCAGATATGACTGAGGCAAATGAACAACAATAATATATAAGTTCATGCTATGAACTTGAATTTGATGTGGTAGCAAATTCAAATAGAAACAGAGGCCATTAAACCATGCATAAGGATCTCATTAACTTAGAAAACCACATATTGACATTTTCAATATTTTATTGCATTTGTATTCATTTTGTTCAATATTTTCCAATTACATTTTAATCTGGTTTAGTTTGCATTAGGGAGAGCAGAGGGCCACATGACCCATGTTTGACATCTCTGCCTTGGATCACTCAGTTACGTTTGATAGATTTAGATAAATCCAGGGAGGTTCATCACTTTATCCCTAGAAGACTGGTGATTCTTCTGGTCTCAACAGGCTTATCTTCCGAATCTTATGTCTTGCCACTGTACCCAGACGATCCTGGAGAAGAAAGTGAGGTTCCTGACTTTGCCCAGCTCTGCCTCATGTAAATCCAACTCACTCGCAAGTCAAGACATCACCCTCTCGATATCATTGGTCCTTTTCAAGAAAGAAGGACAAACCACAATCTGTGGTCTCAACACTTTAAGGAAGACCTTAACATAGGTCAGGGGAGTGCTGAGATCTGAGTATTTGCAGACAGTATCCACATCAATGATGTGAGTAACAGGGTCCAGGCAGGGTTCTTTACTTCCTAGTGCACTGTGCAATAAACCCATGGTCTCCCCATGGGAAATGGCATTTCTCCTAGAATATCGGGTCCACAAGTTGGGCTTGAAGGCAAGAGGCCAAGACTGGGACTTCTCTCAAAACATAATGCTCTCACTACACTGAGGAGATTAGGAGAAAAGGGATAAAGGTAAGGTTGAGGGGTGTGGTAAATGGGGTTTGTGGGAAGTGGAACTTAGGACTGATGATACCAAGAGGCTGGCAATTGAGTCAGAAGAAGGTAGGCTTTAGTGTCTTTTGTTAAGATCACTGCCCATTTACTCTGGAAAATAAATGCATATTGTCTTCTCTTATTAGAATGAAGTCCTCTGTATTATCTATGACCCTAGAATTTTAAGTGACTATCTAAGGTGACACAGGTGGTAACAGAGGAGAGGTCTGAATATAGGTCTTCCTTTTCTAACTGTAGTATCCTTTCCTCTACATCACATTTCTTCCCAATTGCTGTTTTAAAATTCACTTCATAACTGTTTTCTTAATCTGACTTTCAGTCTTCATTGTTTTTTTTTTTAAAGCAATCTAAAAAACATGACCAACCTCTGGATAGCACTAATAATAAATAATTCATCAGGAAACCAGCACCATATGTCAAGAAAGGGTGATAATCACTCTACAAAAATTTTATCATGGTTCCTGAGCTCTTACCTTAAACCACAACTTTTCCACCTGAGATACTGAGAATTCAGTTATGTGCTTCACTCAGGTTTTGTACAAGCCACAATTGAAAGAAAAACTGGTCTTATTTCAAGCCAGTATGGCATTGCTGTCTCTGTTTGTGGTCTCAGGGAAAAGGTAGGGTTTCTACTCTTTTCGTATTAATCCAAGCAAGAGTTGGTCAGCATGGCCCTAAGGCTTATGGTGACCATGAGGAAGAGAAGCAGGACAGTGAAGAAGCCTGCTCCTAGGATCGACTGATGGTATTCAAATTATGAATTTATCCTAGACTTTAGTTGCTGGATTGAATTTGCTTTGAAATGCCCTCAGCTCAGGGGTAGGTCTAGTACACAGTGAATTATATTTATGGGGACAGAGGAGGAGAAAGGGCAGCCAGCAGGAAAGAAAGAATGTTTAAGAATGGTGAGGACACTGAGTACCAGAGATGTTTGTGGGGTGGTGGCTGAGTCCTGGGTGGGCTCAAGAAAACATTTTTATGTTGTAGCCAAGTCTTAATACCCCCTGAGGAATTAAGACTCAGACTCTATTTACAACAGATGGAAAAATTCTTTTTCTTCTTTTTTTTTAAAGAGCACTTACAAAGCAGGTAGAGAGAACCAGTTTACCATATATCCCGTGATGGGATGGAAGTAATGAGATGCGCAGTCATTATCAGCAGTGGACTGAACTTTGCCTTTGGAGTCTAGTTTCTGGAGCAAAGTATTGAGATATGAAGAGCCAAGCCAAGCAAGGCTTAGGAACTAACTTATCTTTGTAAACCACCAACAGAGCTAAGCAAATCTCAAGGGCAGTAGTAAAAAAAGGACTGATTTTGGAGTCAATGGACACGGGTTCCAGTCCTGTTTTGACTGTCATAAGTGGCACTGGTAGGCGGTGTTGCTTGTCCTTCATTCTTGAAAAGGACCAATGATATCAGGAGGGGGATGTCTTGACTTCCAAGTAAAATAGATTTAAGTGAGGCAGAGCTGTGCAAAGTCACCAGCTCCACTCTCCCCTCCAGAGTCATTGGAGTCCAATGGTCAGGATTATCAGTGATGGCCCCCTTGCTAGTAGGTCCAAGGAGAGAAAACAGAGAGCACAGAATACAGTGGACTCATGAGTTTCAGTAATAGAAACTCCTGACCCTCAATGTTTATCCTGAAAACCCCGAAGAAAGCAACAGTTACTGTTCCCTGAGGAACCCAACCTACCAGTACAATGCAAGCTGGGTAAGTGTCCCAGGGATGGCACTCCATATGGAGGATGGTGCTAAAAATAAAAAGACAGAAATGATAGAGTCCCTATGTTCAAGAAACATACATTTTACTAGGGGATACAAGATGTATATATCTACAAATACAAAGTTTACATAAAAGAATAAAAATTTCAAGAAGGAGTGAGCCTCATAAAGTGGGGCCCCATGGAGATGGTGGCACCTAAAGTGTGTTGTGAAGGAAGTTAACAATTCTAGGAGGTACGTTCCTTACTGAAGTCTGCCTCTCCCAGACCTCTTCCAGGAATATCTCAGTCATGTTCTTTTTTTTTTTTTTTTTAAATTATTTATTTTAAATTTAAATACTAAAATATACAGTGAGAAAAGAAAAAGAAGAAACATTATAAACTTAAATACTAAAACTTGAATTCACAATGAGAAAATAAAAAGAAACATATTACAAACTTAAATACTAAAACTTGAATACAAAATAAGAAAAGAAAAAAAGCATTATCACGTGCACAGCAGAATGTAAGAAAGGATTCAAATATACAGCAATAAATTTCCATTTCAAGAAACCCTATATAATAAATACTACACACTGTGTTCAGAGCTATCCATCTTTTTTTGTTGTTTCCTTGTAGGTTTTCTTTTATTCTCTGCTGTGCACTTTTAAAAAATATATAATTCATTTTCAATTTTCCACATTCACTTTCACAAGATTTTGAATTCCAAATTTTCTCCCCATCTCTTCCCCTCTTCCACACCATGACTGCTGTGCACTTTTTACTTTGTTCTTTTTTCCCTTAAGAAGGCTACAATTAAGTGCAGATATACATACATATATATGCATATATGTAAATATCTATAATCATACGCATATACATTCATATGCATCTATGTCCCAGTCATGTCTCACTTCACTCTCTGCTCTCAAGCCAGTTCCTCATAACCATTTTGCCCTGTTGATGGTGCCCTTTCCTCTGCCCCTCCTTCTTCCCCTCATTCTGAAACCATTATGAACTATCATCAAATCAGCTTTATCATTATTCTGGTATAATAGGTATATCAGTCTTTCCCTTATGGCCCCACCACTGTCTGTAAATTTCTTGGCCATGATAACTCTCTCTGATCACCATTCCTTTTTCTGTGTTGTCTCCCCCATTAGAAAGTAAGTGCCTTGAAGGCAGGGATTTTTTGCTTTTGTTTTTGTATAAATCCAGGTTATGAGATCTTCTAAGACACAGTGCTTAGTACATAGTAATTAAGAAATATTTTTTAAATTTATTTGTTTATTCTAGAACCATTTAAGCAAGGACACAAGGGACAGTTGAAATATAGAAGTTCAGAATTATAATGAGTTCTGTCTTGGTCATACAGAATTTGATCTGTCTACAGGACATCCAGGTAGAGATGTCCAGAAGGCAGCTGGGAACTTTGGACTGGAATTCAGAAGAGAGTTTAGGGCTGGATACTTGAAGATCATATAGCTAGTTAAATTCATTTTGACAGCCTGTTTTTAGCCTGTGGACCTCACTCTCTAAACAGAACCAACCATATTTTCTATTGTGTTGTAAAAACTTTGCATCTTGTCAGTGTTCCAAATATTTACAGAATCGGAATCTCAGACAGATCTGGAAGGACCCTTAGGAATGATCTCATCATGATCATTTTATAGCAGCAGCATGGAGGAATGGATGGACCCAGGATTGGAGTAGAGCCTGGAAAACCTGAACTCATGTCCTGCCCCTGACACATACTGGTTGTTTGACCCTGGACAAGTCCCTTCACCTCTAAGTGGTTTATGCAACTCTCTAGGATACCAACCTGGATTAGTAGCAAGGTTTTCCTAAACCAATGAAATAACATAGATCTGGTCCCTATCACTTCATTTTACTGATAAAGAAACAAACTGAGGTCCAAATGGGTGAAATTATTTACCCAAGGGCAGTCATCCAATTAGTGGCAGAACTGGGAATAAAGAATACATTTTTCTCCCTTTCTGCCCAGCGCTCTTTTCACTAGCTTAGGGTGATTCATTAATGCTGACATCTCCCCCAGCTAGCCACCAATCTTTCTTATTATTTTTCACACCATGATCCTGAGATCATCCGGGGAAGAGTCTCCCCTTAGAGGGAGGCTGAGAAAGAATGATGAATGGGTCCCTTTCACTGAGGCATCCAGACCACGTCCCATTTCCCACGAGGGGAGTGACAGCTGCTAATCATTTTTTTTTTTTTACCATCACTGGCTTCCTCAGTTAATAAGCTCACTTGTTGCAGAGGTGAAAGAGAGATTCAGATTATTTATTAGGCATGAGCCCTCATTAGTAACTTCTTCACAAAATAAACACTGGGTCCTACAGAAACCCTGAGAACAAGAGCCCACATTATACAAAGTACAATGATAAATGTCTCCTGTGGCATTGGATTCTAACTCTTACCATCTGTGATCCCCATCTCTATGGCAACATAGAGTAAATAATTTTTTTATAGTCCCAAATCAGGAAAGGCACAGCGGGAAATGTCTGTCCCAAAAGGAAACAAGTCCATGACTTGGACTCTCTTCCCAGTGATGGGACCAATGGAAAGCTGAATGGTCGGTGAAGAGGAAAACAGTAGTGAACTGGCAAACAGGAGAGATGAAGGAGGAAAATCAAGGCCGAATCTTTGGACCGTGTCGTCTGTTTTCGACTTGAGTCCTGAAGGGATCGTTGCCTGGTCTGGTAGAGTGCAGATCTGACATTTGGTACAAATGTGTTTTGAATTATGAGCTTGTTATGTGACACTGTTTTAAAAGAAGCTGCAAGCCACGGAGAGGAGAGAGTCAAGCCAAGAGCAAGGGTCTGCAGGCTTAGTTTGGGCTTCATCAAATTCTTCTGAAGGTTGCATTAGAAGGAAGCCCTCAACCCTCAATGCCCCAAGGAAGCCTGAGATCTTGGGACCTGTTCCTCGATGGACTTATAGAACCACAGACTAAACAGAAGGGGACTTCAGGTAGTATCCAACCAATCCCGTCATTTGATAGATAACTTATGTCCTCAGAGGTTATGTGATTTGTCCAAGATCCCACAGGTGGTGAGTAATAAAGCTGAGACTATGTTACGGGTCTTCTAACTCCTAGACCAATACCCTTTTATATTGTAATGCTATACACACACACACACACACACACACACACACACACACACATATATATATATATATACACATACACACACAATAATGCATTTTGTTTGTAATATAATGCTTCTTTTATTTCCATCTCTCAGTTCTTACAGGCAACCTAAGAAATAGCATTAATAATAATAATAGCTAGCATTTATATAGTGTTTTAAGGTTCACAAAATGCCTTCTAGATATCTTATTTTATCCTCTTAACAATCCTGGGAGCAGATGCTATTATTAGCCTTATTTTTATATAAAAGGAAACTAAGGCAGATGATGATTAAATGACTTGCATAGGGTAACACAACAAGTAAGTGTCTGAGGTTCTGCATTCCATCTATAGAGCCACCTAGCTGACCCTGCAGAATACTTAAGAGACATGGTAGCTTTAACTCTTTGGGTAGCAGAATGTTGCAATAGAAAGTAAACTAGATTTGAAGACAGAGGTCCTAAGTTTCAATTCTGACTGCCACTTTCTACCTCTGTGGCTGTGGGAAAGACACTTAACATCTTTGTTCCTCAGTTTCCCCAAATGTAAAATGAATTGGACTAGAGAAACTCTAAGGTCCCTAACATTTCTAAATCTATGGTCCATTGATTGTTGCAGCTTCCACTAGTGGTGGAAAAGTCATATCTATATCTTGCCTCTTCTATTTCCTCCTAGTCTTCTTATCTTCCTCTTTTCCCCACGTTCTTAACCCCTCAGGAAGGGCAGCTAGTGGGTGCAGTGGATAGCGCAGGAGTCAGGAGGACCTGAGTCCAAATCTCACCTCAGACGCTTGACACTCACTAGCTCTGTGACCTTGGGCAAGTCACTTAACTCCAATTGCCTCATCCTGGGTCATCTCCAGCTATCCTGTTGAATATATAGTCACTGGATTCAGATGGCTCTGGAGGAGAACTGAAGCTGGTGACCTGTACAGCCCTCTCTCACTCAAAACAAAGTCAAGTGCAAGTCATGTCATTATTTTTCTGATAGCATGGTCTTCTTTGGCAACAAAGGACGAACACATGTAACCCAGAGGAGATGTGCATGCAAGTATGACAAAATTTCACTCAGTGATGCCTAAGAATATAACATTCTCATTAATTTAATTTTCTGATTAACTAAAGGATAAAAATCAAAACTACTTTTCTTTCAACTCTTGTGAATCTTACTAAAATATTTTTATCCTCTTCTATATCTTTGTAGAATTTTTTGGTAATTCTGATGCACGCCTTATAGAAATTAGATGCATTTTTATGGGCATGCCTATATATAGTATAATATTATAGGTGTGTTTGAAGAAGTGGTATTCAATGGAGCAGACATTTATTAAATATTAACTATGTTCAAAGCACTGGGCTAGACACTAGGGAGAACAAAGATGTAAAGTCCCTTCCTTGAAGAATTTACATTCTATTAGTATTTGCACTGAACTAAGAACCTGTCACAGAATTTGTAGCTTTGATGGATTTGTGGTCTCCTAAAATAGTGGATCCTTCATGCCACGGTCCAGATTGCAATGGATCCGTAACCTTTTCATCCTGTACAACTCTTATCAATATCCTCCTGGAAATCCTCCATGGAAAGTTCTGAGGGACTTGCCCTTAAATTCCTGATATCACAACCAATGCCAATAAAGCATGTGACTTGTTCATCATATATCTCTTGCTTTCACCATTGGTTTCCAGCTATATGTCTCCTTAGTAATGTGCCCATTTTGGTTGTTGTTGGTGGTAAGATGCTACAACCTTCTCACTCCCGCCACGTCTATCTATTACCTTTAATCCTTCAGAGACGATGGCATTCTTTGCTTTGTTGCAATATAGCATCCCTGACAGAACATTGGCATTAAAACGCTGGGCTTTTATTTGAGACAGACCCTCAGAATCATTAAACGTAAGGCACATTTTTTTTCCAAATGCAATCCAATCTTCTTTCTTCATCTTATTCAACAGATTTTGTTATGGTAATGCTGTCAATTACTGATATTAGCTTGTATTCTGTCATGATTAGCTTTTGTGGAAAATATAAGCTTCACTCTGCTTTATGTTTAAAGCTGTCAGAGACACTTCTGTTGTTATTATAAGCAATTGGAGGGAGAGCCAGTGCCTGACAGAGATTCCCCCAGCCAGCCAAAGAGCTCGGATTACAAGCAATTCTATCTATTATTCACAGTGTAAAGTAAAGAAGTAAAATCAAGGGAAGTTAGGTAGTATCACAAGCTATTGCTAAATACAAGGAAAAAACCCAGTATTCCATATAAGGAGAGATACGGACAGAGTAAGCAGTTTTCAGATATGGGTTTTGTAGCATCTTACAACATTGTCTTCACAGTAGGAATGGTGACCATAAAAAAAATACTTTATGAAAGGTTAGGTCAGCAGTTTGGATTCACAGGAGGCCCAGTATATACTTCTTTCTCCTTTCTCTCTGTTTTTTTTTTTTCCTTTTTTTCCTTCTCTCCCCTCCTGTCAGAAAGTCATGAAATCTCAGCATTGGATGGGGCCTTAGAGAGAATCCAGACCAGCTCCCCACCTGATGCATGCATTTTCCTCCCTCCATACCTCATAGCTTAGTCTGTTTGTTTTCTTTTCTCTCCCTTCTCCTCTGATCATTACCTCATCTGCTTACCCATTTATTAGCATATTTTAAAGGAGTCAGCTTATTCTTTCCTTGCTACTTCTTATTTTGCCTGTATCCTGTAGCCCTTTTCATTTTGATCTCTCCTTATATATCCTTCCTTAGTTTTTTATAGGTGGATAGCTGGTGGAATGTGGTGGTGAATGTTTTACAACTGGCTTTCTTAAAAAAAGAAAAGAAAAGAAAAGAAACCTCCCACACACATGCATTTAAGTTTTTAAGCTTAATATAGTTTACTACTGACTTCATCTATATTACTGATTTTCTTTATCACTTAGGTCTAGACAATGAACAAAACAATACATTAGGCTTTGATTTTTATCCTGAGGTGTAAATGCTAACACTGAAAATTTAATAAGCAGGTTGGAGCTGACTCTAGCACAACCCTTCACCTAACATAGCGCTTGACATATAATTGCTGTTCCAGCCGTGTTTGACCCTTTGTGACTCTATTTGGGGTTTTCTTGGCCAAGATACTATAGTGGTTTGCAATTTCCTTCTCCAGCTCATTTTATACAAATGGAAACTGAGGCAAAGAGGGTTAAGTAATTTGCCCAGGGTCACACAGCTAGTAAGTGTCTGAGGCTGGATTTGAACTCAGGTCTTCCTGACTCTAGACCCAGTGCTTTATCCATTGTGCCACCTAGCAGCCCTTGGTACCTAGTATCTCCTTAGAAAACACCTATTGCTTGATTGCTTGAGCCAAGACAACTGTAACCCTAAATCAATCCCAGCTCTAACCAGTCTTTATCTTAACTTTAAACTAAGCTTTAATGATAGGTCTCTTTAATGCTAACCAAACCATCTCCTCCTTAATGCTCACACTAAGAGTGATTCAAAATCTAACCCTAACCTTAAGTGTCAGGTTTGTTGTTGTTGCATTCGTCCTTTGTTGCCCAAGAATACCATGCCATCAGAGAAATGATGACATGACTTGCACTTGACTTTGTGCAGATCACCAACCTCACTTCTCCTCCAGAGCCATCTGGATCCAGTGACCAGATATTCATCAGGATGGCTGGAGATGGCCCAGAAGGCAATGGGAGACCTTGGCCCCTTTAGGCCAAGGTCTATTCAGGCGCTCATTTAGGATGAAGTCTTACGTTGTAGTGAATCAAGATTCAGAAGAGACCACAAAGATTGTCTACACCAAATCATACCTCCACTAAGATCTCTTCTGCAACTTCCTCCCAAAAGTGCTCTTTATATTTGTAATTGAAGGTGCCCAAGAGAGACTTGGGGAAGCAGCAGGCTTCCTTTGACAAACTATTGACCAAGACCCCTAATAAAACAAAGGAAAGTAAGATCAGAGGAAGAATTTCATGACTTAGCGACATGGTACCATGGCCTGCACCTCCTAGTTTGGACTTTCTTTTTAAAAAAATTAAAATTCTATTAATATCTTTTCACATAGTCCAAATTTCCCTTTTCTATTCCTCCTTCTAGTGAACCATCCAATATAACAAAGAACTTTTTTAAATAAAGGAAAAGAGGAAAACAAAGGAAAAAACCAGCAACACAGAGCAACACATTTTTAAAAAAAATCTGACAATATAAGCAATGTTCCACACTCATGGACCATCCATCCCCCAACCTCTGCAAAGTAGTAAGGATGGTATCTTCTTCTATTTCTTTTTTGGAGATAAGCTTTTTTTTTTTAAATCTCACAATATTGATTTTTAAAAATTACTTTGTGGTTGTTGCCATTTGCATTTGCTATGGTGTATATTGTTTTCTTGATTCTGCCTATTTCACTTTGCCTCAGTTCATGTAAGTCTTTCTATGCTTTCATATTTGCTGGGTTTTGTTTTGTTTTACAACACAGTGATATTCCACAGTTTTTTTAGCTATTCTCCAGTCTATGGGCATCTACTTTGCTCTCAGTCACATCCTAGGCCATCTCCAGCCATTCTGATGAATATCTGGTCACTGGATCCACATGGCTCCAGAGAATAAAGTGAGGCTGGTGACCTTGGACAGCCCTACCTCACTCAAAACAAAGTCAAGTGCAAGTCATGTCATCATTTCTCTGATGGCATGGTTTTCTTCGGCCACAAAGGACGAACACAAGTTCTTTGCTACCATAAAAGTTCAGCTTGTACTTGCTACATCATATGTCTTGTCTCCTCTTGCTTTTGACTTGTTCCCTGACCAAGAAGGTCTGTAGTCACTGTGATTCTGAACTGTTACTAGATTTCCACTCTCTTTAGGGGTGATGATTTAGTGGGATACCATCTTTGACTTGAGAACTGTTTACCCAATTCCTCTGCTCTGTATTCAGTGGATATAGACAAAACGGTAACCATCCTCCAGAGAATGATCTTTCATAGACTTAAATACTTTTCATTATTCTCCCCCATTGGTCCTAGTGATCATAAAATCCAAGACTTCAAAATTCCTGATAATAATCCAAAGCCCTAGTCTACCCTTTCTCCCCACTAGAGACCATTTTTAGGACATTGTTTAGAGCTCTTTTTTCTCCCTGGCTTGATAGTATGTTGACAGAAGGAAAAAATGGGTTTGGATGCCAACAAGAGAGATTTGGATGAGTCATCAGTTAGCAATTTCTGAGTTTCAGAACTGTTAAACATTGGAACAGGTGACTCTGAAAGGTCATGGAATATCTTACCCTTGTGATATTTTAAAATAGAATAGACCACACTTCCCAAATTGGATGATTTGGAGCTCCATGAACTTCAACAGGAACCTTCAGGATTATATCTTGAAAGAAGCTAGGCTAGGACTAAATGAAAAGACATACAAAGTGAATGAAATTTTTTTAAAAAATCTCTAAAATGAAAAGTGCTTTATGTCTTTGGCAGTTGTACTTTGGTCAACACTAGTATCTGTGACTTAGAATTTGTCCACCTCATCCCTGGAGTGGTGGCATTAGGAGCAGCAAAGGGAATGGATCCAATTATCCAAAGTAATACATCTCTACCAGTGGTAGTAGTGGTACACACACACACACACACACACACACACACACACACACACACTCCTCATCCAACTCCTGACAGCATCACCAACATGAAGTTTTTGGACCTCTTTGCCAATAACATGGAGAAGAGACCTAGCATCTCCCCAAAACAATCTCTGACTTACACTTTACATCACACTCACAACCCTACCCCATAATACTGATAATATTAGTTAGCATTTCTGGAGCAATCTAAGGCTCATACAGGAATTTAAATGTGTCGTTTCATTTGGTCTTCATAGCAACCCTGTGAGGTAGATGCTATTGTTATCCTCATTTTACAGATGAAGAAACTGAGACTTTTCGAACTGAAATGAATTCCCCAAGATCACACAGCTAGTAAGTGTTGGAAGCAGGATACAAGATCAGGTCTTTCTGACCCCAAGTTCAACACGCTAACCATTGTACTACCTTACTATCCTGCTATATATTGAACCTGAATCATATAGTATAGAGGAAAGAGACCTTGAGGTTCAAACTCTGCCTCTGATGTTTACTCCCTGTGTGAACTTGGTCCAATCATTAGCCCTCCTGAACCTCAACTTCTTTGGAAAATGAGGGGGATTGGAATTTGGATGGCCCTTGAAGTCCCTTCGACTTCAAGTAGATATGTGATTCTATGAGAAAAGACTTCTTGGAGAAGAAATTTAACTTCTCACAGCTTTTGAGATTATCCTTCTACTGAGAAGTCAGTGAAGTTGGAGTTTGCCTTTGGGTGGCAAAGATCTATGGTTGTGTGTGTGCCAAAAAATAAAAAAATAAAAAAAGCTCAGTGTTTGCTGTGCAACAGCAGTTGAACACATCCATAAAAGGGATGTCCCGGGTTGTCCAGAGGGATTCCCTTCAAGGATTTCCCTTGTGAGCTAATCTGTTGGATAGCAATGTGAAAGGGTAAGGACAGTTCTGAAGTTTCACCACCTTGTCTCAGGCATAATGTTTACAACCCTTCAGGGAGGTGAGAGTAAAGAAACCGCTGGGAAGGAACAGGCCTCCTGCCCTAATAAGGCAGCCACGAAAAAGTAGTCCTTAGCAATTGCCCTTCCTTCAGTATGCTGCCTTGGTTTGTCTGAGAACCACTTCTTTTTTTAAAATGTGATTTTTTTTTTAAGTGGCAGTGATGGGGGGTTGTTACTGTGATATCTTTAAGCCTGAAATGGGCCTTAGAGATCACCTAATCCAGACCCTTCCCTTTTTTCAGATGAAAAAAATTGAGGCCCAGAGAAGTAAAGTTATTTGCTGAGCCAGGATTAGTCCCTGAGGTCTCTGGATTCCACACAAAGCATGGTGCCTGTAGTCCAAACTTCACAAGGTAGGTTTCTAGGGAAGTGAAAAAGCACTGCATTAGGAACCTCTCCTCTTTGCATTGTCCCAGTGAATCTAAGTTGTCAATTACACACGAACTCATAATTCATAGTTTCTTGTGCGTGTGTGTTTGTCCTTCGTTGCTGAAGAGGACCATGCCATCAGAGAAATGATGACATGACTTGCACTTGACTTTGTTTTGAGTGAGGGAGGGCTGTGAAGATCACCAGCCTCACTTCTCCTCCAGAGCCATTTGAATCCAGTGAACAGATATTCATCAGGATGACTGGAGATGACCCAGGATGAGGCAATTGGGGTTAAATGACTTGTCCAAAGTCACACAACTGGTGAATGTCAAGTATCTGAGGTGAAATTTGAACTCAGGTCCTCTTGACTCCTGCACTGGTGCTCTATCCACTGCACCACCTAGCTACCCCAATTCATAGTTTATAGATACTGAAATAAAAGGGATCTAGGAAGTCATCTAATTTCTGATTTTACAGATTAAAAGGGGAGATTGACTTCTTGAGGTCATGCAGGAGGGATTAAGTGCCTAAGTGAAACCCATCTGATAGTGACTGTGTCAGTACATCATCTCCCTCTGCCACCCTTACCCTTCCTCAGCCTTGCATAGATTTCTTCCAACAGGCCCCGTTAGTTAGCTAGTAGGAGCAGGCACCTCAGGAAGTTTTCCCCCTCCAACCTTCCTGCCATCGCCGCCTTTCCCTTTCCCTCCTTGGGGTAAACCCTGACTCCCTCTCCATCAAGAGGAAATCTGGGCTCCCCACTACACTCCAATGCTTAGATCCTTTCTCCCCTTCCTAGCTGGGGTAAGAGGTAAATCAGAGTCTTCCATATTCCCCTCTCTACCAACCCCAACTTTGGTCCCACAGTTTGGATGAGCAGAAGTCACCAACCATAATCCTTCCAGCAAGAGGAAGTACCACCAGACCTTACCATCTGCCTTGGCCCTCTGTCCTATGGATGATTGCTGAGCATTATAATTTGAGTAGAATTCGCTCCAAAAACGTGGGTTCAGGGGAATTCCTTCATATGTCTACAGAAATTTGGCACTCCCTTCTCTGCTTATTTCTTTGTATGAGTTCTATGCTTTGGGTGTGTATACATGCATATTTACAGAACACATATTTGGATGGCAGTCAAATGGGTGGGGTATATGTGTGTATGTGTACATGTGTACTCAAATAAAAACCTCAGGTTACACACATATAAATGCTTATTTATGTGTGTGTAACCTGAGGTTTTTGTTTGAGTATAGTTTGTAGAATAACCTTTGGAAACTATGAGACAATTAAAACTGTTCTTGAAATTCAGTGTATATATGTGCCTTTTCCCACAAACACACCCCAACTTTTTGGAGGGGGAAGGGAGGAGGGTTGGACCTGTGAGTTATTTGATATAGAGGACTCCCACCAGTCATACAGATAAGCAACTCACATTAAGTCACATACCTAGAGAGTTGATAGGGTCACTGGAGTGACTTGTCCGTGGTTGCTCGGCTTATGTGTACCAGACACAAAAACTGAACATAGTTCTTGCCTCCAAGGCTGGTCCACCATGTCCTATTAAGGATAAAAATTAATTTCCTTAAAAAGCTATGTTGCAAAGAAGGTGCTAACCAGCACTGGTAAAGGAACTTTCCTCATAGGGAAATTCTCTGTACCACTGAAAACACAGACCCAGTCCTGGGGATCCTGTCCTTTTAAGATTTCCAAGGTAGTGGAAGTTACTATTTTCTCCATTTTATGGATAAAGGAACTAAGGCTCAGGTTAAAGAATTCTTAAATGAATTATTATCCAGCTACTTACTAATTATAAGGTCCATATTTCCTGATATAAAGTCTATCCTGATTTTACTAGCAAGTCATAGATGATCTTAGGGCAATTATGTAGTTTATGGATAGAGCACAGAGCCTGGAATCAGGAAGACTCATCTTCCTGAGTTCAAATCTGACCTCAGACACTAGCCCAGAGCAAGCCAGCCCAGACCAGCTGTGGGACCCTGAGCAAGTCACTTAACTCTGTTTGCCTCAGTTTCCTCATCTGTAAAATAAGCTAGAGAAGCAAGTGGCAAACCAGTCCAGTGCCTTTGCCAAGAAAACCTCAAATGGGGTCATAAAGAGTCAGACGTGATTGAGAAAGGACTGAACATGAATGACCTTTCCCTTCTCTTAGAGAGTACGTTGCTGGTCTCTCTCTTGCATCTCTCAGGAATTATTTATTATCCTAATTATTTGTGCATATGCCAAATCCCTCTCTAGACCATGTCAATTTCATGAGGACAGGGACCGTGTTTCATCTGAACTTTAGGTCATTCCCATTGCTTAGCACAGAACTAACACTTAATGAACTTTTCTTAAGTTGAATTTATAGTCCCTTCAAAGCAGAGGTTCTCAAACTTTTTGGTCTGGGAACTCCTTTATACACTTAAGTATTTTTGAAGCCCCTTTCCAAAGAACTTGTACCTGTATGAGTGATAACTGTCAATATTTATTGTATTCAAATTAAAATGTTTCAGTTTTATTATGAAAGTAGTTCTGATCTTGAGAATCACATTTTGAGAACCATTGCTCTAGTGGCATTTGCAGCTGGTGCTATTCCAAGGAGAAGGAAAATGGGCAGATTGACCAGCACCCTAGAAGAGCAATTGTTGGGTCAAGGACATTGGAAACTGTAAACATAGTTATGAATGAGCTCTGAGAGTCACATTAGCAGCAGATAGATACAGATTTCCTACAGGGATTTTTTGAAATTATCTATCTATTCTACCTCAGCTATATTCTAGACTTTCTCTACCATGGCCCCAGCTCTTCATTCTGGAATTCACACACTGGAAATACCCTCTGTTCCTGAGGCCTCTCCTTCTGATGGCCTCCCCCATTGGATGACTCCTCTTCTCCCAGCTGACCTGTGGACTTTCCCTACTGCCCCTCATCCTGCTACTTTTCAGTTTCCTTTTATGTATTGTCTTCTCCTATTATAACGTGTTTTGAGGGTCAGGACTGCCTTTATACTTGTATTTATATTTCCAGGGCTGAGGATGGTGCCTGGAACATAGTAAGCACTTAATAAATATTTGTTGATCATTGACTATTGACTTCTAATACCCAAGATGACAGGAGTAGTAGAGGTGGGATGAGGCAGCCAGAGAAAGTGATGGGCCTAGCAAGACTTCCTTGGCTAGGTGTCTCCATAGCTCTTTCTTCTCACTCACTCTCTGGCTCTGCAGATGAGAGGAGAGAAGTTGGTCAAATAATGATTGGCTCAGGGATCAGAGAACATTGCCCCACTCCATCTCCAGGAAAGTTCCAATTTTTCTCCCCGGGTTCTGATAAGACATCAACAAGCTTCTAACTCATTTCATCCCCAAACCTCAGAGTAGTGAAAGTCCTATGTCTGTGAACACTGCCCAGAAGTTTAGAAACAGGCAAAGCCCCCTGGTTCCTCTATTTTTCTGCCTCAGGCTCCCATGAATTTTGATGGGAAAATTGGTTGGGATTATTCAAATTAACCTTCATTGTTATCTGTCTTACCTGGTGAAGGACAAAGTAGACTGAGAAAGTACTCTCCTGAACCATCAGATAAACTGTCTACCAGAGAAGTGGAAAGAGGGAAGGAGGTACAGCTCTGGCTCTGACTCTACACACACTGTGAGCATGTTTATCCACATATATGTACATATATGGATATACACGCATATGTCTACATGTGTGTGTAGATGTGAGACTACAGACATATACACATACATATATACCCGTAGAGAGAACTTTCCTACTTCTTAGGAGTGTTTAGATTACAATCCAAATATATGGGTTACACATTGCTACTTTAATGAGGGTAATGAGGGGACCTTGATCTGCTGGATCGAGGCAATTGCCAAGGAGCTGAGTCTACATACTGGCCCCTTCCAATGGGCCCAATGCCAAGGTCCCTTACTAAAAAACATGTGTAACACTGGGTTATTCCCATTAAAACCGAATATATCAGCAACCATTTCCCTCCTTTGTCTCCCAGGCAACTGTGACTTCAAACAAGTATCTTGTGTTTATTTACTGGAAAAGTATATAGAGACATGGCCTCTTATTGAATCATAAAATATTATGTTGATTGAAGGCAACTGTTTTCAGAGAAGTCACTGGTTGGTCATAGGATCATACGTTTAGAGCTGGAAAGGACTTCAGAAGGCCCTGAGTCCAAATGCCTCATTCTACAAATGAGGAAACTGAAGACGGCTAGGTGACTCTTCCAGAGTCACACAACTAGTAAGTGTTTGAGGGGTGATTTGAACCCAAATCTTGCTTGACTCAAAGAAGTAGGTGGTGCAAAGGATAGCATGATGGGCCTAAAGTCAGGAAAACATCTTCCCAAGTTCAAACCTGGCTTCAGACACTTACTAGCTGTGTGACACTGAGCAAGTCTCTTAATCCTGTTTGCCTCAGTTTCTTGAGATAGAGAAAGGAATGGCAAACACTCCAGTATCTTTGCTGAGAAGACCCTAGTGGAGTCATGAAAAGTCAGACACAATTGAACAACAGCTTGCTTGACTCCAAACTAGCCACTATGCCATGGTAGTTATCAGACACCAAGTCATAGTACTGAAATAATGGAGAGGCACTATGGTTGGGGCAGAGCCCAGGAAATGGCTAAGTGAACCCATTTGCCCCACAGCACGTAGGACCTCAAACAAAGGTAGCTGCCCAGAATGTTTTATTTAGTTATCACCCAATGTCTCTTTCCTCTTTCCCTCCCATCTCCCCAAAGGAAATTGTCACCCTTATCACTGGGATGTGCAATCTTGCTACACAGGGCACATGCCACAGGGCAAGCAACACAGAGGCATTGACTTGAGACCAAGGTACAAGAAAAAGGCTGCTACCAGCAGGACCTCTGTCCAGAGCCTGGCAAGTGAGGACCTTGCAGGAGATGTGGTTGAGGAAGGAGGAAAAAAGGGAGGCAGAAGATAGAGGAGATGGAAAGGCAGAGGGAGGAGAGGAGTGGAGAAGGGGAAGAGGAGGGAGAGAAAAGCTGCCATTTGGTCCTTTCCTATTTTAATTAATTCTTATTGCTAACTTGGTGCTAATTTCCATTATTTCTACCTCTTTTAATAATTTCCATTATTTCTACCTCCTTTAGTGCTGTCAGTGCTCTCAAATTTGCTATCCTTACTGATATGTAGGAGCCTCCTTCCTTGGAGTTTAGCTTTTGGGTACATTGGTGGCATTTCCTTGCCTCTGAGTGGGGAGAGCATCCTTTCCCCATCACTGGGACTTTTTGCTTCTGCTAAATTCTACATCAAAAGTCATAGTAGCATACTGATTGAGACTGGGGCTCAGGAATACATTCTTCAAGGATATGATATGGCACGGTATGGTATGGTATGGTATGGTATGGTATGGTATGGTATGGTATGGTATGGTATGGTATGGTATGGTATGGCATGGTATAAAATGCCATGATATGATATGGTATACTATGACATGACATGACATGACATGATATGATATGATATGATATGATATGATATGATATGATATGAACATTGCTACTTAGGACTTCCAAGGGACTAGTTCTGTTTTTGTTGTCTCCAGGTTGGAAATCTCAGCGTCATCATTCAGGCTTTATCAAATTCAATGTATTTCACCTTAATTTAGTTTAAGGCACTAGATTGTCACTGAGACTACTTCATGACAGGCATTTTGCATCCAAAGAGTCCTTGTCCTCAAGAAGTTTCCGCTCTACTGGGGAGAAATGTGTACCCAGATAAGTACTTCTTATCCCTTTCCTAAGCCATGCAGACTGCACATTCTTGCCATCATAATCACTCTCCTTATCCTCGATTCCCCAGAATCTCAAATTTTTTCCCCAGAACCACCCTGGCATCTTCATGAGTTTTTGTCTTGTCTTCTATTGTTTGGAACCATTTCTAAGCCATTTCCAAGCACCCCCCCCCTCTCCCTTCTAGCTCTCCTGTATGCATGATCTTTCCTTATTAGAATAAAACCCTACCCATGGAGGCAGGGACTGCTGTGCTGTTCATGTTCTTGGATGCCTGGTGCTTAGCCCAGTGCCTAGAACGTAGTAAGTACTTAATAAATGATTTTTCCTTCATTCCTAAGTAAATACGAAGTGTTTTTTTTCAAATGGAGGTGGGAAAAACAACCCTTAACTACTTGGAGAATTTGGGAAAGTGTCATATAACAGATGGCATCTGACCTGTGCCTGGAAGGGAGGTAGGGATTCCTAGGGGGTGGGGGCAGGGAGAGAACATTCCAGGCAAGAAGGACAGTCTGTACAAAGGCCAGAGGCAGCAGATAGAATGTCACGTATGAGGAAGGGCAAGGAGGATGATCTGACTGGGAACATAGAACATGGGAGGGGGAGTAATGTGAAGAAATCAGTGAAGAAAGAAAGGTTGGAGCCAGACTGGGAAAGACTTTACATGGCAAGCAGAGGTATTTCTCTTTTATCCTCAAGGTAACAGTAACTGCTCAAAACCTCCGGAACTGAAGTACAGCATGGTCAGACCTACGCTTTAGGAATTTCAATTTGGCAACTGAGTGGAGGGAGGATGGATTGGAGCAGTGAGGGAGGAGGGGAGCAGGTAAATCAAGTAAGAAGTGATCACCATTCACTCATTCACTCATTCATTCATTTGACAGCTATTTATTAAGCACTTGACATTCTATTCAATTTAATTTTTTAAAAAGACATCAAATTCATGCTGTATACCACAAAAGGCAGAACGACATGGTGGAGAGCCTGCATTGGAGCCAGGAGCACCTTGATTCAAATCCCTCTGAGACATCCTCCCTGTGTGACTGGGCAAAAGTCTTTTAATGTTTCAGTGCTCTAGCTCCATGGTGTCAAATGCAAACAGAGATGGGAACCTCTAAGCCATATGTAGAGAAAACCTCATAATAGTAACAGCTGACATTTGTCTAGTGCTTACTATGTTCTGGGCAATTTACCGTATGCTTTACAAACGTTATCTCATTTCGATCCTCACAGCAACGCTGAGAGTAGGTGCTATTATTATCATCCCCATTTCACAGATGAGAAAATGGAGGCAAAGAGGTGTTAAGTGACTTGTCCAGGGTCACACAGACATAGCTAGTAGGTGTCTGAAGCAGGGTTTGAATCCAGATTTTCCTAACTCCAAGCTTTTCATTTTATGTCTCCCACATTGTTACGGTGACATTAATACTCATATAATTATAGTAATATTATATAATTATATTAATAGTGATAATATATTACAGTAATTAGTTGAAGAGAGTAAGAATATGGGCTCGAAGTAAGTCTATTGGTTTTGAGCACTGCCATTCCCAAGGCTCTGGGATTCAGGATCTTGGGCTATCTCAGACATCAAGGTGTGAGGGGTAGATGGTGGTCAAGGTGGTGTGGGTAGTTTGACTTGTCTGGCACATACTGCAACCTTTCTGAATCCAAGAGCCTCAGGAATAGCAATGTTTCCAGCCCAGTGCCCATAGCCATTATTCTGGAAAGCGAGACTTGTGGGAATGCTACTGGAGACTCAGAAAAGGAAGTTCTTGTCACCAAATTCTTTAGTACTATCAAATGCTTCGGCATCAGAAACTGATATAATTATGTACCCTACAGATCATGGGACCGTTACATCTGACTTGTAGCTGAAACTTTCTATGTGTGTTCTCTCTCCCATTAGAGGGTAAACTCCTTGAGAACAAGGGGTGATCTTACTTATCCATTTGTATCCCCAGGTATTTAGCACAGTGTTTTGCACATAGTAAGCACTTAATGTTTCATTCATTCATTCATTCATGTAGTCCAACCTCATTTTACAGAAAAACTGCAGATCTGAGAGTGATTTTTTCCAAAATCACACAGCAGTAAGTAGAAGGACGATTCAAATCCAGGTCCTCTGATTCTAAATCCAATGTTATCCTACCAGGGATCATCAGGTAGGTGATAGAGGTAGAATAGGGGAGCAGTCGACAAAATTTACTGGAGGTCAAAAGAAGCACCTAGTCTAAAATATGGAAGACATAGATTTATTTGTTCTTACCTTTGGGCTCTGGGTTGAAGAGTGGGCAAACCAGAGAGCCTGCAGGTAAAAAAAAAAAACAGCAATTAATACAAAACAGGAAAGGGAAGCATAAGGGGAGCAAGCAGTTGAAAGGAAACTCCTGATAAGGTTTTTAGTGGGAACAATTAAAACCATCCAATTAGACACCAGAATACAGCCTGAGGGGCTTATTCCTGATCAAACAATACAACAAAAAACCATCTATTGGAGGAGCCAAGATGGCGGAGTAGAAAGACTCACATATACTAGCTCCAAACCCACAGCCATAAATTTCTGTAAAAAGAACTCCCCACAAATTCTGGAGCAGTGCAAGCTGTGCAGCAACGCAGTGGGGGAGATTTCCGTTCCAGAGAGCCCTGAAAAACCGGCACCTAAGGTCTGTCGCACACCGGACAGCAGAGCCCAGCCCTGCCCTGCCCTGGCCGCGCAGCCCAAGAAGAGCAGATCCAAGCAGGCTTCAGGGACGGAATCCCTGGTGGCAGCAAAGGTCCCTCCACCCACAGGCACTACAGGTCAGTGAGAGAGATTTCTGGGCTAGCCGAGAGGGGAGCAGGGTGTCTCCATAACTCAGGCCCCCTCAGGAGGCAGCGGCAGAGGCAGCAGCCACCCGGGACTCCCAGAGCGGGCAAGAGCTCCCTCCATTACTGAAGGTCTCCACATAAAGCTCCTGAGGGAACTGAGCCTGGGAGGTGGCCCTGCCCCCACCTGAGCACCAGAACTTAAGCTCACATTGAATAGCAGCCTGGCCAGCCGCTGAAAGCCCTGAGGCTGGGGAGCAGCATTTGAATCTCAGACCCCAAGCACTAGCTGGGTAGATCTAGGTGGGGGTGGAGAGGAATCTCAGAAGTCAAGTAACTGGCTGGGAAAATGCCCAGAAAAGGGAAGAAAAATAAGATCATAGAAGGCTACCTTCTTGGGGAACAGATGTTCCTGCCTTTCATTTCTGATGACGAGGAACAATGCTTACCATCAGGGAAAGACATAAAAGCCAAGGCCTCTGTATCCCAAACATCAGAAATAGATATCCAATGGGCTCAGGCCATGGAAGAGCTCAAAAAGGATTTTGAAAATCAAGTCAGACAGGTGGAGGAAAAACTGGGAAGAGAAATGAGAGAGATGCAAGAAAAGCATGAAAAACAGGTCAATACCCTGCTAAAGGAGACCCAAAAAAATGCTGAAGAAAATAACACCTTGAAAAATAGGCTCACTCAATTGGAAAAAGAGGTTCAAAAAGCCAATGAGGAGAAGAATGCTTTCAAAAGCATAATTAGCCAAATGGAAAAAGAGGTTCAAAAGCTCACTGAAGGAAATAGTTCTCTCAAAATTAGAATGGAACAGATGGAGTCTAATGACTTTATGAGAAACCAAGAAATCACCAAACAAAACCAAAAGAATGAAAAAATGGAAGAGAATGTGAAATATCTCATGGGAAAAACAACTGACCTGGAAAATAGATCCAGGAGAGACAATTTAAAAATTATGGGACTACCTGAAAGCCATGATCAAAAAAAGAGCCTAGACATCATCTTTCATGAAATTATCAAGGAAAACTGCCTTGAGATTCTACAAACAGAGGGCAAAATAAGTATTGAAGGAATCCATCGATCACTGCCTGAAAGAGATCCAAAAAGAGAAACTCCTAGGAACATTGTGGCTAAATTCCAGAATTCCCAGGTCAAGGAGAAAATATTTCAAGCAGCTAGAAAGAAACAATTCCAGTATTGTGGAAATGCAATCAGGATAACTCAAGATCTAGCAGCTGCTACATTAAGGGATCGAAGGGCATGGAATAGGATATTCCAGAAGGCAAAGGAACTAGGACTCAAACCAAGAATCACCTACCCAGCAAAAGTGAGTATAATACTTCAGGGGAAAATATGGTCTTTCAATGAAACAGAGGACTTTCAAGCATTCTTGATGAAAAGACCAGAGCTGAAAAGAAAATTTGACTTTCAAACACAAGAATGAGAAGAAGCATGAAAAAGTAAACAGCAAAGAGAAGTCATAAGGGACTTACCAAAAGTGAACTGTTTACATTCCTACATGGAAAGACAATATTTGTAACTCTTAAAACTTTTCAATATCTGGGTAGTTGGTGGGACCACACACACACACACACACACACACACACATGCACACACATACAGAGACAGAGAGCACAGAGTGAATTGAATAGGATGGGACCATATCTTAAAAGAAATTAAGGTAAACAGTGAGAGAGAAATGTAGTGGGAGGAGAGAGGGTGAAATGGAATGGGGTAAATTATCTCTCATTCAAGAGGCAAACAGGAGACTTTTTAGTGGAGGGAGAAAGAGGAAAGCTGAGAAAAAAACATGAAGTTTACTCTCATCACATTTGACACATACTCCTCATCACAGGAATGAATAAAATGCACACTCATTTTGGTATGAAAACCTATCCTACATTACAGGAAAGTGGGGGAGAAGGAGATAAGCAGGGTGGGGGGGATGATGGAAGGGAAGGTAATGGGAGGAGAGAGCAATTTGAAGTCAACACTCGGGGAGGGACAGGATCCAAAGAGAGAATAGAAACAATGGGGGGCAGGACAGGATGGAGGGAAATACAGTTAGTCTTACACAACATGACTATTATCAAAGTCATTTGCAAAACTACACAGATATGGCCTATATTGAATCGCCTGCCTTCCCAAAGGGAATGGGTGGGGAGGGAGGGATGGGGAGAATTTGGAACTCAAAGTTTTAGGAACAACTGTTTAGTATTGTTCTTGCTACTAGGAAATAAGAAATACAGTTAGTGGGGAATAAAAAGTCATCTGGCCCTACAGGGCAAAAGAGAAGATGGGGACAAGAGAAGGGAGGGATGATAGAAGAGAGGGCAGATTGGTGATAGGGGAAATTAGAATGCTCAGTGTATTGGGGTGGAAGGAGGGGATAAATGGGGAGAAAATTTGGAACCCAAAATTTTGTGAAAATGAATGTAAAAAGTTAAATAAATCAATTTATATTAAAAAAGAAAACATCTATTAAACCCTTATTCTATACCAGGAAGATGATAAGCCCTAGAGATGGAAAGACAAAAGTGAAATTATCCCTTAAGGGACTTACACACTAATAGAGAGTCAATAGGCATATACATAAAGACTGGACAAAGATAGGAGTGGGACCGGTGTTTTGTTAGGACAGTGCTTCTCAAAATTTTTGGTCTCAGGAGCCCTTTATACTCTTAACAATTATTAAGGACCTCCTTCTGCCAGAGTTTTTGGTTAAGTAGGCTATATCTATCAATGTTTACCATATTAGAAATTATAACATATTATAAACTATAAAAATAGGTTTGACCTTCCAGACCCTCTGAAATGTTCAGATACCTGAACCCCACTTTGATAAGCATTAATATAGGGTAAGAAAACTCCCTCGTTTGATGTAGGACACCTTCTCTGCAGTTTATAGTCTTAGACTTTTCTGAGAATGCTTGTCCAGGATCACAAAACCTGTCACTGTCAGAGGAGGGATTATTTGAACCCTGGTCTTTCTATCTCTGAGGCCAGTTCTTTATGGGTTAAGCTATGTTTCTTCTCAAGTATCTAGTGTGTGTGTGTGATGAATTCAAAGTAATTTTGGGAGAGAGTCTACTAATAATGGCAAAGATCAGAAAAGACTCCAGGTAGAGGATAACATTTGAACTGAGCTTTGAAGGAAACCACAGATTCCCAGAATTGGAGGTGAAGAAGTGCATTCTAGGCATGGGAGAGAGCTACAGCAAAGGCACAGAGATGGGAGATGGAGTGTTGTGTGTGTCGGCTGATCAGAAATGTGGGCTGGAAATAATCGAAAGTCTTTTGCATGTGGTAAGGGCTTAACATTTGTTGAATTTAAGTGATGAACTAGTCATAATGAAAACAGTTAGTATTTACAAAGGAAAACCATCCAGGGAAAACAATGATTGATGAAATAAAGCCAAAAATAAAGCAAAAATAACAAGAAACAGAGGACAAATGGAGGGTGTCCAACTGGGAACTTTCCCTAGGACACTGTAGATGGAATATTAGTCAGGGTATGAATTGTATTGTAAGGTCATGGTGGGAGAGTTGGGGAAGAGAGAGAAAAAAGGAGACAGAGAAGAGATAGAGTATAGGAAATAAAGAGTAGTGAAAAATAGGGGCAGATCAAAATCAAGGCCAAGAGGTACTTACTTATTTGGTACAACTTATAGGGAAGGAGAAAGTCAGCCTTGAGAGAGGTGGAAAAAGAGGAAGTTTTAGGGACTTCATATCTTTGGAGGCAGCATGGGATATAGTGATAGAAGCTCTGAAATCAGAGGACCTGGGTTCAAATTCTACCCTCTAATATTACTTGTGTAACCTGGGGTAAATCATTTAACTTTGCTGGTTTCTTTTAGACATTGTCTCCTGACTGTGGGCATCTTCTGCTGACTGCATGGAATGCTTTCCCTCCTTATCTTACCTCCTGCCTGCACTGGTTTCTTTCGAGTCAAGACCCTCCAAAAAGTCCACCTTGTACAGGAAGCCCTTAATTCTAGTGCCATTTCTCCAATTTATCCTGTATATGTCTTATTTGTATATGTTGTCTTTTTCAGTAGACAAGAAGCTCCCTGAGAGCAGAGACTTTTGCCTTTCTTTCCCAGTACTTAGCTGGGTGACTAGTAAATATTTATTTTTTATTAATAAATATTTATTATTTTTTATTAGTGAACATTTATTTTTTATTAGTAAATGTTTCTAGTAGGTGCTTAGTAAATGTTTATTGACTGAGCTTCCTCATCTGTAAAATGAGATTGAATTGGATGGTCTCTGAGGTCCTTTCCAGGGCTGGGTCTATACTCCTGTAAACTCACTTGGGATGAGTGAACCCCGGTCTGTAAAATAGTAAAACCCATTCCTTTTCATTGCTTATGGTTTTTAATCTAGCCAACTTTTAAGGAGACAGATTTCGAGTTGGGTTGCTTTGAGGCTTTAGGGGCATATTCATTTCCCAGCTCTTTCCCAGAAAGCCAGGAGAACAAAATTACTATTATGAGGGAAATTGGCAGGAGCTAAGGGGTCAGCAACCTTTGGTCCTGCCTTAGCCCCTGTCTACAGAAGCATCTTGGAGGCTCACTGCCATAGTCTGTGGTTTTGTTTGTACCCCAGAGGGGAGGAGATGGGAAGGGAAATGTAAGTAGAAAAATGAAAAACATAGAATTCCTGAAAGCCTGATAAGCTGCTTAACTATGCACCAAAACATAAATATTTGGCCAAATTAGCAGAACCAAATGGTTCATATTTCCAAAGTAGGCTGCAGCTTTTTTTCCCTTCCTTTTTCTTTTCTTTTTTTTCTCTTTTGCTTTGAAGTTGTTCAGCTCCGTGAAGATTCTTAATGAATCCAGGAGGGGAAAGTTGAATTTCACTTTTTTCTCCAGATCTCCCTAAATGTTTCATTTCTCTTCTTTGATGTCAGGTAAAAGTGATTTTCCTGTCTTGTTAGTAAATGGAAAAAGTCCTGTGTGCATTGTAACCAAATCACTATCTTGTCAATGAGACAAAGGGGATGTGGAGTAGAAAATGCCAGCTTGGTTACCAGCAGAATTACAAAGGTTGCTAAAGTTTATATTCTCTCACCTCCTCCATAATGACTTTGTGTTTTTAAAGAAATATGCGGGAAGGATGAAGCAGGAGAGAAAATGGGATCATAATAGCTAGATAAGTTGACAGGATGATAGATTTAAAATTGGAAGTGATCTTAGAGGACAAGTCCAACTCTCCCATTTTTACAACTGAGGCTGTGGGAAATGCCTTTCCAGAACAGCCCTATTAACTAGGAAAGGAAGAAATAGAAAGAAAACAAGCAAGAGATAGAAACCCAGGATGGAGATGGGAGGCTCAGGTCAAAGAAACTGAGTTAAGGGATTGATTGCCTCTAACCATGAAAGAAATTAGTCCGAGCCTTTTCATGGTCACAGACCATGGAGACTTTAGCATAGTTGAGGAATGTGATTTTAAGATTTTAAGTCTGATTTAGTTTTAAAAGTATTTATTGTGTCTATGTGGAAGGCACTGTGCTGGGCACCAGGTATGCAAGGACAAAAATGAAATAATCCCTTCAAGGAGCTTACATTCTACTTGGGAGAAATAACACATAAAAGAACTAGAAATTAACGGAGTGCCCATCAGATAAGGAAAAGCTGATGGTATATGAAAGGAATGGAATGTGATGGTGTGGAAAGAAATGATGAAAGGGAAGTTTCATGGGAACCTGGGAATTCTTATGAACCAATGCAGAGCAATATCAGCAACCAGGAATTTATAAATATATAATTTATACAATTACAACAACTCCATACAGACAAAGGAACTCTAATCAATACAATAATTAACCACAGTTCCAGAAGATTCATGATGAAGCACACCATCTACATCCTGAAAGAGAGGTTATGACTCAAGGAAACAGATTATGACATTTTTTCTGGATATGGACAATGTGGGAATGTGTTTTACTTGAACATACATGTTTGTAACAAGGGTTTTTTTCTTTTTCAATGAAAACAGGAAAGGGGGAGGGAGAAAAGGTGGATTTTTGTTCATTGAATTTTTAAAATTAAAAAAATTAAAAAATAATATGTCCAAAGTTAAAAATGATAGTTTTTTGCACAGCATTTCAAACTTTTCAGAGGGTCTTACAGGGATTAAATCATTTTGTCCTTACAACAATTCATTTTACAGGAAACTGAATTAGATAGAGGTTGAACGACTTGCTCCTGGTTGCACAGATTGTAACTGTCCGAGGCAGATTTTGAACTCAAGTCTTCCTGACTCTATGATCTGACACTTTATCCACTGTACCACCTAGCTGCCTCAGATAAATAAATAAATATAAACTACATGCAAATATAAAGCATAGCCTAGAGTATTGTCCTAAAATCCCCAAAAGACTCTACAGACTCCCAAAATATCTGACACTCCATCTCCTGCTTTGGGGTTCTGAGCTTCTGACTGGTGAGAGTTCTCTGTATCCAGCACAGACCCAGACCACCATATTGCTCCTAGACCATCTTCATCCCATGCCACGGTACCACTTCCTGTAGTAGACACTCCTCAGCTCTCCCTACCCAGCCTTCCAATCACTCAGTTTTCCATCTCTAGCTCTGGGAAATCAGCAAATCAATCCTACCATTCTAGGAAAGGACAAGTCAGCCAGTGGCACTCTAAAAATCCACTCTCTGTTCCTGTGACTATTTAGTCCAAAATATCTCTTCCTGGTATAATATTTTATGTGTGTATACATACTTACATATAATATTTTATGTGTGTATACATACATATACATATATTACACACACACATACACACACACACACCCATATATATCCTACTTTTTTTTTGGAGGACAGCTCTAATTGCTGGGGGAGTTAGGAAATGCCTCATGGAGATGGTGTTTGAGCTGAATTCTGAAGGTAATTAGAGATTCTAAGAGGAAGAGGTGAGGAGGGACTGTGTGAGGAACTTTTCCAGTGTGGCCAGACTAAAGAAAGGAGTGATTTACAAGGCTGGAGAAGGAGGCTGGAGTGAGGGGCGAAGGGCTTTCATTGCCAAACAGGAATTTGTATCGGGTCTTCAAGGTAATAGGAGGTGTTAGAGCTTTTTTGAGCAAACTATTCATGAAAGTAGCCACAGGCCCAGTTTGTCAGCCAAGACAACCACAGAGCTGAACCCATGCCCACCTTCCAAGGTCAGACACCTTTCCCTTAGACCCTTCTTCAGCCGCGACTCTCCAGGATACAGGCTCAAGCTGCTATGGTGCAGCACATGCCACATCTGGTAGACCCTGACAGTGATGACAGGAAGCTCCTGGAAGGTGCATTAACTCTGAGCCAGGTTCACCAGGAAACATGAGACCATACCTGCAATATACATTTACTGTACCCCGAAGTTCTCTTGCTCTGCAGGGAAGATTCCTTGCACCCTTGAACCTACTACAGTGCCTAGGTTAGAGTGAGCAGGGAAGGAGAAGAGGTGGTTCCTGGCAGAGCAGAGGAGAAGGTAAATAAAGGCTACTCCTCTTGGCTTTCCATCTTATCCTAGATGTCTTGGCTGCCATGGAGTAATTGCAGTGCATTCATGCAAGGTAGACTTGTTCTGCAGCAGTGATAATAAGCATCTACTTCTGACAGGTAATTCAGGACATGAGAAAGTGAACAGCTCTCTTTTCTAACCTCACCAAAAATTTTAGTTAATTATTTAATTCTAACTCTGTCCCAAGCTCTTGGGTTTGGCCAAATTAACCCTTTGGATTCCAGAACAAGAATCCAAGAAAGAGATTATCCCCCTTTCTTTAGAACAGATGACAATTTCTTGGAGGTAAAGTACATATATACATAAACACACACACACATATATATACATATGTATATGCATACATGTGTGTGTGGAAGGGAGAAAGAAAGGAGGCAGAACATGTGTTCTAGGTACTGGATGCAGCTAAAAATCTCCAGTTGTTTGTGAGTCTTTGGGATCAAGCTCTGTTTCCTGAAGAATTGAAGAATGGAAAGACTCTGAGGAGCAGTGAGGTGAATAGATAGATAGATAGATAGATAGATAGATAGATAGATAGATATTCAGAAACAGGTAAAAATAAGCTCTATAAACACATTGATTTTCATTCATTTAACAAACATTCATTAAACATCTTCTGTGTGAAAGGTGCTCTTGGGACTCCAGATATGGAAGAGTTCAATTTAACCTGATTTATTTGGAACTGACCACGTGTTACGCACCATGTCAGATGCTAGCAAATGCAAAGACAAGAATGACAATAATCTCTGTCCTCAAGGAGCTTCCTGGAGGAGGGGGGAGACTGTATACATATAAGTTAATTCAAAGTTATTTTGGTAGGGAGAGCTAACTACTGGGGAAATCAGGAGAGTCTTTTCTGCTTCAAAAAGAATGAAAAAAAATCTCTGTCCACAAGGAGCTTACAATCTAATAGGGACAATGTACTGCCTATACAAACAAGTACAATGCAAAAGTGGAATAAGAGAAAGACTGAATAGAAAGCCACGTAGAGTGTGCTCTTAGAAAACTTGAAGAGGAGGGGATCACTTTCATCTAAGAAGCTCATGGAAGGCTTCTGTGAGTTAGGCCTTGAGGGGAGAGAGAATTTCGATTAAAGGTAGAGATGACAAAGGAATTCATTCCAGACAAGGGAGATCACTTGCATGAATGCGTGGAGGCAGAAGAGGGCAGGATAAGATCATAGGACAGCTACTAGTTCTATTGGTGGGAATGTTAAGTGAGTAAAAGGTAACCATGACATAAGGCTAGGAAAGTTTGTTGGACCCAGATTGCAGATGGTCTTAAATGCCAAGGTAAGGACTTAACATTTTATCCTATAGCATCACCTTATCCCCCACTTACCACAGGACCTTGCCAACCTAGTGACCATTAGTGCAGCCTTGAAATACTTTGAACCTAGGGTAGCTTATCTCGTAGAGGCCCATTGTCTTAAACTGGGCTCTTTCAGCCATAATGGTGTTTACCAAAGGGCATGTGGATTTCGCTTTCTAGCCAACTCTCTCACAAGCCAGAAATCAGGAAGGCAGATATGGAACCAGGAGAACTCAAATATTAAAAAGTAAGCGAGATGGTTGGTGAAAAGTTTTGGAAATGAAATAAAAGTCAGGAACCAGGAAATTCACAAGAATCATTGTGAAACAGAGACTGTTTACTACACACACACACACACACACACTCACCCCACACTTAATCAGTTTAATAATGAATCTTCCTTCGAGAATGGATTAGTGGAAACAGGCAAAAATCATTCATGGACTGAAGTTGGGTGATCATGAACTCATTGGAGCTACATATCATCTTTGTGGGTCAAAAATAAGACACGAGAATAAAACCATGAGACTTTTGTGTGACTGATCTCCTTGGTCCTGAGGCAATTCCTAAGCTGGAGCTCCAAAAACATCCCAAAATACTCCATTGTGGGAATAAAGGTGCAGATATCCAAGATGACTACTCTGAAGAACTCTGGGATATAGAAGTATGCTTACTTATAAGCCAATCTTATGTCTATATCATCATATATTGTAGATAAGATTCGGTATTTGCATTCTTGATAGGCCATGATGTATATAGAGGAATGATCATGTGTGCAGGCAAAATCTTGGAACTGTTATAAAAACAATTTTCTATTGTATTCATTGTATCCTACCTATTTTACAGTCACTGACCACAGTTTTCCATAGGTAGGAGAGGTTTGGGACTGAAGGATTTAATTCCTTTCAGTGTCTTTTGACATATTAGGTCCAAGATCTTCAAAGCAATGCACTATGACCTCAGGATCTCAAAATTTAGATTCTTTTATGGGCCTCCCAAAGACACTTTAGGAATGGGATTTCAGTATGAGAATACCTTGTCAAAACAAAAAACAATTTCCAAAAGTAAGAGACTAGGTAGGGGAATCCCATATGTCCATGTATGTGTTAAGTTGAATCCTTAAAAGATGAATGTATCAAGGGTTCTTCACTACCCTGGAGTAATTACATGACTAACATTTTCTGAAAATAAATAGTAGGTGTGATTTGTGTCAGATTAACTAACAAATGCAGAGTATGTGCTACCAAAATTTCCTTTTGAGGAAAAAAGTGAAACAAAGGGAATACTGTTATCAGATTTATTCTGTGGAAACTGACTGAAAAGTAGAATTAAAATAATATCGATTTTCAGGGGTGGAGAAGGGATGATGGACAACTCTGAAAAAGGAACTGCATACCACTTAACCTCTCAGTACCCTGCTAGGCAGCTCTCTCAACCAAATCCTTACAAGCATTCCTAAAAATGACTTGTCAGTCTATTCATCATCTCTGTGACTTTCCAGACCAAAACATTCATCCTTGGCCAATGCTACCCTATTAAAATGTAACTATTCCCCTATTAAAATGTAAGTTCCTTGAGGGTAGTGACTGACTTGCTTTGTTCCAAAACTTATCTGTCTTTTGTCCCATTTCCTTAGGACCCTAATCTTTTCCAGTTGAAGAAGTTAATCTGGGACAGGAGGCAGCTAGGTGACTCAGTGGATAAAGCACTGGGCCTGGAGTCAGAAAGACCTGAGGATTAGGTAAGATATAAGATATATCATAATGTACTATACTATTACTATAGCATGACATATCTAACTTCAGACACGTACTAGCCAGGTGACCTTGAGCAAGTCACTTAACTGCTGCTTGACTCAGCACCTACATCCTAGAGTTGTGAAGACCAGTGAGATAGTATTTGTAAAGCACTGTCACATAGTAGTAGGTATATAAATGATAGTGATGATGATGATGACGATGACGATGAAATTGGCTTAATGTTGAATCCTCTTCATAGTATGCTTGCATTTTTATAGTGAATTTCAATACTTGACCTAAAAGTGTAATGAATCATAGGAATTTTAGGCACCATGGCAGGTCCAAGGAAGAAAGATTTTTGGACCTTTTCCCTTTTTTATGATCTCTTTAGGTTATAGACCTAGTAGTGGTATTGCTGGATCAAAGAATATGCACAGTTTGGTTGCCCTTTGGCAAATTGCTCTCCAGAATGGTTGAATCAGTTCACAAGTCCACCAACAGAGTATCAATGTCCCACTTTTCCCACATCCTCTGCAACATTTATAATTTTCCTTTTTTGTCATATTAGACAATCTGATAGGTATGAGATGGTATCCCAGAGTTATTTTAATTTGCATTTCTCTAATCAAAAATGATTTAGAGTATTTTGTCATATGACTAGAGGTGGCTTTGATTTATTCATTTGAAAACCACCTGTTCAAATCTTTTGACTATTTATCAGTTGGGAAATGATTCTTATTCTTATGAATTTGACTCAGTTCCCTACATATTTGAGAAAGGAGACCTTTATCAGGGATACTTTGTTGTAAAGATTATTTCCCAGCTTTCTGCTTTCCTTCTAATCTTGATTACACTGGTTTTGTTTGTACAAAAGCTTTTAAATTTAATATAATCAAAATTATATATTTTACATTTCATAGTATTCTCTGTCTCTTGTTTGGTATGAATTCTTCCCCTGTTGAGAAAGATTTTTGGTACTTTTCCCCATATACCTGTTCCCAAGTTCTACTACATAAGCAGCCACCTATTTCACCTATAATTGTGGTCTTAGGGAGACAGTGGAAAGCACACTGAATAGGGGGTCAGGGGACAAGGGTCCAAGATCTTGCTTAAATGATTCCTGTTGATGTTATCTAGGGCAAGTCACTCCACATGTCTGTTTCCTCACTTGTAAAATGAAAGGGTTAAACTACTCATATTTAAGATTCCTTACCACTCTAAATCCAAGAATGTGAGTTCCATGGGAACCAATGATAATTGTGATGTTCAGTATCCTCATGGACCCCTGAATTCAACCTATGTATACCAAAGAAAGGGTTTCCCAAAGCCCAGAAAGTTCCCTTCACAAAAATAGGAAAATGTGTCCTTGTCTATGGACTGGTCCTCTCCTGATGTGAACTCTGCCATCTGAATCCAATTCTATTTCCAGAAAAGAAAGAAGAGAGAGAGCCCTGCCACTAATAACAGGCCTTCTCTTTTTCATGTTGGCCTGAAGGTAGAAGTGGAGAAAAGGAGCTGGGCCTGGTGAAATGCCTTCTTCTGCAGGTGCTGAGCTCCTTAGTAGGGTGTATTTGGCACTGTGTTAGTGTAATGAGACTGATAAATGCTTAACAGCTGACTCACCAAAAACAAGGTAGATATTTTCAAGTTTAATCAGTCTTAGTCACATTTTCTCCATCACTTTTGTGAGTTGGAAAATCAATAAAACAATAAATCTAAGCCATGATTTGGATTTCTGAGGTGTAAACACTCACACTGAAAATTTAAGAACTGACTCTGGCAAGGTTGAAAGCGGCTTCAGTAAACCCCATAAATAAACCCCCCCCACTTTTTATGAGGGAATCTGGATTAAGTGACCTGCCCAGGGTCACATAGCTAGTCAGTATCAGATGTCTGAGGCCAGATTTGAACTCTAGTCTTCCTGACTCCATGGCTGTTACTCTAACCACTGTACTTACCTAACTGCCTCAGCAGGGCCCTTCTTGTCCTCAGTCTCTCACCCAAAACACCACGTATGCAGATATTGTCCGCCTACTTCCAGTGGTTTATGTGGGATCTCTGAGGGAATGTCCTCTGGTCATGTAGGATTCTGGAAGTGTCCTGATTGATTGATGAACTGGAAGATCTGATGACATAGGTAGCTGTTTCTGTTAAAAGAAGATAGCAGCCCTTTTGAATGTAACCCTTCAAGAAACAAGACAACATGATTTCATTGAAGGATGATCCCTTTCTACCTCCAACATAATGACAGCAGGGCTATAGCTGCCCATAGGGACTGTGGACTCAACTAGTTAAGCTTTTCCCAGGACCTAGGCTACCTTTGTACTTCTTGGATGTTTACTTTCTTTATCATTGATTTTGTGTGCATTTAAAGGCCTGGAAATATTGTAGCAAAGGCAGCTAGCATCTTCCCTTTCATCTTACATGATGGCGGACAATGGTGCTGAGAATGCCTAAACTATGGCTAGAGTAGGTTGGCACCAAGGGAAGAATTAGCATTGAACGCTGCCCCAGAAAGAACAAGCTTGTCCATTTGATTGGAAGGTGCCAAGAGACGTGATATATTACATAGGTAGTTAGATATCTTGCAAAAAAAACCCAACAAACAAACCTGCTTTATGTCCCAATAAGGCTTACTTGTAAACCTCCCAACTGACTGTATTAGTAATCGTAAGTTAAGATTAGATAACATCTATTGTTATTCTTGTAGAGGCCATGGGGAAAGGTAATATTCCTGTGATTTTTCCATTGTTAAAAAGTGGTTGGGGTCTCAAGGCGAGTTCTTTTAAAATTTATTCCAAAGAATCTGCCTCTTCCTCCAGAGGCCAAAACCAAATGTTTAGTGATGTCTTTTAAAATAGTACTAGGAAAGTGATTATACTATATATAGTATATATTATATTATATACTATATATACTATAAATAGGGATTACTGAGAAAAAAGGATGTGCAAGATCTCCCATCTAATCAATCATTACTTTTTAATTAAACTATATATGTATATGTTGCTCTCTAATACATATGTACCCATACATATAAACGCATAACACACATGCATAGAATGTATATATTTTACACTATCATTTTTGCTGTTTGTCCTTCATTTTTGAAGACAACTATAACATCAGGGCAGCGATGCCATGAATGACATGCTTACTTCACTTTGCATCAATTTATATAAGTCTTCCCAGGTTTTTCTGAAACCATCTTGATCATCATTTGTTATAGCATAATAGGATTCCATCACAATTATATGCCACAACTTGTTTAACCAGTCCCCAATGGATGGGTATTCCCTCAAGCAAACAAACAAACAAAAAAAAGATTTCTGAATGTCACTTTTGAGTACCTGGTGTTAAGTGCTAATCTTTCTCTCACCTACCAGTGACCACAGGGTCACAAAGAGTGGGACACAACTCAGCAACAACGACAAATGTGAAGCTAAATGGCAAGTTGACTTCCAAATTCTGCTTAGTACAGATGAAAAAAAGGAGAGGTTGGCATTGGTTTTTGTGTTTCAAATGCAATAAAAGCATGATATTATGGGATATTTAGTCATCTCATGTTCCAGTGCTCATGATAAGTATTCACAAAAAGACCACTATGAAAATTATTGATTCTTATGTGCCAGCATCTGTCTCTGGGAATAAAGAGGTAGAAAAATTATACAAAACACTCACAAGGACCCTTCAAATTAAATCAACATATACTTTGATACCCAATCATGACTTTGATACATAGATAGGAATAGGTGAACTTGGCAGAGAATATGTTGGAAAGTATGGTTCAGAACTAAGGAATGGCAGAGAAACATGAGAAGACTTACAGGAACTGATGCAAATGAAATGAATGGAATGAGAACAATATATGCAATGACTAATCCATTTTGCTTTTTAAATTTGAACTATGATTTTATTAGTATGAGAACTCCTGATAAGGAAATGCCCTTTACCAATGTAAGTCAGCAACTGTCCTGCAAATTTTAGAACTACATGGAACACTGAGTGGTTAAGTGATTTTCCTAGGGTCTCATAGCTTGGATGTGTCAGAAGAAAAACTGAATTCTGGTCTTCCTAACTCTGTATCTCCATATACATCATGCTGCCTCTCAATGACTATAATAATATCCTAGAAACAAAGTTGAATGCAGCATTACTATACTGATAGATCTGGGTGCTAGACAATAGATGTGAAGATGCTTTTCTCCTGGAAATAGAAAAGATGAGTGTTTACTGTTATGGAATACTATGTACACCTTCAGAAACAGTAACTGTGTTGCTGGTTTCACTTAATCATTTTCCTTTATTACAAGGCACATTTGGTTGGGAGGAGGGGAGTAGAGGAGGTTAACAATTAATTAATAAATTAATGAGTAAGGAATGATAGAAGCCAAAGTCTTGCACAGGATTCTCAAACCTGTATATCATGAACATTTTCTTTGAGAATTTATCAGAAAGTTCTGGACATGGGAAGCATCAAATAGCATAACAAAAATGAAAGTAGTTCTATGTTAATAGATAGTAAATGACTTGTTACTGATAGAGACAGTTTCGATTCAGTTATCTGCACATAGTTGTCATTGGTTTTTAGAGCAAATATTAGAGCCAGAAGAAAGAATAAAAATGAGAAAAATATTTATCAGGCTATTAAAATAACTCTAGCCAGATCTATTTAAATGAACTAGGGATACAAGAAAATGAGTAAAAGGTGGAAAAGACCATCATCAAGCAATTTACAACAGTTTTGTAAGACGCTTAACCAATAAAAATCAAATACCATCATGAGGGGACAAGAAAAGTCTTAAAAAAATCCCCATAGTCAGCAGAGTATTGACTTATTTACCAAATAGATATAGAAACCAAGGGCTGCTTCAGCTTGAAATATAAACAGATTTGCAAGATCTTAAAGAAGAGTATAATAGAAGATTATAAGTAGTATTTCTATATAAGACAATGAATAGCGGAGGGGGAAAAAACAAGGAATGTTTGCCAAGAAAGCCACCTAAGCAAAGCCATTGTGAAACAATTAAAGGATGAAACTGGACAAAGAAGAACAACCAAATGAAAGATGGAAAAGATCTGCCAAAAGTTTTATAATGAATTCTTTTCACCATCAAGGACTGTGGAGCCATCTTATTTGGACTCTAATATTATACTCCTAAGTTTGCTTATAGACAGAGGAAATAGCACTGAAGGAAATAAAGAAAAGTGATATATTCAGAGGATCACTATGCTAGAGGCAATATAATTTTAAGGCTATTAAGGATAAATTCTCAAGATATCTGAAGGAGAAGATACCAAAGACTTGGGGGAAAAACCACCCCCTCAACCCCTCCCCCCAATAGGAGTGTACATGGATTAGAACTGCCCAGGGATAGGGTCATAATTTCCATCGCTGGAAAGATAACCCACATTGATGAGGTAGTTAACCATTTAAATCCTACTATATGCCAGACACTATACTAGGTGTCATAGATACTGTACAAAGAAAAGCAAAAGATGTCTCTACCCTCCAAGAGGTTATATCCTAATGGAGAAGATGACACAAAAATAACTGTGTACATACAAGATAGATACCAAGCCCCCACCTATCTGGGAGTCTATTAATAGAATGTTTTGAGCTTGTCAGAAACCATGAATGATGGAGTAAAATCCTAGAAAGAATTAAATAGAAAACAAGTGAGTTCTGTACATGTTAAGTTCTCAGTAAAGTTTTCATTGTTAGATGAATGAATCACAATGTATGTTACATCATTGGAAAAAAAAAGACATTTATATCATGAAAATAAGAAAAAGATGGGACATCATTAGATAGCTGTAAATTATACATCTGAATTATGTCTAGGATCCTCACTAATATTGTTGAAAACATTCTCCTGTCTATAATTAGTCATCTTTCTGTTAAAGACCATGCAGAAACCTCTGCTTCCTACTGATAATACTTTCCCTGCTTGTAGCAAGACTTTTTTTCCCTTATAAAAAAAACCAATACATATTACTATTCTCTCTCTCTCTCTCTCTCTCTCTCTCTCTCTCTCTCTCTCTCTCTCTCTCTCTCTCTCTCTCTCTCTGTCTCTCTGTCTCTCTCTCTCTGTCTCAAAATTACACTCTGGTAGATATTTCTGTATGCTAGTAACTGTATAGTTCTCCATTTCTACCTGAGAGAAGATAAATTTCTAAGTTGGTCACTTCCTGATGGCTCCTAATTAGGGAATAAAGGATAACTTCTTTCTTGGGAATTGTTGGAATGGACTCCAGAAATGGTCATCCTGGCTGCCTGATAATGCCTCTCACTCTTCTCCAGGCTTCACTCTGGATGTCCTCTACCATGCCTCAGTTCTACATTCTAAAACCTCATTGCAGTCCTAGAATTCACACATTTACCCTCCGCCTTTGTGGCTTCTCCTTCTGATTGGATTGCTCCTCCAAGAACCTCCATTTAAGGAGGTTCTCAGGGCAGCTATGTCTTATTCTCCTTCAGTATGTCCTCTGGACCTTCTCTACCACGCCAAGCTTGGTACCTTTGATGATGCCCTTCCCAATTCTCTCTCCCCTCCCCCATTTTAGCTTCCTTTTATATATTATCTTCCCTCATTAGAATACAAGCTCCTTGAAGGCAAGAACAGTTGTTTAATCTAGTGCCTGCCACATAGAGAGTACTTAATCAATGTTTGTTGACTAGCTGTCTATAGGTCAATTATAAATCGGTTGTTGTTCATTGGAGACTTCATCTATCTGCTATACCTTGGTCATTTAGCCTTCTGAAATCCTCAGATATCTGTAAACCAATGTTCAGAACCAAAGCCTGAAAATTAGACTTGATGTGCTGTGATGATAGGTCAGTTTACAATATAAAAGGGAAGGAAGGCTCTGATTGGCTGACAATAACAGAATATACTTCAGCGAAATCTGAGAAACATGGGAGAAGTGAAAAGAGATGATGAATAAGAAGGATATGATTAGTGGAGGTAGTCAGCAGTATCAGGACCAATGGTGGTAGGATAGCAATTGACAAAGGAGAAAAGGAATGGCTACTGGGCTATGGATGTGGTAGACAGTACATAGGATGGGGCAAGTATAGGGAAGATTTCCCCCCCAAAAAATTGAAGATTTAAAGTTTAGACACTTCTGGGGTTGTCTTTTGGACTTCTAGACAAATAGAATCAGAATCACACAGCATATATTTAGATACGGGTCTTCAAAAGTTATTTAGCCCAAGCCATCCCTGAAGCATTTATTTTATTTTATTTCTATTTTGTAAAGTTCCTTCTGCAAATCTGAGATAAGTGATCATTCACATTCCACTTAAAGAACTTCACTGACGGAACTTCACCGCCCTCTACCACTAATTACCTTCTACCTCTACCCTGGGAACTACTTCTACATTCCATTTATGGATAATTCTAATTGTTAGGAGTTTTTTCCTTATGTTGAACTGAAATTTTTATCCTTCTGTCTCCCATGCACTGATCTTAGTTCCATTTTCTAGGATGAAACTAAAAAGAGAGAGAGAAGGAGAGAGAGATCTACTCCCTATTCTGTATAACAATCTTTCAAATATTTAAAGATAGCTATTATGTCCCCTTTAAAGTCACTTTTTTGTTAGGCTAAACACCTCATTTTGGTTTCAAGGGCAGTCAATATAATGCTCCTTAAAGTTCATGGGATTCTCCTCTTCAGGTTTAGGGGATTTATCTTAGTTGATGAGTTTTCAGTCACAAGTGCTCTGAGCCCCCAGTTAGAGGAAAATTCCTAACATTTAGTCAGAGATGAGGTGTCTGGCTAGTTTTATATTTATATCCATCTCTAGTTAACCCATGCCTTCTTTGTGTTTGAGACACAATTCTGTTTACTAGAAACTTGGGTATCACAATACTAAGATTATATTATAGCATCTGAGGATAGACAGACACTGGGAGGTGAAGTTATGAAAATAAACCTCTTCTCTTGGGACTTCCCTCAGCCTGAGTCTTCTGCTCTGACATGCCTGTAGAACTGATGACTCTCTGCCATATGTCTCTTTTCTGCCATAGCTCACTTCTCCCTTTCCTCTTCAAGAATGTGCATGGAATAGCATGCTTGCTTCAGCCTTTCAAATCCAGAGCCTCAGAATCTCTTGTCTGACTCTGAAAAAGCTGCTTTCTTTTATACAAATAGCTTATGGAGGGAACAAGTCTCTCATGCAATGACTTGATTGGAGCAGTCAGTCAGTCCATAAACATTTCTTAAGTCCTACTAGGATTTGCCAAGCTCCCTGTATAGGCTCTGCTTATACTTGGCTCTGATTGATTCAATAAAGAGTTCTTATGCAACAAAGATAATGATTTTTAAGTGGGTGGGATAATCAATAGAGTTCCATTCCTATAGTCTTTTTAATGTTTAAATCAGCACAGTGACTAACTTTCATAGGATCTAAGATTTAGAACTGGAAGAGATTTTAGGGATTATCTAATTCAACCGTCTCAGTTTCCTTACATGTAAAATGATCACATTTTACAAGATCACGCAGGTAGTAAAAGACAAAGCTTCAACTTGAACCCAGGTCAGGTTCTCTGCCTCCAAATTCAGCATATTTTCCACAAGTGCATTATTACAAGTTGTGTGGTCTCAGATCTGCTATGTAGGGCTACTGTGGACATGTCAGTTATTCTAGACTCAGTTTCTGTATCTTGAGCTGTTTTGCTGTTGCTGTTATTGTAAACTTTAAAGGGTTACCTATGTGACCAACGAACTGCCCATGTGATGAATGCATGTGCAGATTTTATAGAATGCTAATGACTGGCTTGAGTGTGTACAGCATCCCTCTCTAGCCCCTCCCTACTGAGGACCATCTAGGGCCTTCTTTCTACACCTACCACCCCCCCCCCCCAAAAAAGTTCAGAGAATAAAGAGGTTGGGGAAGAGAGAATGAAAGATAGTAGGCAGAGAGAAATCCAGCAAGATTCTGGACAACTGAATATTTAGTTCTCATTTTCCTGTGGCCAACTGTTTGCCTATTAAATCTCAAAGTTCAAAAAGTTAAATTTTCTGAACACATTTCAATACATTTGAGACATCACGCCTCTTGCAAACTTTCTGAACTATTATTTCACATATTCACTAAACTTGGAGCCCATCAAATTGATTTTTGAGCTGTTCTCTTGCCTAGCCCAGCAGCAAATAGCATAGCAAGCCAGTCGAATTCATTTCATGCATATGATTCCTTTCTTAAGAAGTACAGTATTAAAGGGTCCCTCCTGGGATACGCCTGAACCTCCCCCGTGAAAATAAACTCCGTAGACTATTTCTCTTTTCTTTCATTGACTATGTTCCCCCTTTAAAAAAGAAAAGAAAAGCTCCATTTGTGTTCTACAAGACAGACTCCCTCTCCAAGATTAACATTTCTTATGATCGTTCCTGACAGTGGATCTACTTCCAGAGGCCCTGCTAAGGATAACCAAAAAAGGGCATGGAGCGAGATGGTTTTGGCAGCCTGAGCACAGTTTCAGAGCTTTTTAGGTCTCGAGTTTTTTTTTTTCCTTTCTTTTTTTTTTCTTTTTCCTTTTTTTTTCCTGATGAGTGATTTGCTGAGCATGCCTAGAGAATGACAGGCATCTCTGCAGAGGCTGAAACCACCTTGGCTTTAGTGTCGTCACTGGCTGCTCGTTAGAAAATCTACAGGACAATGCATACCACCAACTTCAGCCTGTAAACATAAGGGATATGTATTCACTTAGCATTGACTTCTGGGAGGGGCTAGGGAAGGGCGGTCTGAAGTTTTATTGAATAGAGCTGTGTGCATTATTAGCCCGCCTGCAGTTTCTCTCTGGCTGTGTGCTCCTGCCTAAAGAAGTCAGGGTGCTCATTTCCTTCCTAGTCCCTTAGAAGACTTTTCAGCTACAGAGGTAAGGGACAGGGGTACTTCTTTTCTCCTCTCCCCCTCCCCTAAGGAATTTGGCGACCTCCTTAAGGTTTCTACCAGGCTCCCGGGAAACACAGCGCTGGCTGCTGAGTCCGACAAGCTGTGCAGATCCTCAGTCTGTCTGGGCTATGGTGCCTGGCAGATAGATGTTCAGGGAGCGAGGCAACCCCAGGGAGGAGATTTCGAATTTTGCCCTGTGGCATGATGAGCTTTCAGACTGTTAACTTAGAGTGAGCGCTCCACGGTGCATAGTCCACCCTATTGTTGCAGAGCAGGGATTCGATTGAAATTTATGGGAAATCACTGGTCCAACACTTACTTAGCCAGTGCCTGTGTGTGGGTCTGATCGCCTTCTACCGACTGCCTTAAAACAATGGTTCTATGCTCCGTGTGTTTTCAGAGTTCTGAGGAACGATTACAGCGTTTGAAAATCTTTAATTCTCATGGGGAAACCAAGGTCTTCTGGCTTTCTACAAATTTCTTTGTATTTTATTCTGCTAGTTAAAAAGTTGCAAGATTCCAAAGTTAGGGATGGAGAGGGAATTGTAACTGATGGGGCACTTCTGTTTTGGTTAATTTAAGTGACCTCTGAAACTGTTCATATTATCTACGAGATTCTATTTTCCAGAAAAATCTTTTTTTTAATTGACGGGAGGTTGTTCATGTTGATGTATGTGTGTATATATGTAGGAGTATGTGTGCATGTGTTTGTTTCTAGAAGCTATGCATAAACGTACTGCTTGGGCAAAGTATTCCTTAAAGAGAACTTATTTCCTGTTAAAGTGGTTGATGTGAGAATTGCAAAAGCTGAAGGTTGGAAATATACTCCAGAAAGGAAGGAAACTGACTTTCATTTGAAGATATTCTGACATGTTTGGTCATAAATGGTTGTGCATGTCTGTTAGCTGATAGTGGTATTTCAGGGAAATTCCTCCTAGGAAGGACTGATTGGGATGTGAAGAGAGCAAGGAGCATTTTCCAGGGCTGTGGTAGTATATGGGCAAAACTTGGACATGATCCAAATACTTTCCTGGTATTCCTAGGACTGCCTGGCTGATGGGGTTCTGTTGTTGGTAAGCTGAAAGAATTAAATCTTCTGGTTTCTTTTGGGCAAACCCTGATGAGGAACATGATAAACAAATGATGAATACATGAAGATTGGTATCTGTGGAATGAATGTCAAGTCTGATAATCCTTGAAAATGTGGCTTATTAAAGTGGACATGAATAATGAGTAAACTTGAATTTATTTCTTGGATGCAATGGTAAGGAAGTTTGATGGTTTGAGGTTGTTGATATCTAACACTTTTTCTACATTATTTTCAGTTTAGCATATTTTTTTTTGAGAGTGTCTTTCCCTCCTTCTAACAGGATATATAAGAAAGGAATTCTTTGCAAATTTGACTCTAGTTCTGAGAGAGAAGTAGATGCAAGTAGCAGCTATAATTTGATTAACCTGCTCCTTGATGAGAACGGGGTAAAAACTATTTTCATAAAAAACTGTTTTCATGTCAGTCAAAATATTGAGACCAATTGCTTTTTCAACTGTTCTTTAAACCATGCAAAGAATGCAGTCTGGAAGGAATTTCAGAACTTTGGGATTGGGTGAGAAATTGTATTTTGGGACCAAGATTGCCAGATTTGATGATACCCAGCTTCTGCTGCCCAACTGTACCCCTTACTCCACAAAAAGGAAAATGAAACACATACCCACACATACAACCCCTTTAAATGGTGATTTTAAATTTCTACCATATGCTGCGGTACTTGGAATGTGAAAGTCAGCAATGTAATGGAAACAAGGGATTATAATTTAAGGGATTGATTACCTTCCACATAGATATTGATTACAACTAATAAATGATAAATCCAGAGAAAAATGAGTGTGAATACATTTTTAACATCATGGCTGTGTACTTCTTGGTTGACCTTGTAAATTGAAGCATTTATATCTTGGGGAATAGGAATGTCGGTGCTCTGATTTAGGTGACCCCAACCACCCTTACATATCGTTCCGTTAAAGAACAATGATCATGATGTACTCTTCTGGAGAAACATCAAGTTCTCTCCTTTGAAATATCCTTGTAGTCATTTACTTTCAGGAGTATCTGGAAACTAGTCTACTTCCAAAAACAGAATTTATGGAGAATAATAATGCAATAAAATTCGAGTTTCAGCATTTTATTAAATTCATTTCAGTGAAGAAGAATATGGTGTAAAATTTCTGGAAGAGTCTTCTTTATTTGCATCTGAAATGGAAATGGGGCATATATGGCAGATAAATCTAGGGTTGACTTTTCAAGTCCAGGGTCTAAAACCAGTAGGAGACATACTGGGTCAAATGATTTCATTTCTCCAAATGAGATGTATACATCTCATATATATATATATATATATATATATATATATATATATATCTCAAGAGAAAGGAAGCTGTTTTAAACTGAAGCATGAGGGATTTAAATGAGATACAAGAAAGCATTTCCTGATGGCAAGGACTATAAAACTTTCTTGCAAATTGCCAAAATGTATCATGGGAGCTCCTTCTCCTTCTCTGGAGGTCTTTAAAGATAGGTTCAACTTGCATCTGTTACAGATGTTTGGATAGAGAAAGGAGGAAGAGTGGGTTCTGCCCCAAAGGCAGGAGAATGGACTCAGTGACTTTCAAGTTCCCTTCAAATCCCCAAATCTCTTGTATCCAAGAGTGCCTCCAAAAATGTGCTTCCATGGTGTTTTTTCTTTTTTCTTTTTTAAAGTGTAATTGTCTCCATTCGACATTTTCGTGGTTGCATGGTTTATGGCTACAGTCATTTCTTTAGCAAAACAAAAAGGTAAGTGAACAGTACCATATGATATGAGAGATGGGCATGAAAAGGGATTAACTAGGTCTCCATTTCCCCAGAATACATCACATGCCTCAGAAATGTGGTGGGGTGAGGGTGGGGCAAGGCAAAGTGGGGAGGGGGGAAATGCTGACAAAGTAGGTCCCGGCAAATGGTATGGTAGAACTAAAGAGGAGGTTAAAAGGATGCTGCCAAAGAATTTTCATCATTTGGAAAGGGTTTTTTTTTTTTCTGGATAAAATCTCTTCAAAATGCAAAACAGAACCATTATTTCCTTACTGAAATTCCTTCCTCTGTTCACATGAACCCGTTTGTTATTGGAGGATTGCCCATAGGTTCTGAGCAGCTGGCTAATTTATAGAAAAGTGTTTAGCTCAGAGTTAATTTATGAGCAGTAGGTCCTAAATGTAACTGGAAAGAACTTAACTATAGAGTACAGTGTGTCTCCCCTGCCTAACGTCATGGAGTGGACACTAAAATTAAACACTCTTGTGCAAATCTGTCCATTATATAGCTCAATGAAATAGCTACCAGGCAAGTAGGATTTGACTGTGAGCCATGTGCAAACCCAAATTAGGGAACAAATCTTCTGACTGGAACACAGATTGCTAAAATTAAAAAAAGAAATTTCCATGGTGCTTTTGTGGGGGTTTAGTCCAACCAGGTGAGGAATTCCTTGGATATATGTGAAAAAGATTAGGAAGAATGTTCACTCTTCTTACCACTCCATTGCCAATTGATACAAGAAAGCATCATTAGTATTAATGATTTCTGAGGTCTTGAAATAAACACCTCCCTTCCAAAATGTCAAGCAAAAACCCAATAGAGAGCTTCTTATACTTTTTGTTTCCTTCTTAATTAGTCAATAAATATTTATTAGGCACCTACTGTGGGCAAGATATTTTGCTATATGGTGTGAACATATACAGATGGGTAAGATAATACCCTCAAGGAACTTGTAGTGTAATTTCAGGAGTTAGGAACATGTGCATAAAAAGATGAATTTCCAAATCAAGATTTTATAGAAATGGTACAGACAAATTCTATAGGTGCTGGGGGTGAGGGAGGAAGAGGGGGGAGGGAGGGAGAGAGAGAGAGAAAGAGAGAGAGGGAGGGAGGGAGGGAGGGAGGGAGAGAGAGAGAGGGAGGGAAGGAGGGAGGGAGAGAAGGGGGGGAGAGAGAGTTAATTTACTGTGGGTCAGATCATCAAAGTGGGCTTCTTGGAAAAAGTGGGGCAAGAAGAAAAGGTGCAAATTCGATATACAGAAACATGAGGCTGATCAGTGTCCCAGGAAGATGGAGAGGGGAAATGGTGGGAGTAAAGTTAAGGAGCCAGGAATGCATGAAGGCAGTCCAATGGACGTAGATTGACATGCCTCCAGTAGAAGGTTTGTGTAGGGGGAAAGTGGTAATTAAGGTTAGAAAATATGACCCAGGTGTGGGTCATATTGTAGAAGGCAATGCTGAGGAATTAGGACTTTATCCTAAAAGCAGGGGGAACCTTTGAAAGTTTTTCTGAGGAGGGAAATCTCACAATGAAAGCTTTATTTTAGAACTATAATCTCATAGTAAAGTGCAAGAAAGGAGGGGAAGGATAGTAGAGACAGGAAGAGGAGTTTGTAAATGCATGCCAAGCACAGCCCAGTTCTGAGGTACAGGGAACATAACAACTTTTTGTGGAATTGAATTATTGAGCTGAAGTGATAAGTAAGAAAAAGGATGGAGAGCAAGAGAGAGAGAGAGAGAGAGAGCGAGAGAGAGAGAGAGAGAGAGAGAGAGCGAGAGAGAGAGAGAGAGAGAGAGAGAGAGAGAGAGAGAAAAAGATGCAGAGAGACAGAGAGTATAAGGGAAAATCCAGGTACAGACTGAGGCTGGCTTTCTGCTTAGAGTTAGAAATAGGACCCAGCTCCTTTCCTTTCCTCTTTCCTTTCCCTCTCCTCTCCTTCTCCCTCCCTCTCCCTCTGCTCCCCATCTCCTCCCCCTCCCCTCCTCTCTCTTCCTCTCCTCTCCTCTCTCCTGTCCCCTGTCCTATCCCAAAACCTTAAACCCACTACACTCTGAAATTGGGACTCCAAGGCGCCCTTGCCAAGGGCTCCTGGACCCCTCTAGCTTTAGAGTAATTATCAATAGTAACTGTTGCTGTTTCTCAGGTAGCCTGATGTCTTTCTTTCTAAAAGAGGCCATGCCCTGGATAGTTCTTAAATAGCCTTATTCAGTGAATGGGTGTTGCCTCACCCTAAGTGAGTGCCTGCAAAGACCTTGGACTAAAGGGCCCAAGGTCTCCCAGTGCATCCTGGGCCACCTCCAGTCTTCCTGATGAATATCTGGTCACTGGATTCAGATGGTTCTGGAGGACAAGTGAGGCTGGTCACCTGCACAGCCCTCCCGCACTCCAAACAAAGTCAAATGCAAGTCATGTCATCATTTCTCTGATGGTACGGTCTTCTTCGGCAAAGGATGGACACGAGAAATAGGGCCAATGTGTACATAGGGAAGAAATCACAGATGGAAGCAAGGAGTCATTTAACCAGATCAGTGGGTTTAGGGCAGGGTACAAGGAGGGAGAAAGAAAGAAAGAGAGAGGGAGAGAAAGAGGGGGAGAGAGAGAGAGAGAGAGAGAGAGAGAGAGAGAGAGAGAGAGAGAGAGAGAGAGAGAGAGAGAGAGAGAGAGAGAAGAAAGAAAGAAGGAAAGAGAGGGGAGGAATGAAGGAAATAAAAAAGGAGAAAAGAAAGAGGAAGGAAATAACAAAAGAAAAAAAGAGAGGAGGAAGAAAAGAAAGAAAGAAGAGGTCCAGACCTATGATTTCATTTGAGTAGGGAACTTCTAGTGAGAATTGCCAGGAAATTCTTTCCACCCATGCAGACCAGTAACTCATCTATAACTTACAGTATTACAGAGTAACCTGCGACAGTAAGAGATTAAATGATAGCACCATGGTTGCCCAGCGAATGTTATGTGAGAAAATGCATGGACTCAACCCTTCCTGATTCCGAGATCTGCCCTTAAGCCACTGTACCAAGCTGCTTCTGAGGGATATTACAGAGGATAGATCAGGAATCCCAGGGACAACTGAATATCTAGGGGAAAAGAAGGAATCCAAGTTGTCCAAATGGCAGTCCCAGAACTGTAGATGGCAGTGGGTCACAGACTGAGGGCAAGGAATGGGACAGAAAGAGCTGGGATAAGAATGAGAGCACAGGCTAAAGGCACAGGTGAGAGCCAGACCTTGAACAGTCCCCTTTGACCAGAGTATAGAAAAGTCTGAAACCTGAAATAGGAATGTCTCTAGGTATTAAAAGTCAGAAGAAACTGACCAAGTTGGAGATAGGGCATCGTGAATAGTGAAGGTTGAGGAAAGCAGTGAAGGTGGAGACTAGATAAACAGAACTGGTAGCAGTCTGACTCCCTGCACTTTACTGCTCTGATCTGGTTAAGTGTCTGTGGTTTCTTCCCTATGTACACACTGGCCCTATTTCTAGCTCTGAGTAGGAAGCATCCTCTCTTGTAATGAGGCATCATCAGTAATGTATCTGCCTTAGTCTCTACCTGGATTTTAGGCAGCTAGCTCTTACAAGTTCCAGGCATGGAATCAGGAAGACCTAAGTTCAAATCCAGATTCAGATACTTACTAGCCGTGATTCTGGGCAATTCACTTAATCTCTATTTGCCTGCTTCCGTATCTGTAAAAGGGGACAGTACTAGTACCTGCCTCTCAGGGTCTTTGTGAGGATCAACTGAAATAATTGTAAAATGCTTAGCGCAATGCCTGGCATATTGTAAGCATTGTAAAAACATTAGCTGTTATTATTACTGTCTGCCTGAGCTCTGATCCTGCTGGCCAATCACTGAGGTTCCAATTATCTTCTGCCCAATCTATCAATATCTCCTAAGTCTATGCCTTCATTCCCCAAGGTTTTGTGCATGGGTCTTCTTTTGAACTCTGCCTTCTTGCCTATATCTGCCCACTTGCTCCCCTCTGTCAAGATCAATGCCCCCTATTCTCTGAAACTTAGCTTGCTCAGTCTTATCTCCTGTACCTACCTGGTCCTCTCCAGCTGCTCTGAATTCCTGACTCTAAACCTAGTTTTTGTAACCAGAACCTGGTTCCTCTCTAGGCCCTCTTGGCCAATGTCAATTTTAGACATTTAACTTCGTGTACTTGCCCAGTGACCTGTCTGTCAGCCTTACAAGATTGACCCCAACCACTGAACTTGGTCTCCTTATATTACCAGCCTGTTCCCTCTGATATGAAAGACTCTCCCTTCCTGGTACTCGTGGATTCACCTAAGATTCTGAGCTCTATCAAACCCATCTTCTTCCCAATCTCAACTTATGGCTGTCCAAATCAGACAGGAACCAGCAGGACAGGAATATAAGTTTGCACCATAGTTGGAGTGGAACATCAATTGATCTTAGGGGCCGAGTACCTTCTCTAATACTGCCTACATATGTATAATGGGTGACTGGGGTTCTTCATCATCTATCAGATGAGGGGTGGAGATCATCAGAAAACAGGTCCTACCAGAACTAGATCTCATAATCTGTTGGTCCCTAGGATTGCTGGGTGAAGCAAGTGGGTGGTCCAAAATCTAAGGCCACAGTCAGGAATAAGATCTGTGGGAGCCAAAAGAGCAAATTAAGTAGAATAAAGGAACAGTAAAGGAACCTGATGACTGAGGGGTGGAGGGTAGTTTCTGGCCCAAAGCTTTTATATGGATTTTGGGGACATTTGGAGAGTGTATGAGTAGGATAAAGTAATCACTTCTCATAGGGCCACTAGAGTTTCTGAGACTTAGAAATGATAGTTCCATTGATGGAAATCAAATCATCGGATTTAAAGCTTAAAAAGGACTTTTGAGGTCATCTGGTCCTCTCCTTTCCTTTTACAGATAAGAAAACCGAGGGTTAGCTAGGGAGATGGACTTGAAAAATGACATAGCTTATAAAACAACTGAATTCAGATTCAAACTTGGGTCCTCTGCTCTGACTTAAACCAAATGACTATACCAGACATCTAATTTGGGGTGGTGGGAAGGGCAAAGTAGTTTTGTTTTGGTTATAGTTTGAGGTGCCAATAGATTATACGAATAGTGATATCCTACTGGCAATTGGAAATGCAGGTCTAAAATCTCAGAGTAATAAGACTATAAATGTAGATTTTGGAGTCATGCCCTTAAAAAGGATAGTTGAAAACATGGAAATGAATAGAAGACTGATGCCTGGACATTGGGTAACCTATGTTTCAGTTATTCCTAGGAGGAGGAATTGAAGCTGAAAAAAGGGAAACTAAAACAGATGGCCAGGGCCAGACAGATAGGAGAAGCAGGGTTGACATGGAGACCAAGGGAAAAGCATTTGAGGAAAGAATGAGTGGTCAATAATGCCTGCACAGAGTCCCTGGAGAGTGAGGATTAAGATGGATTGGGTTTTTAGGAGCCCACTGGTGATCTTTGAGAGTATAGTTTTGTAGAGTGTTATGGTTAGAATAGGAGCCAGAGAGTAAAAGATAATGGAGAGGATGGGTGGGGAGGAACTAGAGGAAATGAGTGCCAACCACTTGCTATAATAGTTCAAAAGTGAAAGAAAGGAAAGAAATACCTAGTGGGGTAACAGTTTCAAGCAGTTATTTGTCTGTTTTTTAAAGATGAGAAAAACTAGGGCAAATTTTGAGAGAGAAGAGGAGAAAGTGGAGAGGGAGAGAGTAGCATTGTGAAGCCGAATCGGGGTCTTCAACCTTTTAGAAAAAGACTTGAAACTGACATGTAAAGGATAACGGGACCAGAGTCCCCTGCAGCCCCATCACTGACCGATCAAGGACCCGAGCAGCCAACTGGTCAAAATTGACCATTTGACAGGATGTAAATCAGAACAAAAGTGGAGAATGGAGCCTTAGAGGACCAGGAAGCCTTCCTTCCTTCCATGAATGGCATGAAAAAGAATGGAAAGAGTGCCAAATTTGGGGACAAAAAGACTGGGTTCAAAATCTGACTCTTTTACGTGCTAGTTGTGACTTATTGGACAAGTGTCTTTACTTCTACGAGCCTAAGTTTCCTCATCTGTAAAAAAAGGGTTAGTTATTTCTAAGGTCTTTCCTAGCTCTAAATCATTACTGTAAGCATAGAATAGCTGGCATTGATATAGGCTTTAAAGTTTGCAAAGCACTTTGCATCTTCTTCCTTTACTCCTCACAAAACCCCTGCGAGTGAGGTACTATTATTGTCTCTACTTAACAGATGACGAAACAGGCTGAGAAAGCTAAGTGCTTGACGAGGGTCACATAGCTGATAAGTGTCTGAGGTAGGATTCACTCTCAAGTTTTCTTGACGTCCAAGTCTGGTCAGTTATCCACGTTACACTGCCCAGATAGAGAGAATAGTTACAAACCCAGAGAGATGTGATGGAAAGGAGGATAGGTGAAGGGACTATGATGCTCGTCAGGTTGTAACTCCAGACGGACTCCACATTTTCAGTAGTGTAGAAAAAGAAATTGTGTACCATGTGTGACGGTGGGGGTGGGAGTGGGGGAGACAAAGATGGAGCTTTTGAGAGGAGTGGTGAGAGTTTGAAATAATTAAGTCTGCTAAGGAATCATTCACTAATGAAAGGACCATCTTAAGGGAGGATGGTTTTATTAAAGGAAAATCTTAAGCATTTTAAAGATGAAATATATTCAAGTGTTCCTATATTCTTTAATGGATTTGATGCTTCTCAAGGATATTTGAGGAAGTGTGTGTGTGTGTGTGTGTGTGTATGTGTGTGTGTGTGGTTTCTTTTTCTCATCATATAAATGATGGCCCTATGTAATTTTAAGATTAATCACTCAATAGTTTCCTGAGGTGTCTGCTATTGTTCCAGGAGCATGAGGATGAAATTATTTGGCTACCAGGAAATGGTGTTTCTTGGAGAGGAACTTATTAAGTAGAAAGTTTTAATTATCTCTCTCCATACCTGACCTGGAACATTCATAGTAAAAATAGCCTCATTTCCCTCCAGGCACATTGCGGAAGCTGAGGAGGTATCCATTCTGATTGCACATTGAAATGAATGATTCAGCACCTAGTACTTATGCCAGAGCATAGCTGCTGTCTGAGGGAAGGGACAAGCAGAAGCTGACACTGAGGTTTCTAGCCTGAAGATTTAAAGGGATAATGCTACTATTAAGAGAGAGTTGATTCAGTTCAATTCAACAAATCTTTAATTCATTCCAATTCAATTCAATTAAAGAAATCTGCCATATTTAAGGTACTGGGACTAGAAAGATTTAAAATAAGATCTTTACCCTCAAGGAGCTTACAATCTCCTCTGTTATCTCCAGTCTCCTATTGACTTTTCACACAGATTTCAAAATTATCCTAAAGCAAAGATCTGACCAAGTCAACTTCCATGCGATCCCTATTGTCTCTTAGGTAAAACACAAACTCTTCATTCTGTCTTTAATATTTCCCCCAATATGATTCCAGCCTAGCTTTCCAGATTCACTTTCTATCATTCCCTTTCATGAACCCCAGGTTTCAGGCAGACTAACATACTTACAATTCCCTGAACTTGATGTTCCATCTCCTGCATCTTTCGCCTTGAAAAGGCTGCAATATACTAGCTTTTCATCTCTAACTCTTAGAATATTTAGATAAGGTTCTACCACCTTTTCTGTGAAAACTTTCTCGACTTGTTAATATTCTCTCTCATTAAATTACCTTATATTTACTTAACTGTTTATATGTTGTATTCCCCACCCCTACCTGCAATAGAATATCACCTTGAGGACTGTTTTTCATTTTTGTCTTTGGGCTCCCAGTGTCTAGCATGATGCCTTAAATAAGGAAATCCTTAACAAATGGTTACTAAATGAATAATACAAGATAGTATGTAATTGGGTAAGAAGAGAAATCCAGACAAGCTTCTCGAAGAAAATTTGAGGAGATTGAGAACACTTTCAGCTGGGAAGCAATCTGGGAAGGCATGAACTGAGAATCTTAAAAGGCAAAAATAGAAAGTAATACATTCCAGGCATGGGGGATAGCCTGTGTAAATGCACAGAGGCAGATGTCAAGATCAGAGAACAGCTAGCAATTCATTTTGGTTGGAACATAGAATCTAAAAGGGATGTCAAGAGTGGGAACAGACTTGGCAGGGGTGGTGATCAATGTGATTTTGGATACATCATGTTTGATGTGTTAGGAAAGCATCCAAATTTCTAGGTCCAGGAAGGCAATAGCAGGCATTAGGGATCATCAGATACCTGGGATATAGTAGATTAATAAGAGTTGGATTAAGAATAAGTCATAGGTCAGGGGAGTGTCATGATCAGGGCTCCGATAGTGGAAGGATGGGCCAGACCAGAATGATTGATACCCAGAGACCAGACAGACCCACAGGATCTGTCCTAGAAAGCAGATATTAGAGGAGATCCAAGCAAGTACAGGCAACAGGTATAGATTGTAGTGAAGGGTAGAGGCTAATAGCAGGTGGGAGGCAGAGTTCAAGGAAGAGAGGCTGGTGAAACCTGGAAATAGGTAGTAAGACCAGAGTCAAGGACCTGGAAATTAGGGGTAGGTCTCTAGTCACTGAAAGGTCTTATGTAGAAGGAACCAAAGCAGATTCCCAGTCCCTTAGCAGGAGAGGGATACTAGGAAGGGAACCAAGGCAGGAGGGAATTGGATTTAGGGAAACTGCAATACAAGGCCAAGACTTGGTCACAGAGGTATAAGCAAAGAACCTCAGCTACTGAAATTGGGGTGTGAGGCCAGAGTAGAGCCAGTTGCAAGATTTCCTGGTTCCTAAACATCTGAGCTATTGACTAAAGGGTCCTTTTGTTCTCCCATCTAGAGACAGATCTGACTCCAGATCTGGGTTAGGATTTTACTTCCAAGTAGGAGTCATGGCCTCCACTATAAACAATTAAAAAACTACAGAGACAGGGAACCAAATGAATCTTTATGGCCAGGTATGCCAAGAAGGAGCATGATAAATGGTGAGACTTGGAAAGCAAGAGAATCTGTAAGTTAGAAAGTGGATCAGAAACCAGGAGGTTAATAAGCAGTTCGAGCAGAGTGTTAATAACTGGAGAGGTGAGTTTGTAGCCTTAAGGTCACATGAGACTTGATAAGTGAAATGGATTACTTATCTACTTCTAACTACTCTATCCCTTTTATGAAATGGACAGGTTGAATAAGACTTACGTGGAGGCTTACAGGTGATAGTCACTGAAAACTTGGGTCTTTTGTTCCATGTTCATACTTCTTAGGATTCATGTAAAAAACACCTGGGGTTTTGGTCGGCCACAGCCTAATATGAATCTCCACTGTGATGTGGCCACCAAAATAATCATGCAATCTCAAGCTGCATTAATAGAAGTATATTCTCCAGAATCAAAGAGATTTTGTATTTGTATCCATTGTATTCTATCTTAGTCAAACCACATCTAGGGGTTAATTTCAGTTCTGAGGTCCAAATTTGAAGAGAGACTGACAAACTGGACCGTGTCCAGAGAGAAGGGGCGAGGATGGTGAGAGATCTGAAAATGGTGTTACCTATGGAATGACTCTGAAGGAACTGGGGATATTTGGCTTGAAGAACCTTACAGGTTAAAGACAGTTTTCAAATTATTTGGAAGACTGTCATGAAGATGAAGCTGTAGATTTATTCTGTTCTTCTCCAGAGGGCAGAAGTAGCACCGAAAGGGAAATTAAATTATATGAAAAAATATACTAACAGAAGAAAATGAAAATGGCTCAATTCCAGTGTTACAGTGGCCAGAGGACTGTTAAATTAGCTGGGAGGCCAGGGTCAGAGAAATGGACCTAGGCAAAGATCAAGGACATGAAGCATACTGACATACCTGGGGCTTAATGGAAGCTTTGAAGGTTGGTGTTCCATTTATTTCCCAGTCCTTGTTTATTAAGACAATACAACAACCTTTCAGGGAGCTATTACATGTGGTTTGGGAGGAGGGGATGCTAGAAGAGACTGTAGTCTAGTGATACAGTGTGGCAATGGAACCCTCCAGAAAAGTCTTGCAAAGGAACGGTGATGAAGAATTACAGCTACATCTAAGAGAAAAAGGTAAGTTGGCCTTCAAAAGAAGGGGAACTGAAATTTACCACCCCTCTGTCTGTTATCCACATACTGTTGGTCAGTCAACAAGCATATTTTAAAGGCTTACTATGTGCTAGGCAGGAAAACTGAGTGGCTCAGTGGATAAAGTGCCAGCCTTGGGAGTAAGGAAGACTCATCTTCCTTTGTTCAACTCAATGCTCAACTGAATTTACTTCCAGTGCTGGAATTCCTAATGACATCTCAGGAAGGAACAAGGAGGGAGCAAAAGGAGAAGCTGCAACAGGGAGACAGAAGCAGGAGGCATCATAGGAGTGTGAATCCATTTTGATAAAATGCTCTTCCCAACAGTGGAATAATTTGGTTAAAAGAGATGCTTTGCTGATGGCAAATGTCCCTAGATGAATAATCTGCTTTAAAACTACTGCTTTTGTTGTGGTAGTGGTTGCGATTATTGTCAAAGAGGTCTAAAGTTTTGCCCATAAGTTACAGTTATAGCAACATGCTCTCAAAGAACTTTGAGTTTAGTCAGGGAAAAAACTCTATACAAGTTAGAAAATCATTTGGAGAGTTTAGGAAGACAGTTTTGGTTAGTCTCAAAAGAAAAAAGAGACCAACCAGTAAAGTTCTCCAGCAATGAAAGGGAATGACTCATAAAGCAGTGAACATATTCAGGCAGAAGACAAATGGCTGTCCCCAGGGATGCTATAGAGGAAATTCCCATATTAGGATAGATCTAAAACAGGAAGGTGAGAGTTTTTTCAGGAAGGCAAGATTATTTTTTCAACCAGTAGTTGGAGTGGCATGAGACCACTGACAAAGAAAGACTCATCAGACCAAGAGCGGCAGTGAGTACACCATAAGTACTGCATTTATTGGGAGTGGTGATGGTCAGAAGACATTAGATCCATTCTCCCAAGTAGGACAACTAGGAAATACAGTGAATGGAGCACTGTATTTGAATTTAGGAAGACCTGAGTTTAAATACTGTGGTACGGACTTGCTAGCTGTGTCATCCTGGGTGAGTCACTTAATTGTAGCACCTACCTCACAAGGTTGTTGTGGAGAGCAAATGAAGTAACACTGGTAGATCTAGAAGTGCTATATGATGGCTAATCATTATTATCGTCCTGCCTCCAAGACAATCTCGTGAGCTTAAAAGGGCAGGCAGAGTCCAGCTGGACAACACACAAGACCTAGTCACTTTATTTCATGACTATTTTATTTCATATCTACCTAGCCTAGTGGATGAGCCTGATTCACTCACTTTGTTTCTTAAAAAGAAAAAAAAAGGAATTAGTTTTATTCCAAACAGTCACTCCCAGGGTTGGTACTCCTCAGAAAGGCAAAGGCATTTATCTATCTAAAAAGTCCCAAAGCTTCCCATGCATTTTTGGTAATAAAGGGTAATAAATCCTGTAAGGTCAAGTTTTCTGATGAGATTTCCGGTATTTGCTTTTCTAAGGAATTGGAAATGTGGCAAGAAGAAAATTTCTCATGGTATTTCCACTTCCTTCCCAAGCACTAAATGAGTTGGCAAAGGAAAAGGAGGAAAAAGGGGAGAGGGGTCAAGGGTGCAAAGTGTGGAGGGGGAAAAGGGGGATATGGAAAATGAAAAAAATTATTTCCCTCCTTGGATTATTTTTTTGGGATCAATTATTTTAGGTCTTTAAAGTACTTTGCATTCTTTAGAAAAACCATGAGACAGCGCTCTGCTCAATGCTCCCCTCTGGGGTAAGGAATGTGTACTCCCTTCTGGTGAAGGAGAAAAAAACCTCCACTCTCAGCCCCCATTCTCTCTGGTAGTGGGGCCGGCTCAGCAGTTGGGCGTGATACATCCTTGGCTGCCCTTTTGGAAGCATTCATAGCCAGTCAAAGACGCTAAGTTGAGAGCTTTGATGAGGGGTACTGAGAGGAGGCAGCTGGGCACCTGGGGCAAAACACAGAGAAGGTAACAAGCAGGGAATCTTTTTAGTTTCCTTTCTATAAGTGTATTTATTTTGGAATGCCAGAAAGTTCAACTTTCCATAAGTGATAGGCATTTATTTTGTGTGGGGAATCCAGTCTCTCAGTTACAGGGAAAACTCAAAACCTTCCATCAATGAAGAAAACACTCATGAAATACAACATTCAGATCTGGGTTGTAGGGTTTACAATCCTTGTTTAGGGTCCACAAAGTAGAGGAGCAGTGAGATAGCACAGTGAATAGCGTGCTGGGCCTGGAGTCAGGAAGACTCATCTTCTGTAGTTAAAATCTAGCCTCAGAAACTTACTATCTGTGTGTCCCTGGGCAAGTCACTCAACTGTTTGCCTCAGTTTCCTCATCCGTAAAATGAGCTGGAGAAGGAAATGGCAAACCATTCCAGTATCTTTGCTACGGAAATTCCAGATGGGGTCATAAGATTTGCACATGACTGAAAAACAAGTGAACTGCAACACCAACATGCAGAAGTAGACCACTGTGGGCAGTTATTTCATTCTTCCACACAGAAAAAAGGATTCTTTTCCAGTGCCCTTCCCCTCCCTCAGGAGTCATTGCTTTGATTGTCACCTAGGGACATGAAGGATTTAATCCCAGGTTTACAGACCACACTTCATTTATACCCAAGAAGTTATTTTCATAGGTAGTAATAGTTTTCACAGTTACCATAGGATTTCATAGGATAAGAAATTAGATAAATAGGTTTAGACCATTAGGAAGGGACCTTAGAGGGACAAGATTATAAATTTAGTTCTTGAAGGGACCTTAAAAGTCATTGGGTCCAATCCCTTCATTTTACAGATGAGAAAATTGAGAGGTCCTGACCCATGTAGGGCGATACAGCTAGTAAGTGTCTGAGGTAGGAACTAAAGTCAGATATTCCTGACCCCATTTCCAATGCCCTATCTATTAGCTCCCTAATTTTACAGATGAAGAAACTGAAGCCCAAAGAAGACAAATGAATTTCCTAGAATCAAACACCTAGGAAATGTCTAAGGCATTGTTCAAATCCTAGTCCACTTGACATCTAGGTCCACTGTATACATTTGATCCAATAAGGGTAATATTTTGGGTCAAGTTGACAGAATTATTCTCCCTAATTGCATTTCATCAACAGAGATGTTGCTACCATAGTTATAAAGAATGGGACAGTTAAGTTTGAATCTGGCATTGGGTTTCATATCTTTATCACTCTCCCATATTGCCTGTACCACTCTGCCCTTCTGACACTGACTTGGAGATAGAAATTCCTGCCTTCTTCTTCCATGTACCCTGTTCTGTGGGAGATATACATGTGTGAATACTGTTCATTACAGTTTCACAAGGAATTTGTCCTAATTCTTTCTCTGGCCTCTGGCCTGGGCTTAATTCTGCCCATTGCAGATTTTATTCAAACTCTCTAAGAAACTAGAAGCTTTAAAGCCAGATGATGTGATAGAAAATGAAGGAGCCATGTAGGGAGGAGTATATTACCTGACTAGAGGCAAGTCTTTCATATAGTCTTTTTTTTTTTTGAGGCAAACAGGGTTAAATGACTTACCCAGGGTCACACAGCTAGCAAGTGTCTGAGGCCAGATTTGAACTTAGGTTCTCCTGCCTCTTTGGCAAATGCTCTATCCACCATGCCACCTACCTGCCCCTATATGGTCTTGAAAGAGAGCAGGAGCAGTTCAGTTGAAGAGACCAAGAATTCCATCTGAGAAAGAAAAGAAAGGAAGGAAAGGAAGAAAGATAGTCATTGAGGATAATTTTTGTGAATGAGAGATCAAGGAAGCGCTAGCTTTGGGGGTACAGCTTGGCCTGAGTTCAAGGTTAAGCCTGGAGAATCCAGAGAGAGAACGTTTGATCTGTGACACAGGGTATCTTATGTAATCTTTGTGAGGGTCACTTTACTCATCTATAAAATAAGGAGGTCAGACCAGATGATCTCTGAGGTTTCTTCCACTTCTAAATTCATGATTTGATGAACTTCATTGTTTAAGAAGCCAAGAAAGAAGTTCTCACTCAGAGCGAAGACTAATGGTACGCAAATTGGGAGGTACCCCAGAAACAACATGGAGATCAGTGTGGGGATGGAGGGAAAGGCAGAAAGAAAGACACAATAAGGGATAAATCAACATGTCAAAGACATATCAATATGGCAATATGAAACATGCCTCCAGAAAATCATTCTTAGACCAAAAAGTCTTGGAGGGTTGTCAGAGTCTCAGAGAGGTTAGTTATTTTGCTCATATCATACAGCTAACTGGTATCCAAGACAGGATTTCAACCTAATTTTCCTGACTCCAAATCCAGTACATTGTCTCTGCAATGAAGGGTACGTTTTATATTACTTTTTATAAACATACATATTCTTAATGCTAGAAAATTCCACTCTCCATGGCTCACAGGCATTTATTTTGTGATAAGCAAGCCACATGTGTTACAGGGGATTGTTCAAAGTCTCTGGTGAATGAAAACACCTAGTGGATGCAATTTTCAAACCCTGCCGGGGGCGCACACATGCTTTGCTTCAGCTTTGCCTGAAGTTCGTGGGAGTACTCTCATTTTGATTAGGGATTTAGGTAAGGGTCAAAATGGAAGCAATGCTGAGAAAGAACTGTACAATGCTGTGCTTTAAATGAAGTCCAATCAAACTGGATACATTAAACACTTTGGGTGCCCATAAATTGCCTCACTGGATATGGCATGTATTCAAAGATTTCCTTCCATTATAATTTTGCATCTTGAACATTTGAAGGAAGGTATGCTATATAAATAAGCTGCTATGAAGGAGGCATACTGAGGAGAAATCAGTGGCAATGATCTTGGTTCCAAGGTCTTTGAAGGAAAAACCTTCTCTTTGAAAGCAGTAGCAGCAGAAAGTTGTTGTGTTTTCCTTCCTTGCCAAAGAAGACCATGCCATCTGAGAAATGATGTCATGACTTGCACTTGACTTTGTTTTGAGTGAGGGAGGGTTATGCAGATCAACGGCCTCACTTCTCCAGAGCCATCTGAATCCAGTGACCTGATATTCCTCAGGATGACTGGAGATGACCCAGAATGCACTGGGAGACTTTGGTCCCTTTAGGCCATAGGTCTATGCAGTTACTCACTTAGGGTGAAGTAATGCCTATTCATTGAATAGGCCTCTTTAAAGTAACTATTAGCAGAATGACAAAGACCTCGACAGTATTACTAATAGTTGATATATATGTATATACTCCCCCCATATACATATATAAAATATACAGACATGCTTAAAGAGAGGCTCTACAATTCTCTGTAGTGTTGCCAACTTAAACATACAGATACATAGATACATATAGAGTGTGTATATATGTACAAACTATATATATGATTTGCCCTTTGAAAGCCTTAAAGAGCATATGTATATATGTGTGTGGATATATATGTATATGTATATACATACATATATGCGTAATATTGTATATAAAACCTTAGATGTTATAAACACTTTAAAGAATATATTGACTATTATTTATTGGCTTTTTGCCCCTTCCCAACTTCCACCCCAATCTCCTCTTTTGCATTCATAAATTTGGATCCAATGCATTCAAATAACCATAGTATAAACTAGCATAGGTAAATACCTCAGCATTTAAAGGAATAGGTTTTTGACTGATGACACTAAGATCAGAGAGATGAGAAGGTTCTTCTTTCCTCCCTTCTCCCCACTTTCCACCCTCCTTGTGGCCTTGGAGGGGAAAAATGAGAAGGAACTACTTGCCTGGCTAATAGGAGTCAGGGACCAAACTCTCAGTGATGGAGGAGGAAGGAATAATTCAGGCTTCTGACTGCACCCCCTTTTCTCCTCTCCCCCCAAGTTTCACCCCAATGAAATTATTACTGTACACCTCAGCTCTTGGGTTAGTCTCTGCCTTACATCTCCTCAGCTTCTTGATTCACAATGGTCAGCAAAGAGTCAAAGGAATACTTCCCCATTTCAGTCTGTCATAGTCAACACTCCTCTCATGCTGGATAGAGTCTTCTATGGTGGTATGTGTAAGGTGGCTTTTTTTCAGTCACTCTTTCCTTTTCTGTGTAACCAGGAACCAGAAGAAGCTAAAGCAGAAGATTTATTCTTCTCTCTAGCCTCCTGGCAGGAGGAAAAAGGGAGATGTCCTTGGAATATCATTAATCTCTGGGCACATTTCATATCATTATGGATTTGACTTGTATTTCAGTATGTCAAGGGTCCATGATTTCATCACTTTCACCAACACACATCAGTAACAGTAACTAACACTTGAATGACTCTCATTACATGCCAGGTATTGTGTTAGCACTTTACAAATATTATCTCATTTGATTCTCACAAATAACCCTGCGAGTTGGGTACTATTAGTACGATATTTCAGAGCATAATTGTTGCAGATTTTATTATAATTTTTTTTTGCAAAAAAAAGTGAGGGTGCAACCATTATGTGAAGCTTTTTAAAAAATCATGCAGGTATTGCTTAAAAATCATTTATTACTAAACCCTCTTTGGTACAAGATTGGGATGCACAGAATACTCATGAATATATGTTAAAATTGAATACTGACTGTGTGTGGGCTGAAAATTCTACTCTCCAGGTTTGCAATGCATGAGAGATAAATGCTTATCCATAAGCCACTGGTGCATATATTGCTTCTCTGTTTACCCTTTAAGTTGTAGGATGTACAGAATTATACTATGCCACAATTACACAATGAAAGGTTATAAACCAATTTTTGGACTTAAAAAAGGGGGCAACAATTATGCGGTGGCGACAATTGTGGTGAAATGGTATCCCCATTTTACAGTTGGGACAACTGAAGCAAACAGAGGTTAAGAAACTTGCCTAGGGCCACTCAGCTAGGAAATGCCTAAAACTGGGTTTGGATTCAGTTCCTCCTGACTCCAGGCCCAGCCCCTCTATCCACTGAGCCACCTAACTACTAGACTGTGAGATTCATGAAGGCAGGAATTTAGTTATAATTCTCATTGTATTTCCCCAGTGCTGAGGACACCGCCCCGCCTTTAGTTGGTGCTTAATAAGTATTTGTTGTTTTGAAATGAATAAAATGAGGTTAGGTTCCATCACAACAGAAGAAAAACTAGGAATAGAGTTATATTTGGATTTTTCTTTTGGCCAGGATGCAATCATCCTTTAACTAGAGCTTAGGATCCTTCTCTTTAAACCACACTGCAGATATTTTAAGAGTTGCTTAGCATTTGTTTATACCAAATTTAGATATTCAAATTCAAAACTAAAAAAGCAGATATGGATTAAAGATTTGGCTTAGGAGCAGGTAGGAGGATAGATGTCATAGTCCCAGAATTTTACTAAGGAAGTTACTTGTTTCAGGGAGAAGCATGAAATTGATGAATGTGATATATAATTTCCTAGGATGCAATCCATCCTCTCTGCCCCTGTCCAGCTCTGGCTCAGTTCATTGTCCATCTGCAGTATCAGTCCAAGATCCACATATTGTTGAACTAATAAATGAATTGTTCATCCAACTGGACGTCACACTGTGGAAAAAGGCATTCATCATTCTCTTGCTTTTCCCATATGGATTGTTAGTTTTTCTCTTTGGAATGATGATGAATCTCAATGAGGAGGCTCTCATGAGCTTTTTCTGGAGTTTGATGCCATCAGCCCAATGTCATCTTCAAATAGGAAAAGTCTGAACACCTCTTTCTATAGAGAATCCCTCTTCCATCTGGACTATAAAGGACATCCTACATGACACAGGGCAAACATGTGTCTCCTTGTTGTATCCCTTAATGGACATGGATAATTGGAGTCTCCTTGAACATAGCTACATCTCTGGGGTTGTATCTTATTAAAGGATTTTGAATGAACTTAATGTACACATACATTTTTGGAGGGCAGAAATGAAGGACACATTTTGTTCTACTGAGTCAAAAAGTGTTTTAAAAAATCAGCAAACAGTAAACACCGTAGAAGTTTATATTCTCTTCTCCCTTCATTGTTAATGCTTCAGGGGGTAGAGCAATGTTTTTTGTGAAAGCCTGCCTGTTTCTTTCTCACAATCACCTAAAGGATTCTGTGACATACAAAATATATAATTTCTGGGTAATTAGTCATTTTATTAATTATGGTGAGATTTGAAATCAGGCCCTCCTGACTCCTGCACTGGTGCTCTATGCACTGCACCACCTAGCTACCCCCTGAGGTGAGTTTAAATCTCACCTCAGGTACTTGACACTCACTAGCTGTGTGTGGTGCAGTAGACAGAGAGCACCAGTGCAGGAGTCAGGAGGACCTGAGTTCAAAACTCACCTCAGACACTTGACACTCACTAACCGTGTGACCTTGGGCAAGTCACTTAACCCCAGTTGCCTCATCCTGGGTCATCTCCAGTCATCCTGATGAATATCTGGTCACTGGATTCAGATGGATCTGGAGAAGAAATGAGGCTGGTGACCTTGGACAGCCCTCCCTCACTCAAAACAAAGTCAAGTGCAAGTCATGTCATCATTTCTCTGATAGCATGGTCTTCTTCAGCCACGAAGGACGAACACACACACACACGCACACACACACACACACACACTACCTCCCAATTATGGTAGTGGATAATTAATAAAAAGGGTCAGTTGCATTCTCAAATACCAAAGATTGATCATGGCAGCTTCTTGATGCTCAAATGCTCTGGAAAGAGTGGGTGTGTCGGACAGGTAGCAATCAACTCTGATTGGCTAACAATTAATGAGAGGTGGACCTATTCCAATAAAGGACTGGGGACTGGACTCTGCTTACTCTTACTCCCAGACCACACCCCATTCTCAGGCAATTTAGACAAGGGATCTACCCCTTTCTTTTCCCCTCGCCTGCGTGAGTGGAACACAGTGGATGGAATTGATCTTAGATTAAATTCTTTATTAGGTTTTTTTAGTTAGGTGAGGCAACAACTCCACCTAGATAAGGTGGTCTAGTTGATGTAAAATTTGGAGCAAGGTCTGGAATCTCCTTGAAAAACTGGACTTTGAATGAGGAAATAGGAAAAAGGAAAAATCCTTGGACCTCCTCAATAATTGGTAATTTAATAATCATTTCTCTCAATACCTTTAATACACATGTATGTCATTCTTATAAAAATTGCATGGAGAAGAGAAAGTAGGTATAAGGGTCTGCAGTTGCTATTTTGGGGTAATGATACCATCGACAAATCCATTGACAAACTAATGAGAACTGGGTACTCTCCCTGCCGTCAGATATCTTGACAATTCATTCATTCCCCAACGGTTTTCAAGGAGTCACTTCTGTGTGTCCTTGGTCTGGCTCCAGTGATTTCCCCATCCTCTCCTTTAGGATCATTTCCCTCTCTTCTGTCAAGAGGCAGCATTGAATAATGTTGATAGAGAGCCAGCCTAGAAGCTCGGTAGGCCTAGGTTCAAGTACTGACTCTGATATGTATGCGACCCTGGGCAAGTCACTTTTCTGCAGTCTAATGTTCCCCTCCATCTATCCTAATAGGAAGAACACAGGTCAAAATCATGAGGAACATGGGGAAGGCATGAAGTATTTATTAAATGTCTACTTTGTGCCCAGCACTGTACAGGTAGCATCTCTTTTGATCCCCACAATAGTGCTGGCCGGTAGGTGCTATTCTGATCCTCATTTTACATTTGGGGAAATGGAGGCAATCAGAGGGTAAGTGTATTTGCCCACAGCCACACAACTAGTAAGTGTCTGAGTCTGGATTTGACTTTCCTGACTCCAGTTGTAATATTCTATCTACTTTATCACCTAGCTGCCTCCATCCACCATATCTTTACACACGTCATGTCATTATTTCTCTGATGGCATGATCTTCTTTGGCAACAAAGGACAGACACACACACACACACACACACACACACACAGACACAAAGGTATATAGTTCTCAAAGGGCTCAGCTCACAAAGTGAAGTCTGGTCCATGGTGTTTTGTTTTGTTTCGGTTGTTTTGTCTAAGAAAATCAAGGTCCTGGAGCCCTCCAGGGCTCTCTCCCAATTTCCATCTCTAAGTACTAGAGTGAATTCGGTGCATCTAATGAAAACCAAGTCCTGGTTCTGATGTTTCTGTATCTGCAGACTTGAAAAAAAAATAGGTCATATTTATGTATGAGTACAAGTACTACAGTCAGTTGCAGGGAACTTCATTTACATCCTCTCCCACTACAGGTTATAATTGATCTCCTTACTAATCCTGTGACTTGTAGAAATCATTTCATTTCTCTGGCCTCAGTTTCCTCTTCTGTAACATGAGGAGGGAGGCTGGAGAAATATTCCTTCAGGTCCCTTCCAGTTCTAAATTCTTTCCTCCTGTCCAGTCAACTTTTGGGTTAACTTTTCCTGGAGAAAGAATGCTGTAGGGGACCCCAGGGCATCTCAGCTCCCCTCTGGGCCTGAGCATTGCTTTGCTAGAACTCTCTTGGCCTTTTGAACTTGGCCTTGACATTAATTTTTCAGCCTTTCGCAATAAGAAATTCTGATCCAGTTAGAAGTCAAAAGGGGTCTCTGAAATGACGCACTTGAACACAGCTTCAAACAATGTGGTGTATCTGTGGAGCACTGTGAAACCACAGTGGCAGACAGCCTGGTATGCAGCAATCAGCCATGGGGGAGGGGGCCTCCTGGTGGGAAGGTTTGGGGAGACTGAGAGTAGGATTCTCAGAGGATTAAAAGTAAGTGGTACCGTAAGCCACAATCCAAGTCTTTATATCTGTACAAGGTAGAAAAAATTATTAGTCACACAGGGTTCTTCATCGCATGCCTTCTAATAGTAAATGCTTATTTGAACATATGCAAGGAATATGCTAGAAACCCACAAGCCCTCTGTGGACTAAATAGCCAATATCCAGAGACATTACTAGCACAAGGTGAGTATAGCTTTGCCCCCAGGTACTGACATTCAGAGGGTGCGTTTCCTTCCTGCAGGAGTCTATTTCCCCTTCAAGGAGTGCCTTTTCTTGTCAGCTGGATAGGGCAATTGCCCTTGGGTGTCCTGCTCCATGGTTCCAACACCGGGTCCCTCTCCTGAGCCCCTTTTCCCTCCAATCCCCCTAGGAGTTAAAAGCCAGACTCTCTGAGGAAGAGGCAATCCCCCCCCCCCCCCCGCACCTTCCTTGCACAACTGCCTTATCTTTAGAGAACTTACTTTCCCACCCCAACCTGCTCTTGACCCCAGATGGACTGACTCCCCTTCTGTCCATCCTCTTTTCCCTGGTCTCCATTTAGCCTTTACCTTTTATATACTTTCTTCTTCATGCAATAGATGTAGTGGGAAGAGTCCTCCTGGATTTAAAGTCAGAGGGCATAAGTAACAATCCACCTCTGCTACTTGTTCCCTGTGTAACCTCTGATTCCCACCTCCCCACCCCATAATTAAGGGATTGGTTTAGATCAGTCTTCCTAGCACAGTATCAGTGAGCTTAGAAACAAACCCAATATTTTGAGAACCATATTTACATATAATTGATTTTCTTTGTATACTATTATTTTATGCATTTAAAAATATTGTTCTGAGAAGAAGTCCATAGACTTGACCAATCTGCAAAAGAAGTCCATGAAACAAAAAAGTTAAAAACTCAGATCATTAAGATTTCTTCTGGCTCTAAATCATATAATTCCTCATTTCTTTTTTCTCATTTCCCACATCCAACTCAAGTTCTCAGTCATATCTTGTTTCCTCTCCTTCCACACATTTTCTTTTACTGACACCCCTTCATCTTTCCTCTAATTATTGTTCTAGCAGGTTCCTTCTCCTCTCCTTAAGTCCTACCTCCACTTCAGCCCTATCTCCACCCTATTTATTCCTTCTTTCCTTCCTGATTCATTGGATACTTTACCTCTTGTACTCCTCCTCATACTTTGCCCTATAGTCTTTCCTGCATTTCCTTAATGTTTTAAACAACAGAAATATTTTTTTCTGATAGAAATCCACTTATTTTCCAGTTCAGACATGTTTGACCCATAAAAATTTAAGACCAACATTTTTAATAGATGTCACTGTGCCAAATATTCAGCCTCCAAGTAAAGTGAAATAGAAAGCTTGTTAAAATAAATAAAGAGACCTAGCAGAAGAAATCAAAATCATATAGGAACAGAATGAGGAACAGGTCTTTCTGCTACTGGAGTTATTTCAAGGATGCTTTCATTAAGCCAGAAAAAGACGATTTATTCAACCACCAAAAAATCATTCATTTCATCCACCTGTACAATGTTTCATAGAACATTAAATATTAAAGAATAATAATAGAAAAATGGCTTCTTGAGCTTTGCGGAGAGGAAGAAAAAAGAAAAGGCAGGAAGGAAAAAAGGAAAGAAGAAAGAAAGGAAGAAAGAGAATAGAAAAAGAAAGGATGGAAAGAAGGAAGAAAAAGAAGGGAAGGAAGAAAAATAGGGATGAAGGAAGGAAGGATGAAAGAAAGAGAAAAAAGATAAGGGAAGGAAAAATGGAAAGAAGAGAGTAAGAGAGAAAGAACAAGAAAAAGTTTTTTAAACAGTTAAGTGCTGGGCATTGTGCTAAGTATTGGAGATACCGAGGTGGTCCCTACCTTCATGGAATTTAACATTTAAACAGAGAAACTATACATAAAGGTGAGTTGGAAGGTGGGGTGTTGGGGTAAGGCGCCTAGGGCTAGACAGCCAATGTGAGAGCAGAAAAAATGGGAAAGTGGATTTGAAGTGAGTAAGCCACATGGCTGAGACTTCTCATGATGTGGTGGTCCTAGGCCAATCACAGAGGCATGCCCAGGATGGAGTCATCCTTAGCAGATGCTTTTAAATGCATAAAGTAAAATACATAGAATTACAAAGGAAATCACAAATTAATAGAAATAAAGATGTATTTTTTTCCTATCCAATTGATAAAATCCCTGCTGTCTCTCCTGGGACCCTTATTGGTACGTAGAGGCCAGGTTAAGAACCGTTGCTGTAGTGTGTTGTTGAGAAACTAAGCAGTGGATATGTGACCTTTCCCTCCCCCCATATCCTGTCAACTGAAGGGAGCCACTGTCATCCTCTCTTTCTCTTAAGCCATAGTCTTCCTTCTCTCCTTCAGTTCTGAAGTCTCCTCAGTCCTCAGGTTTAATGAAAGGGAAAGAACACAGTGAAAGGAATTATTCCATGAAAGGAAAAAGAAGGTAATTTTTACTGTCTTCTTGCTTTTATGATACCTAAATGTAGTCTGTTGGGAACACACTAACTTGCTGTTGGATGGAGAAATGTTTTGCTCATTGAATGCCTTTTGGCCATTTTTGTTGAGATATGCTGAATGGCAAAATCTAAAACCTTCAGTAATATGTAGTTGACATGTGACAATATGCTGAATGGAAGTAGCTGCCCCATGAGCTGCTGTGAGCCCTGTCAGAGTAATTGAGATCAGCTGGTCTAGAGCCACCGACCATCCCATGATTCAATAAACAGGCAATGGAGGAGTTTTGTGTTCTTTCTTTCCCTTTTTGTTTTAACTCCCACACTTTGACTATCTGTGTCTTTTGGATATGTTCGAAAATAGCTTTTTCATTTACAGGGTCATTCGAGGTTTGCTGGTTTAGTTGTTTCGAAGGTTTTGAAAAGAGGATGAAGTCTATGATATCCTTTTTCTTGTATTTTATAGGAAAGGTACTCAGTTTTTGGGTCAGCTAGGTGGCATAGTTGATAGAGCATTTGGCCTAAAATTAGGAAGACTCATCTTCCTGAGTTAAGAATTTGGCTTCAGACATGTACAATGTGTGATCCAGGTTTAATCACTTAACTCTTTTTGCCTCAGTTTCCTCATCTGTAAAAATGAGCTGGAGAAGGAAATGGCACACCACTCCATTATCTCTGCCAAGAAAACTCCAAATTAAGTCAGAAAGAGGTGCTCCTGACTCTAAGCATGCCCTCTGTTCACTAGACCATCTAGCTTCCCTATTCTTCAAAGCCCAGCTCAGCTACCAGCTACTTCATGGAGTTTTTTCTTATCCCTACAGTAAGTCATCATGTCATCCTCATCTATGAGAGATGTACTTTGTACTTCTCTCATGACACTTTGTCCTTCTCTCATACATCCATCATATTCTAACAGATATAATACAATAATATGATGTCTAATGGATATCATGTTTGAATGAATATTAAGTGATTACTATGTGCCAAGCACTGTGCTAAATGCTGGCATTACAAATAGAAGAGACAAGACAATCCCTCCTTTTGTGGATCTCATACTCCTTGGTACAATCGCAGTGGCAGAGCATCAGAAGGAGTAGAGGTGGTGACTTCTATCTCATTCAAACCATATGAGCTATCAAATAGGGTGGATGGATTGTGGGTAGCCCTAGGACTGGAAGAAGGCAAAGGGAATGAAGTAGAGGAGGGAACATCTATAGTGATGACTCTCCTTCAGGTTCTGATGAGGTGAAGAGGGGAAGGCAGCTAGGGAGGAGTGAACTCTGGTGACAGTGACCAGTCTTGCTGCCTTCCTGCAGATTTGTGTACTCAAATGGAAAATGAGTGGGATGAGCCTGGCTCTGAATTGGGGTAAGAAAGTAGACTGGTTTGACTCTGGGAAATTGCACTAGTGTTTCAACGACCTCAACCTTCTGCCTGACACAAAGATGTAAGTTGTTTTTTGGTTTTTTTTTTAATAAAAATATCCTTCTGATTATGTTATACTGCTGTAAGGTATGGAATACCATATGTTCTTTGAAGAAATAAGGTTGACGGTGATCAAAAGGGGAATGGAGAAGTGCATACTGGACATAAGCAAAAGAATTGCACAAGAGAGAAGTATATGATGTCATCAGAGAGGTGCAGGAAAAAAGATAGATTAGTCACATAGAAGTGTGGGCTGTTTTATGGACCATGAGAACCGTACAATGTGAAGATGGGCAAAGAGCCTCAACATGTTGGACGCTGCTGCAGATTTAGAGGAGGACATGGATGAAGGTTACTTACCCAGAACATCATCGCCAATGAGACCATAGCTAAGATACAGTATTAAAATTTGTCTCATCTCAAAAGATCACAAACTCCTTGATTTCAGGGATTGGGTGTCTTACCTATTTTTCATCTTCCCCCTACTATCTAGCACACTACATTATATCCAATAAATGCTATTGGTTGCCATTCCACGTATAGCTTGGAATAAGGACAAATGAGATCATTTAAAAAGAGACAGCTTTCAGAAGGAAAAGTATTATAATATGGATTCATAGTATTCTCCTTATTAAGTCTGGTTAGGGGATGCCAGACCTTTAGGAGATTAGGGTCTACTTATTTTTTTTGCTGTAGTTAATGATCTCTCTCTGAAGATACAGGATTCAATTCATGAATATCTATCCTGGAAATAGTCTCCAGCTTGATATTCAGCATTTTCAGTTTAAAATATTGTTCATTTTGTACCTTGAAAACCTGTCAAGGGCTCAAGTAAAGTCAGGATTCCTGGTGCTGATCCAGAGCCAGGCTCCTTCCCTTTACTCTGGGCAGACACATCTGTCCTTGACAGTGAGTGACTTGCTGCTGCTGGCTATGGTTTCTGCTCCTGCTGCCTTTCCCTGTTTTGAGACCTCTGTAGCTTGGGGAGCCAGGTAAACGGAAGCGCTCTGGGAGAGAAAGGAAGGAACTATGGTTGTTGTTCTGAGCTCTGGTAGACTAATGAAGTTTATCAAAAATGGGAATCAAAAGTAGCTAGCTCTTTAAATGATTTTCTTTTCTTCTGTGACAAAAGGTAGTTATATGTAACTTTATTCTTTAGCAAAATCAGGTATTCTTTCCCCTAAAAATAAAATAAAAAATTGTTATGGTGTTGGGGGTGAAAGAGATCTCTCAGAGAAAGTATACTACTGAGAAAAAAAAATGTTTCCTTTATTTTTTATCATGTATTTAGAACTCCATGGGGCCTTGGACAAGCCATTTGGTGACAGTGTATGTGGAGGGGTGTTGAGAGTGATAGATGATATGATGAGAGACTAATAAATAGCAGAGTTTTCATTTATCCTTTGGCATGATTTTCTAGAGAACAAATGTTGACTTCTTTTGTTGGAGAGTGGAGTGAGCTGGACCCCAAAATGGCCATTATTTCTTTCAGAAGCACCAGAAAATACCAAGAAATTCCCCTCCTCCCCAACCAAATACCTCTTTTATTTCAGTAACCAATATAAGACTTAGAGAAGATTTTGTTTGTGGAGTGCTTTAGTTAAGATTGATAGGCTATGGGCTCAGTCAAAGGATACAGACCTAAGAATGTCAGAGCCAGAAGACTGAATGAATCAGGCCATGACTGAAGGGAATGAAACTTGGAGCCAGTAAAAATTTTTTAGTACGCCAACTGAATTTTTGTAGCATGGAGGTAGGAGGGGAGGAAGTGGAAGAGATGGGGTATGATTTCAGAATAAAATTATAAATTGTAATAGTATTTCAGGGAGTCAGTTAAGTAACAAAAGATTATTTCAAGATTATAGATTTATGTTTAAAAGGACTTCAGAGGTTGTTTTTCTTTCCTCTCAGATATGGCTACAATTTAGGTAGTTACTAACAGGTGCCTTTTTTATGACTGCAGGCCAGACTGCTAGGCTTTCCGCACGCAAGGATAATTGCATAAATTAGCCTACAATTCAGTACTTATTTATACTTTCCCCCCTCCAAAAATCAGGCTCTTTTTTAAAAACAACAGCATAAATTATAAACTACTTTCTAAACACTTTCATTCCTTGACAGCAAAAATTAAAGAAATACAATAATACCTAAGAATAGTCTGGTACTTTTATAATTAAACTTAAGTTGTCTTATAATCACTGCATAACTTAATTTAGTTGTTTTTTTTTTTCCAGAGATAAGTAGCAAACTTACACTAGATCTTTTCTTAGGGGGTCAATGTTTAATAAATGTTTTGTATTAAAATGAATTGGAGCATCTGTATCACTGCTGGCATTCAGTCACTGCAGGGGCATCAGAGCATCTGAAAATCTTTGATCTGACCTTTGTCTACTAGCTTCACTTATTAAAAAGAGGTGGCTTTTCATCTAGGAAGAGCCCAGATGTAGATGCTTGAAGGTATGGCTAACACCAATAGCTCTCTCCAGAAGGAAGAGGACTATGTTTTCTCATTTTCAGCCTTCTGTAATAATAGACTAAAGGTAAGATCTGGTTGAACTTCATCATTCATTAGTTGTGTTACTTTGACCTTGTCTTCTTCTGGCCTCAAGTTCCTTATTCTTAATTGAGAAGGTTAGATGAGGTATCAACTAGGTCCCCATTGGTGCTAGTCATGAATCCTGGGAAGTGGTGGCATTATTTGTGACATTCACATCTCTCTTCTTAGTAACTGCTTTTATTATCCCCATTTTACAGAGGAAGAAACTGAGGCAAGCAGAAGGGACTTGATCAAAGTCATACACCTAGCATGTGTCTGAGGTCAGATTTGAACTCCTGATGCCAAGCCCAACATTTTATTCCCTGAGATTTTACTCCTTCTGCTTGATTGCGGGGGATAGAACTAGGAACAATCAGAGGAAGTTGCAGAGAGGCAGACTTTGGAAAAAACACTTCCTAACAATTAAAACTATAAAAATACAATTGGCAGTTCACTTTGTAAGGTAGTAAGCCTTCCATCAATGGAAGTATTCAAGCAGAGGCTGAATGTCCCTTGTCAGGGATCTGTCCCTCTCAGGTACAGATTGGGCCATATGTCATCCATAATCTCTTCCAGTTCTCCTATTCTGTGGGTCCATGACAACTGAACGGAACCATTCTTAGAGAATTCTATCTTTACCAAAGTGATAGTGAACTTCATGTACGGAAAGAAGATACAGAGCATTCATTAAATATAATGGACAGACAAGCGGAAAAAGGGAACAAACATTTATTAAGCACCCCACCATTGGCCAGGCCTGGTGCTAAGTACTTTACAAATATTTTCTGATTTGATATGAAATCAAGAGATTCAGCTTCTCAGCTTTGCGTCTGACTGGTTGTGTGATCTTGGACAAGTTACCGGGCCCTTTTGTTCCTTAGTTTCTTTGACTAAAAATGATGTCTACCTTACAGAACAACGGTGAAGACAGATGACGTAACAGAGGGGAAACATTTAGATCCCCAAGAAAAATGTACTACATAAATCTCATTGTTCCTTTTATTTAAATGACTTCCCTAATGTTGTGTCTACATACACAGACCATTTTGGGGGAGATCGGAGGAAAAAGCTAACTTCAGTCAACCAGCTGGCTTACAGGATGGTTGTTTTTCTGAAGCAGACATTTGTTTGGCTGACTTCATGTGGTTTTCTTTCAAATTGATTTCTGAAAGACTACTGCTGTACTGCTTTCACCAAAGTAAATGAAGATTAAAATAGGTACAAATCGTTTGGAGGAACATGAGGATTTTGCCCAATGCTTGGGATTTTTGAAGTAAAAAAAAAATACATTTTCCCTTAATTTATTTAGTATGGGGTGAAATTAACATTCCTTCACTGACACAGATGTGGTCCATAAGAACTCCTAATATCAAAAAGATCAAGGTTAGCTGTCCAAATATAAATGGAGCTGTTACCTAGAGCCTTTTTAAAAGAGGAATGATGGATTCAGCTCTCCAACTGAACATATCAAAGGCAAGGAACAGAGTAAGGGAATGGGGTGGAAATGGTTATTCTGTTTAGCCATCTGCTTCGGTCTTGCCTGTTCCACATGTAGTTGTATTTATAGTGTACATAAAAGTATCTCTCCCGAGGGTCAGAAAGAACAGATTTATGGATCCAGATGTGAGTTTGCATTTCTACAGGTGTGACTTACTGCAGTTGAAAGAACAGGGTGCACCAGGGATGGAGTTTCTCATTATGTAATCAATATAAATTACTGCTCAACTTTTACACGTGTTGATAAAGCAAATATGCGTCATTTGGATTGGTCTAGTAGGATAAAAAAGGGGACCTGTTCCCCTCATGCTAGGGCATGGTGAATAATGTATCTATTCAGCATTCCTAAGGGATGTGGTAGCAGGTACCATATTAGTGATCAGGCAATGTAGGCACAGCTCTGCCCATGAATGGGATTCACTGGTGGTTACTAGTAGAAATAGCATCCCTGACTTTGTTCATTAGAAAAGGCAAGGACAAGTTTATAAATATTTAGAAAGCTTTTAACATTTGATGGGAGGAGATCCAAAGAACTACAAGGAAAATGAATAGAGAGCTGGAAAAATAAGTCTCGTGAAAAATGATGAAAGGAGTTGGAATCAGTTAACTTAAGGAAGGCAAGGCCAGTGTTATGTCTAAATGATGAAAAGCAGCCAGGGCTGCTGACAAGTTAGTCACCATTGCACAAACTTGGGACTTTTTTTTCTATTTTGAATGAAAATGCTGCTTAGTTGAGTGTGGTTGCGTCTAGACAGAGCCACTAACTTAAACATTTCAGTCAGTAAGGTTATTTTAAGTGACCAGGTCCATGGCAAGAACAAAAATATTTTGTGGGGCACCATTGGTGAACATTATGATACACAAACATAGGCAAGATAAGCAGAAAACCCTCCTGGGCTCTGATTAGATGGTGAGACCTTAGGAAGAACTTTAGCTTAAGGTAGTAATGCTCATTGTTTAATGAAATCCGTTGGGTGAAGGCCTAGATGCTTAGTAAGTTGGTGAAGGAGACCACACTGGAAGGGATGGCTAATAACATTGAATGTCAAAACAGATATTTTAAACCAGATCTCTATGGATTAGAAAGATGGCCCAAAGCTAACAATTTGTAGGAATGACAACAACATTGTACATATATCTTGGCCAAGTTTTGTAGGCAAACAATGAACTAGGCCCAGAGTTGACTAGTATTAGAGTAGACCAGATGGCGTTTGGGAAATTATGCAATACTTTTAATAGCCCTAAGCTGTTCTCTGATGCTAAAACCCATCTTTTTAACAAAAAAAAATATTCTCAAGAATTACCATTACCATCATAGATGACTCAAAAAAGCAATACTAGTAGGTAATGGCTTATAACCAGTGGTGATGTTAGTTGTATTAACAGAAATATAAATGCTCCGTGCTCTTTCTACTGTCCACACTACTTCCAAGAGAGAATAAAGGAAAGAGATGAGATTTTAGAATTTCAGAGAATACCTATGAAGTTTTAATTTCTAATAATTACTAATAATTCTAATAATTACTAATTATATAGCACTTTGGAGTTCCTAGTCAATTTCCTCACAAATAACTTCTCAGGTAGGTAAGGATAGTTTTATCATCCCTTTTTACAAATGGGACCTGAGATTCAGAGAAGTTATGAGATTTACGCTCTATCACACAGCTATTAAGAATCAGAAATGATTTTCAAACTCGGGTCAAAAACAAGAACAAAGATCTTTCCTTTTGTGTATTGTTTTCCCCACCCTTAGACTGTAAGCTCCTTGAGGGAAGGAACTGTCTTTCTTTGTTCTTATTTGTTTTTCAGTACTTAACTACAGTGCCTGGCACAGGGTAGGTGCTTAATAAATGTTTATTGTATTGTGTTGAATCTAGAGACAGGAAAGTCTCTCAGAGGCTACCTAGCCCCAAACTCTCATTTTACAGAGGAAGAAACTAAAGCCCAGGGAAGTTACATGATTTGCCTAAAGTGACATAGACAGTAAGCATTTAATCGGGATTTGAACCCGTGCTCTTTAACTTGAGATCTAGTTTACTTCCCTCTATACCAAATGTGTCACACACTTTTCCTGTGGGCCTAATTCCCAAGGGCAGGGTACCAGATGGAACAGTAATTAAGAAATATTTAATAAAATAAATACAAATAAAATAGGACATAGATAATGTTAGTATGTGGTTTTCTAAGTCAATATGCCCCCTGCAGGCATCCTTATGTATGGTTTAGTGACTCCTATTTTTATTTGAATTTCACATCCCTGCTGTGTACTATGATGCCTCCATCTATCATGTTCTATTTTATAGACATATTGTTAAATTCTCAAACAAATATAGTTCTCTCTGAATATCAATTACTTTATATCTGGTAGCATTTCATTTTTGCCTTCATACACCGAAGTGTTAAATATAGAGCAATGTCTATGATAAAAAACTTTTCTGTCCTTTATACATGGATATGGATATGGATAGATAGATGATAGATAATAGATAGCATTTATTTTCCCATCTATAGACTATTTTCTTCTTATAGAATATAAGCTACTTGAAGGCAGGAACTGTTCAATTTTTGCCTTTATATGGGAGTACTTAACACAGCACCTGAGGCATTCATATGAATACATATTGCATTCAATCAATACTTTTTGAATTGAACTGAAAATGACATTCGACTGAGAATTGTACTGTTCTTATAATGTGGATAGCTTTTCCTTGAAAGAAAACTCATTAGCAACTTTGGCTGAATGAATCTAAATAAAACTTTGAATATGTATCAGATTTGCCTCCTTGTAAATCTACTACAATGAATAAAAGAAGCAATAATTTTTTTTTTAAATCAGAGGAAAATAATTTAAAGTGAATGTTTCTAGAAGGTAGAAAGAACATGTATAGTAGGTGAGATTCTCAGCTAGTCCCAAGCTCTCTGTTTCTGATTGGATCCTTGACTTGGAGCAATCTCTTTTTACCTCAGTTTTCATGTGCACAAAATGGGGATAGATTGCCAAGAAAGGTTGGGTTCCCCCTTGAGAGAAGTCTTTAAGGGAAAGCTGAGTGGCTATTTGTTGGATAAGTTGGAGATGAGACCCATGAGAGTGGGTTCAAGCTAGGGGAAAATGTTGGAGGGGGAGTCCCTAGAAAGGGCAGAAAAAAATAGACACAAGTAGAGGGGAGGGAAGAGAAGGGGAGAGAATTAAAGGGGAGGATATAAAGGAAGGGAAGGGAAAGGAATAGGGTTACCACAGTCTGCCCCCCAAAAATTACTGATATGCAAAGCAAACCAATCCAAACGAAACCAAGAAACCCAGCATGCTGTGCTTGTGGTATGCAAATGGAATAGGAAAAGAAAACATTCTATAAAAATCTATTAATATAAAAATTTTTTAAATGTATAAAAAAACCCATATCCCTTCTATCACACAATTCACATTGCAGTAAATACTCAGAAAATACAATCTCATGAATTTCAACTTTTTGTAAATTGCCTCCTTGAAAAATGAAACTGCTTTTTCTTTTTCCCTAGGATATTTAATTTTTAAATCTCTATAATTTGGACATGAGATCTAGTTTATTTGAAAACTGAGGGGAAATGCATTCAGAAATACTTCAAAATAAATTGTATTTTTCTTGTTAAGTGTATATGTAGGTCATTTAGCTTTTTCTAATTAAAGAATAACTGAGCATTTAAAAACATAAGCTTTATTATCAAAAAATAATTATGAACTAAAAATTCTCAAATGCAGTTTTATTCATAAAAGCTACATTTTTAAAATAATAAATTCAAAAAAGTAGTGACTACCCATCATAAAATAAGACTGTCAGAGCATAAAATTGAATGTTCATAGAGTCAGAGATACTTGGTTCACAGCACACGTTTCATGTCCTAGCTAAGAATGGTGTGAGGATTTGAACATTAAGCATACCTATATATTTCATTAAGTATTTATATGAAGATATAATTATATTCTATCCTTAACATGTAATAAAAGTTCCTTAGTTGATTAACCAAGGAACATCTGTATTGACAGATAACTGACAATTTTGTGTATTGTAATTTTCTTTGAAATTCACCAGTTTTATAAGGAAGGAAGGAAATAGCATTTTTTAAGTGCCTAATATGTGCCAGGAACTGTGCCAAGTGATTTACAAATATCTTATGTGAGTCACAAAACAAGGAGTTATTGTCATCACCATTTAATAGTTAAGAAAACTGAGGCAGTTAAAATGACGTGCCCATGCTCAAACAGCTAGTAAGTGTCTGATGTCAGATTTTAGCTCCAGTCTTCAGGACTCCAGGTACAGTACTATCCACTGCCCCATCTGACTGATTCATCTGTGATGAATCTAAAAAACAATTCACACTTAATGATAATACAGTGGAACACCAACATATATGAAATGTAGTTGGCCCAGGACCCCTAACAGACTGTACTGGAGAACCCTGGTCATTTGCAGTGATGCCCCAGCCTCTCTCATCAGCGCTGGTGATAGATCACATCCTCCTTCAGGTATATAGGGTGAACTAAATGGCCTCCCAGAAAGGATAGTAGCAAGTTGATTTGACTGAAGATTTCCCTTCACCATTGTGCTACCAAACATGTGGCTAGAGCCATAATGAACAAATGGGAGCCAGGTGGGCTCAGTTCAGTTCTGCAGTGATTGGCCAAAGGCATACCTAAACAGTGAACTCAATGGGAAGCCCATCTGTTGTTCCCTTTCCTCTTTTTATGTTTTTTTACCTCAAAGGCAGATTTTCTTGCCCCTTTCATTTCTCTTTTTGGCGAATGCATTTGAAGGGGATCCCAAAATCCCTCCTTTTTTTCTTTCAGAAAATTTAAGGGAAATGGTTTCCCTACATTACATACTATGGACAGTAGGTTTCTGAAAAATGCATATCCGTTGGTATCCTCCCTTTCTTTCTCACCTTTCTTTTTTCCCACCAATCTTAACTTGTCTCTTCTTGAAAAAGAAGAGTAACTTTCTCTTTTTGAAGATTCTAACACATTTTACTTTCTTCTATCTCCAGGTACATTCTAGGATGTTGACAGGTGAAGCTTTTTTTCTCTCCCCGTATTTGTCCTTCCCTTTCTTTTCACATTAACTCTCATCTGGTTTTTCATCTCTGATATCCATATAATTTCCCCTTTACCTCACATTCCTACCATTCAACTTCTCCATGTTGAGTGCTGATTCTGTTCTAACTTATTGGATCCCCCACCAATTGTCTTCATTCTCTGAGGAGAGCTAGGTTTCTGTACCTTTAAATACCTTTGGCCCCTCTCAGCTAAGTCCACTTCGGTCCTATCCTTTCTTCTCAAACTTCTTGACCTTTCCACCTTAAATTGGAACATCTGATCTAACGCCTGTCATACCCCCAAAATCTACTTCTATCAGAGTATTGATGTTTCCTTGGAAATACCTTTGATCTAGTGGGATCCACTGATTCTCTAGTCTTATGAGCTAAAATTGAAGAAGTAGTTGATTTTGTTAATTATAGCTTTCCAGCCTGTCTGAAAATTCAGAGTTTTCATGACTATAAAAGTCTGACTCTGATGTTTCATGATGGCATGAAAGTGGCCCTGGGCTCTCAAGGACAATGCTAGTGGGGCACAAACTCTGGTAGGTCTTATCAAATTGGGTGAGATGGCCTACGTGTCTGTTGTCCCAAGACCAGCCTGGCTGTCTGGAGAGACATCACTAGGATGGATATCAGGTGAAAAACTGGGGGGAGAAGTAACTCACAAACAGTACCTCACAAAAAATCCATCAAATAAGCTGTGGAGACATTAAGATCTACTCATTTTTAGAGGGAGAACCTATACTGATGACATCACAAATCCCTGAAGTAGGAAATATTTACATCTATGGAGACAGACAAATGAAGCAACTGATAGAGGCTGTTTTTGTCATGCATGGCTTTATTCAAAAGTGGAGTTGCTAGGACTGGGGTTTCAGGCCCAGAAAAAGAAGAAACTGACATATGAGGATCACAGAAAATTGGAGGCACCAACTTCCATTCAAGTTCTAGCTAAACTCGTTTTCCCAAAGGACTGATGTCCATATCATCAGACGTCAATATGTTCATGGATAGAGAATGATGTAATTATCAAGGCATGGGAAGGACATTCCAGACCAGGGCTGCTGAGAGAAGCCCTAATGTGATTGTAGTGAGAGACCCACATATAGCAGGGTTGTTTTTATGTGGCTTGAAGGAAGGCAGAATAGACATCTCTGGTCTTTTCTCCCCCCACCCTTCTCTAAGAAAGACTTTCACTCCTCTCCAGAGGTGAAGCAGGAGATTGCGGACAGAGATCTCTCAGTTTTCCTCAGAGAAAGGGGTTACTGGGTTAGTAGTATATTTTTATGCTCTCTTAAATATTGTTATTTGGGGCTATGATCTACTTTTTGAGCTAACTTCTGATTATTTTGTCATTCTTATTGGGAGGAGGACCCCAAGCTCTATATCCAAGTCTTGACCCCTTTCCCACCAAATAATTCTGCCATTATGAACACATATAGAGAAGAGTAAAGAAATCCATTTATCCAAATCGGTAGCAAAACAAAGCAGAGAAAGTTTCTATATCAGAATATATATCAAACAATACAGAATGAAGGAGCTTTTCCATTGGGAGTGAGATAACTCAGCTAAACCAAGAGAGAGTATCCTTCATCTCAGCCAAGGGGAAATCTCCAAAGTTTCTAAATGTAGCAAACTGAGGACAAGGACATGATAGAGACTGCTGGTTCCTCTTATGTCTTTTCCTTCAGCAACCTGAAATGGGGATGGTGTTTACATTTTTCCTCTAGAAGCTGAAAGCCAGGAGCATCCAAAGAGATGCAATGGTTGAAGAGTCTTGAAGGGGCTGGTATCTGAGGAGTCCCAAAAGCCGAGTGACTGAGAACTGAAACTCCTTAACCTCTCATCAATTCTGCCCCAGTAAGGAAAGTGTCCCATAACAGTGGCCCTTGGGACAAGGTTCCATCACCTAGGAGAAGCTGACTGTCTGAGCACCTCACCTCAGGTGACTATTATTGACTATTAGAGGGCTCAGTCTTCCTCCCTTTCCTCATTTCTCTAAGTTTCCACTTAACCTTTAGGGCACTTTTAATTGGGGGCTGAGGCATTTTTAAGTTTTCAAAGCCAAGGCAAGTTATATATAGAACAGTGTTCAGCAAACTTCCCAACAGCATGTGGAAGATGTGCTTCATATTAATTGCCAACACCCCGATGGCATCACACTGCTCCATGACAACAATGTTAAAGGAGCCCCTATTTTGTCCAGACTGTTCTCCATTTTCTTCATAGGAGTGCTGTGCCATAGATGTCTAGCTGCCAGTTACCTTCCCTATCCATATTCCTAGCCCTGGCTCATATAATTTCATGGCCTAATCACTAAGGCTACCTCATTGCATGAGAAGGAAGGAAAGGAGTAATCATATAAAGCCTACTGTGTGCCAGGCACTGTGGTATTTACTTTACAAATATTATCTCATTTGATTTAGCATGGATGCTAAGAAAAGCCTTCTTTCAAATTCCTAATGCATTGTGTTTATTAAAGTAGTATTCAAATATATTATATAGTATTCGTGAGGCCAAATTGCATTCATTCTCTTTGGTTGCTTGCGGATCATCCATCAATCACCAAACACTTATAAGTGCCTACTATGTTCCAGATGCTGTGATAGTTACTTTACAAATATTATCTCACTTGATTTAGCACAGATACTAAGGAAAACCTTCTTTCAAATCTCTTTCTAAGGTGAAGAATCATCAGTTTCATGTGGCCTTGAGGCCGCAGGTTCCTCTCCCCTGCTCTAGTCCTAACCCTTTATGTTACAGTTGGAAGAAACTGGTCCTAAAGTATGATGTTCAATGACTGTCCCAAGGTCACACAGCCTAATAGAGGAGGGAAAATGCAATCCCAACTATTTCTAAAGTAGTTCTGAGTGTCCTTGTGGAGATACACATTTAGCCTGCACTGAAGAAGAACATAGGACTTTCGACCTTATGCCAACAATTTCTGGGTTCTCCAGGTTTTGCTAAATGTAACCAGAAACGAGTGAAGAAAATAGGTAGCATGAGCCAAAAAGGAGACCGCATCAGTCATGCAGCGTGTGATAAATCCATTTGGTCAGGTTCTGTGGACTAGTTCATTCTTTAAAGAAAAAAGAAAATGCATGTGGTTTTCAGCTTTCAAGGCCCAGAGGCTGGTTTTCATTAGAACCCTGAGCTAGGTCTTATCTATAAAGCTGAAACCTCTGACTCTTTGGTAGTGAGTGCAGTGAGTGAAAATGAAGTACATGTAATCTTTTCTTCTTCTTTTCCCTTAAATGTAATTATTTCAGCAAATTCAGCACAGCTGGGCAGGTTCAGTAGTCCTACCAAGCTTTCCTTCACCATCAGCGATAGAGTGAGTAGTGGTTATTTATATAGCAGAGTGCAGCCTAGACTCCTAGTCATTATCATGTAATTTTTCTCAGCCCATCTTGAACTTGAGGAACTAGGGAAGGGTCATGTGTTTTTTGGAGCAATTCAGCAACATTGGGGATACTTTAGAAAGTGTCCTCAGCCACATTTTGGATAATTTGATATTTTGAAAAACGATTAATATGTAGACAATTTGTTTATCTTGGCCAACTTTCCAGCTAGTTATAGATCCATAGAATTTTATATTGAAAAGGAGGTTCATTTCCACATGAGCGAAATAAGGATACTGGCATCAGTGATCTTTGAGAACTAAAGGAGTCAAGCAACTTACTCAGCATCTCACAGGTAGTGTTAGAGTTGAGATATTGCCTAATGCAATTTCCGTTGCACTATGTATCCTAAGAAGAAAATGTAGGAATCATAGTATAGCAAATATCTTTTCCTTCATCTGGAAAAGGATAATGGAGTGGAATTCCAGCTGACTCTAGAGTCAGTGACCCTTGCTTCAAATACTGCCTATGGCATTTTTGTCATTTAGTTGTTTCAGTTGTGTTCAATTCTTCATGATCCCATTTGGGGTTTTCTTGGCAGAGATATTAGAGTGGTTTGCCATTTCCTTCTCCAGTTCATTTGACAGGTGAGGAGACTGAAGCAAACAAGGTTAAGTGACTTGCCCAGGGTCACACTGTTGATAAATATCTGAGGCTGGATTTGAACTGAGGAAGACGAATCTTTCTGACTCCAGGCCCATGGCACTCTATTCATCTTCCCCCTCTTAATGGTAGGGACCTCATCTTACTAATTCCTGTTTGTTCTCCATCACAAATGCAGCAGCACTTTAAAAACAACATCTTTGATTTTATCTCTGTGGGGACTTCCTGATGAAGGAACTCTTTCTACTGATGGTTCTGCCTTTTTATAGTCTTCAAGGATTGCCTGGGACAATAGGAGATTAAATCAGTCAGTCAGGCAGCAAACATTTATTAAGTGTCTACTATGTGCCAGACTCTGTTCTAGGTGATGGGATTGTAAAAAAAAGTTAGAAAGCAATCCCTACCTTCAAGGAAGCTCACAGGCTAATGGGGGAGACAACACATAAAAAGTAGTTGAAAAGTGACTGAGAGGGTACCCAACATGGGGGCATGATGAAGTCCAGAGTATGGATAACTTGGCATAATCCATCCCTACCCACCAATGGAAAAACTACCTAGGGGATCATCTATTACAGTGTCATTTGTGAACAAGTAAAGGTCAATGCCCAGTGAGGATTTCATAACTTCCCAAGTCCATTTTGGGGGCCAACTTTCTATTAGCTTTGCATGAACATATCCTCTGCTTTGTATTCTTTTCAAAGAGAGTGACTTTCCCAGAGGCAGCGTGGGATCATGGAAAAGTATTATATTTTGAGACCAGTGACATCAATGATTTCTAGAGGAGGGAACCTTAACCATCATCGAATCCAACTCTCTCATTTTATAGTTGAAGAAACTGAGTCCCAGAGAGGCAATGTGACTTGCCCAGAGTTAAAGAGCAGAGCTAAGATTAGAAAGCCAAGTCTTCTGACTTCTTGGTCCAGTAGATCTCTCTTCTCCAGAATCTTGCTTTCTTTTGCACAAAGCCAAGGGTCCAGCTGACTTCATTTGGCTGTCAGCTCCATTGATTGTCATCATTTTTAAACTGCCCTCACTCAAAGGTGAGGGTAGGATGACCACACCTGAAAGGGGAGAACAAGACGGAAACACCTAACAATTAGCTTGGATTCTTTCTCTCCAAAACATGAATGCGTTAATAAATTAATGCACTGGCAACTTACATGTTTAAAAGCTGTATGCCAAACCCTCTTTTTCTATCATCAAATCGATGAGAATGCATCATTGTGAGGGGAAAAATTAAACTGTGAATTACAGACTAGGACATGTGAGCCAAATTCCACAAGAACACCCTTGAGCTCAGGGTCCTCATTTCTATCCTTTGATAATATTTAGAAAACCAAATGTTTCAAAAATTTAAAGGAATCTTGGATGATTTACAGAAATAGTAAAGTCATCAAAACACCCTGTGGATATTGCATTTTTATAGGCACATTTATCCTGATGGATTAGAGCTGTGCCCAGGGCAGTAGGGATAAGAGATCAAGGGACTCTAAAGAGACAGGGATAGCCATCCTCACAGTCGAGAAGGCTCTTAAATCCTTCCAAGGTACTGAGTAGGCATGTCTGCATGTGTGGGAGTTTGGACTAGGTGACCTTTCACATCCCTTTCAACACTAAATTCTAGGATTCTCCAAGCTGAGGGATAAAATGGCAAATATAAAAGTAGGAGTCAGGCAACCTATGAATTCTAGACCCAGTTTGATCATTGATATACTAAGTGTGACCTCAGACAAGTCCCAGAGTCCCTTTGGCCCTCAGTTTCCTCATTATATAATAATGGAGTTGAACTGGGTGATCTCCTATGTCTCTTCCAATATGGATTGTTTGATCCAATCAATGTAATTCCAGAGGACCAATGATGACGGATGCTCCCCACCTTCTGACTTAACAGTGATAATTTCAATAAATGGAATGAGACACACATTTTTGTACATGATCCATGTGGGAGTTTGTTTTGCTTGAGTATGTATATTTGTTATTGCTTTTCTTCTTCCCCAACACCATGTTGGGGTAGGTAGGAGAAGGGACAGGGAGAAAAAATAAATTCTTGATAATTGAAAAACAATTTAATCAAAAAAACTTTAAAAATTATTCTATGATCTCTGAAGGATGTCAATCAGTATAGTAATAGTAGAAAGTCCACTGGACGAAAGGTCAGAAGTCCTTGGTCCTAAGTATCTATTTGGGTACTTCTAGTTATTTTGATTTGGACTATTTATGGTTTCTTTGAACCTCAGTTTCCTTATGTGTAAAATTCAGATAATAATACTTGTTCTGTTTACTTTCACAAAGTTATTGTAAAGCTGCTATGAGGTACTATATATGTAGTGTATATATAAAATATGTTACATTAATATATGTACAGAGTCAGTAGACTCTATATATATATAAGATATATTAATATTTTTATTATACTACTTTAAAAATATAAGGAATTTTCTCTACTATTAATTTTAATGTGAGAAACAACATAAACAACCAAAAGAAAGTAAGTCTTGAAACGATAAAATTGTCCATCTGGTCCCTCTAATTATTATTTGTTTTATCACAATAATCAATGAATTAATGGGAGACAGAATTCATTAGAAAAATGTCACCTATTCACTCTACTGAAGCCTTTTATTTGTAGATTAGATAGATCATGAATAATCTTACACAATTTTCATTACTCTACCTCTTTTCCCAGATACATAATAAATTTACTCATCTATTATGTTGTGGAATTGCCTAAAGGAAAATAAATAGTTTAGTCTTCATCTCCTTAAAAAGATCAGCCTTTCCTAATGGACCATTGCCTAGAAATCTAAGATAGTAGAGGCTAAGATTTGAGTTTTGAAAATAGACATTTATTTATCTGAGCAAGTTTCTTTGCATAGGGTTTTGTGAGTCTAGAACTGCCCAATCCCGTGTCCTTATTGGCAGAGCTAAGTTAGGAAGGGGAAACTGTAGACTCAGCCCCTAAAAAGTAGTAAGAGAGCATCCCAAAATGAAGGCAAGGACTACTCATGTAGATGATATCATAAAAGGCTACATCTTTGGGGGAGGGGTGTGAATTAGACAGTGAGCTCTTGCATATTTCCTGTATCTTGTCTCTGGACTTCCTAGTCAAAATCTTCCATCTGCCACTAATTTTCTACCTCCATCCAAATCCTTTGAATCTGGGTAATCCAAAGAAACCTTGGTACTTCTCTGACCTGGCCTTTTCATTTTTGTTTATTTGCATCCCAGTTTGAACCATCACTGGTCTTGGTCTCCTCCATCATTCAGATGATAAGTCTTAGGGCCTACCAGCTAAAGTTACCTTTCTAAGTCTGTATTCATCCTATATTTCACTATCTTTTCCATAAAGGATATACATCAGTCCTGGATTCTGCCTTTTAAGTGATTGCACTATCAGAGCAGGTAGTATCTATGGTTCAGGATGTCCATGACTCCCAGAGGTAATGGGGTCATTTCCAGACTTAATAGACTGGTTAAAGAGAGGGCCTAAAGATAGGATGTGGGAGAAAGCACACAATGTATTTGCTCCCCAGCATTGGTGGAACCTTTTCCTGTGCCATCCCACTGAGCCACACTATGAAAGTCTTCAGGAGTCCAAGTCCGTGACCTTACAGGTTCAGCTGGTCTATGACTATAATATGGCAGTCCTTGGCAAAGAGTATACATACCTTTCATGAAGGAAAGACTAAAGGGCAGGTTGTATCAGACCAACAGTTCTTTCTCCCCTGAAATTCTCTGGATCTCATTTGTGATCCAGGAAGTATGGACCTCCTGGGCGGAATCTCTATTCCTGTAGTCAGTTTTCTGTTTGTGTCCCAACACTTTAGACATCGACACTCCAGAGAGGTCTTGGACCTGACCTAGACTGGCCTTTTGTTCTGAACTCACTTGGATACTAATTTAGATCCTGTCATCCCTAGGAGAGGACTCTCTTCCCAACATCACACTTACTGAGGCGAGAAGTATTTATTAGGCACTTAGTCTGTGTTAGGCACTGTACTAATTGCTGGAGACTTAAACAAAGGGAGAAGCCCAGCCTTGCCCTCAGGAAGTATATACGTTCTTGTGGAAGAGATATATAAATAGTTACTTACATAAAAAGATATAGGCAGCTAGGTGGTATAGTGGATAAAGAGCTGGCCCTGGAGTAGGGAGGACCTGAGTTCAAATCTGTCTTCACTTACTAGCTTTGTGACCCTGGGTAAGTCACTTAATCCTGTTTGCCTCAATTTCCTCAACTGTAAAATGAGCTGGAGAAGGAAAGGCAAACCATTCCAGGATCTCTACCAAGAAAATCTCCCAAATGGGGTAATGAAGTGTTAGACACGACTAAGTAAACACCAACAAAATATCTACAGAGTTGATGGAAGGTGATCTGAAAGGTGAGACAATACACCTGGGGGAATGAGGAAAGGCCTCTTACTGAAGGTCCTGTAGAGTTGAGTCATGAAGGAAGCCTGGGAAGGCAAGAGAGGTGACAGGCTCGGTCATTCTAAGCACGAGGGACAACCAGGACCAAGATTCGGTGTTTAAGGGACTACAAGAAAGACAGACAGTGTAGCTAGCTGATGGAGTGTATGGAACGGAACAAAATATAAGAGCACTAGGAATTGACTGGGGCTTCCTGTTTTCAAAGTCCATTCTCCGTTCACTCACTATCCCATGCTTCTCTCATACGTACATTTCCGAGTCTTTCCGAGCACATTTAGTGCCTCGAGGCTACAGGTTCCCCACCATGCCTGCATGAAACAAATCAAATACTTGGAGGTGAAAAAAAGTGCCCACATGTTTCATCATGGGCTGCTTAAATCTTTTATTTCCCAAGCCTTTTCCACCTGTGACACAACTGGAACTTGTTGGAACAAGAGAGGATTTATTTCCCCTTCTGTACCTAGCTAGAGTATGGATGGTTTTATGTCTATGAAGATTTGATACAGACCCACCCTCAATACAGCATACATTTGGAATCGCTGGGCCAGTGATGGGCACAGGCTTGGTTGTTTCCCCCATTAGAATATAAGCTACCTGAGGGCAGAGACAATGACTTTTGCCTTTCTTTGTATCCCAAGCTCTTAGCACAGGGCCTAGCACATAGTAAATACTTATTAAATATAGTGAATGCTTGTTGACTGATGGACTGTTTGTCTGATCCATGTATATCATCTTTGGATCCCAAATAGGATGAAGGTCCACTCAGGGATTGAAACTTAACTCAGACAGTTAAGTGGGAGATTGTCACCATTTTCTAGTAGTTCCATTTTCCAGACAAGGATAACTGAGTCACAGATAGGTTAAGTGACTTAACTTAGGGTCCTATGGTCATCATGGAAGCCAAACCTGGTAATAGGGCCTCCTCATGTCCAGCTGCAGTGCTCCTGTCTCTTGTGTTCATGTAGTTACTTTTATGTAACATCAGTTCATATTACACTCCAATTCCTGACCTGACTCCCTGCATTTATTAAGTGCTTACTGTATGCCAGACCTCGTGTTACATGCTGAGAATACAAATAAAGCCAAAAACATAGCCCCTGCCTACGAACAACTCACATGCAAAGAAGATAGAAACTAGTCTTAGAGAATGGAGAAAATGTTCTCTGCTTGAGACTACCTTCCCATTCTCTCAGTTTTCCTTAATTCAATTGAATAAAATCTCTTGAGAACCAGTCCTGAGTGTGCTTTCCTCCCATGTTAAGCTTTATAGTCTGAAATCCCAGTCTAGGGGCAGGGACAATGGAAATGCTTTGATGTGTGTGTGTGTGTGTGTGTGTGTGTGTGTGTGTGTGTATGACAGCAAATTAGTTAAAATTACATTTTGAAAAAGTATTTACATGCAGCCTACCAAGATCTGCCTCTTGGATGGGTTAGTTTCAAAAAATTTTTAGTTTGTTTTTTATTTTTCAAAAACCAAGTTATTATAAAAGGTCAAATTTTCCTCCTTTGCTCTTTGCTGTAAAAGTCCAGACTGGACATGTTCTGACCTCAGACCGTTCCTCCCACTCCCTTCACTGCAGATTGGAGATGTGTGTTTTTGTTTGAAAGGGTCAGAACATTCAGAATTTGCCATCCCAAATATGTGTGTGTCTCTCTCCCCCACCCCCCCAAATCCAAAGCCCTAAAATATAAATCCTTTTAAAATGGAAAGAGTGATGCCAAAGGGAATGGAACATTTTTGGTCCCAATCCCAAACTGAAAGATAGCACTGAAACAGGAAATACATGATTTAAATATCCACTCAGCATCTCAGTAACATTTATATATTCCAAAGATGCAAGGTTAAAAGTTTTTAGTGTGGCCTGGGAATGTTCCAAACTACTCTGGCTTCATAGCTTGAGGGGAAACTTTTAAGGGACTACCAAATATTTGCAAGTAACCATTTTTCTTAGGCAAGAACAGTTAAGAAGAATGACACAGGGCAATCTCTGGTATTTGCTCAGTGGCCTTGGAAAAGGCATAGTTTCGATGCATACAACCACATTGCTTTTCTTTCCTGAAAGAATTTTTTGAGAGATCTACCAATACAGAGTGATAAGGCCTCAAGAAACAAAGAGAGAGACATCTCAGCAGTGACCTAAGTCCTCTCCCCACCACCCCTACCCCAGGCCCTGGAATTAGGACTACACAATATGACTGTGGGCAAGTAGATCATAAGTAGGCCTTGATATCTTTTGGATGGCAAAGGACAGGGCCATTGTAGATAATAAATAGCCTATGGGTGAGGACAAACTAGTTGGTTCACTGAGATATTACTCCCTAGACTTGCCTCTGACTGCAGCCTGAACTGCATCCTGAATGCTAGTCACGTTTCTCCACGGAAGGGGACAGAGGAGGGACGCCTATTGGTGGCCTTAGTTACTGAAGCATTTTTAACAGGGACAAGAGTGCCTAAAATATAAGTGAGGCAAATGAAGGGATCAAGGGAGGGCCCAAAAAAATCTGTTATATCCTGGAACACAGAAAAAATGAGAAGCAAGACTTGCTTATGTACATAGGAAAAATAGGTGAGCGCCTACGTAATGGATAGCAGACCTCCCAAGAGATCCAAAACACATTTTCCCTGTGGTCCTGTAATGGTGGCTAAAATTTCTGCAGCATGAATCTTTGGGGGCTGAGGCCCATGTTAAAATAAGGTCTTACACATGAGTTTTTGTAGTTCAGTTGTTTCAGCTGAGTCCAACTCTCCATGGCATTTTCTTAGCAAAGATACTGGAGTGGTATGCCATTTCCTTCTCCAGCTCATTTTACATGTGAGGAAACTGAGGCAAATAGGGTTAAGTGACTTGCCCAGAATCACACAGCTAGGATGTGTGAGGCTGGATTTGAATTCAGGTCTTCCTGATTCCAGATCCAGTGCTCAGTCTACTGTGCCACCTAGCTGTCCTACACATGTTACTCTACATTTCTCAGGGTGACCCCAAACAGTACATCAGGCCCTTCTATCCTCCACTATCTCTCAAAGTCTATCCATGACACTATCTACCTATTTCATCCTCTGCCATCCCCTTCTCCTTTTGCCTTCAATCTTTCCCAACATCAAGGTCTTTTCCAATGAATCCTGTCTTCTCATTATGTGGTCAAAATATTTCAGCTTCAGTTTCAGATTTAAAAAACCCTCTAGAACATAAGTGAACAGCTAGGTAGTATAGTGGATAAAGTACCAGTCCTGGAGTCAGGAAGATTTATCTTTCTAAGTTCAAATCTGGCCTAGCTGTGTGACCCTGGACAAGTCACTTACCCCGAAACCTTGTTTGCCTCAGTTTCCTCATCTGTAAAATGAGTTGGAGAGGCAAGCAGCAAACCACTTCAAGTGGTGCAGTAGATAGGTCACTGGGCCTGGAAGAAGACCTGAATTCAAATCTAACCTCAGTCACTTACTAGCTTTTCCCCTGAAATTCTCCGGATCTCATTTGTGATCCAGGAGGTATTGACCTCCTGAGCTGAATCTCTGCTCCTGCAACTGGTTTTCTGTTTCTGTCCCAACACTTTAGATATGGACACTCCAAAGAAGCCTTGGTCGTGACCTAGGCTGACTTTTGTTCTGAACTCACTTGGATCCTAGTTCAAATCCTGTCCTCCCTAGGAGAGGACTCTCTTCCTAACATCATGCTTACTGTAGTTACTGGAATAGGTTGACCCTTCCCCAGACAAGCAGGCAGGTGACATAAAATAGCAGACACTTAGTCTGTGCCAGGCACTGTGCTAATTGTTGGAGACATAAAGGCAGAAACTAGCCCTTGCTCTCAAGAATATAATACATTCGTGTAGGGGAGACATTTAAATAATCACTTACATAAAAAGATAGAGGCAGCTAGGGGGTGTAGTGGATGGTATGCTAGCCCTGGCGTAGGGAGGACTTGAGTTCAAATCTGTCTTCACGTATCAGCTGTGTGACTCTGGGCAAGCCATTAATCCTATTGGCCTCAGTTTTCTCATCTGTAAAGTGAGCTGGAAAAGGAAATGGCAACCCACTCCAATATCTTTACCAAGAAAACCCCGAGTCATGATGAATTCTACAGGACTAAATGACTGAACAAATAGAATATAAGCTTTTTGAGGGCAGGGATTGTTCCATTCTTTGTATTTATAAACTCAGCATCATGCCTGGCATCTAGTAGGCACCTAATCAATGCTTATTAATTGATTTGAGTTCAACCCGTGCATGAACAAAGATTCTCACATTTTACTTTTGGATGGCTCTTACTGTAAAAAACTGTTCTTGTCCTCATCCTCAATTTATCTCTTTGTATCTTGTCGCTGCTGGTGCTGACCTTTGGAGACAAGCAGAGTAAGTTTTCTACCTCGTAACTGTGCTTCAAATACTTGCAGACAGCTACCATGTGCCCTACTGAGTCTTCTCCAGCCCATCCACTCCCAGTTCCTTTAACCTATACTGATTCGAAATGAGGATTGGTCCTTCATTATCTTTGTTTCCCTCTCCTGGATGCTCTCCTGGTTAGCTGTGTCCTTCCTGAGACGCAGCGTTCACAACTGAATGCTAAACACCAAGCACAATATGACCAATGTGTACCAAAGTACAGCCTAAAGAGGACCCTTACCTTCGGAGCACTGAAAGCTGTGCAACTCTTAAGGCAGCTTAAAGTCACATTAGTTTTCTTGACTGCTGTCCCATACCACAGACTCATAGCGAGCTTGCTGAGTACAAAAAGTCCCAGATCTCTTTCAGAAGCCTTTTTGTCTAATCATGGCTTCTCCAACTTGGTCTTGTGAAATTGATTTTTTTTAAACCCAAAAGCAATGTTTTATGTTTATCCCTACTAAATTTCATTTTATTCAATCTGGTTCTAGCCTGCCAAGATCTTTTGCAATCTTGACTCAGTCATCAAATGTATTAAATACCCGCTTTGCATTCCATCTATGACTTTACCCAAGCTATTGGTAAAACAGTTCATAACTTTAGATTCATTCTTTCCTCTTCTGTCTCCCTCACCTTTCATAACCAGTCTACTACCAAGCCCTGTCCATTAAAACTCCCCATCTCTCAATTCCATCCACTTCTCTCAACTCACACAGGACACTACCCTAGCTCAAGTCTTCAACATCGCTAATCTGTGTAATCAACCTGCCTGTTTCCAGTCTGTCCCTTCTCTAATCTTTTCTCCCTATAGCTACTAAAATAATCTTCCAAAGACACCGTTCAACTGTGTTGTTCTCAGCACAAAAACATTCGGTGGCTCCTTGTTGCGACTACAGTAAAATTCCAGCTCCTAAGCTTGGCATTTACTTCTACAATTTGATTCCAACCTAGTTTCTAGCCTCATTTCATGTTATTTCCCTTCATGGACGAGATCTACATTTTACCTGAATCTGAATACTAACTATTCACCAAACTCAACATTACAACTCCTTTCTCCAAGTATTTTCACAAATTGTCCATCCCCCATGCCTAGAATCACTCCTTCCTCAGAATCCCTTGTCCTTCTCCAAGGCTCAATTTTGGGGGCTACCTCTTCTAGGAAGTTTTTCCTGATTGCCATTTTTCCATACTCCTCCTTCTCTACTTTCTCTTTACGATATATATTTGGGCATACACTGTATTCTCTTACCCCTACCCCTATCACTCTATAATGAAAGAGCTTTGAAATCAGAATGATGTCACTTTTGTCTCTATATTCCCAGGACTTTGCAAAGTATCTGATATATAGTAGAGACTTAATAAATGGTCAACAAATTGAACGGAATTGAATATTGATTATAGGATCAGAGTCTTTTGGGGGTGTAATGCAGTACTTTTGACCAGGTACTATCTGACTCACAGGGAAATGTGTTGGCTTCACATTCAGGAAAGCAATATTATGGATTTCCTAGGAAAAATGAAAAATCTTCATGTCTAAGCAGGTTCTACAACATTATATGATGATTCAGTTACTCTACCAAACCATGTACTTTGCATATGTTGACTATTAAGAAACCAACAGATGAGACTTGTTAGACTTATTAGTCCTACTTTCAAGGTAACTCATCTCAGTGATGGGAAAAAGGAAGTGGGGCAAGGCTATCTGGCAGTCCCTCAATGGGTCTCCATTTCCATGACTTCTATATCCTTCTTGTGTGAACTTGAAACCAGATACTCTAACTGGGGTGCTTTTTTGTTGCTGATGATATTAAGAATGATAACTAGCATAGGGGAAATGGGATGGTGCTTCAGAGGACTGAGATCTAAGGAAAGGGGGCATGTCAAGTCTTCTGACTTCCAAATCCAAAGTTATTTCTACTATCTACCTTGCTTTTCTGGGTGAGGTCTGGAAAGAAAGGGAGGCAAAGAACCTGGAATCTAGACTTTTTGAGCCCCAGGTATGCTGGAACATTTGTGTGAGTCTCTGTAAGCATGCCCTTCATTTTGTAAATGATTGCGACTATATAGACAGCGTTTAGCAAAGCATTTGTTGTACTGGGTTATTTGTTGTAATTTGTTGTATTCAACGAGCATGGGAAGGGGACACCATCTGCTACAAAGTAAGGATCATCTCCTTTTTATTTGGGCTCTTTGTTTCTTGCTCCCTCCAGCAGAGTCTGAGTAGATATGTACAAGATTCTGGGGAGTTTGAATGGGTGGGCTTGCTGGAGGAGTTTGATGGGAATCTGCCCTTATAGAAAATACTGTTACCAGGAAAAGTGTTGCATGAGAAAATTATTTCCATGCTCCCAGCATATGGTGCAGAGTAGCACAGCTACAATGATCTGGTTATAATGGACACAGTCTCACACACGCATACACACCCATCATGTGTGTGTGTGTGTCTGTGTGTTTATTTTTTGCATGGCATAATCCAGTATCTCAGAAGATTTCTCTGGTCCCTCTCCATGTAATGACCACTCTATAACTCAATTATGGTTATATGTTATATGCAAAAGAAAGCTGAACTCTTTCTTAACTATACTTCTTTTAAGGATTCTATCCATAAACCTTGACATCATGGACACAACAAAGCCATTGTCCCATTTATAGAGTACGCAAAGTCAATGATACAAACCATCTGGGAAGACAGAAACCAGTTGGTATCAAGTAGGCCAAGAAGAGTACACGTTGGAATCACAGGACTTGAGTGCTTTAAAGGACTTTGGCAAACATTTAGTCCAACCACTTGATTTTGAAGTTCAGAAAGCTACACCTCAAGAGAAGTGACATATCCAAGGTTACTCAGTGATTAAGCAAGAGAGTCAAGATTTGAACCCAGGTCTCCTGACTCCCAAGTCCAGTACTCTTTCCATGCCACCACACTGGTTCCCCATTCATAAGACCATTCCCAGGTGTTTTTTATATATCCTGCAAAAGGCTTGCCAGGACAATGGATATGCAATGACAAGAGTGGAATTTTGACCAATTTTTTTTTTTACCAGTAATAATTTTCAACCTATTTAATTATTGTTTCATTTGTAATGAGTATATTAAATTTTGCCCTGGTGCATTGGTTACATATTTTTTAGTTATGCAGACAAGCCTAACAAAATTGTCTTTCTGGCAATAAATACACCTCAAAATCTTAATTTCTCATAGCATAAAGACCAAAATATTCAAGAGCATAAAAGATTCAAGATTCACAAGCTATAAATGTGTTCTTGGCCATAAATTTAGTTGAGAAAAGAAGGGAAAAGGCAAATTTACAGACTTCATACCAGTGTGACAGTTCTCCCTTAAGATCAGTCTCCGGTACAAACTTGTAGATAGACTGGATGTCTATTTCAATGCTTCAATGCCACAAAGATTTGTGATTTCAACCTCTGCTTGCATGGATCTTTGTTGCTCTATAATGTGATCTTTGAGAGTTGCTATGGCCAAAAAATTCATTGCCCTGAGACTAGCCTGCTAGTTTAAACTGTTCAGAATGGTCTAATTTACATGAAAATAGCAGATTAGAGCAAACAACACTTTCATGTTTCTGATGAATCAAGCCAGTCCTTGGATGATAGATGTATTCCATCACCTGGTGCTACAGGGTAGGATTATATCAGAGCTTTAACTCTCCTGGCATTTGGCCCTTGAGAATTCAGTCACCTTCACAATCCAATAGGGTATTGGGTTAGGGTGTTAGTAGAGATACAGCTATACTGTACTTAAAAATTACAAAAAGTTTTCTATTCATCATTTCATTTGATTCTTGCAACAACCCTAGGAAGCAAGTAGTTTTATCCCCATGTTTTAGGTGAGGAAACAAGGGTGAAGTGACTTGTTCAAAGCTATTCTGTGGTACAGCCAGGGCTTGAACTGTCTTCTGACTCCATTAATGTTAATGTTCTTTCCATCACATGATCCTTGTTGATGCTTTTTAGACTTAAGTCTGAACAGGAGATCCAACTAGCACCTCATCCAGCTTGTTAAATCTCAATGTTGGGTTGATAAGAGGAAAAGTAAATTCCATCCTGATAGCTGGCTAATGAAGAGGAGTGTCTGTTTGACATAATGCCTGCCTTTTGTTTGTACACGTTTGTGGTGTATTTGAAAGGCTCTGTGTTTATTTGACAAGGCTTATTTCAATTGCCTAATTGAAAGCAGACCCATAACTTCTGTCAAAGGTAGGTATGGCCCACTTCAAAGGAAGGTCACATGTGTCATTATATAGATCAACCCCAGTTTTTACAGTGAAGAGGTAGTTAATGAGATTTTCTCTTTCAGAGCCAAAATTATTTTAAGATTGACTCCAATGGGTTAGGTTTCTCTGCCCAGTGAATGTAACTATTAACATTCCATTTTGGAAAATGTAACTCAATGACATATTATGATGCCAGTAGCTTCTGTGGATCACCACAGTCACAGGCCAGATGAGAGCTGTGCTCTAAGAAGCAAATGGACATAATGTGGATTGGTGTGCATGTCACCCATCCAGGATTTGAAACAAGTAGTCAGCTAAGTGACTGTGGCTTCACATGCCAAAATTTTTGTTTATTTGTAATGGAAAACTGTAAGAACAAGAGGGGGACTGTGTACCAGTGGTATTTAGTCATATTCAAACTCAGAGGAAAACTCAAACCAAGCCATTCTTTGTCTAAGACCAATCTCAAATTCCCAGAAACAAATCTTTAGCAGCCATCTGTTCTTAAACTTCCTTTTTCTTCTCTTCCTTTCCTTTCCCCTCCCTTCCTTCCCTTTCTTTCCCTTCCTCCTTCCTTCCCCTCAATTTCTTTCTGCCTCTGCATGTAAAGAAGAGGAAATGAGAATTGGGGGAATTGAGCAGTGTCTCCAACTACAATCTTAGAAAAAGGAATCTGTCCACCCTGCGAATGATACTTTATAGACAGGCATGGCCATTGCCATGTTTAGGTCACAAAGCCAAGATGATAGCTGATATGGCCAACACTGACGATACTTCCAGATGGTTTAGCAAGGCAAACATCATTGGAACTCTGATTCTAAAGCTTCAGAAAGTTTAATCAGCAATTATAAAGTCATCTTAAAGAGCAATATGATATCCTCATAATGACTTCACAGAGAAAATATGTCATCCAAGAATGGATTAAGACAAACATGAAATTAAGTGCCGGTCTTACATACTCAAAGCACGAAAGAGATCAAGGCAAGGAAGAAGGAAATTAAAGAGCAGGCCTGATGAATATCAGACAGTGGTCTTAAAATAAAATTAACATATGCTGTCTCTCCCCTTTCTTCACTCCTATTTAATTTTCTTTACTTCTGGGAAGTTGGGCATGTGAGGAAAACCCTGAGTCATATGTCTATGTGTGGCAACTGGAAACTTCTGAGAAATGTTCTGAATGTAACTTTTAGTTAAACTACTCAGGGTGGTCTGTCTACATCCTGAGTAGTAGATTAGAGTGAGTGATACTTCAGATGCAAGTGAGTCTCTGATGAATCAAGAAGATAGAGCATGGCTGATTGAGTTGACCAAAGAGTTTTGGTTGGAACGGTCTTTGCAGTCATTGTGCTGCTTGCTAATTCTAAGGTGACAACCATTTTTGCATTATATTAAAGGTGATTTCTTGTGTTCTACCTTAGCTGAAATAGGTATCTGTTGAAAGTAAAAAGTTAAATGGGATAAAGCTGGAGTTAGATGTAGTCTGAGTAAAAAAATTTTACAGGACAAAGGAAATTTTGTGGTTCCTAAAGATTATGGAAAATTCTTTAGAAGACTGGATGAATTCCTTTCTTTCATTAGAGAGGGCAGGGGACTTTAGATATAGAATATGGCATATTTTGTCAGACAATATTAATGTATAAGGTTAGTTTGCTTAAAATTTTTTCTTTAAAGAAAAATTTTAATGAGGTGGGGGTGGGTTAAAAGTAAATGACAATGATGTAAAGACAAAAAGGGGCAAAGAAATTTATTTTTAAAAGGTTTGGAAAAAATTGAACTTATCCAGACAACATTGTGAAAAAATATGAGAACAAAAAGAAGGAATGTTTTATTCAATGAATATATATTATAATATCTACTATTGGGTGTACATGATGCCATTTTGTCTGCAACCAACATTTGGGTATGATGGGATTTTCTTGTTCCTTTACATTTTAATTTTCTTCCAAAATTAGAGAGGTAATCTTTTACTTAATAGAAAAGAAAGTTATTTGCTATGCCAGTAATACCAGTCACTTTTTTCCCCTTTGGGGATGGGGAGAAATTGTAGTAAATGGTCGTTTATAGAGATATATTAATATTTTCCTTATTTTAAGCTCTTACAACAAGGCTAACCTTGTAACATCTGGACAATGAAATGAATACCTTAGAATGAATTGTAGACTATATCACATGAAACCACAAAAACTGATAGACTAGTTAGAAAAATAGTCAAAACAGTTACATGGCACCATGTAGCAACAGCCATAAATGGCTAAAGCACATCTGTACTGCATTAAAGAAATTCTAAGGAGGAAAAATTCTTGGCCTTTGAGTTAGGAGATAAGGTTTTAATTCTGGCTGAGCCACTCATTTGATGGGTGACCTTGGGTTACTTCAATGCAATTCAGTACAAATAAGCAAGCATTTATTAAGTACTTACTGTTTGCAAGGGACTGTACTGTGTAAGGATACAAAGATTACAATAAAATAATTCCTGGTCTCAAGGATCTCACATTTGAATTAGAGACATAACTGTCAAAGCCTCTATTTCCTCACCTGTAAAATGAGGAGACTAAATGAGATGAACTCTTAGCTCTTTCTCAGTCTGATGTTCTACAAACCTCTGATTCAGCTGTTCACTGAAAAACTTTAGCTGAAAACGCTGAGGAATTGACTTAATTAATCTTGGAATGTGTAGACACAACCTTCCTCCCATCCTAACTGTTCAGCATTGAGTACTTCAACTTTACTTTTTTAGAATACTTTGCCACCTTCAAGGTTCAGTTCAGATGCACTCACCTGTAGAAAACCTTCAATAATCCCCCAGCGGTTAGTGATCTCTGTGTCTCCATGTTACCTTTTATTTACTTATATGTTTACATATGTTACATCCTGATAGAAGATAAGTGATTTAAAGGCAGAGTCTATTTCCTACACTCAACCCCAACCTCTATTCTTGCCTTGGTATCCCCAGCACCTAGCGTAATAGCTTGAACACGGTTGTTATTCTTTGTTCATTTCAGTTGTGTCTAACTCTTTGTGACCCCATGTGGGGTTTTCTTGGCAAAGGTAGTGGAGTGGTTTGCCATTTCCTTCTCCAGCTTATTTTATAGATGAGGAAACTAAGGCAAACAGAGTGAAGTGACTTGCCCATGGCTACACACCTGGTACATGTTTGAACTCAGGTCTTCCTGACTCCAAGCCAGTGCTCTATCTACCTAACTGCCTCACTTGACCTTTAAAAAAAGAAACTAATATTTTATTGAAATTTTTTTTATTACATTACCTTCATTTCTCACTAAAGATTGGACATGTATTATCTGTAAAAACACTAAAACTAAAAATTGAAAAGAAGAAAAACTTCAACAAAACTAACCAACATATTGAAACATTTGATGGAACAAGTAACGTTCCGTACCCATGGCACCCTACCTTTGAAAAGAATCAAGAAGAGGTATCATTTCATAATTCTTTGGGGCCCAGGTTGGTCATTATAATTTCATAGCATTCATTTTCATCTGTCTTGTGCTTCTGCTGTTCATTTACGTGATGGAAGTGTGTGCCTTTTATTTTCTTGTTTCTGCTTATATCACTTTGTGGATCAGTTCACAGAAGTCGTCATATATTTCTTTATAGTCATCATATTCATTATTTCTTACAGCATAGTCATATTTCACAATTTGCTTAGCCATTTTCTCATTTGTTTCCAGTTCTTTGTTGATACAAAAATAAAATGCCACTATAAATATTTTGGTGTTCATGAGCCTTTATTTTTGTCACTGATTGCATTGGGGTAGATTCCTAGCAATCAAAGTTCTGAGTGAAAAGATATGGACATCTTAGTCACATGGTTCCAGATTGTCTTCCAGGATGGTTGGACCAACTTACAGCTCCACCGACAATGTATTAGTGCGTTTGTCTTTCCACAAGTCCTTGGACACTGGCTATCCTTATTTTAATGATCTTTCTTTGTTTTCTAAGTGTGAAGTAAAACCTCAGCATTATATTAATTTTGATTTTGATTAGTCTTGATTTTTCTTATTATTGAAATTTTCTTATTAAGAATTCATGTGGTTACTAATAGTTTGCATTGTCCAACACTGTATTATTGAGTTCAGTGATTTCTGATTTTTGTCTAATCTGTTCCATTGATCTATTTTTCTATTTCAAAATAGTTTTGATAATTTCTTGGACGTACCATTTCCTCTTTATTCCTACTTTCCCCCTGATTATTTAGATATTTTTGTTCCTACAAATGAAGCTTGTTGTCATTCTTTCTAGCTTTGTAAAATATTCCCTTGGTAGTTGTTTTGATATAGCATTAAATCTTTAAGTTAATTTTTGGTAGTTTTATCATTTTTATTATGTTGGCCCAGACTAGCCATGGGCACTGAATAGCCCTCCAACTAAGTAGTTCTTTGTAATAGAGTCTTAATAAATGCTTGTCAAACTCCAACAAATGAAACTAGGGACTTTACTTCCCTGCAGAACACACAAATGAATAATGTAAGGAAAACACCAAGAGTTTATAAAATACTACAGCCAAAGCTTTATTACCTTAGAGTAATTAAAAGTGTTAACTTATATGTCTCTTGATATGATTGTGACAGAAAGAGCCCTGAATTTACACTAAGAGAAACTGAGTTTAAATCCCTGCTCAGCTGTTTGCTGTGTGGCCTTAGATCAGTTACTTTTCCTTTATGGGCCACAGATTCCTAATCTATAAAAAAGGGAGTTGGATTAGATCCGAGGTGTCAAACATTTGGACTTGTGGGCATCATGGGGCCCACAGCACTCAAAATGTAATTTTAAAATAGTTAACAAAATAAATAAAGGCACAATGGATATTGAATGAATGAATATTCATTCATCAATGGATATTGAATGAACGTAGATAATATTACATTTTAAAATTAAGTTGATATGTACCCACAGGGATCCTTAGGTACAGAATTGTGACCCCCATTTCTATTTGATTTTCGCACCATTAGTCTAAATGATCTCCGAGGTTCCCTCCAGCTCCTACCCAATTCTTCCCAGGACTCATCCGAAAGACGAGCAAACTCACACATTTTCTGTTTTAATTTGTTCCACTGCACTGTCACTTTCAACTTTCTCCTGAGGCTGCTCTTAAAAGAGGCCAATTGCTAAGTATCTCCAGGCTGAGAAAACTTGATAATGAGCCTGAATATTGGGTAACCACTTGAGTCAAACACTAAAGAGGAAAGTTCTATCCTGTCTTCTTCTCCAAGAGAAAAAATACAGTTGCAGGAAGGTACACCGGTCAGTGACAGATGCAGGACTGCTTGAAGACTAATGTATGTGTATTTTCTCTCTTGTTTTTCCCTCTCCATTCTTATGTTTGGATGGAGAAAATGTATTTTCTCTTTTTCTTGCCTTTAAATGGAGAATGAAGGACGCAGATTAGCAAGCATTGCTAAAAACTGCTGGAGAGATTGGTCTAGAAAGAAGTTATGGAAGAGGCTGGAGTGAGGGGGGAGCAGTCACAGAAATTACTCCTTGTAGAACAGGAATTCCTGCTAGAGCTGGATAACAAGTTGAGGTGCAGCCAGGTTAGGGTATTTACATTAGAGTGAAGAAAAAAAGACTCAGTAAATACTTGCTGAATTGAATTGAAATTTTAGAATGAAATGACTGAGTAAAAAAAGACGAAAACCTTTATAAGTGAGTACAGAGTTAAAACTGAGTGGGGAGCAGGGAATGAAGAAGGAAAAAATAATTATTAATAGTTGGAGAGGAAAGCTACCTTAGGAATGATGTTTAAAAAGTTATTCTAAAATATCTGTGTATATTTAAGATTTACTTAAGTTTAAGCTGTTTTCATAATTAGTGTATATATATCACTATATATGTGTGTGTGTGTATACACATATATACACAATCATATTATTTTATGTTATGTGGTTTGGTCTTTTAGTTTGTCTGACTCTTTGACCCTGTGGACCATAGCATTTCAATACCATCCTTGGGATTTTCTTAGCAAAGATACTAGAGTGGTTTGCCCTTTCCTTCTCTCTATATGTCATATAGGGTGTCCCAGAAGTCTTAGTGTAGTAAACTTGCCCAAGACTTTTGGGACACCGCATTTATTTGTGGAAGTTAAATGGTGTTATGGATAGAACGCTAGACCTAGAGTCTAGAAGATCTGAGTTCAAATTCAACCCCAGATACTTGCTAGCTATGTGACTCTGTGAAAGTCACTTAATCTCTTTCTGCTTCAGTTCCTTTATCTATAAAAATGGAGGTAAGAATGGTGCCTAACTCCCTGGATTGTTGTCAGAATAAAATGAGGTATTTATAAAGTGCTTTGCAAACTTGAAAGTACTATAAAAATTCTAGCTGTTATGTGCCTAGTGTGTGCGTATGTGTATTGTGCTCACTCATGTGCACATGCATATTTAAAGACTTGGAAGTTCCAGGTATATAGAGTTCATGATTGTAAATCTAGACAAACTCATATAGAGATCCATAATTCTTTTGAGTCTCAGGACTAATGGGCAGACTATATCTCTGACACTTTCCCACTATCTCCTTGGGGGAATATAAATCGAAGGAGAAAAGTCCGAAGTGGGAATAAATCCCTCCTGAGGCTACAGCTATAAAACGTGTAGGGTGTTATTTGTTGCTGTTCACTCGTTTCAGTCATGTTCAACTCTTCTTGACTACATTTGGGGTTTTCTTGGCAAAGATACTGGAGTGGTTTTCCATTTCCCTCCCCAGCTTATTTTACAGATGAGGAAAGTGAGGCAAATGGGGTTAAGTGACTTGCCTAGGGTCACACAGCTAGTAAGTGTTTGAGGCCAGATTTGAATTCAGATCTTCCTGACTCTAGGTCTAGCATTGTATCCACCTAACTGACCCATGTCAGGTGACAATTTACGAAATCAGAAAAACCCATATGAAGTCAGAGGTTTCACTCCTTTTTTTTCCCTGTTTCTTCCTTTTTCCCATTCCCCCCAAAACAGGAACAGCCACTAACAAACCAGCTTAGGCAACCATAGGCAACTTTTGGTGCCCATCCATGCTGCTTAGATTTGTTTTACAAGAATATTGAAAATGTTGCTTGTTAGGACTCTTCATTTGGTAACATCCCAGCCAAAAACATTTTTTTCAACTGTATATTTGCTTACTAAAATGTACCTCACCAGATTTATACAGAAATGCCATTTATGCTAAAAAAAAAACAACAAAAAAAAAAACCAAACCCAACATACAAGCTATATATCCACTCAGCACCAAAGAAACTTGATAATGAGTTGTCTTTTAAAATCACTTAAATCTGTCATTTGTCCTGACTTAAAATTAATGGGCAGAAATTTTCAATATTCATCTTATTACTATAGTACAGTGACTTTAATGGACTATTTTTCATTATTATTATTATATTGAAGTCAGGATGAGCTTCGTTAAAGTTCTGCCTTTGATATCATAACTTCATGATCCTGGATAAGTCACTTGACTTTTTAATGCTTCAGGCAACACTCTTAAGACCATGAGTTGCCAATATGTATCAGTAGGGCGATTTTCCATTCCTAGAGTTCCCTAAAGAAATCAGAGATGTAGCCCCAAATCAAATACAAATAATTCTATTTATTGTGAGTAAGAGGTTGCCCCTATATGCACTTTCCCCTTAGAATGAGGTGAGTTTATATTAGAATTTTCTTGGGGAAATTTTAAAAACAATATCATTATATTATTTTAATATTTACAAAGCACACTATATGCCTTATCTCACTTAATCTTCACAGCATATTTATTGTTGTGAAGTCGTTTCAGTTGTGCCCAACACTTCATGACCCCATTTGGGATTTTCTTGGCAAATGTACTGGAATGGTTTGCCATTTCCTTCTCCAACTCATTTTATAGATGAGGAAACTGAGGCAGACAGGGTGACGTGACTTGCTCAGGATCATGCAGTTAGTAAGTGTCTGAGTCCATGTTTGAACTCAGGAAGAAGAGTCATTGTAACTGTAGGCCCTCCAAAATCACGTATATGTGCTAAAACTCACCAGAAAGAATAATAAATATTTTCCCCAGAAACCCTTCCCTCTTCCTAACTCCTGTATTACTGTCCTCTGTTATACCACCATCTTCTCAATCACCCAGAAGTGAAGGTCGAGTGTCACCCTCATCTCCTCATTCTCACCCCTCATATCCAATCAGTATCCCTCTCTGGCTCTGTTTTCTCAATTAGAAAATGAAGGTGTTGAATTAGATGACCTCTAAAGTTCCTTATAATTTTAGAAATCTACGATCCTGTCACATGAAAACATTAATGACTACTTTTGAAGAACCTTGAGAGTACAATTTTCACAGTATTCAAAGTTTTCCTTAAGTAACAGTTGAGTATTTCCCTGGTCATATAGCTCTTGAATCCATTGATCAACATGAATCAGACTGTGACCTTATTTCAAGCATTTTCCTTACCAACAATGCCATGAAATTCTGTACAACCAAGACAGTATCAAAAAAGGCCTCTTGTCCCATGTCAATGGATAATTACAATGAGAAGCAAGCCAGTCTTTTCGTGTTCTCCCCACCCCAGCCCCACACGCTGCTGGAACAGAATTTACTTATACCTATGTCTACTCATTTATTGGCTGTCTTCTCAAGACATTATCCGTAGAGTAGAGCTTATTTTTGTCTGTGAGGGCAATATTAATTAAATAGCTGAGGCCATCACTCAGATATATAAGAACCTCAAAGCATTATTGAGGAAAGAAGATAATTTTGAAGAGCCCAAATTTGGTTTAATCACTGTCTGGATTAAGAAGAATCACTCAACAATTGTTCACTTGACCATGTCCAAATGATCGCAAGCATGTTAAATAAAAAATAAAAAATTCAACCAATCATCTGAGTGCTTCCCACTAGATGAATATTGTCTGCCTTGTGCCTAACAGCTGAATAACTAAATGTTTCACCCTTTAACCACATGGTGGGCAACGTATGGAGAAAACACACAGAATGTTCCACTTTTTACAAGCGTGTATGGTGCCATGTAGACCCCTTTGTATCATTCTCTCCTCCCTCTTACCATTGCCTGGATCTCATTAGAAACCATTAGTGATGTAATGGTAAACCTATGGAATCTTAAACATGCTTTTAAAATCCTGTGGAATAAAGATGTCTCCCACCAAACCAAAAATGCAGCAAGAATAGACAAAGTTACATTTCTTTTAAAAATGACTCATTTTATCGTTCCTAAATTGTTTTGACTGAAGCTTCTCAAAATAAACTCTCTGAAATATCTAGCCTTTGATGTCTCTCTTTGAAAAATGTTTCATTTTTTTCAAAGATACTTAACTCACTTTTTTTTTTTTTTGAGGGTGAGGGAGGATATTTTTTTCATCTTTTGACTCAGTCTGGTTTTCTTTCCTAGGATGAGATTGGCCTCTTTGAACCACCAGTGTCAAGATATCAAATAACCATTAGCCAAAGAGAGAAAAGCATATTTTAATCCACTTTAGCCCCTATGCAAATGGAATCTATAAAGCAAATACTCTGTGATTTTTAAATTCCCACAAAAAATAGAATTCCCAGAACATTACCAGAAGGAGGATTTGGCCCATTAAGAATATAAAAACAGTTTAGATGTCATGACAATGCAAGATTAGAGAGACCAGTTAAGCTTAGTCAAGATTTCTTAATTCATATGCCATTTCCTAGGCTTTACAACTCCTTTATACTTTCACTATCAAGAATCTTAATCCAGGAGGAGTAATTCAAATCCTTAGGGCTTACATATTACAATTTGTTTGGGATGGCTACTCACCACTAAAATGCCTTTGGGTTCTTTGGTATTCTTTCAGCTAGAAAATTCAATAGTGGTCAGTTATTAAGTCCAGGTATAGCCACTGAAATTACTGGTTCTCAATCAAATTGGTATTGTTTTCTTTCTTTTATTTTGCTAGCTTAATAGTCAATTGCAGCAGAAGTGATAAATATGGGGAGGCATCTTTGTGCAGTAGAAAGAGCATTGCATTTGGGTATAGAGAATCTGGGTTTGATTCCTGTCTCCAACTCATACTACATTTGTGAGCTCCAGCAAGTCACTTTTAACCCATCTGGGTATCAGTTTGATTAAGAGACCTCTAAGATCTCTTCCAACTCTAAATCTATGAAGCTAAGAATAGTTTATGAGCTGCCATATCTTTCTCTCATTGATAGATAAAAGTTCATGGTATTATTCACTATAGGTAACAAGTATTATTTTTTTTCCTATTGTGAGACCTAGAATCTAGAAGCACCCTGAACTCAGAAGGTGTGTGTGTGTGTGTGTATATATATATATATATATATATATGGATAAATCATTGAGGATACACAGAGATAGAGGTAGAACAAACATCTGGGGATGAGAAAGATGTATATCATTGGTCAGAGAGTATATCAGGTATTTCAACTCTGCTAATGAGTGGGAAGTCAGTGAGCCTTAAAGAATAAAGTGAATTTCATGGGAGATTCACCAGTGGGCACCATTTGAAAAGGAAGAAGCTAAGACTGGAGGAAAATCCAAGTTAGAAGCAACATAATGTCTCTGAGCTCAAGGTGTGGGGTTTACAGAGTCCTGGATTTCTTGGTTCCAGGGCCTTATGAGCTCTAGAGGTCTAGGTAGCAACTAAGGTAATAACTCAGGTACATGAGCTGGCTTCACCATAATATTTTCTGTCCTTGGACCTGGGCCGGAGACAACCAAAAAAGCCTGGCTTTTTCTAGTGAATTTAATTCAAACAAAGCAACAACTCAAAGACAAGATGGGCGAAAGTCATCAAACATCATGATAAAGTAGTAAGCAGCTGCTTTTGTTGTTTATTCCTGTAGCGTCTAATCTTCGTGACCCCATTTTGGGTTTTCTTGGCAAAGATACTGGAATGGCTTGCCATTTCTTTCTCCAGTTCATTTTGTAGACAAGGAAACTGACGCAAACTGAGGCAAACAGAGTTAAGTGATTTGGGTCACACATCTACAGTGTCTAAGGCTGGATTTGAACTCAGGAAGATGAGTCTTCCTGCCCCTGCAACAAGCAACTGCTAGGAGTCAGTATAGAGAGGCAAAGGAAAAAAATCTTTGGAAGCCAGATAGGGAAGTACCTTTCTTATCCAAAAAGCTATGGAGTAAGGATATGGTTATGTGGCCAAAAAGTCTTGTGTGAGGATGTTACTTCCTGACAATATAAAAATGGAACTCCCACAGTTATTAATTTTTAAAAAATTATTAATGGAAAATAGAAAATTAATTGTGCATACCCACCATGATAAGGACTCTCCAATCTGTCCTTCACTAAGTTATCAAATTGATCGTCCTAAAGAGCAGGTTCAATCCTGTTACGCCTCTTAATCAACTCCAATGGTTCTCTATCATCTCTGAGGTCATATACAGAGTCCTCTGTTTGACTTTTACATCCCTTCATAACCTGGCTCCTTTCTACCTTTCCAGTGCTTTTGTGCCTTACTCTGAGAGTGCCAGATCTGGGCTAAAATTCTATCTTTTTCAAGGTTTTCCTGATCTCCCTTGATGTGTTTCCCTTTAAGTGTTTTCCCTTTAGGATTATCTCTGATTTGTCCTGTCTGTATCTGCTATGTCCTTGGTTGTTTACATGTTGTTTTCCACCAGTAGACTGGGAACTTCTTGTGAGCAAGGAATGGTTTGTTTTGGTTTATGCCTTTCCACCATGTTGCTGGCACACAGTAGGTGCTTACTAGATGCTTGTTGACTTGATTCATCAGAGATGGCTCTGTGGTATGTCAGTGGTTTCCATACCTCCCAACTCAAATGCTGGCACCCTTCCTCTCTACTGACCTTATATTTAATTGTCTTCTGTTTATTTGCATTTATTCTCTTTTACTTATATAAATCCCTATTGTCTTCCTATCAGAATATAAGGTCATTGAGAGTAACAAGAGCTTCTTTCTTTGTATTTCTATTCCTAGTACCTAACACAGTGCCTGGCATATACTATATGATTCTTGTTGATTGATCCTATTTTCAACCAAAGCCACATCTTGAAGTAATGACTGTCATACATTTCTTCTACCCATCATGTAAGACAATCCCTCCTTTATTTGTTCTGAAACTATCTCATTCAACATTCCAAAGGACCATCTAAACTTACATGCCAGCAATTAATGAACCAGTTGATATTCTCCTTCACCAAGTTCTTTTCATGGTTGTATAAATTTTAATCATATCCTCTCTCAGCCTTAGATCTTCCTGAGAACGCTTTTAGTCTGTCTTCATGCCACAGCCTATCTAATCAATTACCAAACCCTTATTAGGCACCTACTATGTACTGGTCACTCTGCTAGCACTGTGGATACAAAGGAAAAAAAAAGAATGTCCCTGTCCTCAAGGAACTTATTTTCCAATAGTCAAAATAACTTGTACACATATAAAAATACATTTCCAACCCCTGGATTATTTTGATACGCTTCTCTAGCCCTATTTTATTTCTATTATTTTTTTTCTTAAAAAGAGAAAACCAAAAATATATTTAGGATTCTAACTGTAGCTACTCTGTAATTTAAAAAATGGAAAAAAAAATTGTACTTTCTGTTTTATTGCTAGTATTTTCTTGATAGCATTTAGCATTTTCTAAAAATGCTAAGAATCCTAATATCAGTGGAAAGGAGTGAGTGAACAAAGTAAGGGTAGTTTCACATTAATTACTATGTCTCCATCCAGAAAATGTCCATTTCCTCCTAAACTTTGTTTCCAGTCTTTAATCAAATTATCATGACAAAGTAACAACATACGCACACATATACACATATACATATACACACCCACAATCTCATAGTCATTTCATCTTGTGGTTTTTTTCTAGTATTTAAAGTGAAATTCATCAAATGATCTTTGAAGGTCTACATTTATTATGTGCCTATCAATTGGTAGTCCCCTCTCTTAAAGAATCTTAATAATTAGTAGAACTGGATTATTCAAGTATTTTAAAAAATCCAATTAAAGTATTGATCACATATTGAAGAAGTAATTATAAAAATTCTTGAGTTACAGACAGAAAATATTTTGCAGATGCAATGTAGATAATCTGAAAATAAGAGAGATTTAAATGCATGTGTTTTAGCTCTTGACCAGGATGGCTGTGACATGTCAATTTGTTAGAATAGGGTGAATGACAATAGTACCGTTACCTTTAGATATGTAAACTGTCAGGGTCTAATTTTCCTTTTTGTTACCTGAAACTTCTTTAAGTAAAGTATGGATTTATCTTTTAGTGTTGTCATTTGGAATCGGTTATTTAAGTTTGGGCAATTTTCACAATTATGTAATTAATATAAATATCTCTAATGATATAAATAGCCAAATGTCATTTTATAATTACACTCTAAAATTATTCAGTGCATCGGATCTTTCCATAGTTTTAGTCCTTTAAAAATTTAATCATTAATATTCAGCCTAGTCCTTAGAGACCAGACTTATCAATCTGAGAAAAGGCGCTCTATACAAATTTATGTGAAGAATAAGGAGAATTTATCCAAGTTTTCATATACTTCTTTTTAAAAGGGGGAAATTTTGAATCTTTAACAATTTTTATATTATTATCATTTCCCTATCCCGCCACCTCTTCTTACCTTAACCACAGAGAATTCTTCTTTGTAACAAAGTACCTTTTAGCCATCTAGTGGCAATACCTAAAGGCATATGCCTTCTTCAACATTAGTGTTCCATCACCTTTCTGACAAGAGTAGGAAATCTGCATCCTTATTGGCTCTTTCAAGTTGTACTTTCTTCTTTTTTTAATTTAAATTTTTTAAAATTCTTTTTTCAAGTTGTACTTTTTTAGATATTATTCTTCCTTTCCATTCCTACTGGCATTAGCTTTCAGGCTTTATTGATTTTTTTCCCATGAATTATTGCAAAATGCTCTAACTGAGCTCTTCCCTTGTAATTTATCTTACTTCTAACCTTTCTTGGATACCACTAGTAGACATTCTTCAAAAAAATGTTACTTTCAAGGAGATCATTGTGCCTCAATGGAAATAACACTAACCTGAGAATTGGGAGCCCTGAGCTCTGATTCTACAGTAGTAGTCATAAGCTTCCTTAAAGATTTTATTTTTGGGGGGGTGGGGAGCAATTGGGGTTAGGTGACTTGCCCAGGGTCACACAGCTAAGTGTCTGGAGCTAAATTTGAATTCAAGTCCTTTTAACTCCAAGACTGGTGATCTATCCACTACACCACCTGGCACCTCTTCCTTAAAGGCTTTAATGAAGGTAAAGAATTTCACCACTGCCAACGATGGAGGACTATGAGTGTAGAAGTACAGAACCAAGCACTGATAGGTTCGATATGGCCTTGTTTTCTCTTCTAAAGTAACCTAGGGGGACAGCTAGGTCGCACAGTGGATAAGAGCACTGGCTGTGGAGTTAAGAGGACCTGAGTTCAAATGTGGCCTCAGACACTTGACACTTAATAGCTATGTGACCCTGGCTAATCTTAACCTCTGTTTACCTAATTCACTGGAGAAGGAAATGAAAACCACTCCAGTATCTTTGTCAAGAAAACCCCATGGACAGTATTACCATGATGTGGTCCATGGGGTTACAAAGAGTCAAACATCCATGAACTATTGAATAATAACACCCTGGCCTTGAGGATGACTTTCTCCACCACTCCATGCTGCCTCAAAATGAATGAATGAATGAATGAATGAATGAATGAATGAATGAATGAATACAAGATAATTTGAGGAAGAGGAGGTAACAGCAACAGAGGAGATTGAGAAAGACTCAAGTAGGAGGTAGGGTTTGAGGTGAGTTTTAAAGGAAGGAGAGTTTCTTCCAGGCAGAGTTAAGGAAGGAGTGCACTACAGCCTTGGGGGTCTAAATGTACAGGGATGGAGTAGCTAAAGGCAAGCTTGACTGGCCTGTGGAGTGTGTGAAGGGATAAAGCTGGAAAGGTAGGTTGGAGCTAGGCTGCCAAGGGCTTTAGATGCCAAACAGAGGGATTTTATATATGATCCTGGGGATATTGAGGAATCATTGAAATGTATTGAACAGAGAAGTGATATGTATACAGGCATATGTTTGGCAGCTGTATGAAGAAGAGATTGGAGAGGAAGGAAAAACAGGGCATGTCTACTAAAGAAAAAAGGTTTAACATCATGTTCCCAGAAAAATTACGAAGGCTTTCCCAAACAAAATACAGTGAATTTAGAGACAAATCTCTTAGATCTTCCTAAGGGGGTATTATGAAGTAAAAGAAGATCCCAGGCTACCTGATTAGGTAAAGGAGAAAGTGAAGATTGTGAAGGTTATGATCCTAGATTAGAGCCAGAAGACACTTCAGAAATGATCTTATGTCAGGGCACTCCCAATGGAGTTTCTGATCAGGGGTGCCTTTTATTAAGGACTTCGCATCCCTAGCACCTGGACTAGCTCATAAACCTGCTCACTGATGGATCAGTAATACAGGGCTATGTGCTGGAGTTACAATGGAAAATAAAAAACAAAACACAACAGCAAAAAAAACCCAGTCCCTATTCTCTAAGAGTGCTCACAGTCTAATAGGGGAAGCAACATGGAAATCATTTTATATCCATTCGAGATAACCCTGAGCAAGTCACTTAGCTTCCATTTGCTGCAGTTTCCTCATCTGTAAAATAGGGATCGTAATAGCCCCTACCTCCTAGGGTTGTTAGGAGCATCAGATGAAATAAAGCCCTTCACACGGCGTTGTTGTTCGGCTGTATTGGGCTCTTCATGACCCCATTTGGGATTTTCTTGGCAAAGATACTGGAGTGGTTTGCCATGTCCTTCTCCAGTTCATTTTACAGATGAAGAAACTGAGGCCAACAGGATTAAGTAACTTGCCTAGGGTCACACAGCTAGTAACAAAAGTTGCATTTGAACTCAGGTCTTCCAGGCCTGGTGCTCTCTTCCGTGCTCCACCTGGTTGCCCCATTTAGCCTTACTAAGCCTCCTTTTCTTACCCTGAAAAATTAGAGGAGTGAACACGAGGACCCCTGAGGTTTCTTGCAGCTCTAACTCTATGTTCCAATAATTAGATATTCTTTGAGGACCCTTGTAGCTGTGAATCTTTGTCCTGTGGCTGAGCTTTTGAGTCTGGGGGCCTGAGAGGATGGTGATTGGCCACTAACAGAAACTGAGGGATCAGAAAGAGGAGGGAGTTTGATAATGAAAGTGAATTTGGATTTAAACAGATTTGGTTGGACCAACATTTATTAAATGCTTCAAGGTGGTAGGCAATGTGATGTAGTAGAGAGTCGACCTTGGAGTCAGGAGGGTCCTGTGTCTGACTCCCATCATCTGTGTGATCACAAGGTAAGGGTGATTTGTTCTGTGAAGTCTGGATTCAGTCAAAAGGCCCCACTTGAGGACCTAGAGGGCCACATGTGGCCTGGAGGTCTCAGGCTCCCCAAGCCTGTCATAGGTCCAAGAGGCCTTGGCTAATCCATATGGGTAGAGGGAGTTTCTGTACCATGAGTTATCTACACTGATGAAATCATAGACCAGCCACCTCTCCCCACCCCATTAAAAAAGAAAACAGAAGACTAGTATATCCTGGGCTAGGTTCTAGAGATGCAAAGATAAAAATTAGGGGTTTGCTTACACTGGAAAAGCAGGCATTTGCTTGCTCTCCACATGCTTACATTTTACTGGGGTGCTGGAGAATGGGGTGCCAGAGTCCAGAAGGCAATGGTTTCTTTTCCTTCTCCTCTTCCTCCACTGGGAAGGAGTATTTTGCAAAGCAGTACGCTTACTTTAGAGCGTCTGGGCTGGCAATATCCCAGTCAGTTCTACATCCCAAGAAGGAAAACATGCTCGATAGACAAACTCCAAGAACCATTTTTGGTGGACGATATTTATTCATCTTCCTTGTCAGTGGGCAAGAGGGGCAGGTATCTGGTTTTCATTACAGAAGTACAATTATGGCTTAGTTGATGTGAATGGATAATCGCCACATCTGAACTGAAATTACATTGAGTCTAAACAGAGGGCTCTGTGGCATTCTCCTCACTAAAAAGCTGTCAAGTTTGGCACTCTTGCTCGGTCACACTCAAACATTTTCTTAGCCATATTAGGTTATATGGAAATCGGCCAATATTACACATGGTGTGTGAACACATTTTCTATATCGAAGCAGGAGCTTTTTTTCCCTGTAGGTTGAAAAGGAGCAAAGATTAGGGAAGTTCTTTTTGGTGAGTATGTTTTTGGAACTCTGCTGCTCAAATTTTAACTTTTGGATGAAACACTTACTCCAGGGCAGAGGAGGGAAAATACCTGAAGAATAACAATTGGAATTGAGACAATTTTTAAAAAAATAAAACTTAATAAGTGTCCTATCCTCACTGAGACTAGGCAGAACTTGGGCTGCTTTTCTATTTTTGAAAAGCTAACTTCTTTTTTTTTTCTTAAAATTATTTAAAAAATTTTAATTCATGTGATAAAACACATTTTCATAATACAGTATAATGAAAAAATGATTATAATCTTTAAAAAATAAACACTCTTTACTACTATTTTTAGGATTTCATCTTCCTCCTAAGGTTGAAGGAGAGACTACTAGATACCATTATCTATCTGTGGTCATATTATAGGATCCTAGATTTAGAACTGGAATAGACCTCAGAGATCGTTTTGTCCATATTCCTTCATTTTAGAGATAAGCAAATTGAGGCATAGAAGTGAATTGCCCAAGGTGACACAGCTACTACTTGGTAGAGCTGGATTTGAACTCAGCTCCTATGACCCCCAAACCTGACACTGTTTTTGTTATACCATACCGTTTCCCAAATTATATCATTTAATGTTCTCCAGATATTACTTATGACCCATCCTTGGTTAACACATTGGAACTGAAAACATTAGCTGATTTGAGGAGATTTCCAGGTCAGAGGTTCATTAATTGTTGTTTTTTTAAAAAATAAATTAATTCTCCCTCATCTTACACAGGACAGCTAGGTGGTGCAGTGGATAGAGCTCTGGACCTGGAGTCAGGAATTTTCCTAAATTCAAATCTGACCTCACACCCTTACTAGACTAGGCAAGTCACTGAACCCTGTTTGCCTCAGTTTCCTCATCTGTAAAATGAGCTGGAGAAGGAAATGGCAAACAACTCCAGTATCTTTGCCAAAAAAACCCTAAATGGAGTCATTAAGAGTCAGACACAACTTAAAAATTACTGAATAATAATAAAGAACATCTTACCAAGGCTAGAAATTCAGGAACAACTTAGCCAGGTCTCACACTGGAGTTTTGATTTTCTCGGTTTACCCCTCCTGGCCAATCTGCCCCTCCTTAGGCAACTTGGCGTTCCTCTAACCTACCTTCCCCATACATGCGCATGTTCAGAGGTTCACCACGTTAATACCTAATTTAGTGAGGGCATCTAATCAGCTTAGCACACTGTAGCTCAGAACTCTCCTACTTAAGGGATCCATCAGCCTCAGCCTCCCCAAGATTAGGAATTACCGGTGTTTGCCATGGCCTGACACTCATGGATACCTGAAAAGCAATTGAATTCAAATTTGATATATTGAAATCCATAGCAGTTTAATTATTTGGTTAGAAGATAGTGCTTGTAAGGCTAAAGCCCATCCACAAACTATGATAACAATAATATTATTATGAAAGTTCTGGGGGATATGCCTATAATGAAGATGAAGAAATATGTACACTGAACAAAGCCATGTCATCTCTGTCATCTTTTAGAAAACCCAAGGTAGGAAATGCAATTTCACAGGACAAAATGCAATGTACTTACATGAAAGTCCTACTGTTATACATTTCCAGACTTCTGTCAGAAAAAAAAAAATAGCACTTCTGTCTTTCTCCTTGCAGGCCCTTCTATTTTGGTTTGTTATGGCATTCAGGAGCTCTCTTTGATGCTTTTGTGGTTAATAGACTTGACTACTGAATCTGAGAAGGCTTACCCATCTCCCCACTAATTACTGGTACCCCCTGGTGGCCAGAAATTGAGCTGAGAAATTTTTTCCATAGAAGGAACAGGGATTTAGGAGGTTTCCTATTCCTTTTCTTTCCTTCTTTCTTTCTTTCTTTCCTTCTTTCTTCTTTCTTTCTTTCTTTCTTTCTTTCTTTCTTTCTTTCTTTCTTTCTTTCTTTCTTTCTTTCTTTCTTTCTTTCTTTCTTTCCTTCCTTCCTTCCTTCCTTTTTCTTTCTGTCCTTTTTAAAAAATCTTCAAGATTTTTTTCTTTAGCATTTTATTTTTCTCTAATTACATGTAAAAACAATTTTTAACATTCGTTTTTAAAACCTTGAGTTCTAAATTCTCTCCCTTCCTCTCTCCTTATCCCTCTCATTGAGAAGGCAAGCAATTCAATATAGGTTATCCATTTGTAATCACATAAAACACGTTTCCATATTGGTCATGTTGTGAAAGAAAACACACACCAAAAAAAAACAACTTAAGAAGCATAAAGTTAAAAAAAGTATACTTCACTCTGTATTCACACACCATCAGTTCTTTGTTTGGAGGTGGATAGCACTTTTTATCATACGTCCTTCCAAGCTGTCTTACTTGTATTGCTGAGAATAGCTAAGTCATTCACAACTGTCTATCTTACAATATTGCTGTTACCTTGTGCACAGTACATTTCAACTTTGCATCAACTCATGTAAGTCTTTCCAGGTTTTTCTAAAAGCATCCTGCTCATCATTTTTATAGCACAATAGTGTTCCGTCACTATCATATTAGCATCATTTTGTTCAACCATTTCCCAATTGATGGGCATCCATTCAGTTTCTAACTCTTTACTACCAGAAAAAAATTGCTATAAATATTTTTGTACATATAGATCCTTTTCCTTTTTGTTTTTTATCTCTTTTTTTGATGTAGATCTAGTAGTGGCATTGCTAGGTCAAAGGGTCTGCATGGTGTTATAGCCCTTTGGGCTTAGTTCCAGATTGCTCTAAAAATAGTTGTATCAGTTCACAACTCCACTAACAGTGTATTAATGTCCCATTTTCCCCATATCCCCTCCAACACTTATAATTTTCCTTATATCTAATAGGTATGATATAGTACCTCAGAATTGTTTTAATTTGCGTTTCTCCAGTTCATAGTAATTTAGAGCATTTTTTTCATATGACTATAGATAGCTTTTATTACTTCATCTAAAAACTGTTCATATCATTTGATCATTTATCAATTGGGAACTGGTTCTTATTTTTATAAATTTGACCCAGTTCTTCATATATTTGAGAAATGTGGCCTTTTATCAGAGAAATTTGCTTCAAACTTTTTTCACAGTTACAAATGTTAAATGCATTTCCTTCCATTCTATTCTGCATTCACCTCCCCCTTTATTCTATTATCTCTCTCCTTTCACCCTGTCCTTTCTTGAAAGTGTTTTGCTTCTGACTACTGCCTCCCCCAATCTGCCCTCCTTTCTATCACTTCTCCCCCTTCTCTTATCCACTTCCCCTCCTACTTACCTGTAGGGTGAGATAGATTTCTATACCCAGCTGTGTGTGTATTTCATTTTGTCTTTGAGTCAGTTCTGATGAGAGTAAGGTTCACTCACTACTTCCTACCTCCCCCACCTCCCCTTCCATTGTGAAAGCTTTTTCTTGCCTCTTTTATGTTACATAATTTACCCCATTCTACCTCTCCCTTTCCCTTTCTCCCGGTGTATTCCTCTTTTTCGTCACTTAATTTTAGTTTTTAGATATCATCCCTTCATATTCAGCTCAAACCTATGCCCTCTGTCTGTATATACTCCTTCTAACTACCCTAATAATGAGAAAGTTTTTATGAATTATAAGTATCATTTTCCCATGTGTGAATGCAAACAGTTTAACTTTATTAGGTTCCTTATGATTTTCCTTTCCTTTTTACCTATTTATATTTTTCTTCAGTCTTGTATATACAAATCAAATTTTCTATTCAGCTTTGGTCTTTTCATCAAGAATGCTTAAAAATCTTTTATCTCATTGAATATCCATTTTTCCCCTGAAGTATTATACTGAGTTTTGCTGGTTAGGTGATATTTGCACTTTTGCCCTCCAGAATATCATATTCAACTCCTCTGATCCTTTAACGTAGAAGCTGCTAAATCTTGTGTTATTCTGACTATGGATCCATGATACTTTAATTGTTTCTTTATCGTTGCTTGCAGTCTTCTCTCCTTGACCTGGGTACTCTGGAATTTGGCTATAATATTCCTGGGAGTTTTCATTTTGGGATCTTTTTGAGGGGGTGATTGGAAGGTTCTTTCAATTTCTATTTTACCCTCTGGTTCTAGAATATTAAGGCAGTTTTCCTTGATAATTTCTTCAAAAATTTCTAGGCTCTTTTTTAGATCATGACTTTCAGATAATCCAATAATTCTTAAATTATCTCTCCTGAATCTATTTTACAAGTCAGTTGTTTTTCCAATGAGATATTTCACATTATCTTCTATTTTTTTCATTCCTTTGGTTTTGTTTCATCATTTCTTGATTTTTCATGAAGTCATTAGCTTCCATTTGCTCCATTCTAATTTTTAAGGAATTATTTTATTTAGTGAGCTTTTCCACCTCTTTTCCCATTTAGCCAATTCTACTTTTTAAGGAGTTTTTTTTCCTTCAATGAAGTTTTGTGCCTCTTTTCCTCCGTTTGGCCAGTTCTGCTTTTCCAGGCATTGTTCTCCTCATTGATTTTTTTGTACCTCTTTTACCATTTGGCCTATTCCATTTTTCAAGGCATTATTTTGTTTAGGGTTTTTTTTTTGTTTGTTTGGTTTGGTTTGTTTTTTTTTGCATACAAGCTGCTGAAACATTTTACATGATTTTCTTGCATCACTCTCATTTCTCTTCCCAATTTTTCCTCTATTTCTCCTACTTGATTTTCAAAATCCTTTTTGAGCTCTTCCATGGCCTGAGACCAATTCATATTTTTCTTGGGGGTTTTGGATGTTGGAGCCTTGACTTTATTATCTTCTTTTAAGCATGTCTTTTGATCTTCCTTGTCACCATAGTAACTTTCTATGATCAGAATTTTTTCTGTGGTTTGCTCATTTTTCCAGTCTATTTCTTGACTTTTAACTCTATGCTAAAGTGGGATTTGCTTCCAGAGTGAAGGGCTCGCTGTATCAAGCTTCAGGGGTTTTGTGCAGCTGTTTTCAGAGATACTTCTAGGGACCTATAAGTTTTTAGTTCTTCCAAAGTTACATGATCTAAGAGTTGCATTTATCACTCTCCTAGACTGTGCTCAGGTCTGTAAGTGACCACAAGCATCTTTTCTGCCCTGAAACTGTAAGGAGGGTTCCTGATCCTCTATGGCCACAAGCTTTGCATGCTAGTGCTCCCTCTCACCCTGAGGTTGCCACCCAGGACTACAATCTGGATTTAAGTATAGGCAAAGGAACAGAGTCCTACTCCCACTGCCAGCAAAGAGAACCTTGTAATCTTCTTCTGTCCAACTGTTCAACCCCCTTAGATCTGTGAGGTTTTCCTATACTAATGCTTTTACACATCCAGACCCTAACTAAATAAAACTGCTTTGTTGAGACTGTGATTAATCTTCCAACTTTTTGGCCTGGAATAGGTCCAACAGATCTAAAGTTGAGGGATTATCTGGTCCAATCCCCTCTTTTTACAGATGGGTAAACTGAGGCTGAGTGAGATGAAACCACTTGGCCAAAGTCACAGTGCTAAGGAGTGGTAGAACCAAGGTGAGAGCCTAGCTCTGCCCATTCCCTGGGCCAAGATGTGCCTGGCTGCTTGCTGCTACTGCACTGTAGACAGCCATCATTTTCCTCCTCAGAATGCTGACCACTCACCAGTGAAGTGAGAATAGCTATCCTTTTTAAATTTCTGTCTTTTCTCTATTTATCATGGGCTACATCAGGAAATAGTTATGGAAAAAATTGGGAATGGATGGAAAAACAAGATGTCTGATCAACCCTGACATCAAAATGAGTTTTATCCAACTCAGCTTCCAAACCAACAATCCAAACCAAGAAGCAATTATGAAGGGCCTCCTGGGTGCAAGGTACTCTACTTGGTGACAGAGATGCAAAGACTTAATGAAAATGAGCCCATTCCTTCCAAGAGTTTACATTCTACTGACTGAATTGAGCAGTTTTCTTTTTCTTTCTGTCTTTACTGTGGTGTGTTCCCCACTATGTCTTGGAAGCACCAAATTGAGAGCTCATGGCATTTTTAGATTGATCTTTAGACTGAATGATTTGTTCTTCTTTTACTGTTTTCTCTGTTTACTCATTTTTTATTCTTCAAACATAATGTGCCATAATCACTTTTTTATGTTCCAAAATACCATATTAAAACTTTTTTTTCTATAAAACATTCTCAAGAAAATATGTTCAATACTTCCTCTTGGTGTGCTTCTGCAGATGCAGGACCTGCTGTGCAGTGGACTCATACCAGCTGTATCTAAGGGCTAAGATGGAATTCGAAAGTAGACCTTTCATACTAATTGGCTCTTTTATGACAGGAAAATATTAATAATAAAGGGAAAGAACTCTCATAGCTGCTTGACTGAATTAGTCCTTGTGTTTTTTAAAAATTTAATTCAGGCCAAGGAGTTGTGCAAACATGCAAATATTTATTAAATATTGTGGGGGAGGAAATCTACGATTTCATCTGGGTAAGAAAGTCCTAGTGAAGAAACTCCCTTCCTCATGCAGATTGGCTTCCACTCTGCAGTTAATAATCTTGAGAATTATTTGGTCACTACAAAGTGATTTGGGTAGGTTTGCAGAGCCAGAATGTATCAGAAAGAGGATTTAAACCCAGGTCCTTGACTCTGAGGCCAGCTTTCTATCATTATTACCAACAAGTATTTACTAAGTGGTGGGTACACTAAAAACAAAAATAATAATAATAAAAAAGAAACAACAAAATCATGGTCCTTGTTCTCAATGAGCCCCTTTCCTAATGGGGGAACCAAATATGCAAGCAACTCTGAACATACAAGGTATATATTCTATAATAATAATAGCCAGCATTTCTATAGTGATTTAAGGTTTACAAAGCGATTTATAAATATCTCTTCTCTCTCTCTCTCTCTCTCTCTCTCTCTCTCTCTCTCTCTCTCTCTCTCTCTCTCTCCTTCTCTCTCTCTTTCTCTCTCTCTCTCTTTCTCCCTCTCTCCCTCTCTCCCTCCCTCCGCTTCCTTCCCTTTGTCTTCCTTCCCTTCCTTCCTTTCTCCCCTCCCTCCCTCTTTCTTCTTCATTCCTCCCTCCATCCCCTTCCAGCCTTTCCCTCTCCCTCAGTTTCCACCCTTCCAACAGCCCCTTCCTTCCTGTAACCAGTGGCACAGATTTATAAGACCCCTGTCTGGGGGTGTCTGTGGCCACAGAACCAAAACATAAGGATTGAATCAACAACCCTGTCTTAGGTTGCAACATGCACTAACCAAATGACCACATTTGGTCATTTGACCACAGACAATGGTTACTCCAGAACACAGTAACTATTCCAGTGGTCATTCTTTCCTCAGTTCCTGTTTTGGCCTCAGGAGGGAGGAGACCAGATAGGAATGTTTCCATTAGGATTTAAAAAATGAAAAAGGCTTAGCTTCTCAAACTGTCCCAGTCCACTAAGTGACAGTTTTAAGAATAGTTCATTCCATTGTGTTCTTCTGCCACTGGGTATAAAGGGAGAGCAGATCTGACAAATACTAAAACACTATTATTTCTTATGCAATACCTCCTCCATCTGGAGTTAGAATGCCTTGGATCTACATAGACTTCTATGTTTTGGAGTGAGGTCCAGAGGCAAAGAAATATTGCATTGTTTGGGACTGGGATGGTACTAAAAGGAGAGCCTGTAGAAAAAGGAGAATAGAAGGAGGGAAGTGTTGGGGGGCTAGAAGTACAGAAGGATGGTGTGATGAGGCCAGCAGATGTGGTGAAAACAGCATTTCCTTTCTTGAAACTCATGCAAGTGGCAAGGTATAAAATTGTGCTATCACAGATGCTCACTCAGACATCTGGAGTAACTTAGCTAGGTACAATTAATAATAGCTATAATAGTAATTATAGCTAGCATTTAAATAGGGCTTTAAGTTTTGCAAAGTTCTTTAGAAATGCCACACAACCATAGTCAGTAGGTACTATTATTATCCCCACTTTGATGTAGGTAGGTTAAGGGACTTGCCCAGGGTCACATAGCTAGCAAGTGTCTGAGGCTGGATTTGAACTCAGGTTTTCCTGTCTCCAAGCTCAACACTCAATCTACTGTGCCACTCAGTTGCTTATTTAAAATTAGTGCAAGTAACACTTATTTCACAGTATGTCCTTTTATTATGTTAAAGACTATATCTGCCTAATTTAATCTGATTTTTCAAAAATACACAGTGTTGTCACTATGTTTTGAATTTCTATATGTCCCTTTGTCCACAACACAAGGGAATATGGTCACTCTAAGGGCCACATAAGGGAGAGTGTGACCTTTCCTAGCATAACCCCCAGGCTTATTGTAAAAGTTTTCTTTCTCTAACTGAGGAAACAATCACAAACCATTCAGATATCTCAAAAGTACACTTTCAAGGACAGAGCAACTATGAACCTGACTCTAAAATTGCCTCATCAAACCCAAGCTAATATAGTGACACCAAAGTGTTACACTGACTTTTTGGTGTTTGTTTTTTTGTGACTAACAGCTAATTCAGGTGCTTTGGGTTGACAGTTTTCAGTAATCCTTCATGCCCCTAGAAACCAATGTGCCCATTTCATTGGATCTCTAGTTTTGCCCACTGAGCCTACCATCCCAACTCTCTTGTGTTTCCACGGTCAAGATCAGTTTTCACCATTTACACCAACCCTAGATCAGGCTGGTACAGCCATTCCAAGAAGAGGGCACCACTCAGGCACTCCTAACAATTAGATAGGGTCCCAAATCAGATATAACCAACCAACCGACCTTGATAGACAAGTCCTTTTTGGATCAAGTATTCCAGACATTTCAGTAGAGTAACAAAATCTATGGGGAAAAGGTCTATGAGATAGAAATGATCTCTGTAGAGATCAAGTCAATGGATCATAAATTCATAATCATGTAATGATCTGGTTGCATTATCAAGATAATTAAAATGGATAGTCTCCCCATAAAAGCGATTTCTGGGTTTGACTGGATATAGATACAGCTTCAGGTCATTCTTCTTTGAGCCTCAGATCCCATTTTGATCTGGCTGAGTATGGAGAGACAGGCTAAAAGAACTCATCTACCATTCAAAACTATCTATGATGAACGAGAATGTAACTCCTCCCCTCCCTCCTTTTTTTAAAGAGAAAGAGATCCACTGCCTTTCTTAAAAGCAATTTGTTCTAGTTTCTAGTAGCCTTCTCTGCTACCGTTCATCCTTTATTCAGCAAACAGATTGAATGCCCTTATACACAAATCTGATCATGTCCCCTGTCTTCTTAAATACTTCCACAGACTTTCTGTTTGTTGCCTCCCTAATAAATTATAAATTCCATAGTCTGGAGTACAAAGAGCAACTGCTAGAGGCAGGAATTGAATCCAGGTCTTCTGATGCCTGATTCAGTATTCTTTCCACTATCTCATGCTGGCTTCTAATATCCCTGCATTAAATAAAATGACCACATGTTAAGTTGTTCTGGTACTTGAGTGACCAGATTGAAGCAGCTAGGTGGTGCAAAGGAAACAGTGCTTGACTTGGAGTTGGGAACATCGGAATTCAAATCCCTTCTTAGACCATCACTGGCATACCTCATTTTATTGCTCTTTACAGATAATCCTTTTTTTTTTTAAATTGAAGCTTTGTGGCAACCCTGTTGAGCAAGTCTACCAGTGCCATTTTCCCAACACCATGGGCTCACATTGTGCTCTGTATTGCATTTTGATAATTCTTGCTATATTTTAAACTTTTTCCTTATTATTATTGCTGGGAGGATGATCTATGATCAGTGATCTTTGATATTACTTTTGTAACTGTTTTGGGGTCCCACAAATGGCACCCATATATGAAGGAAAACTTAATGATAAGTATTGTGTGTGTTCTGATCAAGCGACCATTCTCCCTCTCTCCTCAGGCCTCCCTATTCCCTGAGATACAACAATATTGAAATTAAGCCCATAAATAACCCTACCATGACCTCTAAATGTTCAAGTGAAAGGAAGAGTGCCAATGTGGCCAACTTCATTGTTGTCTTATTTAAAGAAATTGCAACTGTCTCCCCAACTTTCAGCAGCCACCACCCTGATCAGTCAGCAGCCATAGAAAATGAGGCAAGACCCTCCACCAGCATAAGATGACTCACTGAAGGCTCAGTTGATGGTTAGCATTTTTTGGCAAGTATATTTTAATTAAGGTATATATGCTATTTTTCTAAGCATAATGCATTTGGGCATAATGCACACTTAATAGACTACAGTCAATAACATAATATTGTAAATATTACTTTATTTACAAAATTATAATATACAAAATTATAATAGTGTAAATATTACTTTTATATGCACTAGGAAACCAAAAATTTCATGTGGCTTGCTTTATTACAATATTTGCTTTATCATGGTAGTCTGGAACGCAAACCACTGTATCTCCGAAGTATGTCTGTACTAGATACATGACCCTAGGCCAGTCTCTCTGTTTCCTTATCTGTAAAATAGAGACAATAATATCATCTAGTTCCCAAGATTGTTGGGATGATTACATCACATAATATTTGTAAGGTACTTCATAGACCTTAAAGTGCCCTAAGTGTTATTATCATTACTAATAAACATTATTAATTTATTAATAAATACTATTTGTTAGTAATAATGCATTATGTTAGTAATTAACACTATTATTTGTTAGTAATAATGTATATCATTGAATTAATAATAATTCACGTTGATGATATTATTGCTACTAATAATAATTTCACTGATTCATCTCCAAACAACCTGTATAGTCTCAACCCATGGATGACAGAGTCAGGCACCCTGTAGCAACCAACCTTGTCAGGCCTGTTAGTCTCAAACATTCCAGACGTTTCAGTAGAGTACCAAGGTCTATGGGAAAAAGTCAAAAGGAGACCAGTGAGAAGAATTTCACTGGCTCTTCCCAGGACCCTTCGAACATAGCGATCCCAAGTACGTTGGTTATTCCAGGGTTTGCTAATACTCAAATCTTACAAGGCAGAATGTAAGTAAAGGTTAGAGGGTGGAAATGATTATGACTTTCCAGATATCTTAGTTTTCACTTTTGTGCTTGTTAGATACAAAATAATATAAAGCGGAAGTTGATGTTCTTTAAAATACTGAAGAAAAAGACACCTCTGAATGGGGCCAGAAACAAAAACCATGGATTCGAATCTCAGCTTTACGAGTTATTACTCTGGATGAGTTACTGATGTACCACCTGATGTTACTACCTGATGGACAAAGTTGATGTGAAAATCAAGTGAAATAATGAATGTAAAGCACTTTGTAAGCCATAAAACATCATATAGATATCAGATAGTAACAGTAACAAATTACTTTGGTTACTTTATTATTATTTAAATAATAATTTAATTAATATTAATACTGCAACAACCAGGAAGCCTCCCCTAACCATTTTTAATTCCCGAGTTTTCCCTCTTTTCATTACTTCTTTTCATTACTTCAATTACTTTCATTGCTACTTTTCATTTACTTTCATTACTTCATTATCTTAGATAGAGCTTGCTTCGTATATATTTGTTTTCACATTGTCTTTCCTATTAGATTGTAAGCAGAGATTGCCTCTTGCCTCTTTTTATATCCCCATCACTTAATGAAGTGCCAGGCACATAATAGGTGCTTAATAAGTATTTATTGAATTGAATTGATCCTCAGAGATGTAGGCAGCAGTTGGTGGTCTCAGGATCCTCTTTTTCCTAGATGCTCTTTCGCTGACGGAGGGGGAAGAGGGAGTATTTTAGGCTCTTGCTTAATTGTAGCATACAGAAAGGTATAGACAGGATTCATTAAAACTGGGAGGTGGAGAGAAGAAGAGGATTGCTGTGATGTAGTCAAAAGAATACTGACTTTGACCTAGATCTGAGTCTCAATCGCCTTAAGAAATTCACTTACCCTCTCAGAGCCTCAATGTCTTCATCTGTAAAATTCAAACAATGAGGGTTTTGTGAGATAATGTATGCAATGGGTCTTTTAAATAGAAGCTAACATTAGGAAGAGGACTGTTTCAAGTTAAGGTTTTTAAATATTGGTTTTGTTTTGTCTACTTCAAGGAGCTGGTTGAGAAGCTTAAAATTATTTGAAAAAATAAGAATATATAGAATTCCTCCTTCCCAAAAAAGGTATCTAAGAATCTTTACAAAGACATGAAATTGAAAAAGCACTTGACATGTCAGGAGACACAGGCTTCCATCCCACCTGTGATGCTTACTTCCTGTTCGATCCTGGTCAAGTTACATAGCTTCGGAGACTAATTCTTTATCTGTAAATAGGAGTAACTATTCCACCTACCTCACAGCTCTGTTGTGAGTGACTTCCTTGGTCATTTGTGATTTTGTCTACTCATCCTCATTCCCATTACACTCTCTTATTTATTTCTGACCTTCCTTCATATTCCTTCCTGCTCTCTCTCCCAGCCACAAAACCAAGCATCCTTTATTCTGTACTTTGGGGGCACACATCTGTGTGCATATGTGCATTTTGTATGCATGTGATTCTCTGTGTGGATATATTTAGCAATTTCTTACAATTTAAGGAAAATAATCCATTATTCAAGAAAAAGTGTGATAGAGGGGAGGCATTCTATTTGTATAGATTGGCTATTGACAGTGATAAAATTTTTGATCATTTCCAAATTTCCAACTCATTTGACTTACATAGACACAGTCTGTTCCTTGTTCCTGAAGCACAGAACATGGAATAACTCAATCCCTTAGTCTACCCTGTCAGGAAGACTACAGTAGCAAAGGTGGGAAAGACAAAACTGTCAATGTATTAAAAATAGCTTAGAAAAGGGATTCAGAGAGACCAAATTTGAAAGAGGAATAAACAATCATTATTAGTTAGTATAGAAATATCACATGATGGAGGAAAAGGAAGGCTTTAGAAGATGAATATGTTGTTACATTTTCTGTATTATTATTAAATTGGACTATTATTTCATTAAGAAATCATCTGTAATATTTTGATTGACCTTCTTTTCCTCTGCTGAAATATAAGGATAAATCTTTACAGGATATACATATATATATATATATACATATATACACACATATGTGTGTACATATAGAGATATGATAGATTAGTGAGAGATATATACACACACATGTACATGTGTATGTACTTCCAGAGATATACACATCTGGTATCTGGAGACCAGAAAATCCACTGAGGCCAGGAGACAGTCAAGGAAACTTTTAGCAGCATCAGTCAAGAGATGTATGTCCTAACAGGCAAATGGGAATGACATGGCATCAGAGAGTTTGGCAATAGGGAATTGACAGTGAGTGGTCTGGTCAATCAAACTCTTAACATCAGGGAAATTTGGTAGTGAGCAAATATATGTGCATATATGTATGTTCTTAGCTACTCTATATCACACTATAAAGATCTGGTCAGAGAAACATCAATCCAAAGTTACATCTGCTATGGAGGAAAATTCAGATGTTTGTTTTCAGGCTCTGAAAAATTCCCTGCTTGTCTGCAGGAAATAGAAAAGGCAAAGCTATTTATGGTATGGTAAGATTTCTGGGCTTCTCATGGGAAAGTAGCTGATGTCAGTGTCTGCTCTCAACCCTCTGCTCTCAACCCACAAAACTCCTTCTTTGTTGGGAGCTTAGTGCTGCTGATCTCAGAAACAAAACAGAAAACATTATCTTAACCTGTTATAAAAGCATGCTCCACCTACACCTGGAGTATGGTGTGGTTGCCACATCTGAAGGAAGATGTAGTGTAGCAAGGAGTCCAGTGCAATGAGGATTAGTACCCTGGGAAAAGTATCATCAGACTTGGAGTTAAGGACCTGAGTTCAAATTTTGACTCTGACACTTATTACCTGTGTGACCTTGGACAGCTCACTTCATTTCGATGGACCTCAGTTTTCTCATTACATTAGGGCAGAGAGGAGGTTGAGTCACTTGACCAAACCCCACTCAGCTCTAAATGATCTTGAGGAGTAGAGGAGGTGGCAGTCACCATTTCATCATCCTCAAACATTTATTGGGTTCTAACTAGGTGCATGGTATTTTGTGAGACAATGGGGACACTACTGGACTTAGCAAACTTTTATTAAGCACCTACTGTGTGCAGAGCATTGAACTAAGAGTTTGAAAAGATATAAAGTTAGAGATAACAAAGAGGTTAAAAATAAAACTATACATGTTCTTATAGAGATTGCATAGCATCAGGGAGCCTGGCAGTAGAGAACAGGTGTTCATCCAGGCAAGTCAACTCTAAGCATCAGGGAAATTTGGTAGTGAGCAACTCATGAATACTCCATTGATGGAAATAACTCAAATGCTGATTCTTCCTTAGCCAGATGTAGTACATCTTCCTTTTAAACTTTCAGAATGTTTAATTTGCCTGCCTCTTACATTCTTACACTATCCCTTTCCTAATGTTGTCTTCTAGTGTTTAACACAGTGCCACATAGTAGGTTTTTACAGATTTGGCTTCTATCGCCCAAGTTCTCCCAAGTTCAGGCCTGCCTTATCTTTTCCTTGGACTACTGGAGTGGTCTTCTATTACTGTAACAACTCTAGCTTTTTCTTCTCCTTCAATCTTTCCTTCATGTGGCTGCTGGAAATGAGTCTTGTGTCTATTTACATAGTTATTGACTTTTTCTTATCCCTTACTTTGGGAGCCTAGCAGTTTCCTAGGTTGGAGCCAGATATTGAAGGATCTTGAATAACTTAATCTGGTATTCGGTATCTTCCAATATCTGCTTCCAATCAAGAAAAGTGCTGAATTTGTAGTCAAAAGGGCTGGGTTCAGATTCTTTTTCTGTTTCTTACTACCTATGTGACTTTAGGAAAGAGTCTTCACTCCTCTGGGAATCAGTTTACTCATCTGTAAAAAGAGGGAGGGGATAGGCAAGATGATCTCAAAAGCTCCCTCTAGCTCTAAATCTATTTTCCTGTGAACCTATGGATGCTACGTTTCCCTTTGCCAAAAAAAGATTCCCTCTTTATCACCATGCACTGAAATCCTTCCCTTCCTCTAAAGGCTCAGTTCTGTTCTACCCTTCTCCATGAAGTCTTCCCTATCACCACAGCTAGAAATGAAACTTTCTCTCCTCAAATGCCTCATGTCACTCTGTGTGACCTTTCCCTTGAACTTGTCACAGTCTTATGTACTCTAGTTATTCATATACATGCCTTTGTTATGAATCTATCACTCCTACTTACCCACATGTAAGCCCCAATCACCCTGGGCCACTTCACCCCACCCTTCTCCCACACATTCTCTTCCCCAACAGACTAGGAGAGGCCAAAACCCCTTCCTTGTTTCAGATAAATTGTATGACACAAAATCTGATTAATAACCTCTTGTCACTGTTTTCTCCTGTGTAATTTAAACTATGTGGTGAAGTCAAGAGAACCAGGTCATAGGGTCATAGACTTTTTAAAAAATGAAATCAACAAGCATTTATTACATACCTACTGTATGCGAGACACTATTCTTACTGAATGAACTGAAAGGGCTTTCCCTACCTCCATTTAACAGAAGAGGGAACAGAATCTCAGAGAGACAAAACAATTATCCCAAAATCACAGTGGTAGTGAGTGGTAGGGCTGAGATCAGAACCTCCATCTCCTGCCATCAAATATTTCCAGTCTCCTGCCTCTCAAGGAACTTCCAACTTTCAAACTCACCAAGGCCTTCTCTGGACCAAGGCTCAAAGCCCAAATGGCTCTTGCTGCCCCATTTCTCCTGCCTGTCTTCCTCTGTTACTCCTGAACACATTCTCTAAATTCACTCTCACTCCAGATTCACTCTCTATACAAGTTCCCAAGATCAAATTCCTCTTCCTGGGGAGGCTAGTGGAAAGTGAACTAGATTTAAAGCCAGGAGACTTGGAATGGATTCCTAACTCTTCTGTTTGTTACCTGTATTCTCTTTGGTAAGTCACTCAATATTTCTAGGTCTCATTAACTTCATATTTCAAATCAAGGGGCTGGACTGGATGACCTCAAAAGTCTCTTCCAGCTCTTTAGCTATGATCTGTGACCCCTCCAACCAACCATGCTCTTAACCCAAAACACTAACTTTTGGGTCCAGTCTTGGCCTTACCACTAAGATACTTCGTTGTCTTGGGCAAGTCTTCTCACATTGATCGTTCACCATGTCTTTATCTATAAAATGACAATGTTGAACAAGATAATCTTTAAGCTCCTTTCTGATTTTATAATTCTATCATTCTCTGTATGATAGGCTTGATAATTCTCTATTTACCAGTACCTTGCTCTTTTTTTTTTATTGTTAGCAATTTGGAGTTTGCACATCTTACTACAAACATCTCTTTCCAACAGAGATTTGTGGGAGCTCAGGAAAACAGGTATAGGACAAGATACAATCTTGTATGACCTGAACTGGAATCTACTCCATAATAAAACCAAATTAAGTGCTTATTTCAAAGTTACAAAATTTGGGAACTCAAATTACATTCCTCACATTAATGTGTCACCCATTGTCACTGCCAGGGTACCCAGACATCCAAACTGAAATATACAGAGTGGCAGACAGGAAACAATTTGGGACCTAGTACACCTAGACATATTCTCCTTATTAGACATCACTAATGCACAGTAACATTTAGTCTAGATATGGATCAACCAGTGTTAAAGAAGGGCTTGTCATTAATGATGCTATCAGCCCATTTTCCTAGTTTGCTAAGGATGGTTACTCAGGAGTGAAAACTGGATTATTCTGTAGCCAGAAGCTCTCGTGCAAGATCTTGTAGGAGTCTTGCGCCTACAATGTCTGGGATTCCATCTTCAGGGATCCTCTTAGTGCAAATTCTTGTGTTCTCTGGGTCATAGTTGTAGGTTCTGGCATAAGACAGACATGGTATGTCTGTGTGTCTTGGAGAATGAGGGCAAGTAGCCACAGATGAAACTGGCCACAGACTGGGACAAAGACACTCACGTCTGAGGGTGTGACTCTGAGAATCCTTTTATCTCTACAAGGTCAGGGAACATTACCCATAGGGAAGAAGATGGTACTTTCTCATTCTCCAATCAGGCAAGGTAACAGAGTTTACTATACCTAGGGGCTGCTTTCTAGAGATTTTGCTGATAATACTTCTCTTTAAGGCAACTAAAGGTTCTGTGACTTACTAAGTGTACTTGAATGATAGGAATGTTTTAGGTTACCTGATATCTAGTCCTATTCCTTATATTGGGAGTTTTAAAATTTTAATTTAATATTTGAATTAATTTAAACAATTTAAATTAAAATTGCAAAATTACAAGAAATGCCTTTTAATGTTTTCTTTTTATTGATTAAGTCTTACTAAATCCCATGTTGTGATGAGGAACAAATCTTTAGGCCTCAGTTTCCTCATTTATAAAATAGGAACAATAATTACTTATACTACTGACCTCACAAGATTATTGTAAGGAAACCTCTTTGTAACACACAAGGCAATATTTAACATGAGGCCTACTCTTATTTCAAGTATTTTTATTTTCGTTACCAGTCTGTGGGCTAGAGACTGAGATCATGTAAACCATAAGGAAGAAGAAACCCATAAGGAGTTTACTTAAGAGGGGGGAAAAGCCAAAAGTTGTGGAGAAATAAAACAATTCTTCATGGGAGTTTTAGGATCTGATCAGCTGTGGGGTACATAAGGGTCACAAATGTTCTTCCCTGTTGTCCAAGGGGCAATGAAATGAACAGTAGATAGAGTGCTAGACCTGGAATCAGAAAGCCTTGAGTTCAAATCCTGCCTCAGACATGTACTAGTTCTGTGACCCTGGGCAAGTCACTTCACCAATGTCTGTCTCAGTTTCCTCATCATTTCCTTTCCTAGGGCTGGAAATAGATGGAGTGAGACTGGGGAAAGGGAACTCCAAAGAGGGTGCGGTTCTGTTCTCTTTAAATCTGGGGGTACAGTTTGTGCTACCGATTGCTGAAAGAGGGGACTTGGGAGGGTATATTCTATCTGGATTATCCATTGGACTGTGAGCTCCTTGCAATCAAAAATGGGTTTTTTGCCTTTCTTCCTGCACCCCCACTCTCCCATCCTCTCCACTGAGCCTAGCACGGTACCTGGAAAGTGGTAAATACTTAATGAATGCTTGTTGACTTTACTTTACACAGTGGCTTTTTAGGATAGTAGTAAGAAGGCCAGTTGATGATATTGAGTAAGAATGTGGTTTTTCCTTAAGAGGACATATGATTGCTACCTTCTAGGGTTGTTGAAAATATCAGATGAGATACTATTTGTAAAGCATTGTGTCAACCTTAAAGCACTATATAAATGCTAGCTAGTGTTATTATTCCCCTGGGATAGAAGACCATGGCATCCAAGACAGCATAGTCAAAGGCAAGCCTAGAACTCAGGCCTTCTTGACTCTCAGTTTGTCCTGCAATCCATTCCACAATACTTCCTCTCACAATATAGATCATCTATTATTCCAATGAAACTTCTTTGGAACTTATTGGTATTATGGTATTGTATGGCATTATTGGTATTATAGAGTATATTGGTTTATTATAATATTATTGGTATAGAATTTGCATATTTTTATTCATCGTTGTCATCCAGTCGTTTTAGTCATGTCCAACTCTTAGTGACCCCATTTAAGATTTTCTTGTCAAAGATGCTGGAGTGGTTAGCTGTTTCCTTCTCCAGCTCAATTTTCAGATAAGGAAACTGAGGCCACCAAGGTTAAGTGACTTGCCCAGGGTCACATAGCTAATAAGTGTCTTAGGACAGATTTAAACTCAGGAACATGAATCTTCCCAATTTCAGGCCAGGCACTCTGTCCGCTGTGCTACCTAGCTGCCAACTATGTTTATTACCTACCACCTAACGTAGTGCCACCTTTTTCTTTTACTTAACCAAAAACTCTGTCCTTCAAGCTTACAGGAGTGGCTGCTTGTTCTAGACTTAAAGGGTTTTTTCACTGAAGTCCCATGTCTTCATAGCCTTCAAAAATTTTAAAGTCTGGGTATATCTTGGTCTTTGTCCAAATTAGAAGCTTCATCTCTTATAGTTTGTCTGCATATGGTGGCCACCCAATCCTATTAAATCCTTCAGTAAGACTGTGCCTTGAAGTATTTTTTTTTTTTAGGCACTTCTCAGATGTACAGAGAAATGTCTGTGTCGGCAACCACAAATGGCTCGGCATTTCCCTTCCTAGGGCTGGAAATAGATGGAGTGAGATGAAGGAAAGGGAACTCCAAAGAGGGTGGGGTTCTGTTCTCTTTAAGTCTGGGGATACAGTTTGTGCTACCGATTGCTGAAAGAGGGGACTTGGGAGAATATGTTCTATCTGCATTATCCATTAGACTGTGAGCCTCTTGTGATCAAAGATGGATTTTTTGCCTTTCTTTCTGCACCCCCACTCTACCATCCTCCCTTCTGAGTTTAGCACAGTGCTTGGCACATAGTAAATGCTTAATGAATACTTGTTGACTTGACTTTATACAGTGGCATTTTAGGATAGTAGTAAGAAGGTCAGTTGATGATATTGGGTAAGAATGTGGTTTTTCCTTAAAAGGACATATAATTACAAAATGATAGAATTTTAGTACAAGAAGTGTCCTTAGAGATGATCTAGGTCAACCCCTTATTTTACAGATGAGGGAAATGAGATCCAGAGCTATAAAATAACTTACTCAGGGGTCACACAGCTAGCTAATATTTATTTAGATAACAAAATTCTTAAGATAGAGCATTTCCCCCACTTTTTGGTGAAATTTAAAACCAAGAACATTTGCAGCATTGCAAGAGATAGTCACTCATGTTTTATTGTTCTGACTCATTCTTGATGAATCCCATATATCTATTTTAAGTATTTTATTTTCGTTTCCACTCCCACAGATGATATGAATTTCTGCCAGGGAAAGCTTTGAAATAACTACTCACCATTTTTTTTTCTGATTCTGAGAACTGTCTCCTATAGAATTTCATTCTTATAGTTATTATTTTAAAACATCCTGCCCAATCTCCAACCCACAGGCCTGGGATTGGGCTTACATCCACCCAACAGAGGGCAGCACATCTCAAGTTTATACAAGAGGAAGATGAGGAAAATCTTTGACCCTCCTAGCACTTAGATGCCCATCCTTATAACCCATCACTTCCAAGGTCTGCTGTTTGAAAAGGGGATCATTCATGTGTATACCCCAGTATTGATGGAATACAGAGACAGTCCCTGATCCCTGGCTCCCATTCTTAACTCCTAGAATCTATATTTAGGTACCTATTTTGCCCAGAAGATTCCCAACATTCTGCTAATAAGCATTTAGTGCTTTGAATCCCAATGGATCATTTCATAGCCTTCAGTAGTCATCAAGCAAACTTTCAAGCCTGCCCAATCTTCTTTCAAACACCAGCCACTACACACAGAAGTTATTAAGGTAAAAGAATGTGCATGGTTTGATGTCAATTTATTCCCATTACTAGGAAGACAGCTCAAAAGCATAAATCTCATTGGTGGGTGAGTAGAATCACCTTCATGCTAAAGGGCATAGCAAGTAGTCAATGAATATGGTGATAGTGGGTGATATGGTGATATGCACATTACATAAATGTGCGTCTCAGAATCAATAAGCTACAAATACCAAACAGAGCCATGATTAGCTATTCTGGTCACTGGGGCAAGCATGAGGATGGAAAGGATACCTTAAGGAGAAACTCTGGATCTAAGGGAATGGACTCCCAAACATTATTCTCTTTGGGGGAAGACAGAAACCCCAGAAAATCCAATGTGGGGAGGCAGAAGGGCTGATTAAGAGACAGGGAATGCATTATGGAAAGGTCTTGGTTGAAGGACAATGTTATATATAATAGAAAGAGTGCTGGATTTGGGTTCAATGGACCTAAATTCAAATCCCATCTCTGCTACTTTCTACCTATGTGACTTTGGCCAAGTCATTTAGATTATCTGGGCCCCAATTCTGTCATCTATAAAATGAGATGATCAGATTAGATGATATTGAAGGTCCCTCCCAGCTTCAAGTCTTCCAATCCTGTAATCTCACATTGGCCTGTGCCTTCACTGCACCGTGGTTCGCTTTTATGGGAGCTACTCACATTCAGAAACAGTCACTCTGGGAGAGAAGGGAGATTGGTTCCCCAGAGTTTTAACCAGTCCTCCCAGACATAGCCATGCCCATTCTGCTTTAATTTTTAGGGGTTTCTGGGGGACACTGTGGCAGAAGACTGAGAGGAGCTCAGTAGTGGTTTTAGAGACTAAGATGGTCATCTCTCTGAACCCATCATGTAGCAAGAACAGACCTACTGTGTGCCAGGCACATCACCAGACCCTTAGAAAAGGGATATTAGAGTGTCAGAACTTTTACAGGATGGAAAAAGCCAGCTGCTCCACTCTAGTCACAGCACTGACAAAAGGATCGATAAGATGAATTAAAACTTAGCTCTATGCTTGTCTGATTATATAATCATAGCTTTAGAATTGGAGGGACTTTAAAATCCATGTGGTCCAACTCCCCATTTTATAGATGAAAAACTTGTAAAGGCTGAATAGCTAGTGAGTGTCAGAAGCAGACTTTGAACCTGGGTTTTTAGACTTTAGAGCAGTAAGTGAACCATTTTAAAAAGAGCCCTTAACTGAATTTTCTTGGATGCCAAAAGCTATAGATGATTCCCCACAATCCTAGACTTTCTAGCTTTCATTTGGAGCTCACCTCCAACCACCAGAAAGGAATAATGTTGGGAGGGCTTGTGTCAACAACTTTAGGGTGGGATTTCAGCCATTTCTTATAATATGAGTTGGCAATATTTTTCTACATGTATCGTCTTAGAACAGAGGTTAAGAAACTCATTGAAAGGAAGGCAACTCCTCACTTAGACATAGGTTTAAATACATGCCTATGGAAAATTTCAGCCAAAATAGATGACTTTATAAGAGAATGATGACTCAAATACTGGAAATGCAAATACTGGAAAACCTTCTGATGATAAATAAATAGCCTGGAAGTGAGCAAATCTCAGGTTTTGACCTTCTCAGGCTTATAGGATCATAGATACGGACTTGGAAGAGCCTTCAGAGATGATATAGTCCAATGCTGGCAAAGCCAAGATTCAAACCCAACTTGTCTAACTCCAAACCTAGAATTTTTTCCACTAGATGATACCGCCTCTCCTCTCTCTCCCCCATGTCCCAAAGCCTTAACCTTTAAATAAAGTTCTACAATTAGGAAGGATTCTTTTCCTTTGTCATCACCCCTTTTGGCAATCTCTTCCTCCCTTGCTGCTGCCATGTATTCTTTCTCCTAACTCTGTTTCTTCTTTCCCCATATCTTAAGCTGTTGGGGTCACCTCTTCTCTGTCTTCCAAAAGGCTAATTAGCTAATCTATTTAACTCACTGTAATAAGATCATAATAGGAGAAGATTATTTAGAAGCTCCTTGGGGACCTACCTGTCTTCTAGTTCCTAACTCCTACGTTGCATTATAACAAGGGTCTTCTGGAGACAGCATACAATGATATTATTTGATCTCTTTCTAGAATTGTATTAATTCACATATGCAAAAAAAATGCAAATTTATAAACCAGTACAGACAAGATTGATGTAAAATATCTCTGCAATGAATTTTCCCTCTTAACCACTAAGGAATATGTACATACATATATGTGATATGCATACATAATATGTATATAGCCATATCTATATATATGCCTATAACTATATGTATGTCTATAGCCATTATCTGAATCTGCAGAGATGATAGATAGATAGATATAAAGAAGGTGGTGAGATTAAGAAAAAACCAATGGACCATCCATGTTCTCTGTGGTTATCCATACAACATCAAAAGACCTAAAATAAAAATGGCCCCTGTTATGTTGGATGGTTCCTCCTCTGAAGGATCCAAGAATTCCTCACTCAGGATCCTCATGTAGACAAGAGTTACACAGAATCAAAAGGGAAAGATGGCTTAATCAATCAACAAGCATTTATTAAGTGCCTACTGTATGCCAGGCACTATATTAAGTGCTGAGGATACAAAGAAAGGCAAAAAAAGTTCCATGCCAGGGCACACGAGAGAACTAGATCAGAGGAGCTCACAATCTAAAAAGGAGACAACGTGAAAACAACTATGTATATGCATCTATATAATAACTTGGAAGTAACCTTAGAGAGAAGGCACTAGCATTGAGGAGGGCCTTGCTGAAAGTGGGATTTTTAGCTGAAATTTGAAGGAAGCCAAGAGTCAGAGAGGGGGGAGAAGAGAGGAAGCTAACTGAAGGGAATCCCTGCATCAACACTCACAAGTCCTTTGAAATCTGAGTTTATAAAATGTAATATGACTTTCAAAAGTAATATTCTAAGATTATTAAAAAATAATGGGTTTTTCCTTCCCACTTCCCTTAAAAGTTTGGGATCTCTGATCTAGAAAGATGCTGTGTGCTATTTCTGATGCTGGTGGATAGCTGCCAGCAGAGGCTTCCTGGGGACTTTGAGAAGATGATTAGTTTTATAGTTGGAGGCAAAGTGATCTAGATAAAGAGTGTAGGAATTTCTCTTTGCACTATAACTCAATTCTTCCATAGGGAATATTTTCACATAAAATCAAACATACTTTTTCCATGCCAGGGTACACAGAGAACTAGATCAAAGGAGTAATAAGCAGACATTGGCTGCTTGCCACTAGCAGTGATAGGGAAGGAGAAGAGAGAGACCATGCTCATCCCCCTAACCCTGACCATCTGCATCTCCCTCTTCCTTTTCTTTGCCTCCTTTCCTTATCCTCATGCCTGTCAGCACTGAGTTGGGACAGCACACTGCGATGACTGCCATTGGGCTGACTCAGTCAGAGGGCATGATGAGTAATGGTGGCCATGGGTGTTTGCTTGATGTGCCAGTGCATTTCCAGGGTTATGGAGAGAAGCTGGCACAGTGAGCTGGGCCTCAACCAGCTTCTTGGTAATTCTTCCTCTGGATCAAAGATGCTAAATTTCCAGATCAGAAATTGAAAAGGGAGTGAAATTCTCAGGGTAATTTCAACATATTATCACTTTGCTTATTACTTTGCCTCATCTCCTCCTCCCTTTTTACTTATCTCTGGAAAATTCACAAGCATGGCTGCCATGAACACATAGAGACATGCATCATAGTATTAGATTTATAGCATTATTTTTCTCTAAATGCTAGTAAAATATTACCTTTTAATCTCTTTCCTCCTCACCCCCATTAAAAAATTAAAACATCAGGGGAAATGGAAGCAAGTTACAGTAAATACTAAACTTGCTATAGAAAGATTCACAGGCTATGTCAGGCGGCCTATGGCGGCAGCCTTTGCTCCTTTTGTTCATGCAAACTGTAAGGAGTGTTGAAGAGAAACAAATCAACCAAAATGGGATTCAATTCAAGCAATATTTATTAAGTCTACTCTGGCAAGGCAAATATTACAAGAAGGGAACTTGACAAAACATACTTGGGGCAAATTGAGTGTGGTTTTGGGGATGGGCGCAGGGAGGGGCTCAAAGGTGAGTCTAATTGGGAGGCCAGGCACAGAAACACAAAGATAGTATAATGATAGGGGAGGCTGAGGGAGAAGGATGGGCTGTAGGTTGTGAGATAGGGATAGTTAAGCAGTACGCAGGACAGACCCCTTTCCAAAATGGGATGATGTCTTTTTTTTTTTTTACTATTAATTAACATATATTTTTAGTTCTCAACATTGATTTCCACAAACTTTTGAGTTACAAATTTCTCCCCATCTCTCCCTTCCCCCCACCCTGAAATGCCTTGCATTCTGATTACCCCTTCCACCAATCTGCCCTCCCTTCTAACATCCCTCCATTCCCTTATCCCCATCTTCTCTTTTGCCCTGTGGGGCAAGATAAATTTCTGTACCCCATTGCCTGTATTTCTTATTTCTCAGTTGTATGAACAAATATTTCTCAATATTTGTTCTTAAAACTTTGAGTTCCAACTTCTATTCCTTCCTCCTTCCCCACCCATCCCCACTGAGAAGGCAAGCAATTCAATATAGGCTATATATGTGTAGTTTTGCAAATGGCTTCCATAACAGTCATGTTGTGTAAGACTAATTATATTTCCCTCCATCCTATCCTGCCCTCCATTTCTTCTGTTATCTCTTTTGACCTTGTCCCTCCCTAAGAGTGTTTACTTCTAATTGCTCCCTCCTCCCATTTACCCTCCCTTCCATCATCCTCCCGACGCTGCTTATCCCTTTCTCTCCTACTTTCCTGTATTGTAAAATAGGTTTTCATACCAAATTGAGTGTGCATGTTTTTCCTTCCTTGAGCCAAATGTGTTGAGAATAAGCTTCACTTTTTCCCTCTCTTCTCCCCACTTTTTCCCTCCATTGAAAAGGCTTTTCCTTGCCTCTTTTATGGGAGATAGTTTGCCCCATTCCATTTCTCCCTTTTTCCTCCCAATATATGCCTTTCACCCCTTAATTTTATTTTTTTAGACATTATCCCTTCCTATTCAACTCACTCTGTGCTCTGTCTCTGTCTCTCTCTCAATATATATACGTGTGTGTGTATGTATAATCCCACCAACTACCCAGGTACTGAGAAAAGTCTCAAGAGTTACAAATATGATCTTTCCATGTAGAAATGTAAACAGTTCAACTTTAGTAAGTCCCTTATGATTTCTCTTTCCTGTTTATCTTTTCATGCTTCTCTTGATTCTTATGTTTGAAAGTCAATTTTTCTTTTCAGCTCTGGTCTTTTCATCAAGAATGCTTGAAAGTACTCTATTTCTTTGAAAGACAATTTTTTCCTCTGAAGTATTATACTCAGTTTTGCTGGGTAGGTGATTCTTGGTTTTAATCCTAGTTCCTTTGACTTCTGAAATATCATATTCCATGCCCATTGACCCCTTAATGTAGATGATGCTAGATCTTGTGTTATCCTGATTGTACCTCCACAATACTCGAATTGTTTCTTTCTAACTGCTTGCAATATTTTCTCCTTGGCCTGGTAACTCTGGAATTTGGCTTCAATGTTCCTAGGAGTTTCTTTTTTTGGATCTCTTGCAGGAGGCGAGCAGTGGATTCTTTCAATATTTATTTTGCCCTCTGATTCTAGAATATCAGGGAGTTTTCCTTGATAATTTCATGAGAGATGATGTCTAGGCTCTCTTTTTGGTCATGGCTTTCAGGAAGTCCCATAATTTTTAAATTGTCTCTCCTGGATCTATTTTCCAGGTCAGTTGTTTTTCCCATGAGATATTTCACATTATTTTCCATTTTTTCATTCTTTTGGTTTTGTTTTGTGATTTCTTGGTTTCTCATAGTCATTAGCTTCCATCTGTTCCATCCTAATTTTTAAAGAACTATTTTCTTCAGTGAGCTTTTGAACCTCCTTTTCCATTTGGCTAATTCTGCTTTTTAAAGCATTCTTCTCCTCATTGGCTTTTGGGACCTCTTTTGCCAATAGAGTTAGCCTATCTTTAAAGTTCCTATTTTCTTCAGCATTTTTTTGGGTCTCCTTTAGCAAGTTGTTGACTCACTTTTCATGCTTTTCTTGCATCTCTCTCATTTCTCTTCCCAATTTTTCCTTCACCTCTCTTACTTGATTTTCAAAATCTTTTTGAGCTCTTCCATGGCTTGAGATCATTGAATATTTATTTTGGATATTTGGAATACAGAAGCTTTGACTTTTATGTCTTTCCCTAGTGGTAAGCATTGTTCTTCCTCATCTGAAAGGATGGGAGAAGATACCTGTTTACCAAGAAAGTAACCTTCTATAGTCTTATTTTTTTCCCCTTTCTGGGGCATTTTCCCAACTCGTTACTTGACTTTTGGGTTCTTTGTCAAGAGTAGGGTATATTCTATAAGATCTCAGTTCCTCCAAGGTGGCACAATCAAGCCTGCACACTGATCAAAGAGCAACCAGAAACTTTTGTGCCTAGAATCTGTGAGTAGTAGAATTTCTTCTCCACAACAGCCTCATCTCCAGTTCTGCCATGTTAGCACTCAGGGCTGAGGTTCAGATCAGCTGCTCAATTCCCCTGGGGACTTTACGATGAGGCCTTCAACAATGGATGTTGGTTGCTGCTTGTTGTGGGAGCTACTGCCCGCTGAGGCCTCTACAGCTGGTGCCTGGTGCGGGAGCTATGCAGGGGGAACCTGCTCTTTTCGGCCAGCTGAAAAAGCCCTCTCACTGACCTTTGGCACCTGTCGGTTGAGAGATCTGAGAACCCAGGCTGCTACTGCTGGGGATTCCACCCCCGAGGCCTGCTCCAGGTGTGCTCCAGCCCTGCTCCTCTCTGTGCCATGGCCATAGCAGGGATAGGCTCCACTCCTCAGCCAGTACCACAGACTTTTCCCATCAGCCTTCCAGGTCACCCTGGGCTGGAAGTCTCCACTCCATCATTCTGTGACTTATACTGCTCTAGAATTTGTTGAGAATCATTCTTTACAGGTATTTTATGGGCTGTGGGGGAAGAGCTAGAATATCTGCATCTTTCTACTCTGCCATCTTGGCTCTGACCCCCAAAATGGGGTGACTACTTTTCCAAGGGAATTGTTCTCTAAACTTCCAGGGCAGAACTCAAGATAAAGTACCAGGATTATAATTATGGTTGTAATCTTGCAATTTCTTCTTAAGGAGGAATTGAGCCCAGGTGGGGCATGAGCACTCCTCTCATGTCAACAATCCCTTCTGGTTTCAAGGTTATTTGAGTCCACTGGTATCCAGACTCTTTCCCATCACCAACCTCAGGTATTCAGGTTCTCAGGTCCTTCTCTGCCCAATGCCAGTCTGGATAGGTGGGTGTTGAACTGAATTTGGTTGAATTGGGGGAAGAGATTCAGATAATCACAAGGGGGTCATCTACTTAGAGCTAAACATAGGGCTGAGCTACTGTAGCTTTGTCCCACTCCACCAAAATTTAGGGAGCACAAAAATTTAACGTGTATTCTTTCAACTACTAAAAACCATGGTAACCAGTTTCCACCTTTAGCTAAAGCAAACTGGCCTTAATTACTTCTTGCATTCTGTTTTGCCCCATGAATTATAATGTTGATTTCAGACTTCATTTCAGGCTATGTTCTCCTGCTTGCCTCAGGCAGAAAAATTGCTAGGTAAGGCTCTGGAGATATCTGTGACAGACTCTATAATCAGATATAAACAATCTTTGTGTTATTCACTTTTTGTGCTAGTGATTCCATTCCTATTAAAAATCAAAACTGTAGTACTCTTATAAATTACATTTTCATTGAATGACTCATAACAACTGCCAAAAATGTATTTCAAAAGATAGATAAAATAATCTATTTTATAGAAAATTAACTTTTTTTAATCTTCCTTTTTACCTAGGCATCACTAAAGATTTCTGGAATCATCATTTCAAGTCCATCAGGAATTTCACTTGGAAGTGATCATCTGTGTGCTTAGTTGTAAGTAGTATATTTTGTGTTTTTACATCAGATTATTTGTGTGATATTACGTTTCTCTATGCCTGGAGGCATACTTTCTCTAGGGATTGGACACTGGGATGAATTTCACTTGGTGTAAGTTAGATAAGCAACTCTAAGCTAAAACTCAGGTTACACAGGTTGCATGGCTAGATAGTTATAAAGATTTGCAGCTTCCAAATTCAGTCCAGATATAGTGAGTCTTTCAATAAGTTGTGCTACCTTTCAAATGATAAAAGAAGGGTTCCTGGTTCTATTCCAAAAAGAAACATGACTATGTGTGATGAGTACAAAGATAGTAGATGCTCAACAAGAGTTGTCAGAGCACAGATCTTGTCTACATGACAGATACTTCTGAACTATTTAGTTTCTGTTTTCCTAAACTTTTTTCCCCACTTAGATATGAATCTCTTTTTCAAGTAATCTCTTTCCCCACCCTTCTTTCCTGTCTCCATTTGATGCTGGGTCCCACCCTCTGTCATGCATGCCTTCAGGGAGACAAAAAGAGGGAGGGGAAAGAATTAAATTCTCTAGCACGTGTTACAGTAGTAATAGCTTACATTTCTATAATTCTTTAAGGTTTTATAAAGTCCTTTCTGTCACAACAGTGATGAGATCAGGCATATCATTATCTCCATCTTTACATATAAAAGATGAAGATCAGTAACCCTTCGTCACAGAGTTCTGAGTTCTATTCACATAGAGTCAATCAAAAAATCCTGTTTGGGCCCTTTTTTAGTTCTGAAATATATAAGAAAGGGGGCAGAGCATGCCCAAAATCACATAGATTTTAGACTATCTACGAACATTAGCTTAATTGTTGGTCCTCTACACTTGAGGTCCCCATCCAGTGACCAAAAGTGAATGTATTACTGGTAATGAAGATTGACATTTTCACAATAAATGAAACTAAAAGATGAAAGGCAGTTGTTGTTAAATGAAAGGATGGATCACAGGTTTTCCTTGAAGTGACAAAGAAAGATAGTTTTTTTTCTAACATTTATACAAAAACAGAAAGAAACATTCATGGGCTTCTTCGTCATTGGTACCTCCATCATTGCAATGCCTTCAAAAAGTATTTTTGGGGAAAAAAAGACAACCATGGAGATAATTGCAATTAGAGGATGAAGAAGTAGAAATATCTAGAAAGAACTCAAGAAAATGTTTCCAATTTAATCAGCAAATAAGAACTCTATGATTTAAATGCAAAGGTGGGCATAAGGAAAAGGGCAAAAAAAAAACTATTTTTAGAAACTTTGCCTCAAAAGTAAGAAAAAAGAAGCCAAAAACTTGTACGTTGTGTAAAAGCCTCACGTCTACATATCATTTTATTTGAGAAATAAAGGAAATGCTAAATCTGACAAGCACCAGACAGTATCACAAGGAATGAGATCAATTGTGTTTTATCAGGCAAGAAACCACTAGTTGCTGATGTGGAAATTATTTCTGAATCAGATACCAAATTAGAAGAATAAAAATTAACAGAGGATATGGTAAGCTACTGAGGAAAGTTCAAATTGATGACTTGACTGGGATTTCACACATTGTCTAACACATAGTAGGCACTGAATAAATATTTATCAACTGACTGACCTAAACAAGCTGTTGAAAAATGAGAAATAGATAAAAGAACCAACACCAATACAGATTATCACCATTTTCCAAGAAAGTTTAAACTGTGTAAATACATCAAAACAAAAAAGAGACAAAAAAAGCTTGAGAAGCCACCTTAGCCAATAAACACTTTACTTCCTTGCCACTGTGGCAGACAAAACGAACACCACTTCGTAAAATATTATGGAAGAGACAGCATGGTATGGTTAATAGAATACTGAACTTGGAACTAGGAGGACATGAATTTGAATCCTGTCTCTGAAACTAATTAGCAGTGTGATGGTGAATAAGCTACTTAACCTGCATATATCTGAATTTCTTCAACTGTAAAATAGGGATAACCCTTTGTAGTTGCTGTCCACAATACCTGCAATGCTGTCTCCTAACTGCTACCTCTTGGAATAATTTACTTCCCTTAAGATTCAGTGCAAGCTGTTACCTTTATATTAAGCCTTTCCTGATCCCTCCAAGGTCAGGTAGATGACTCAGTGGCCTGGAGTCAGGAAGACTCATCTTTCTGAGTTCAAATCTGGTCTCAGACACTTTCTAACTTTGTGACTCTAAGCAAGTCACTAAACCCTGTTTCAGTTTCTTCATCTGTAAAGTGAGCTGGAAAAGGAAATTGTAAACTACTCCAGTATCTTTGCCAAGAACACTCCAAATGGGATCATGAAAAGTCAGACAGGATTGAAATGACTGAATAGCAATTCCTCCAACTGACCTCCCTGCTAATCCTATCTTGCATTTATTCTTTACATACTTAAAAATGTACACCTTGCCATCCTACATTCTTCCCCCATAGAATATAAGGTTCTCAAAGGCACAGATTATCTGTCTCTTGTCTTTTTATGTCCAGTAGTTAGCACCATGCCTGATATATACTGACCCATAAATAAATACTTTTTGATTGACTGATTAATCAGTGATTAATTTGAATACTTACCTCTACTGGGTCCCAGATATACCAAAGCAACAAAATATGAGTTTATTTGTAGAAGAGGTCAATAAAAGGGTGAAGGTCACTAGATTTGAGGTCAGAGGACAGGGTTTGAATCATGACCATGTTCCCCATTTCTATGTGACTTTGGGCAATCCAGCTTTCTTGGACTCAACTCCTTCATCTAAAGAATGAGATGGCTGAACTCAATGATATCTAGGAAAACTCCCTTTATCTTCAAAATCTGTTGATCCCTAGGTAAGACAAAGCCTTATGAACATATCCTCCCCACCTCCATTTCTTATAAGAACTCTGTCCCATCAGCTCCTTTCAAATATATCTATATTCCCCACACTGCTTCCTGCCTGTAGAATGCTCTCCTAGAACAACCTGGCTTGGAATTTCAATTTTCCTCACAGTTGCACAGAGCAACAGAAATGCCTGAATCATAATTCAAATTATATTTCAAAATAAAAGTGGGAAAGGAATTGGGGCAGGCGGGCAAGAGGACTATTTGCTGCTTTCATATCAATGATCATCTCAGCTGGCATTTTCTATTAAGGAAAAGCAGGCAGCCAGAGAAAGCAACCTATGTTCCATTAGTTTTCAGTCGCTTGAGAGAGAAGGCTACATTTCTCAAAAATGTGTAAAAGAAGTGCTTTTATAAGTCCAGTTATAAGCACCCAGCTGGCCCCATCATCAGTACAGAGCTCTGCAAATGGGAGGTTTTACAATCACAGTGGGCCCATTGGGGGGAATAAGTTAAAGGGCCAGATGGGGAAGGAAAAGAAGAAACCTTTTCTTCTTTTTCTTCTTAAATTTTGTGGAACAAGACTCCCTGAGCTTCCTTGCCAAACTCTTTGGTCCCTGCTGTACTTCATGCCCAGTGTGGCCTAACAAGGAGTATGAGACCTGACCTGGGGTCTCTCTAATGAAAATAATATATTTTTGGGGGTTCCCTCCACAAGTAGATTATTTGCTCTTTTCCATATACATATCATCCATGCTTTGCTTGCTCTCTGCCTTTGCCCATGCTGTGTCCTAGTCTTAGAATTCCTTCCCCTCCACCCTACGTATTGAATGCTTATTTTTGCTATAAAACCCAACTCAAATGCCTTCAGCAGTTAGGTGGCTCAGTATATAGAGTATCAGGCCCAGCATCAGAAAGACTCATTTTCCTGAGTTCAAATCTGACTTCAGATAATTACTAGTTGTGGCCCTGGACAAGTCGCTGAACCCTATTTGCCTTAGTTTCCTTATTTGTAAAATGAGCTGGAGAAGGGAACAGCAAACCATTCTAGTATCTTTGCCAAGAGAACCTCAAATTGGATCACAAAGAGTCAGACAAATGTCACTTCTTCTAGAGAGACTTCCTGGATTCTCTGTAGTTGGTAATCAGATTTACCCTCTTGGATCTCAGGTACCATTTTATATGTAACACTTATTTTGGATTACAGTTCTTTAAGAATCTACCAGATTCTCCAATTGCACCATAAATCCCATGAGGACACAGACTTAGTCTTCTCTAAAATTCATATCTCCCTAATAGAGTGCTCTGCACAAAATGGACAGTTAATAAACATGAATTAAATTTAAAAAACTAATACTAATAACATATATGGAAGCTATGGTTTAGAAAACATTAAATAAATTTTATTTTCCTGTTTTACTCTGTATTTTCCAAGTGGAAAAAGGCATGTAGCCAAAATAGAAGTCATAAATTCTGTAATTATCAGTACCACCTTGCTCCCAAACCAAACTGTCACTAGATCTAACTCACTCAGCACAACTCCTAACCATTTTTCACATGCATGCACAGTACGCCTCCATGAAAGCAGATGCGGAGACAGATATATTTGCCCAGGCAGGGAGAGAAGTCAAAATAGGCAGGGAGAACTAAGAAGACAATGATGGTAGTTCCAATTCCTGTCCAAAACAGTCAGGGAGAATAATGAACGCAATGACAGCATTCCAGCTCCTAGCCAAAAGTGGCAGGAGAGACAGTGAAAACAATGACTACAGTTCTAATTTCTAGCCTATTTCCCCCAGGGAGCACATAGCAAAGAAAAAAAAGATTTTTCTTTGTTTTTGAATAGGAAATACCAGAAATCTCACCTAAAGTCTGTCCTTGTGAGAGTTTATATACCTCCAGGTATGTGTATAGTTGACTACATTTTAAATAATTTCTCTGATTTGAATTGCTTCACTGAATTAAATTAATGTTGGGTTTTTGCCTTACTCCAGGTGACAGAGCTTAAGTAAAATACAACCTTCCAATCTGGAAATTCTTAGGCAAATTCCTTTCTACCATTCTCAGTACCCTAGCTCCTACTTGAAGCCAAATAAAATCTGGATTGTTGGCTTATTTTTACTGGAGAAAGAAGGAGAGATGCACTCTTTGAAACTGACAGATTCCAAATTAAAAAGATATGCTCCATTAAATGTGCTAAGCTAAAGTACTTATTATTGCCTTTTGTTGCTTATTGGTATGTTTTTTTTCTTTTTTTGCTAATTCAAAGAAAAATGGTCATCATTCATTTTATGTCTGACTTTAAAAATTTGGAGACAAACTGAGTCTGAATATTCACGCCAACATGATACAAATGATCTGTGATTTTAGGATGCTGGCTTTTTGCCTGACGGAGGAAAGAGCAGCTAAATGGTTTTAACATATTTGGCTGAAAACTCATTGCTAAAGAGAGAAGCAAAAGGTCTACATTAATATTGAGTCAGAGCTACTAATTACCATAAAGGAGATGTCACTGAAGGGACATCCTTTGGAGATGTGCTAGCCTTAGCACATTTGTCAGATGGGTGTGGGGGTGATAAATGGTAAGAGCAAAGGCCTTTATAGGATGGAAAGGACCTTATAAATCATCTAGGCCAAACCCTTTGTTTGATGCATGATTAAACTGAGACCCCAAGAGAATGAAACCACAAAACCACTACTATAAGGATATCTAGCATTTATATAGAACCTACTATATCGCAGGCACTGTGTTAGGCACTTTAAATATACGTATGGGCAGCAGAGACCAATGACCTGTGCACAGATCCTGGGGAAATGAGGGTAAAGACCTAGAAAGTACTGATAGATTAGGCAGCAGGTGCTCAGAACTCAGGCATGCAGTGATCAGCGATCAGAGCTTAGGTAGACAGTAATGATAATAACTAATATTTATGTAGCACTTAACATGTGCCAGGCATGATGCAAAGAGCTTTACAGTTATCCCGTTTGATTTTCACAGCAACCCTGGGAACTAGGTGCTGATATTACCCCTGTTTTACAGTTGAAGAAACTGAGACAATTGATGTTAATTGATTTGTATAAAAGGTCACATGACTAATAAGTGTCTGAGGTGGGATCTGAACTCAGCCCTTCTTGAATCTAGGTCTAGTACTCTATCTGCTGTACGCTTAGCTGCCAAGCTTGCCTGAAGGAGGGCAGGACTGGGGAAAGTAATCTTTCTAGTATACCACACTGCTTGTCCATCTTTAGAGTTAATGGGCTTCTTGGAAGTGATGCTACAAAAGAACAAAAAAGATCACTAGATTTGAAATCAGATGACTTGAATTCAAATGTTGGCCCCTCTACTTACTACCTACCTGAACAATGTTCGGCAAGCTGATTAACCTCCCTGCCTTCCAGTCTCTTCATTTATATGACGAGGGGATTAGGTTAGATAAGGTCACGTCCAACTCTAAATTTGTAAGTTTAACAGCTGAACTTTGTTTCTCTGCCCTGCTCTATTTCAGTCAAGCCCCTCATGATCTGTAAACAATACTTAAGTGCACATACATACTGACTTCACTATGTAAAAGAGCTCTGACAAGGATGGTCTCACAGCAGGATTGAAAAGAGTGCTGGTCTACCAGCCAGCTAGCCAGAAGTGGGCTCTTGGAGTTGGAAGACCAAGGGTTGAATCATGACTTTGTCATGTGACTACATGTAAGTCCTTTAAAATGTCAGAGATCCTGGCATATTTATTACTGATGTTGCAGCATTACTGTGAGGAAAGTGCTTTGGAAACTCTAAAGTGCTATATAAATATGAACTATTATGAACCCTCCACTGAACTCTTGGTTTAAAATTCTTTTGTGACACAGAAGGTTCCCTCATAATTAAATTGGTTCCTATGTTGAGAATTTCAATAGCCCTTCTTCCCCTGAAATGGATCAGTATACCTTAGAGTTCACTATGAAATATAGGCTCCTTGTGGGTAGAGACTACTTATGGAGGGGCGTTGTCTTTGTATCCCCCAATAGCTAGAACAGATCCTTTGCACAAAATTGGTGTTTGATGAATGGTTATTGAATTAAATTGAATGCCATTGAAAGATGAACAGTTAGCATGATACAAAAATGCTGTTGGGATTTTTTTTCCTTATAGAATGGTTTTATTCTAACTGGACTGCCAGACCAGAGACTTCACTCCAGCTTTTTCACAAGAGTGCACCAGTGGAAATTTATGCAAATATGACATAAAAAACAAAACCTAGCTAGGTCAGCTGCATAGTCCTAAATGAACTAGATGAGAAAAGCACAGAACTGGTAAAAATGAAAAGGAAAGAGTGTTCTAATATATCCAAACTTTTTGGTTTACTCATGCATATTTCAGGGCTCTAACCACACAAGGACATTTGGAGTCATTGCCCCATTTGAGGAAATACAGTCCCCCACTGACAGTCTCTCCCCTCCCCATATGACTTATTTTACTCTGTGTCCCATGATAGGAGCATTTTTGCATATAGCCCTGGTTTATTTTTTATGGTATTACCAGCTGTGTGGGAAAGGAAGGGAACTTGATGATGGTAGCAGTGACCCCTAAAAGAATAAATCAGATTTCTAAAGCATAAACAAGAATGAACATGATGCCCCGGCATCAATATTTTATAAGTAAACAAACAGAATCATAGCTTATTTTAAAACTAGGATGGGCCAGATTCTCCTGATAGAGAAAACTGCACTAGGTCCAGTAGCTGGGCATTTTTAGGAACATGTGGACACTTCAAAACTATCCTGTTACCATTTGGTACGTCGCAGTTCTTTCCATGGCTCAATTACCTTGGACTCCTGAGCCCCAGTCAAAAGGTATTCAATTCAAGTCAACAAATGTTTTAGAGGGTCAACTAGGTGGTCTAGTGGACCAAACACCGATCCTGGAGTGAGGAGGAATTGTGAGGAACTCACAATTTAAAGTGAGAAGGGAAATAGAATATTTAAGTAACTTTACCTCCCTTGGTCTCAGCTTCCTCTTCTGTATAAAGGGGATAAGGTTGGACTTGATGGCTTCTAAGGTCCTTTCCAACTCAAAATCTATGATACTACGATCCCTTGTACATAAATATGATAGATGGTAAAGATTTGATAGGGTCTAAGGAGAAATCCAGATATTATCTGGGTATTATCAGAAAGTTTGAGGAGGGAGAGATCTCTGAGAGTTTGCGGATGGGGGTAGAGTTATCAGGAGAGGTTTCAGAGAGCAGATATAACTTGATCTGGGCTTTGAAGAAAGAGAATTCAAAAGGCAAAAATAATGAAAAAAGGAGAGAGTACCAAGCACAGGGAATGAGTTATGTGGATATGTAGAAGTGAGAGAGAACAGGATGAGATCAGAGAACCCCTCATAGTCCATTTGACTGAGATAGAGAATACATGAAGGGGAGTATTTTGAAATAAAGCTGTACAGTTATGGATTCAGACTGTGGTAGGCCTTAGAGGCTCTTTGCTACTATATGTGCATCGCACCATACTAAAACCTTGTGCTCATGAGATTCCGTGACAAATAAAAGTTAAAAAGAACGATAAACTAAATGATAGCCAAAGGACACTATCAGAAGTGTGAGGAGGCAGAGATTCCTGATGGTTGGGGCATCTGAAGAAACTTTCACAGAGAAGGAACTTATAGCCAAGCAAGGCTTTGAAGGAAGGTGTTCATGGATGGCTAGGTCTTAGATAAGTCGTGAGAAATGAGAAAGGAGTTCTAGGCAGATGGAGCATGGGGAACCAGGGCACTGAAGTGAGGAATCTGCATGGCATGGTATCACAAAGAGAGATAAAAATGGAAATGAGCATAGTGTGCTTACGGGACAGCATTGGCAATAAGAAACAAGGTTAGATAGGTAGAGTGAAGGTAAGTTTTAGAGGTCTACCAGGCAAGAAAGAAGGAGGAGACTGGAAAAGAAATTGATTCCTCTCTATCTCCAAACCCAAGAATGGCCTCTGAATCAGCAGCCCTCACTTTCCTGCTCATCCCCCAAACCTCCCATACCTGAAGTGCACTCAGTAAGTAGGAGAAAACAGTAAATCTGCTGCCACCTCCTTCTCCAGGATGAGGAATCCTTTATTGGTCTGCTGCTGACAATGAATAGTCAAATTCAAGTAAAATGGTCCCATTATGGCCAGGGTCAGTACAAGCCTTCACATCTGTTTTTGAAATTCATTTGAGACCCTGACAAATCTGTTTAACTTTAAAAGGCAGCGAGAGAACATCTTGTTTTCATGAATGTCCAGGGGCCCTGTGTCAACAAACAAAAGGTCTGTTTGCGGTATTCAGGATGGGAAAGCTGATTGGGGGACTTTCAGCCATGAGGGCTTCTTTATTATGAATTTTTTGTTTCTCAAAGTTCAAAAAGCCAGTTTGGAGAGTGTATCATAGGCCAGCCAGATGCTTCTAGGTGCTTGTTAGCCACTTGAGGAACCTATGATTAGCATCACAGGTTTTTAGAACTATGGAGCTAAAAAGGATATTTCTAGAAAGTTTCTGTAACCAATCAATTCATAAGCATTTATTAAGCACCTACTATATACCAAGCATTGTACTAAGTGTTGTAATGAACAACAATGAAATTGAATGCTTGAGTATTAATATAAGAAGGACAAGCGTTAGCGATTTGCAATAATAATGACACCTAGCATTAAAGTAGCACTAGCTTTGCAAAGCACTTTACAGATGTTATCTTCTCTGAGCTTCACTACAATCTTGTGAGGTAAGTGCTATTATTATTCCTAGTTTATAGAGGAGGAAACTGAGACTGAGAGAGGTTAAGTGGTTTGCCCAGGATCACACACCTGGTAAGTATCTGAGTCAGAATTCAAACTCAGGTCTTCCTGATTGCCAAGTCCAACATTCTATCTGCTTTGCCATCTAGGATATATCTATCATTGATAGTCTACTTATCATTACTTGACTTTTCTCTTTTTTATGCCTTTTCTTTCCATTACACAGTTTTACAGTGAAAGAAAGGGAGGGATGGACCCATAGACTGAGAGCTGGAAGGGACGTAAAAGGTCAACTAGTCTAATTTCCCTCATTTTCCAAGGGAGGAAGTTGAGGGTCAGAGATGTCAAGTGAATTGACATAATGGCAAAGCCAGGAGTCAGGTCAGGTCCTTCAATTCCAAAGTCAGTGCTCTTTCTGAGTTACCCAGCTAAGTAAATTTGGATGGCCAGAAGATGCCCACCTGACTTGTGTTTTACTGACTAGTTCCTTCCCTTCCCTTCCCTCCCCTCCCCTCCCCTCCCCTCTCTTCCTCTCTCTTCCTCTCCCCTCCCCTTCCCTCCCCTCCCCTCCCCTCCTCTTCCCTCCCCTCCCCACCCTTCCCCTCCTCTTCCACTCCCCACCCTTTCCCTCCCCTCCCCACCCTTCCCCTCCTCTTCCCCTCCCCTCCCCTCCCTTTCTTTCCTTTCCTTACCTTTCCCAAAACCTTAAACCTACTGCACTCTGAAGCTGGGATGCCAAGGGGCCCCTGCCTGAAGGCTTTTCTGGGCTCTCCCAACTTTAGAGTGATTATCAATAGTAACCACTGCTGTTTGCCTCCCAGCCTGATGTCTTTCTTTTTCTTAGCTTCATTAAAGGGGCCATGCCTTGGGTACTTCTTAAAAAGGTCTATTCAATGAATGAATGTTACCTCACCCTAAGTGCATACCTGCAAAGACCAGGCCTAAAGGACCTGAGGTCTCCCAGTGCATCCTGGGTCATCTCCATTTATCAGATGAATATCTGGTCACTAGATTCAGATGGCTCTGGAGGAGAAATGAGGCTAGTGACCTGCACACCCTCCCTCAGTCAAAACAAAGTCAAGTGTAAGTCACATCATCATTTCTCTGATGGCATGGTTTCTTCAGCAATGAAGGATGAACACACACATATGCTCTTTCTACTGTATTCTTTTGATCAAGGGCAAGGAAACTTACAGAGACCACCTGACATCTCTACCAGGCCATTTGTGTCTCTGGGGCTAGAGTTTGGAAATCATGTATTAAAACAAGTCATAGAAAACTAAGGGTAGAATGAAAGAGAGTGTATTGTTTCAACACAGTCATAGTGTAATACCTTATCAATTTCCTGATCTACTTTCCTCCCTCAAAAAAGCATATTCTGTAACTGCTTGTTTTTCTTTCCTTGAAGTCTTCAATCTATCTCAATTTCCTATTTTTGTTGAGGATACCACCATCCTTCTGTTCATCCTGGTTAACAACCTAGGAGTCATCTTCAACTCTTTACTGCCATTTATTCAATCAACAAGCATTTATTAAACACCTATTATATAGCAAGCTCTGTGCTAGGCATTGAGGATATAAATAAAATGAATGAAAAAATGAATATAAACAGATACACAATCCCCATCCAACTCTCCCTCCTTCCCGTATCTAATCATTTGTTGTCTTGTTGATAATACTTCTATAACATCTCTCAAATCTGTCCCCTTCTCTTAATTTACAAACCAAGAAGAGTCAAAACAGAGAAAGAAAATTATAGACCCATTTTCCCAATGAATATGGATGCAGAAATTTTAATTAAAATATTACCAAAGAGATTACAGCAATATATCACAAGGATCATACACTATAATCAGGTGGGACTTATACCAGGAATGTAGAGCTGGTTCAATATTAGGAAAGCTATCAGCATAATTAACAATTACAGAAACAACAGAAATCATATGATTATCTCAATAGATGCAGGAAAAAAAACCTTAGACAAAATACAGCACTCATTTCTATTAAAAAAACACTAGAGACTATAGGAATAAATGGAGCTTACTTTAAAATGATAAGAAATATTTGTCTAAAACTATCAACAAGCATTATTCATAATAGGGATAAGCCAGAAGCCTTCCCAGGACAATCAAGGGTGAAGCAAGAATGCCCATTTTCACCTTTTAATATTGTACCTCTGATAAAATATACAGAGAAATGAGTCAAATTTTTAAAAATACAGGTCATTCCCCAAATTGATAAATGGTCAAAGGGTATGAACAGTAAGATATGAACAGTTTTCAGACAAAGAAATCAAAGCTATCTATAGTCATATAAAAATGCTCTAAATCACTTCTGATTAGAGAAATATGAATTAAAACAACTTTGAGGTACCACCTCATACCTATACCTATCAGAATAGCTAATATGACAAAAAAGGAAAATGTTGGATGTTGATGAGGATGTGGGAAAACTGGGACACTTGATGCACTGTTGGTGGAGTTGTGAACTGATCTAACCATTCTGAAGAGCAATTTGGAACTATGCATGAAGGGCTATAAAACTCTGCATACCCCTTGATCTAGTAATACCATGTCCAAAGGCATCCCCAAAAAGGGAAAAGGACCTATTTGTATAAAAATATTTGTAACTGCTCTTTTTGTGGTGGCTAAGAATTAGAAGTCAAAGGGGAAATGGCTAAACCAGCTGTGGTATGTGATTGTAATGGAATATTTTTGTTCTATAAGAAATGACAAGCAGGACAATTTCAGAAAAAGCTGGAAAGAATTAGATCAACTGATGCATAGTGAAGTGAATGGAATCAGGAGAATGTTGTACACAGTAACAACAATATTCTTCAGTGAAGAACTGTGAATGACTTAGCTATTCTCAGCAATACAATCATCAAAGACAATACCAAAGGACTGATGATGAAAGCATACTATCTGCCTCCAGAGAAAAAAAACTGATATTGATTGAATACAGACTGAAGCATGCTATTTTTCACTTTCTTTTGTTTTCTTTTATTCAAGTCTTCTTGTACAAAATGACTACTATGGAAATGTTTTACATAATTGCACACTTATAACCTCTATCTGATTTGTCAGAGGAGGGAGGAGAGGGAGGGATAGACTTTGGAACTCAAAATTTTAAATAAAAGTGTTAAAAAATTAGGAGGAAGCAAAAAGAAAGAAAACAGTCAACCAAATGTAATATTTGCAATTTGGCTGTCCAGAAATCTCATATCATCACTGTCCAGCTACTTTAACATTAACACAATCAGAATAAGCACTTGTGAAATGAACAGCCTGACTGAGTTAAATTCATCAGAGCAATCTGATAAAATTCTCAGAATCTTGACTTTCTAATGACTGGCTGGACTTGGGGGAGTGACCCACCAACTGTTATTGGGTTGATTCAGTCAAGTTGTAAAAACACATTCCCTAAATTAGCTTTTCCAGTCTCCCTGGGCAGTTTGCACTGTGTTTTCCTCAGACTTCGTAGCAGTTTCACTACCTCTCTTGCAGCCCAATTCATTCTCGGGTAAAGTAGGAAAAATTACAGAATGTAAATCAATTTGACTTTATAAGTAGTCATTTTCTTTAAATAATTCCTCTGCAAAATTCATCTGAAATGGCTTTTGTTTATGTAACAGAAATGGGCAAAGCAAGTGATAGAAGGGCTGGTGAGTTAAGTGGGCTTTGTTTATATGGTAAAGGGGCTGGTAAATGAACAGGGAACCATACTTCATGCCCCTCTTGGAACATGGCCTTCTTCCAAAATATTCTTCAATTTTAATCCCTTTGGAATGTCTTTATCCTGTGTATCTGCACTATAGTGGCAACACATTTTTAACATTTCTCTAAGTGGTTTGGATTCTTTCCCCTTTCTCCCCCCACCTCCAGTTTTTCTTTTTCTTTTTCTTCTTTTTTTGTACTGAACTCTGTGAGGTTCCTGAGAGCCAGACATTCTATTTAAATATCTGAGAATCATTGCACATCTGCAGACTGGAGAAAAACATCATTGATGAAGTTCAAATGTTAAAAGTGGTTGACAATTCCTTGAAAATAGGGATTATGTCTTATGCTTTTTTGTATCTAATGATATCTTATGATAAATTGAAATCTTTTAGACTTGAGAGTCTATCTATTGGGGAAACCAGGATGGAGAAGTATTGCTGTCATTTGATAAGAAGACTTAGGGAGAGGAGAGGGAAAAGGAATAAGCATTTTATGTAGCACCTACTATGTGGTAGGCACTATGCTAAGTACTTTACAAATATAACCTCCCTGGGAGATAGGTGTTTTTATTATCCCCGTTTTACAGTTGAAGAAACTGAGTCAGAGTTTATATGACTTGCCCAGGGACACACAGCCTGTACGTATCTGAGTCTGCATTTGAATTCAGGTCTTCCTATCTCCAGGCCCATTGCTGTACTACCACCAACTGCCAGACTAGACTGAGAGCAGACTCATTTTATTTCTTGTGCTGTTAGTGGACACTGTACAATTCACATTCACTGTTCACCTGACGTTCCAATAAGCTGAAGCCGTTGGTAGAATCTATGGCACAGACATAAATGGTGTCTTTTGAAAAGGAATCAGGCCCATTTCTATAGTGCCTTAATATCAACAAAGCACTTTCCTCCCTCCCAACCACTCTGTGCTAGGTAGGTAATGTAATGCACCTATTTTGTCCCATTGGGTGTGAAAAGACTGAGATACAGAAAGTATAAATGATTATGACTTCTTCAAGCACAGAGCATGGAGCGTGGGGAATGAACCTCTGACTCCGAATCTAATCTGCTTTTTATTATACCAATTCAACCTAAATTCATTAGGTCTTTAAGATGATCTTCCATTATAGTAAAGAGAGATGGCACTGAACCATATACTCAATCAGTTGTCCTTTTAATTGAGAGATTTATTTGCAGAATAGCCAATCAAATTTAAGGTAACAACATAATCTGTGGTTGTGGAATGGTGTTTTCCCTGGACAAAGCTACCTGGCTTCTGTGGGAGACAAACCCATGGCCTCAGCCTCATTAGCTAGATTCCACTTAGTATGAATAACGAATCCTACTGACGTGCAGGTAGGAGGGTAGAAAGGAGCAGGTAGGTGACATAGTGGACAGAGCATCAGACCTGGAGTCAGAAATACTAATTTTCATGAGTTTAAATCTGGGCTCCAAACTTACTAGCTGTGTGACTTTGGGCAAGTCACTTAAACTCCTTTTGCCTCAGTTTCTTCATCTATAAAATGAGCTTGAGAGGGAAATAGCAAATCATTCTAGTATCTCTGCCAAGAAAACCCCAAATGGAGTCATGGAGAATGGATCATGACTAAACAACAACAGCCATATGAAGCAGTCACATTATTTGAATTTGCATTGCATATTTCCATTGGGCTGGGACCAATTATTGTATTCTACATATGTTTATAACTGAATAGTATAAACTTGAATATTTGTGAACATTTCATGGGATTCTTTATTCACACTGATCTGAACCTAACTGTAGTTTAATTCATTTCAAAAAACATTTGTTAGAGGCACTGCACAAGTCATACAAAAACAAAGACGAAACATACAAAGACAAAAATTTCCCAGCCTTCAAGGATCTAATATTCTATTGGATAATAATAATTGATAATAGCTAGCATATAGATAGAGCTTCTATCTATAGGTCCATTTTACAGATGAGAAAACTGAAACCGATAAGTGTTTGAGGCAAGATTTGGACTCACATCTTCCTGGACTCCAAGTCTAGTACTTTTACCTGTTCTTTTATCAGCTAGATATCACATAGATAGAACACGTAAACAAAAAGTAATCAAAGATAATTTCAGGAAGGATAGAACACCACCAGTTTGGAGCTGTCAGAAGAGGTTTTCTAGCAGAGGTGCCATCTTTGGTGAACTGTGAAGGAAGCTAAGGAAGGATCCTAAGTTTTGGAGGTAAGGGGCACATTCCAGGCACGGTAGACTGACTATGCAAAGGCACCAACCCAACTAAATGTCTTAGCCAATGGAATCTCTTGCCCCTAATGCATTTTTTTGTCAATTCTGCCTCCCCAGGTGCCAGTAATAGAAAATACATTTGCCCCATGATAACCTTATAGATTCAGATACCCATTTCATAGTAGCCAGCCATGTATGATCCTTTGGGAAGCAACGTGTGAATAGAAATGATTGTATTGCCTTGCCTCTCCACTTGGGTTCGTAGTTCAGTGTCATTCAGAGAAGATAGTTTTCCAACAGTGAAACAGCCTATGTTTCAGAGGTCCTTAGGGAAGTACTGGTGATTGTCCACATTTGTCTCTTGCTATTGTATTCTTGAAAACATTCCCAAACAAATAAAACTGGATGCAGAGAAAATGAGAGGAGAGAAGAAAAATAGTATTCTAAATGCTGAACAGTTCTCTCTTGATGGACTATGGCTGAATATGCCAGCTGGCCACAGGGTTGACTCCTGGCCATGCATACTTTGGGGAAGGCTCATGTAATTCATGGGATCGTTTACACTGAATTGCAGCAACTTAATTGTTCTAAAACTGGCAAAGATTTTCTTGGTTACTTAATGCTCACCTTGCTTAGTCATCTCTATAGAAGGTGTGAACAGCATAGTTTGAGTGTGAAAAAACTGGACCATCTGAAGGTGTTTCCAGTTAGTCCAAGAAATAAGAAGGTATCATTTGTCAGGAACTTAGCAGGTGGAGACAAGCTGCGTGGTTGTCCAGGCTGATACCCTTGATGCTTCAATATTTTTGGGGCACTCCATTTGTTAGGAATAAAAATGCTGCTGCTATTTTGATATAATAGAATCCCTCCTTTTCAGAGGTGGTGGCTGCCCCAAATATAGTGAGAGGGATGTTCTATGAGGCCACTGTCAGAAGATTTATCTTAAGTCAGAAAGTTATAGCTAAAAGTCAGCTCATTTTATGGATGATGAAATGGATGTCCAGAAAAGCTGTAACTTGACTAAGGTCGAAGGAACATGAATGTAGAACTGGTAGGAACCTTTGAAGCCTATCTAGTCCAACCATCTCATTACAGATGAGGAAACTGAGGTTTAGTAGGTTTGAGGAAGGATTCAAACCCAAGTCGTCTGAATATACATCTAATACATCACATTAATCATCTGTCTTCTTTGTTTTTGTTGTTTTAACAGACTTGCCCTCCAAATTACCATGAGGACTGAAAAGTAGTCACACAAGTTTATTGGCCCCTGTCATCAAATGCATTTCTAAGATAGAGGGAGTTTTCCCAGAGATATCAGACTTTAGAACACGAAGTTTCCCATTTCGTTCTTTGTAGGATTGCCCAGAGCTACCTGGCCAGCTTACTGTGGGGGGAGAGGAGAATTGGAGGAGGGAGGGTAGGAGAGAGCAAGGACGATAAAGGTCATCCAACCAATGAGCAGGCCTTCATTCCTGAGAAGGGGGAGGTTCCCAAGGATACATCAAGAATGGAGCCTTATGTTTCTAATTACTGAGCATGCCTGGAGAGCAAAATCAGGCAACACTTTCTTTGGACTGATGGAAGCATTTAAATCAGAACTGAATGTCAGGACAAAAGGCTGTCAGTGTTTTCTAATTGTGATGAGGGAGTGGTGAGGAGCCTCCCAAGGCTATGGGAGTTTGAGCTGTTTCAAATATGCCCTGATTCTCTACTTTTCTTATTCTTCATCTGCCTTCTTTCTATCCCTATATCACTCTTCCTTCCCATGAACTATAGGCTCATGGATTTAGAACTGCAAGGGACCTCAGAGCCTTAATCTTCTCATGTTATAGATAGGGAAACTGAGACTCAAAGAGATTAAGTGACCTGCCTGAGGTCATACACTGAAACATTGATCATTAATGAGTAATAAAGCCTTCTTTACATTTCTGCAGTATCTGAACTATTGAGTACCTTCTTGTTCTACATACTCTGTCTCTCTGGGTTTTCATCAAACAGCTGCTGTCCCTTGCTTCTCCCTCTCATCTCCTTGATTTCCTTTGCTTGATCATTATCCCCCTCCTATCACCTAACCATGACTGTTTCCCCAGGCTTAGTCCTGGGTCTTCTTCTGTCTTGTCGTGCTTTCTTCAGTGATCATGTCAGCTCCTGTGGATTCATTTATCAAATGCTCAGATGATTATACCCAGATCGAGACACCCAACTCTGCGCTCTTTCCTGAATTTCAGTTCTGTATCTCCAGTAGATATTTCTAACTGGATGTATCTTATTCAGATTACACAGAAAATCTCATGCCCTAAGGCATTGAAAGAGCCAGCTACGCTCTCTGCCCAATCATTTTCAACATACAAGAGAAGAACTCATTTCATTCCAGGAAACCCATATATCTCAAAGAAGAATTGACTCTACTCTCAATAAAGTGTTGATCTGTCTCAAAAGTTAGTGAATTAATTAATTCTTCTCTATAACTATTTATTGAGCTGGTAGTAATTGCAAGGCATTGTGGGAGTATAAATTGTATAAAGTTGAGTGACTGCCCTTAAGGCAATCTACTGGGGGAGAAGAAATAGCAATAAGCCACATAAATTTGTTGTTGAGTCATTTCAGTCATGTATGACTCTTTGTGACCCCATTTTGGATTTTCCTGGTAAAGATACTAGAGCGATTTGTCATTTCCTTTTCTAGCTCATTTTATGGATGAGGAAACTGAAGCAAATAGGGTTAAGTGACTTGCTTTGGATAACAACTTGTAAGTGTGGGAAACTGGATTTGAGCTCAGGTCATCCCCATTCCAAGCCTGGTACTCTATCCACTGAGTCACTTAACTCCCCATGTAAATAACTATAACATCATTAAGTTTCAGAAGTCTCCATAGAATATTACATAAGACATCATATTTCACATAATATCAGTAACATGAAATTAGATGTTTTTGGATGAAATCTGTGCTCTGTCCCCAAACCCCACAAATTCCAAGATTTGTACATGCTTGATCCCAAGGAGACAAATTTATTAAAATTCCACTGAAGAGTCATAGCTGAGTGACTTGCTCCATCAGCTCAGCTAGGTCTAGAATTTGAGTATTTTTCACACTAATTTATTGCATTGAATTGAATGTACATATTTGATTTGGGGCTGCCAGGTGGTGCACCAGTGCAGGAGTCAGGAGGACCTGAGTTCAAATCTCACCTCAGACACTTAGCACTCACTAGCTATATGGCCTTGGGCAAGTCACTTAACCCTAACTGCTTCATCCTGGGTCATCTCCAGTCATCCTGATGAATATCTGGTCACTGGATTCAGATGGCTCTGGAGGAGAAGTGAGACTGCACAACTCTCCTTCACTCAAAACAAAGTCAAGTGCAAGTCATGTCATCATTTCTCTGATAACATGGTCTTCTTCAGCAATGAAGGACAAACACACACACACATATTTGATTTACATTTTGTTGTTTAACAAATATGTTAAATGTGGGGTTTGTTATATCAAGGGAGCTTTATTTCAGAATAATCTAGTTTAGATTTTAAGCTTAAATTCTTGGCTTCTAGATCCATGTCTTTAATTTGCTTTATATTTGGGATACAGCACTGTGCATGGAGTTAAGAAAACCCGAGTTCAAATTCCACCTCAACACTTACTAACTGTGCAACCTTGGGCAAAACTCTGTTTGCCTCAGTTTCCTCAACTGTAAAATGGGGATGATAATAACACTTACCTCCAAGAATATAAATTATATAACATGTAAATGTTAGCTATTATCATAAATATTATTTTTGTTAATTACTGTAAACGTACCTGAATGATCTGCACAAAGATTAGAGTGATTAAAGTGATTAAAGATAAATAAAATGGTTTCCTTCATCATCAACAGGGCATGCATTTTTGTTTTCCAGTTAAGTTATTTTCCACTTGACTATACCTTTTCAGTTAGTCTTCCTCTTGTGACCAATGTCAAGCATTAGTGGGACAGCTGACAGTTGAGAGGATGGTGGGATAGCTTAGGCTGGACAACATTCACTAACCTAGTTGGAAATTGAACCCCATATGCAGTTACGCTGGTCTCGGAGCCAGAAAACCTGAATTCAGCTCCTATTTCTACCAGCCCTAACTGTATGACTCTAGTCATTACTTCCCTGAGATTTGATTTCCTCATTTGTAGTAATGGCTCAGTTTGGTCCTTGTATCTAGAAGAACTCATTCCATATTTTGAGGATCATAGGTTTAGAGCTGCAGTGTGGTTACTCTGTCTCTTCTGGGACTTGGAACAGACAATATTTCTCATTTGAAATGTAATCCCGTTTCATACTCAGTCTGTCCTCAACTTCCCCTGCATTGGCAAAAGCTTCCACTCTGACTTGAGCTCACTTTACCCCAGTCCTCCTACCACTGACAGGCCACAGCCCTCCCACTCTGCCAGTGAATGGGACAATGGTAACAACGGCCAGCTGGCTGAAAAGACTGGATGAAAGCCCCGAGCATGTATGCCCCAAGCAGGAGAACCTTGGTTGTAGTTATTTGTATGTGGTTCTGATCTTCCCTCCCATACTGTAAGCTACTTAAAGGCAGGGATCCTTCTTACAGAGGGAAAAGAACACTACTCTGTGTGTGTGTTTTGGAAATCAAATGGTCAGAAAGCCTTGATTCTGTTCTAGACTCCTCCACCTTTTGGTTATGTGACTTTGGATAGGTCACTTAACTTCTCTGGGACAGTTTCTTCATCTGGAAAGTAAGCAGAGAACTCCCTGCCCTGCCCAGTTTTTGTTTTATTTTTTATTTAATTTCTGCTCCATTGTTCTACCATCCCTGCCTTCAAGTTATTTCCCAGATTTAGTGGTGTAATGATTAGAGCCCTAGAATTAGTAACAGGAAGACCTGAGCTGGAATCCTACACTTCCCCCCACCTAATTCCCAACTCATCTGCTTCTCCCTCTCTGCCTTGTCCTACTTCTCTCAAGTTTTCTTAGCTCATCTCAGCTCTACAGGTAGCACCTCCCACTCCCATTAAAAAAAAAAAATTCTACCTCAGACACTGTGAGACCCTGTGTAACAACCTCTCAACCTCAGTTTTCTCATTCATAAAGTGGATTAAATGAGATATGTTAAGCTCTCTCTAAACCTTAAAATAATATATAAAAGTTAGCTATCATCTTCATTATTATATACCCGAAAATAACTATGTCCTACCCATAGTTGATACCTAATAAATGTTTGTTGCAGTTGTTTACCTTGGGGTGGCAAAGTGAGTATCAAACAACACTTGGAGACTTCAGTATTTCAGGGATTTGCAATTTCATCCATATAGGGCTCACAACTCCTCAACAACTTCAGTGAATGGTCTCAGAGAATTGTTAGGGTAGAACAATTCATCACCTAACCGCCAACCCAATGAAAAACTCCTCTGAAACTAGCCAGGCTGATCAGCAGGCACAGTCAGTCTGTTCTAGAGCCCATGCTTGAACCAATTCTCATTTAGTAGGATGTGCCAGATCTTATGATTCACTGGCACAGCTTTAAACAACTCAGGGTAACTAGCGTGCCATAATGACATGTCAGAGGAGTATTTTAGTGTAAGAAAACAACGTATGTAAAAACACATTGGAAATGATCACGTTCTGTACAAAATGAATGGTCTTATCTCCTCTGGGTTTTTGTGCAATGCTCTGAACACAGTACAGTCTTAAGATTAGGGAATTTTACTGTTGAAGAGGCCTTAGAGGTTATCTAGTTCTCTTGTCCAGAGAAGAAATCATCTTTACAACGTCCTGAGAGCTGGTTATCCAGGCCTCGCTAGCATATTTCTCCAGGTGGGAAAATCCAATAATTTATGAGGCAGCTCATTACATTGTTGGAAAATTCTAAGGGTGTCAGGACTCTGGTTCTTATTAGACCCTCATTTCTACCTTGGAAGAGATACTTCTTAATGGATATTTCTATGCTTAGAAAAAGGAAGGGAAAGAAGGAGGAAGAGGAGAGGAGAAAATAATGGAGGAGGGGGAGGAGAGAAAAGGCAATAAGAGAAGGGGGAGGAAGAGGAGGAGACAGGGAGGAGAGGAAGAAATTTATAACTTGTGTTCCTTGAGTCACACAAGATTTGGTGGTATTTACACTCCTGATTGATACCCTTTTCTGTCATTATGGATGTCATTTAAACTTATGAAGGAAGGAAGGAAAGAAAGAAAGAAGGGAGGCAGGGAGGAAGAAAGGAAGGAAAGAAGGAAAAAATATATATATATATATGTGTGTGTGTGTGTGTGTGTGTGTGTGTGTGTGTGTGTGTGTGTACATATATAAAATTTCTATGTGTGAGTGATTTCCCCATGTTAGTCTTTACTCAATGAGGATATTTTTTCCTTCCTCCATCTGACCACTTCTGCCCAGCTTCCTGCCCTCTGGAGTTGGGAAAAATCTTAACTAGCCTTCAATATTTAGGAGAATGCGTTGATTCCTCCCTCAGCCATCCTGGAGCATTTGTAACCTCTACAGCTAGCAAAATCCCATAAGTTTCAAAAGCATATCAATTAAAATAATCTACTAAAAGATCACTAAAAGGAAGTCTAAATTTGCCTAATGGGAGAAACCAATTATGTTCCTAGAGGTGAGACAATGGAAAATACTAGCGATAAGATAATGAGGTGAAGGGGTAGGGTGGGGTTTACAAGGATGGAATACACCGAGGCACAGTCTTTCAGATGTTCTGCTCTATTGTTTTTCTTTTTTTTTCTTTTTCACAAGGGAGGGTTCAATTAGACAAAAGGTATCGAGAAAGCTTCTTTTCTCCCCTCTTCTTTGTTCTTTATTAAAAAGGATAACTCTCTGGGAGAGGCCGGGGAAAAGTATAATGGGACATACAGGGTTAAAAGCTGTAAATAAAAATGTGTTTTGTAATAAGGAAAAGCTTAATATAAATATAAAAATATTATTTTTTAGAAGCCACCCAAAGCCACTTAACACATGGGTCCTGCTAATTATGAACCTCCCCAAGGATCAGAATCATAGGTCAGATATGGGTTAGAAAATGAGCATTTACCAAGGGCTAAGTATTGTGGGCAATGGGATCCAGATGTAGAGCTGGAAAGGATCTTAGAGACATCTTAGTCCAGTCCCTTTATTTTACAAATGAGGAAACTGAGAAGAGTGATTAAATGACTAGTCCAAACTCCCTTTCACTAACACAAAGAGGAATCAGTAGATGAATGGATTTGAATTCAGGTCTCATGAACCCAAATCTACCGTTCTTTTCACTGTTCTTGAGCACACACTATAATCTTAGGAAGCCAAAATATTTAAAATACTCAGATCTCACATGACCATAAGCCAATGTGGCCAATTCTTATGGAAGACCTTCTATCATACATGTGAAGAAAAAGGCCTAGAAAGTTAATGGAAGTAGTGCTAATTTATAAAAGTGTGAAAAGTTAATTTGTAGTGAAATGTACTACAAATGAAAGGAAAATCAAAAATTGCTGCCTCCCAGCTCCTCACCCAGTGCCATTTTGCAGATTTTATACCCTTACTAAGCCAAATATCCTGAGAAGACAATTCCCCCCACAAATACAATCCCATAAAGTCTTATTAATACAGTGTTAGTTTTGACAAACGTGTGATTGGGCAATTTTGCTTTTTTCTTTCTTTTTTTTAAGAAGCACAGTCCTCTGGAACAAGATTATAAAGGGGAAGGTGAAACTCAAGCCAAACTGTATGCTAGCTTTCACATGTTTATTTGGTTTTGAGTCCCAAATGAACCATCCCGTTTAGGAAAGAGCAAAACTGTTTGATAAATTGAATTTTTTTAGAGTACAAAAGTTCATTTTCAGCAGTCACATTGAGAGCCCTGCCAAATTTGCTATTCCCACTGAAAATACCATTTTAATGAAAATGTTGTGGTCAGTTTATATTCTGTCAGCAAAGTTTTCAAATTACTTTATAGATACTGATAAGTCAACAATAATGTCTACCTGTTACGTGCAGAGTGCCTACCCCCAGGACACAGACCTCATGGAGTACTAAAAGGAAGATAGAATCCTGCCCATTTGACCCAGAAAAGGAATCATAGAAAAATAAAATGAAAATTGTGTTGTTCAAGCAGACAAAAATCAACTTAACACTTATTTATTGAACACATTTAGTGAAAGTATATTTACGTAGCTCATATATTCGTACATTTTATATTATATACATATATATGTATATATATTACACATACATATTTAGTAGGGGAAATCCAGGCCTGGGTGTAATTGTGGAGAAAGGGAGAGGAGAGTTAGTGATTGGTAAGTTGAAATGAGTGAATAAAAATAGTGGCTGTAGAGAATATGCTAAGGAGCCAGTCAGAGATAAATAAGGAGATTGCCTAACAGAGTGGTCACATTCAAAAGTATGACAAATGTGTAATGTCACATGTCAGCAAGATCAGAGACTTTTCTTCAGCTGTATTCTAAGGCTTCATAGCAAAAAAATACAGCTAGAGATGGCAATAGGCATGATCAGACCCTAACCTCCCAACAAAAAGGATTGACTAAGACATTAATGAGACATCCTTTTCCATTTGTAAAATGGAGGATTATCCTATTTGCCTTACCCATCTCATGAGGTTGGTATGAAGAAAAATGTTTGTACACATTAAAGCAGTACAGAAAAGTAAATAATAGTTATTGTTATTCTTTGTGGCTAACCATGAAGTGTGGTCTGTGCAGAGTCAAGTATAGCCAAGAAGGGAGTGTATGAATTGGGAGAAAATTACATTGAACGCAGAGAACCAGTTATGTGTGTGTGTGTGTGTGTGTGTGTGTGTGTGTGTGTGTGTGAGAGAGAGAGAGAGAGAGAGAGAGAGAGAGAGAGGGTGAGAGAGAGAGAGAGAGAGACAGAGGGGAAGGGAGGGTAGGAAGAAAGGGGAGAGGGAAATTAAGGAAAGTAGAAAAGGCAGAAAGTAATGCATTTGTGATGGAGAGAAATCTCCAAAGTTCTGGGTCCTGGAGAGGGAAGACTGTGATGATCTAGCCTAAACTGTGGCCACATGCTGGTTTATGGTTAATGCAGTGTAGATCTGGATCTTTGGAATCAAGGAAATAGAGAAAGCATGATGCAACAGTTAGTGTAAGCCCCCAGTGTGGGCGGTAAAATTGCCTAGGACAATGGAGAGAAAGAACATTGAAGTCACCAAAAGATAAGGATGTGAGTCTAGAAGAACAGTAAAAAATGGTGATTTAGAGAGTGTAGCATAGAGGAATGGGGGAGCGTTGGACTACAAATTATGAGAATTTGAGGGGAAGGGCATTTGTTACATCTCCAATTAACACTAAGACTGTAGAACAAGCCAATGATCTCTCTTAACCTATTTAGTTGAGGGATTGGGAGATCACACCTCTCTGAGAGAGGGCAATGGAGGTTATGATGTGTAGAGAAAAACAGTAATCCCACAAAGTCAAGGAAATGGTTACAGTGGAGGGAAGAGAAAGATAGGAGAAGCAAGGGATGAGAAAAGAGAAATTGGTTTAGGATAAAAGCATTTACCAACAAAACTACAAAGGACATCTTATGTGACACAATGTCAGAAGGTAGTACACAAGTGGCAGTGAATATGATGAATAAATGGAAAAAATCAAATTAAGTGCTCATTATATGTAAATTGCTGTACCAAGCACAGAAGATAGAAGTCAAGCTTCCTTTTCTCAAAGAGCTCATATTCTAATGAGGGGGGAGAACAACCACACAGGAGTCAGGGACTACAGTCCCTGAAGAGGTTGTTTTTAGGGCATACAATCATAGGATCATAGATTTAGATCTGGAAGAGATATTAGAGGTGATCCATTTACAGATGAGAAAACTGAGGCTGAGAGAGGTGGAGTGACTTGCCCAGGGTAATAGAGCTAGTAAGTGTCTGAGGTAGGATGTCACATCTCCATGAGGATTGCTGCCCTGTACAGTGGCTGTAGGGATTGGGCTACAAACAGATCCAATGGCTAGGGTCAGGGGAAAGGGACACTGCTATTTCCAAGGCTCTTAGGTTTACCTGGACATTGGTGACTGTTAGTGTTGATTGTGGCTGAATGAATGGCCCCTTTTCACAAGAATTCCTTATGTTGTCATCGGTGATGATGGCTGCCAATGACGATGATAATAGGTAGATATCCGCAAGATCCATTCCATTCAACAAACACTTATTAAGCACCTACCATGTGCAGAGAATTGTATTTTCCTATAAGGGAAATGACAAAGATCATTGAGACATTACACATAAAATCTGGATGAGGATAAGGCATATAGATAGATAGATAGATAGATAGATAGATAGATAGATAGATAGATAGATAGATAGATAGATAGATAGATAGATATAGATAGATACATATAGATATATAATTGTACTACTAAATAAAATAAGATGAAAGCATAGGGATATATAATGATATAATGGTAGGCTTATGATGATAATACCTGTCTCTAGGAAGGTAGATTTACTCCTGCAAAGAGAGATCAGAGAAGGCTTTATAAAGGATGTAGAATTTTATCTCTATTTTTAAAATGGTCAAAGAACCATTTCAAACTTATCATAAACCAGTCACAAAAACAAATGTCCAGAGGTGGAAAGTAAAAAACCTAAATGGGAAATAGTGAGCAATCCAGTTCATGATGGAACATAGAGTAAGATGCTGCTGCAAAGGTAAGATAACATTGTTGTATATTGTCATTTCAGATTCTTCATGACCCCATTTAGGGTTTTCTTGGTAGAGATCCTGGAATGGTTTGCCATTTCCTTCTCCAGTTCATTTTTCAGATGGGGAAACTGAGGCAAACTGTTAAAGTGACCAACTAGGAAGTGTCTGAAGCCAGATTTGAACTTAGGGAGATGTGTCTTCCTGACTCTAGGGTCGGCACTCTGTCCACTGTACTACCCAGAAGCCTAGGATAACGTCAGATTATGAGAAACCTTGATTACTGAGCTAAGGAATTCGGACTTAGTTTCATAGGCAGTGGGAAGCTACTTAAAGGTACCATGATGATATGACTAAATATCTGGTAGCAGTTGGAGGCATAGGCATAGAGGTGTGAAGAGTCTATTGGAATAGTGTAGGGGCAACTAGTAATGAAGGCCTTACTGGAGCTTTGGCCGGGAGAGCAGAAAGATAGGTAGGGTGATGCAGATAAGAAACCTCAGGGGTAAGCAATTTGCCCTCTAAGTGGTACATGTAGGTAACAAGAATGATGGAGAAATTGGGGTAGGAGAAAATTGAAGTACACATTACAAGCATAAGACAGGAAGAAATGAGATGATAGGCTGAAATTACCAGTGTTCCAGATAGAATCAAAAAGATCAAATTCACTGGGATGAGGACAAGGGGACGGGAGTTTATGAATAAACACTGAGATAAACACATCGTTATAGCTTTCCACAAGTAATGTTTGTATGGCAGACTTTCAACCGTGGGTGCAGGCAAGAGGTACCAAATGCAAGGATATGATGTCCAATATCTTAAGTGACTCTGTGACTCAGAGACTCGAATTACCCCTTTGTGACCACTGACTTGTGTGGTCCAAATGGTCCGAGGGTAGTCTTTGTGGCTGTCTTGACAAGCCAACTAAAATATGGTACTCTTGTTCGTTGGTTTTGGGGGTTTTTTAGCCATCATCACAGCTGAATTAAATTCAATTAAATAATAGCATGGTCAGTCCCATCCATTTGTTGGGCTAGATCAAGTGTTCATCGTGGTTGTTTCACTGGGCGATGATTTGAGAAGCCCTTCAAGAGGGCTACCTCCAGGTGTCTGAAGGAGTATCATATGGAAGATACCCTAGACTTAGTCCCCTTGTCCCCCTCCCCCAAGAATGACTAAGAACTGTTGGTGGAAGTCGTTAGAAAAGGCATATTTCAGTACAATGTAAGGAGGATCTTTCAAACAATCAGATGTCCCTGGAAGTAGAATGAGCTAACCAGGAGAGAGTGGGTTTTCCATCCCTGGAAATCTTTAAGCAACGGTTGGACGATTGCTTCTCAGAGATATTATAGAGATATTCTTAGTCATGGTGTAGATTGAATTAAAGGACTCCTAGAACTCTGAGATTCCATGATTCTGATTGTCAGTTAGCCAGTGCTGTAACCTACCAGGAATCCATGCAAATGAACTAGCAGACCTAGGCTGTGCCCCCATTTCTTTCTCTTGCGTGTAGACTGAGTATGTTAGGATATATTCACTTGGAGCCACTGCTGACTCTCCACCCCCATCAGATATCATCAATTGCCTGTTTCCCATCTCAGAACTTAGACCAACTCTTCTGGTTTGTGATACTGCAACATAGAACCCTAAGAAAGATAAGAAACTTAAGGCATTAGAGATGCAAAGATTAAAAAAAATGACAATCCTTGTTCCTGGTCAGACAGATTTATCAATTCCTGTTATTCACTTGATCTGTAAGTTTTGAAGTATGACCTCCCTTTGAAATTGCCATTAACTGATGAATGACTGTTCATAGTTCTGCAACCGCTCTACCCTCAAACCTCCAAAGGCTCTACTGCGAAGGTGATAATCACAGTAGCCCACAGGTGAAAATTCTATGGGTTTTAAGGCATATAACAATGGGGGTCAGATAAAATAAAGTTGCAGACTGATATGGTCCTAAGTTTAGAGACTCTCTGTCCCTTCCATTAACGTATCAGAAACAGAATTTGCTATAGCAATTTTTCATTATGTGAAGGGTAGGATGGAGAAAAAAAGGGTAGAAAAGGAAAATATTAGAATTTTAATCCTTGACACAGATTTACGGGGGAAATGTATTGGCAATAAGGACATTTCTTCTCATTTGAAGAAAATATGACATGCAAAAACCTAAATGTAATAAACATAAATTAATATGTGCTTATTGGCATCACAAAAATGTGATACTTTATGTGTTACTTTACAAAGGGAATCATTTTTAAGTAGCAAATCTCTCCAACAACATACAATTATATTTCAACATTCAGACGTTTCCAAAACTTTTCAGGAACACACCTCTTGAGTAAATTAAGACATACTTTGCATGCATGTTATATTTCTCTGATGTGTTCTTCTGTGATGTTCAGAATTTGCATTGTACAAGAAAACATCTCTGAGCTGACTTTACATCCGTTCATTGGTTCAAATACTCTTCCCTAACCAATCATCCTACCATTCTCTCCTGTTTCCTCTATTCCCATCCCCCAGTGTTTTTGGAAAGAAGCCAACACTGGTTGGGGGTAAAGAGAGGAAATGAGGGATTACTAGCTGGAGCACGGAAGCTGCTGCTCCCAAAACAGAGAAGGGTGGGGGGAGAGAAAGAAAGAATATTTAAAAGCCTCCCCAGGCAGGGCCCCTTGTACTTGGGAACCATGCCAGCAAACTTTAGGGTAGCTATGGAAAAGAAAGGAACAGGAATTAAGGTGGCCCCCACACAGGAGTCTCAGACGTACTGAAAGTCACGCTCTCATCAGCTTAGAACCTCACATACACACACACATACACCCTCTCACCCACAGAGAATGCACACAAAACAAAACATACCAGAAGACTGACACCCATATACCATTAATTCAATATTAGCTTTCCCTTCCCCAGCAGATAAATCCCACACACATACATTGAATCATATCCCAGATGAACAAAAACACATACTGTTGCACAAACCCAATAAATAGATGCATGTGTGTAAAAATGTATATGTCCACCCACGTGTGGATCTGCATGTGTCTTTCATTCTGTCTTTCATTCTTCTGTGTGTTTCTTCGATTGCCTGTTTGTCACTCCTATCCCATCCTTATTTTGTTCTCTTTAACAAACATACCTCTGCACTGTGAAAGGAAAGGGAAAGGTCTAGAATCAAAATCTTCAACACATAATCATGAGTATTTAGCTAAATGAATACATGTTTAATTATAAAATCAGAAGTCTAGGCCAATTTGCTTATGAGCCAGCCATATTTGCTATTCCATTCATTTCAGTGACTGCATCAACATAGCTCATCTGCAGTAAGTGGTAAAATATTTTAGAGATCTTTATAGAAAGAAACACTTTCTTTCCACATTATACATCTGCAAAATTTAGGATGAATATGTCTACTCGGACAAAATCGGGATGTGCTAATTAAAAGCTATGTAACTTTTAAAAAGTATCTTAGCAGTTAGACGCATTACCTTGGGTAGAGGTGGTAGGTACAAGTTTTGCATAAAGCCATGTTTTAACCTATTTACCTTACATTTAAGCACTTGGACTCCAATGAATTGATGACAACTAAGTCACAATATAATTTACTAAGTACGTAGATGGTGGAAGGTATGGGTAATTGGCAGAGTTCAATATGAATAGCGGGGAGAGGTTTGAGTAGGTGGAAAGCAAGGGAGAGGGGCCACAAGGTGCCAAAAGAGCCACGGGCCAAGTCAAAAAAGATCTTTGTGTATTAACTTCATAAGATAATGCTAGGCTTTGTGGAACAAACGTGTTCCTGAGTGACAAGTGTTAGCACCTCCATCAGAGGGCAGGCAGAAGAAATAACAGAAATACAAACTCTAACTACAGTTGCTGTCCAGTGACCAAAATGACTCATTTCAAGTTGGATGGGGAAGAAAGCAAAACCTAGTGGTTTGGATGATGTCAGTCATCCAAGCTACACAGAAATCTCACCATTCGTCATTGTCAAGCAGAAGTGGATTTCTGTCTTTACCCTACTTCGGCTTGTGATTGATATATCTATCTGGGAACTCTGCAGATTGCATGGAAATCTGAAGATTCCATGAAGGAAAGCAAATAGATGGTAATCTGTGTGTAGAGTCCCATCTCTTTCCAAGTCTGGGGAGTTAGAAAGGGGTACAGCAACCTCCCCCACCCAAAAAACAAGAGTCTTGGAGTAGGGTATGGGAGGAGGAAGAGACTGGGACTCTCTATCTAAGGAAACTGGACTTCTTGCCAATTCTGTATTCACAAAACTGTAAAGGCAACACGCTGGGAAATGCAAAGAAGCTCAGTAGCTATAACTGTCACAGTGGGCTCAGGAAACTGGTGGTCTTTCTATCTATCTCTCTAACTATTAAAAACTTGTAGAAATACATCATATATATATATATGTATATATATGTACACACATCTACCTATATACATACACATACGTATATGTATATATATAGACACATATATGTACATACACCTACATACACATATACATACATAAATATTCACACATATGCATTTATTTTTATGTGTATGTATATAAGTAGACTTATACCTATATCTATAGATAGACATATAAATCACAAATCCAGTCCCTTTCCCTGTATATATGTTTTTAAAGGAATTAATTATGAAATAAAAGGAGAGTGTTCTCCAATACAATATTTAGAATCAGAGCATCTGGGTTCACATTCCATTTGAGAGACAGTTGGTACATGTGGAGGGGGTCTTGATGACCTAGGTTCAAACCCCACCTCAGACACTTACTAACTGTGAGACCATCAAGTTCCTTAGTCTCTCTGTGCCTTGGTTTCCTCATATGTGAAATGAAGGTTAGACTAAATGGTCTCTAGGGTCCTTTTCAGCTCTAAATCTATGATCTCCGCTTTGCCAGTTCCCACCTATGTGACCCTGGGGAAAAGTCCCTGGTTCCCCTCTCTGAGCCTCAGTTTCCTCATCAGTAAAACAAGGAAGTCTGTCTAGATAATCTCTAAAGTCCCTTTTGTCCCTAAATCCTATAAACCTATGATGCTAATATTGAGCTCCAAGCTAATAATTTCAAGGTTTAAAAGATTAATTAAGAAAATAGGACAATAGCCTACAGGATTTGAAAAGAGGAGAAGGGGGACAGAACATAATCTTGAGCATGTGAGTGGTTGATTTTTTTAAGAAAATTAAAAAGAATTTAAAAAAAAGAATTAACTACACAAGAGAAAGTTCCTGACCTGGACTCCAGTGGGAAGTTTAGCTTTTTACTCTTTTCAAAGGTGCTGCCATGAGGTAGGGACTGTAGATTTTACACAGCTCCCCATTTTTTTTTATGCAGGGCAAATGGCTTGTCTCATGTGCACAGAAAGGGCTGGAAAATATTTTTTTGTGATCGGAGTGCAGCGGAGAAGTCTGGGGTTCCAGAGGAAGTGGAGGCCTCCCGCTCCACACAGGAAACAATCTCCAAGCAGGCCTTAAATGCCAGATTCCAGGCCGAGTTTAACTAACCACTGACAGCTCTGTAAACAAAGCAAGGACAAAAAGAGCCCAGCTTTCCCTTTTCTGGTAGTCATTCTGGGTTTGGGGGCTGCAGGGGAATTCTGGAATACTTGACTCCATGGCACAGAAAGCCAGGGGGAGAGGGCTTCATCTTTGAAGAGCTGGAAAGGGGAGATCTTGCTTGGAGTAAAACCCCCAAGGAGGAGGTAGGAGAGAGTAAAATCGATAGATTATATTTGTGAAAAAAAGGAAAAAGAACTGGGCTTTTTGAAACCTGGAAGAGTTTGTTCTTAATTTCACGATTTTTAAATATGCTGCTGCTTAGGTCTGTTTATTTGTGACTTCTTTGCTTGGATCCTTATTATATCGATAGTAATATAATTTCATAATTTCTCTTCCTCCATTCTCTTTCCTGATTTTTTCCCCAGGTCCTATATGTCCATCTTTCCTTTCTTGCCACTTCTCGCTTTTCTCTCCGTTGTCCTCCCATTGTCTCTGTTTACTTCTTTTAGCTTTTTCCTGTGGGAACAGCAAACTTCAAAGAGAAAAACCCTTTTCCCAGCTCTCCAGTGATTCCACAAATGTTTCAAGTAGACAAAGCTATCTTTCTCCTGAATTTCTGGATCTTTTTTTAGGGGGCGGGGCACCGCTAAACCTGAGACTTTATTTCTTTGCTGCTATGAACCGTTAACTGACGCTGACTTTAGCATGTGCTGGCAATCTTGCTTGTAAGCTCAACTCAGAAACCAGTGGGTTCCCTGCCAGGCCTCAGACATTCCTCTTCTTAATAGGAAAGGAAAATAATGAAGTGAAATAAAGCTAGAAAAGGAGAACAAATTTATGTAGGCTGGTGCTACCCTGGACCCGCTTGATATTGGAATCTTTTCCTTTGCAGAACCAGCCCTTATCTGGCCTCCCCAAGCCTGAATATAAACCATGGATGATTTCGAGCGCCGCAGAGAGCTGAGGAGGCAAAAACGTGAGGAAATGCGCCTCGAAGCAGAGAGGTAAGCAATGGGGCTTGGGAAATCCCAGCACTGTGTTAGTGAAGGGGTTGGGGGTAGTGGAACATCAGCGCTTGGTGGGGGTTGGGGGGTGCAGTGACCAGGCCTTGTGGTCTCCTCCACGCCCCCCAAGACAAGCCCTGTGGGATCACGTCTCTTTGTACTGTTTCCAGAAGCAATCTCTGAGCTCTGTGTGAACACTTACAAGTTATTCAGTAAGTTAAGGATTCAGAGAGAGGGAAATGCTTAGAAGAGACACAAGGAACAAAAGTGGTATTTTGGGCGGCAGAGGAACACTGAATGGTAGAAATGCCTGGAAAGAGCTTAAGTGTTGAAATGACAGAACAATGAGAAAGTCTGGATATCAGAGTCTTTAGGAAACATGATACAGAGATCTTCAGCCTAGCTGATGAACAGGGATCTGTCCTAGTCAGATAGTATTTTCTCTTTATTCTTGCTAGAAAAACGTATCGACTCTAGAGAAGCATAAATCTTCCAGGTTCATAGTCAATTTCATGTATGGATAAGAAGATTCTGTATCTGAGTTTTATTTAAAGAAAGCTGTATGACTCTGAGCATCATCACCACATCATATATAGTGTGTGTGTATGTGTGGGTAACATGTATATAAACACACACAAACATTTTATATACACATATGTCATATACACACATGTATATAAAATACATACACATATATTTAGATGTATATAAGGTATATAGTTGTAATTTTTTATTTCTATCTGAGAAGTAAAGCTATTATGTGAAAGTAAATGGTGAAGTGGTTTGACCAGCTAAAGTAATTTCTTCTGTCCAGAGAATAGGGTAGGTCCTCAGAAAAATAACAACAAAAGATCTGATTCCTTAAATATCATTATTTCTCACAGCATCCTTGTGAGATAGTCTGACAATAAGTATTCACAGCCTCATTTACAGATGAGAAACCTGAAGCCAAGAGTTAGTTGCTCAGGGTCTGGCCATGAGGCAGTGGTAAAACAGGAACCCAGGAGTTCTAACAGTGACAAGAGGAAGCGCTTGTTGAGGCAAAGTACATGCCCAGCATTGTGTGGGATAAGGGAGCAGGAGATGCAATCTCTACCCCGCCCCATAAGGCATTTACACGGTATTTGGTTTTCCCTTAGAAAGTAAACTCCTTGGGAGGAGGCATAAATAGTTCTGGGAGGGAGTCTGAGCCAGTAGTAAAATCAGGCAGGGGAAGTTGCTTGGGGGAGGTGGACCATAAAGGGAATAGTGAGGAGATTGGTGGGGAGAGGAGAGAAGGGCTAGCCAATGGAGAATACCCATAGCAAAAGGCACACAGAGAGGAACAAGAAAGACATTCAAAGATTATAAGAGACTTACCTGGAAAATCCTAACAACTGGGGTCGAAGACGTATTGCAAAGGGTACGTGGCACTGTGAACCAGGTGATGGAGGACCTTGACTGTCACTTTGAGGAGTTCAGATTTATTTGAAAAAACAGAGAAAAGAGGGGAGGCATCTATTTTATTTATACTCATGAACAGGCTTTTTTTTTTTTTTTGAGAAAATCCTGGCAATATTTGGAGAAGGGATAAAATAGAGTAAAGATGTTGGATATATCATCTATAGCGTTGTTGGTAACAGGCATAACATAATGAGGATTTGGACTAAGATAGGAGCCATAAAAATGAAAAAGGAGGTGACCCAAGAGACACTGTGGAAGAACAGTCAGTAAACCTTTGTGCTAGATGGATGAGGGGAGAAGGAGAAGGGAAATGAAAAGATAACTTCAAATTGCCCAAATCTAGAAAATTAAGAACAACATCGACACAAAAAATTGAGGAAATTGGGAATGGATGAAGTATTTAAAAGGCTGCAATGGAAGGAGATGATGATTTTGGTTTTCTAGTTGTTAAATTTAAGGTATCCAGAATATATCTAAATGGAAGTTTAGTGTAGGAATTTGGCAGTGGAAGATTTCAATTTTTGTCCATTAACAGGACAAAATTAGAAATGTCAATTTGGAAACCTTCAACACAGAGATTGTATTGGAAAGATTAGAGACAGGTGAAAATGAATATATTTCACATGCAAAAAATATATATAAGTATGAACTGCTAAAGGGGTAGGGGCAAGGGAGGGCTGAGAATAGAGCATTGGAAAGAAAAAGGCAAGCTATGAAAAAACAAGAAATCAGAGAACCCTGTGCCACAGTTACACAAAACAGGCATAAATGTAGGCAAGGATTTCACATCATGCTAAGATTTGAGATTTCAAGAACACAGGGATGATCTTGCATTAAGTGGATCTGATTCAGTGTTTTTGGGAAGCACACAAACCACCAGTGCACAGATTTACAGCAAAGGTAGATCACATGTACCTTTGGTTCTACTCTAGGTTTTCCTTTATATCTGACTCGGAGAAATGATGCTGGACACATAAAGGTCTCCCATAAGTGCTCCATCCAGACATAGCAGTTTGATTGATTGTTAGCTCAGTACAAGTCACCAGAGTGGCATAGTGACCAAAAAGGCTAATGCAAAGTTTGACTGATTTTTTTAGAAGTATGATGCCTAAAACAAGCATGGTAACAGTCCTACTGTGCTCTGTGCAGTTTAGACCACAAATACGGGACTGTGTTCTTTTCTAGGTGCCATATTTTGAAAGAGACATTGACTGGGGAACATCCAAAGGAGTTCAGTCAAGATGGTAGGGAAATTTGAAGAATGTACCATATGAGGAGTGATCTGTTTAATTGAATCACATTGATGTGTAACCTGGAAAAAGAATCACCATAGTTATATTCAAGTAGCTACTTAAGCAAGGTAATAGAAAGTAACTGGAAGTGCTGGTTTTAGTACCTGAAAAACTGGGTTCAAGTTTAGGCAACATATTCCTGGACTTGTCTGTTTCTCCTCCATGAAATGGGAATTCTAATAGATATGCTATCTACTTCATAGGATATTTGAGGGGAAAACAATTAAGTCTTAAAAATCTATAGAAATGCGTAGAGATGGGAGTAGAAGAAGGTTTCTTTGCTTTTGGAGAGGTCAGACATTTTAGAGAAAACACTGGACTTGCAGCTAAAAGACTTAGATTTGATTTCTACTCATCACTGACGAGCTTGATTTAGAGCACAACTTTACTTAACCTCTGCGTCTCAGTTTTCCCATCTGTAAAATGTGTACAATTATACTTGGCCTTCCAAACCCTATAGAGTTGTTTTAAGGATGAAATGAGATTAAATATATACATATATAGATATACATACCTAGGTGTGCATGCATATATGTATATGTGTATACAAACATACATATATTTATATATGTATACATATGTATATATGATACTTTATAAACCTTAAAACACTAAACAAATATAAACTATTAATAAGATAATCAGTGTAGCCCTGGAATGGATCTTGGTCCAACCTCTTCATTTTACAGAGGAGAAAACTGAAGCCAAAAGTGGTTAAGTGACTTGCCCAAGGCCCCACAAGGAGTAGCTGAGCTGGGGTTTGAACTTGGGTACCTGGAAGCTAAATCCATTGGTTCTCCTGTTGGAGTATGATTAACAGTACTACTAATAATAGATATTTGAAGCATTTCCATGTGACTGAAAGTATTAAAGGTATTTTGCTTTCCTCCAGAGGACAGAACTAGGACCAGTAGTTGAAAGGTACTGGGGAGTTAGAAGAACTTAATAGCAATGACAAGTGTCCCAAAATGCAATGTATGGCCAGCTTTAAGTTTCAGTCCTTGCACATATTCAAGCAATAACTGGATGACTATCCCTCAAGGGTATTGTTAGTAGTAGAAGTAATGTTAATCATACCTTTCTAATACCACTCTTTTTCCAACAATACAGCATGTCTCAGAATCCACAAAAATGGAAGGCTTAAAATACAGGGAAACAGAGAAACAGACAACTCTAAAATAAATTAGACTATGGTCCCATGAGGCAACACAGGATGGTGGAAAGAGCTTTGCATCTGGAGACAGGTGGTCTGGGTTTGAATCCTAGCTCTTAGACATTCTACTTGTCCGAGCTTGGTCAGACCTTTTAACTTCTCTGCCATTTGGTTCCTCTTCTATAAAATGAATGGTTTGGACTAGAATAACATTAAGGTTCTTTAAAAAAAACATAGTAAGTAAGAGCAAATAGCTATGAGTCATTCCAGGAAGGAGAGGTCCCTTTCATATTGGAAGATGAGAAGAAACATTCTATAGGAGATGATTCCTCTGCCAGGTCACAAAGGGTATCTCACTGCATCTCTTTGGGACTTTGGTCTCTGTGCATTTGCCTCTTCTTTCTCCTCTGGTCTAAACGAGTCTGTCTCCTCCAGGCAAAGCATAAGTTTGGATTGTATGTGTTTCTGTCTCTTTAAACACTCCCTGAGGGAAAGACATTCAAAACTGGGAAATGGAGTTCATCTCTACCCTTGTCCAAGGAGCTCAGGAGTGTTTGTATTATTTCTGCAAATGGTTGATAAAATTAAATATATCAAGCACTAGCAATCGATACATATAGTGAAAAGTGCTAATGTTAGGTTTCTTGTTCTTTATTCTAGATTTCTGAGGTATACAGAAAGTATTTAGGATTTGTCGTGAGCTTTTGCACAAGCATTAACATCATATGTAAGCTACTGTATGTGCTTCCTAAAGATAACTAAAAACTCAAGCAAATCTCCAAGGAGAATAAAAATCCAAGAATAAGGGTAGGATCATGAATGAGCAGAGCAGGAAGCAAGGTTAGAATAGGGTTAGGGTTGCATTATCTGAGCTAGGAAATAGTATGTGAAATGAAGTTGAGACTCTGAATCAAATAAAAATCTTTTTAAGTTTCTTTAAAAGCTTCATGTACATCTTCCAAGAAAACTAGAGGGCATTTTTTTCTCCATATGGAAATCTGAAAGTCATGCATTGTTTTGCCTGGCATTGGACTGACTTTCACAACATACATTTCTCACCTCTCTAAGAGGTGTACTCATTACATTCCCAGCCCATGCTCTACACCCCCAGTGTGAGCTCCTCATTCTGATCAGAAGAAAGACACCTTTGTAAGGCTATGTTATCAGATTCAGAAATTCACAGGCATAAATTCATAGAATGAAAACACCCTCACTGTTGTCATCTTCCATACATTTTAATGAGCTTCTGCCAGAGACAGAGGATTGTGAATTAGAAGCAAAATTCTCACGATGTTGGAAAAACAACTTTTAAAAATCCTCTGGGCATATGTAATTTACTCTCAGACGTAAGCCACTAAAACTTTTACTTAACAAATTATGATAAGTAGTTTAGTTAATAACAATATTTGGACTTTTTTCAAAGGCTATTATTCAAAACACTTACCTTCATGATAGTGAAAACAGTTTTTGTTAACTTTGTTCCAAGGGTGATATGGACAAAATAATCAGTTTATTAACTGAATTTTAAATTTAATTTTAAACAAATTATTTTAATATCAGGTAGCCAGTCTGAGAGCAATGATAAAATCTTTTTTCCTGAATTTTTTTTAACAATCTCTATTTGGGATGACTGAGGGGTAATCAAGCTTGGATGCAGAGAGATGAATTTGACGGAATCAGAGAGAATTCCCAGCCCCAAAGTTATTTAATTCTATATAGGTGTAGTCAATCCCATGCAGAAGATGCAAATATTTATGCCCTTTCTCTGAAAATAGATATCATTTTACATTGCTCTGAATTCAGAGCAAGAATGCTTATTTTGACCAATTCCTTAATAACTAGCAATCTCCTCTTTCCAACAAATAATCATAGATTAGAAGAGTCAGAATTCATTCAACAAGTCACCACCACCTCAGTGTTGTACCTAAACTTTTGGGACAAAAACATTGGAATTCCTGAGTCCCCAAAGCCTCCCCTAATCTGTTGTATTCTATTTTCACCTTAAAGTCTATTCACCACCAAACCCAAATTGAATGCAATGTACAGCCTTGGTCCAGGATAATAGATGTTGAAAAATATTTCCCTATTCTAATTTGAGAGGTAGGAGACTCTGGGAATGAAATATTGTGTACCCCTTCAGACATGGTCATTTTGTTGGTTGGTTTTGCTTAAATGTTTTTCTTTGTTACAAGAGACTGTTTGATGGCAAAGGGTGGAGGTGGGAAAGAGGCATAATAGGCAATGATGTGATGTAAAAAGTAAAATAAAATAAAAGACATCAATAATTGGCCTATACATATGAGTCAATATTTTCATAATGTATACTTGTAATACTTCAGAAATCTCCTACCTTCATTTTACTAAAAACAAATACTCTGTTTTTGTAAACATTTGTTTCCAATGTTTGGCATTCAATGTCTTTCATAACCTCACCTTGCCTGCCCCTGCCCCCCCCACCTTTCCAGTCTTCTTATACCTTATGCCTCCTCCATATACTCTTTGATCCAGTGATACTGGCCTACTTGCTGTTCCTTGAACAAGACATTCCTCTTATCTCTGGGCTTCTTCATTGACTGTCCATACCTGATATACTAGCCTTCCTCATCTCTGCCTTCTGGCTTCCCATAATCCCATCTTCTATGGGAAGCTTTTCCCAGTTTCTTTTAGTTCAAGGAAGATTCTAAAATTCTCTGTTGATTATTTCCCATTTATTCTGATTGCAGCTTATTTGTACATAGTTGTTTGAATGTAGTCTCCCTCTTAGATTGTAAGCTCCTTGATGAGAGGAACTGTCTTTTCTTCTTTATTGGTATCCTTAATGCTTAGCACAGGGCCTTGCACACAGCAGGTAATTAATAAATGCTTACTGGATGGCTGATTTCCTTGACTCAGTCAGAATTTAGGGTGGGTCTCAAGGACTCAATCATTCTCATCTCTAAAAGAGACAAGAACTAGATTTTTTTCTTTTTTTGGCCACATCCACGTCTACTTTGAATATGCAATTTATGGAGGATTTGGAAGGCAGAGGTTTATAGAGGGCAGAGTATTGGTCTTGGAATTGGGGGGACATGTGGTCATGGGCACAAAGCTTCACTTTTTTCATCTGTAAGATGGAAATGAGACTATATAATATATAGCAGATAGAGGATCGGGCTATGAGTCTGGAGAATCTAAATTCAAATCCTAGCACTGACACTATCTTTGTGACTCTCTATGGGCTTCAGGCAAATTTCTAGAATTATCTACTAAATCATCAGTAAGTTGCAATCTGCCTTTGTGGAGGAGTCCTCACACTGGGAATTCCCCTGCATTAAGGAAATCACAGATCTTTCTCATCTTTGAACATCAGAATAAAATTGACATTATAATGCATGTACTACCTACCTCATGGAATTGTCGTGAAGAAAGTATTTCATGAACCTTAAATTCCTACACAAGTAGGAAGCATCACAATTATTATTGGGGTTGATTCTCAGTCTGCTTTAATTCACCAGTAATGTTATTGGTCATATACTCGATTTAAATAACTCTTTGGTAACAAAAAAAACAGTTTTATACAATGTGATTCAAATTCACATCAGGAAAAATGTTGGTTAATTCAGTAGGAAAATACTCAGTAAAATTGGTTGTTGATGTTTTCTATTTTTCACTAAGTTGTTTTTGCTTTGTGTGTATATGAAAATAACTAGTTGAAATTTAAATAATTTAGTCAAGCCAGTTTTTTGCCACCAGGAGGCTAAAAATGGTACAAAGGAAAAAACCCACTGTATTTGAAATCAAAGCACCTGGTTTTAAGTCTCAGCTCTTTCACTACTGTGTGCCTTTGAGTAATTCACTTAGCCTCTCTTGGTCTAGTTTTCCTCATTTGCAAAACAAGGGAGGTGGACTAGATGACCTCTGAAGTTCTTTCCAGCATGTAGACACAAGAAACATTGATTTAATTCAGTCTTTCACCATAATGAAGACTGATTGTTTTACATGTGTAGTCATAGCCGCCATCTCATATGCCTGCCTAGTACTCCTTTTTTAAATTCCTTTTTCATAAACAGAAAAATAACCAAAGATCAAATTTCTCCCTTAAATCAAACAGGACTATGGATCTAATTGTCGCTGATGGTAAACTCAGTCAAAAACCTATTTTGCTTATCTTTTCTGTAATTGGACTTAAAATTAGGCAATCAATCCCCTTGATGATAGAGGTTGCCATATTATATACAGAACCACAGTATCTGAGAATGGGAAAGATTAGTCCAGTCCCTTCATTTGGAAAATGAGGAAATTGAGATCCAAATATGATTTACCCAAGGCCATATCGCCAGTTACATAGCTCCAGACTGCTCTTTCAGACCCTTCACAGTAGTCCGTGCCTCTACATAAATATTTGCCAAATTGAATTGATTGGGTGGTTGACCAAACTGGAATTGATAGAAATAACCACAGTTACAAAAATAGGTAATGTAGCATGCTTTTTGTAAAAATGTTTTAGGTTCACACCCTGGGGCCCTGCACTTCTAAACATTTCACCAAAGTTTGTCCTGATCAAACCACATTGAATTACGGTGCTCAGTGCTGGGTGCTACCTTTGGATAAGGACATTGATTCAACTGGAGAACACCCAGAGAAGGCCAGCCAGATTGTTTAGGGCCTTTAGTTCATCTCCTATGATCAACCAATCAACCAACAAACATTTATTAAGCACCTACTATATACTAATCCCTGTGCAAGGTGCTGTTCAATCCCAAACAAAAATGAATCTATCCCTGCCCTTAAGGATCTTACTCTATTTGGAGAGAAAAGAAAGAGCATTTATTAAGTACCTATTATTAGGTATTATATAGGTATAATAGGTATTAAGTACCTGTTATAAGCCAGATAATGTGGTAAGAACTTTACAAATACTATCTCATTGGATCCTTACAATAACTCAGTGAGATAGTTGCTAGTATTATCATCATTTTATAGCTGAGAAAACTAAGGCAGATGGAGATTAAGGGACTTGCCCAGGATCGTACACTTGCTAGTAAGTGTCTGAGATAGATTTGAACTCAGAGCCTCCTGACTAAAGTGTCTGAGATAGATTTGAACTCAGAGTTTCCTGACTTGAGGCCCAGCACTCTATCCACTATGCCCCCTAACTGCCTATGTATGAGCATCGATAAAATAAAGAAAAAATAGTTTAGGGTTGGTGGGTACTCACAAGTTGGAGGGTCAGAAGGAAATTATGAGAAGCCTTTAAATATAGCACTTTTATCTCATTTTATCTCATTTGACCCTCATAACAACCCTAGTAGTATTATTTTCTCCATTTTATAGATGAGGAAACAGAGAATGAGAAATTTTAAATAATTTTCTCAGGGTCACATAGCTAGTGCCAGAGGCAAAACTTGAACTCAGGTCTTCCTGACTCCAAAAATCCAGCACTCTCCATTGTGCCACTTTCATGCCACCCAGTTGAAAGAATGGAGTATGTTTATTCTGGGGGGTTATGGAAGGGACCTGTGGCCTTGAGGTCCCATGTTGTCCTCTAGTGGAGGCATGGTAGCTGTCTTCAAGTTTTTGAAGGGATATCTGATGGAAGAGGGATTAGTCATACTTGGTTGAACCCCAGTTTGAAGAAATTGGAGCAATAAGTAGGAACAGAGAGGTATAAGCTTGATATAAGGGGAAATCTCCTAATAAATAGTTACCCCAAAGTGTAATTGGCTGCCTTTGAAAGTAGTGTGTTTCCCCCTCATTGGAGGTCTTCATACAATAGTTGAAAGGCCACCAGTTGGGTATATATAGACAGAATTATTTTTCAGGTACCACATGGACTCTGAACTCTCTTTCAACTCCGAAATTCTGCTATTCCCGTAAATGTGCAGTTCACATTGATCTTGGGAGTTGTTTTCTTCTGTTAATGTGAGAAGATTAATAGTTTAGACTCTTAAAGAAGCCCAGAGCATTTTTCTCTATAGTGAACAAAATGAACAGAAAATAGAAGTTTTATATGTGAATAGGCAGAAAGTACAAACATTAGTAGTAAATTGCTGGGAGCTGGGGCCAAGCTCTGCTCTCCAAGCCAAAAAAGAAAAAAAAAATGTGGTGATCTGCAAAGGAAACTCCATTTTCAGCACAGCTTCTAAAGCCTCTCATTTAGCAGACACGCCTCCTTGGCTAGGCTTTTTCATACAAGGCTTAATTATGGAGATAAGTATTAAATAGAATTCTTTTTGCTTGTCAGGATTTCATTTTAGCAATGAAGCTAAACAAGGAATTCTCTCCCTCCCAAATTGGCTATTTCTTAGGCAACACAAATAAAAACAATACCAGGTTCTGTAAGTACAATCCCCACCCCACCCTACCACTTACCTTTAGGTAATAATAAAATATTATATATTATATTACATAATTATATATATATAATATATTATAATAAAATAAAAAACGCTGATTAATCACTTACTTCATGCCAGGCATTCTACTAAGGGTGGAGGATGCAAAGAAAGGCAAGTTGTCCAGGAACTCACATTCAAATGGAGGAGGCAGCTCACAAATACCTAGGTATTTACAAGATATATGCAGAGTAGGTGGAAAGCAGTCTCAGAGGGGAGGGCACTTCATCCCTACTACATGATTATAGATGCAACTCTTGTGAAGAACTACAGGTACTAGGTGAGGCAAAGCCAGGGTGGACAGTGAAGAGGGTAGCCATCGAATACCCATATTTATATGCCTCTTTGCATTTTTACTGTGCTTTCTTCACAACACTCCTATGAAGTAGGTAGGGGTACAATCATTATCATTCCCATTTTTAGATGGAGAAGTTAAGGCTAAATTTTGGTTTGGATCTAAAATTCCATGAGTGTAGGAAACTTCCTCAGGCATGGAGATCCCCTCCAAAGTACCAGCTGTACCCAGCTGGCTCAGAGACTTGCCAAGGGAACGGAGAAGTAAGTGCTTCGCCCACAATCTCACAATTTCTGTGTATCGGAAGCAGGAAAAGGAACTGAGATCTCCTTTATCTTCTGCCATATTGTTTTTCCAGAGGGAAGATGATGATGATACAACAAAGGTATACTGTCTCTCCAAAGAGTTGATGATAATAATTAATAATAATAGCCAAATATAAGATTTACAAAGCTCTTTACATATATCATTGCATCAAATCCTCGTGATGATCCAGTGAGGTAGGAGCTATGAACATTCCCATGTTATAGATGAGGAAACTGAACCTGAGATTAGCTGACTTGCCACAGTTACACAGGTAAATGTCTAAGAAGGAATTCAAACTCACTTCTCCTGTCTACTCTATCAACTACCCCATGCTGTCGCCCTCATAAAAACAAGAATAATTGAACATAAATAGGAGACGAAAGTCATCATCGCCATCAATAACACTTAGTAATACCAATAGCTAACAGTTATATATTGATTAGAAATTTGTAACTCTCTATATATGTATATGTACGTGGATGAGTCCAATGAAATATACATACACACATGTATATATATATATATATATATATGTATATATAAATCTGATTCTTTTGACAACCCTATAAAGGAATTGCTATTATTATTATCCACGTACAGGCATACCTTGTTTTATTGTACCAGCAAGTCTGTTGGTGCAAGTTTTTCCAAGAGCATGTGCTCACATCGTGTCTCTGTATCATGTTTTGATAATCCTTGCAATATTTCAAATATTTTCATTATTATTATATCTGTTATGGTGATCTATGATCAGGGATCTTTGTGTTACTATTGTAATTATTTTGGGGAACCACAAATCACTACCAAAGAAGGTGGTAAACTTAGGTGATAAATGTTATGTGTATTCTGACTGTTCCAATAATCAGCTGTTTCTGTCTGTCTGTCTGTCTGTCTGTCTGTCTGTCTCTCTCTCTCTCTCTCTCTCTCTCTCTCTCTCTCTCTGTCTGTCTCTTTCTCTCCCTATCCCCTGAAAAACAGTACTGAAATTAGGCCATAAAGACAATGGTCTCTAAGTGTTCAAGCAGAAGAGTCAGTGGATATGACAGGTACACAAATAAGGATGATACTAAGTAGAGGGGGTTAAGGGCAAAAAAGTGCTCGGTGAAGATTTCAGATGGAAGGGGTCCTATCCAGCTGGGGAGGATTATGGGAACCTTATTGGAAGTGGCCTCCAAGCTGGGACCTTACAGAAGACAAGGATTTTGTGGACTGAAATTGGATTTTTTTTTTAATGTACCTATGATGTCATCTGTGTTGGGAACACCCAGTAAGGAAACACCCTGGATTAATGCAGATCAGCACCTCATCTGTAACTTAAAGTGTTAAGAGTACTGCCTATAGTGAGTGGTTAAATTCCTTGCATAGAATGTGTCAGGGATAAAACCTGAAACCAGGTCCTCCTGACTCAGGGGCTGGCTCTCTAGCCACTCTTCTGAGAGTTTTTTAGAATTATTTGATTTGGAGCTTGAAAGAGACCTTGGGGAATATCTAGTCAGGTATTCTTAAATCTTTTTTTTTGTATGCTGTGGACCTTTCAGGCAGCCTGGGGGAGCCTATGGATCCCTTCTCAGACTAATGTTTTTAAATGCATAAAATAAAAAAAAATACATAAGATTACAAAGAAAAACAATATTATTGAAATACTATTATCAAAAAAAAAATTAAGTTCACAGATGCCAGATTAAAAATCCTTGATCTATTCTAATACCTTTATTTTTATGCCTGAGGAGGAAGTTGAGGCCCAGAAGGTAAGTGAAGTTAGCCCAAAGTTACAAGTAATAAGTTATTGAGCTTTGGTCTAGATGGAGTTCCTCAGTCCAAACCTAGAGTTTTTTCCAATGTTGCACATTGTTTTCATTTTTATCTTGTCAGAACTGTGCAGACATTTTACAATTCACCAGATCCCTTCTTTATAACATCTCTATGAGGTGAATAGTACAAGTTCAACCAGGTCCCAATTAGTGTAAATAATGAATCTCATTATTTGAATTCATATTGCATAGATTTCCACTAGGCTGGAACCCAAAGCTATATTTTACATAATTATAACTTCAAATAGTGTGAACCCAAATATATGTGACCACTTCATAGGATTCTTTCTTTGTAGTAATCAGGACCTATCTGTATAATTATCTCCATGCTACAGAGAAGGGAACTGTAACTGTGACTTCAACAGGAGAGATGGCTTGCAGGTTGTCAGATGGCTAGTAAGTAGCAGAACCAGGACAGGACTCAAACAAACTCAGCTCATCCAGTTCAAAGTTCAGTACCTTGTCCCATTACATGAAACTATCTCTCCTAAAATCACAACTTCAAATTTTGCTGATCCTTTAAGTAATTTTTTTTCAAATCTGAATAATTCTTCAGTTTGAACTGTGCCTTCATTTTGGAAAGGGCTTCTTTTTTTTTTAAATAGCATTTTTATTTTTTTCAATTATATGTAAAGACAATTTTGATTAATTTTTACATTTGTTTTTATAAAATTTTGAATTCCAAATTTTCCCTCACTCTCCTTCCCTCCCCTCTCTTCTTCCTAAAATATAAGCAATTTGATTTAGGTTATTTATGTGCAATCTTGTAAAACATTTCCATATTAGTCATATTATGAAAGAAGAAACAGACCAAAAGGAAACACGCACGCGTGCGCGCACACACACACAGTGAAAATAATATGCTTCTATCTGCATTCTTTCTCTGGATGTGGATAGCATTTTCCATCATGAGTCCTTTGTAATTGTCTTGGATCACTACATTGGTTAGAGAAGCTAAGTCATTCAGGGTTGATCATCACACAATGTTGCTGTTACAATGTACAATGTTCCGGTTCTGCTCACTTCACTTTGCATCAGTTCATATAAGTCTTTCCAGGTTTTTCTGAAATCATCCTATTCCTCATTTCCCCTATCAAGCAGTGAGCCCCTCCAGGACCTAGGTCAGCACACTGTCTGGCACACAGTAGGTGCTTAATCAATGCTATTGCTATTTACACTTTTTGAAATCAAAGCATCTTAGTATTGTTATAATTTCTTACAGCACAATAGTATTCCATTACATTCAGCTTGTTCAGTTATTCACCAACTGATGGACTTCCCCTCAATTTCCAACTTTTTGCCATCACCAAAGAGCTGTTATCAATATTTTTGTGCCTGTGGGTCCTTTTTCATTTTTTTATGATCTCTTTGTGATACAGCTTTAGAAGTAGTATTGCTGGATCAAAGAGTATGTGCAGTTTTATAGCCCTTTGAGCATAGTTTCAAATTACTCTCCAGAATAGTTAGATCAGCTCAAACCCACCAATAGTGTCCCAATTTTCCCACATCCTTTTGGGAACTGTTTCTTTGAGGACATGATCTAAGAGAGAGCATCTCTAAATGTTCTATCATAAGTAACTAGTTAAATGTCTTAGAGAACATCAGTTTTATGAAAGTTTAAAAATGATTTTTTTCTGCGCACACAGTTAAGTACAACTTAGGGGAAGACACATTGGACAGGGAATCAGCAGACCTAAATTCTAGGCCTGGTTCTTCCATAAATCATCTCTGTGACTTGAAGAAAATTCACATCACCTCTTGGGCCTCAGTTTCCTCATCTGTAAAATGAAGGTAACCATTGCTAAGCGTTCTATGATTCTTGGCTAAAGAGAAATGGGCTGGGGTGATACACTACTGATACAGTGCAGTCTTTGGCATCCTTTGACGAGCCAAGGCATTTTCCAGGTGATAACATTTGGTGAAATATCTTGCAGTCACTCAGTAATTAGAAATTCAGAACCCTGATATTACTGCTATCTCAGGACCCACTACTACTGCTTTCACATGCCATTCTGTACCTCGAATCTGAGAAACAGAATCCAGGAAAGAACCAATTTTGAGGAGATGGAAATTACAGACTTCACCCAACCAGTTCTTCCCTAACCAATCAGCAAACTTTTATTTTTCTTATTTAGCTAGTTGTTTCTACATCTTAAAATCTCCCTTTAATTCCTCTCCTTTGAAGGACCATAGTTACCATGGAAACAATGATGTAATCAGCATCAGTTTGGTGGCCCCCTAAGCCCAATATAAAGTTGTTATATTTGAAACTTACACTGCACTGTGTCCAGAGAATGAGTTTTATGGGATAATTTCCTCTGATAGACTGTAATATTACACATACCCACACCCTAAAATCCTCTGAAAATGAACTAGGATAGAGTGGAATCCTGCATCTAGGAAAAAGGGCAAACAAAGGTGAAGGGATTTGGGATTATTTAGCCAGAGAAAAGAAAACTGATGAATAACTTAGTAATGTCCTACCAGATTAATAAAAAGCTTTTATATGATACTGTTCTCCATTTCCTCTGCCTCACCAATGGAAATGAGTAAGCTGAAAACTGAAGCTGAAGGAATTTATGTTAGAAGAAAACCTCGACACTGGACAGTAACAGTAATACTACTACTAATAATAATGCTAGGCATTTATATTGCTCCTGCTGTATACTAGGCACTGTGCTAAGTTCTTAAGAAATAACTCATTTGATCCTCACAGCAACCCTGAGAAGTAGGTTCTGATATTATCCCCATTTTACAGTTGAGGAAAATGTGACAAACAGAAGTTAAGGGCTTAATAAAGGTCATGTAGCTCACTCCTCAAATAGGGGTTAGAAATCTATCTATGGGCTACACATAGCTCCAGGGGCTCCCTGTTGCCTCCAGGATAAAATAAAAACCCTGTTTGGCTTTTAAAGCCCTTCACAACCGGACCCCAACCTATCTTTTCAGCCTCATTGGGCATTATTTCCTCTCTAGAACTTTGCAGTCCAGTCAAACTGGCCTTTCTGTTCACACATGGTGCTTGATCTCCCATCTATACACTTTTGCACTCTTCATCCTCCTAGAATTCCTTTCTTCCTTCAAGATTTAGAACAAATCTATATAAAATCTTTCCTATTTCTCCAGCTGCAAGTGTTGTCCTACCCTAGCTGCCATATATTTAGCTACGATGTGTTTATTTTATATATGCTTATACTGGATATGTATTTATTATCTCCATCCCCACCCCCCAGTAAAATGTAACTCCTTTGAGATGTAGGGATGATTTCAGTCTTTGTATTTCTTTCCCCAGGGACTAGCAGAATGCTTACCTGGCACATAGTAGGCATCCAATAAATGCTTATGGATTGATTAGTTGACAGCTAAAGGAATAAATTGGTCTGAAATCAAAAGAATTGACTAGAGGCCCTCTGAAAGACTCTTCCTGCTCAGTGTTGTTTTAGTGTGGGTGAACACCAGCCCTAGTTCTTGTTAATGATGATGCAAGATAAAGAACACATTGATAGGGAAGTCCAGGGAAAGTCAGTAAAAGCTCAAGAAGAGAAGGTAATTCTTTATACCTTTTTCCACAGCATTGTTTTCTTCTCCCCACTTCTGTAAGAGAAAAGAGATACTGACAGTGTTTCCTTTAGGAAAGAGCATGGCATAGTCAATAGGGCTAGCCTCAGAGTCAGGAAAACCTGCATTTAATTCCCACCTTGGATAAGTGACCCTCCTCAGCAAGTTACTAAACTTCCCAATGCTCTAGGTAACTCTCTTGAGACTACAAATTGCAGAGAAACAACTGACCTGTCATGGTAAAGGTAGTTTCTTCATCTGGAAATTTCTGTATATCAATGAAATCACAGATCCAATCTCGATTCCTAATCTGGGCTCTTTAGAAAACTGGTATCTAGACTACTTTGATGGGACAAAAGACCCTTATCTATTTTTGCTTATCATAATCACACACACACACACACACACACACACCCTTGTACTTATTTAGTTAAACAAACTTTCATTATAATTATGTGTTTTAAATATTCAGGATATTTTGAGGTTCAACTGTGCAGTGGAAAAAAACAAGATAAAATTTTGTAACTTGCATCAATTGATGGACCTCTGGAGATCTTCAAGGACCATCAGGGAGTGTTCTATGGACTATACTTTGAGAATGATTGTTTTTTAACATGATGCCAATGAGGCTAATTGTCCTTAATTTAATCACCACATAATCTAGTAATAAACTTCAAGGAGAAGATTCTTCTTTAACTCTAGATTGCAAATCCATTTCCAGTTAGAAGTTTCACTAGAGGCTACCATTATTCCTAAAAGGGACAGAACCATAGAGTGTGGGTGGATTCCCCCAACCCAACCCCACTTTGCAAAAGCAATTCAAAGGATATTTCATTTATTAGCTACCTTATCTTCAAATAGGAAGGAGGGAATGTTCTTAAACCTAGCCTCCAGAAGATTAATTAATTTTTTTCATTTTTTGTTGTGATGTACTAGTATTACCAAAACACAGCTTCCAGGGAAGGCAGGGTTAAACCAGTTCCTTTCAACATGAACGTGAACTTCTGAATGTGTAAAATGAATTCTTATAGCAAGACCAACTAAATGAACTATTTACAGTAACTTCAGAAGCAGTCAAGTAAGACTTTCAATCAGAACTCATTGCAATAATAATTCTGTCATTTATTTGTTTCTATTGAATCTGACTCTTCATGACCCTATTTGGGGTTTTCTTGGCAAAGACACTAGAATGATTTGCCATTTCCTTCTCCAAATTATAATTCACAGGGCACTTTATAGTTAACAAAATTCTTTATATAGGTTATCATAATGGATCCTCACAATAGCCTTGGTAGGTTGATAGAACAAATATCATTATTCTTATTTTGTATATGAGAAAAGTAAGGCTTAGAAAGACTGATTAATTTGCCCAAGATCATACAGAGATAGTAAAGGGCCCAGATGGAATATGAACCCATGTCTTTTGACTGTAACCCTTCATCAATGTGTCTTCTCAATTAGTAAGTGGTATAACCTGGGGTTTTGGACCATTATTCATTCCACTATAACATTTTACCTTTTTTGGTCTTCTTGATTAGCCTATCAGACACTGGAAGTCTATGTTCCCTTAAAGGATTCATGATCAATGGCCTTAGGAGAGCAGAGAGAAGTGACAAACTTTCACTTAGCTGTTTAGCTTTCTGCTAAGCATCAGTTCTCAACATTTTGAAAATAGAAAAGCTATATTGGGACTGTAGATGGGTGAACTGGGAACCAGACCTGTGCCTCCAGTAGTATAGGAAAATGCAAAGGAAAGAAAGTTCTTCTCCCAATGGAGAAAGGCTGTCACTTTCTTTGTAATTTACAGTCTGGGAGAGTTGTCTACAGAGCAAGCTCAAATTGAAACAGCACCACTACATCATCACAATCCCTGTGTGGGGGCATATTGACTTAGAAAACCATGTAAGAAAATTATCCATGTTCTATTTTTATTTTTATTTATCTTGTTAAATATTTCCCAATGACAGTTTAATCTGGTCTTCCTTGGATCTCATGTTAGACACCACTGGTTAGAGCCCTCAAAGCCAGTTCAGCGCCCCCTTTGTCACATTACCTCTATGGAATTTGAGAATTCAAATTTTATTCATTTGGGCTGTGGGTTAATGTAGGCAGAGGGTAGATTCAAATGTTGTGAGACTCAGTTAACTGGGAAAATTAATAGTATGTATGAGTTTGTTCTGGCTCTGATTAAACCGCTTAAGAGAAAAAAAATTTCCTCAAAGGATCTTCATTATAAATTTCAATTTGGAAAATCACCTTACACTGTACAGATAAGAAATTAAATCATAGAGAGAATAAATGATGTGTCTAAGACTATACTGGAGAAGGAAATGGCAAACCACTCCCGTTTCTTTTCCAAGAAAACTCCCCAAAGGATCATGGAGAGACAGATATGACTGAAATATTTCAATAACATACTGGAAATAGGTGGCAGAGAAAGAATTTGAACTCACATCCTTTGAGTCCAAATCAAACATTCCTTCTACCATACCACTCTTTTCTCCTGAGTAATTAGAATCACACATTTACATATACATGATTATTAATTAGAAGTCATTCTTAACTTCACTAAAGCTGATCTTCTAATGATCCCGTAAACCTGCACAATATACTAAAATGTCAGAAGACAACATTTCTTTGAAAAATAGTATGTAATTCTAATTTTGATTAATTTATATTTTATATTTGGTTAATTTATAATTTATATAATTTATTTTATAAGCCACATTTAGTGAGGTTGGATTATATTCTTAAAGCCAGTTCTGATTGGGTATTTTTAAGTATGAGAGTTTCCTTTTCATTTAATAACTCACCACATTCATATACATTTCCTTTGTTGGAATAAGAATCTTTGTAATTTTCACATTGGCTGCTATAAATAGTGGCGATGAGCCTGTATGTTCAAGAAAGTCTCACGGGACGGTATTTTTAACTGCATACTGTTTAGAATAGGAAATTCTTCCAATGTCCATATTTTCCAGGGTGGGTTACACATCTGCACCATCTCCATTTTACCCTCCATTTTCCTGTAGGATTTAGGATTCCAGCTGATTTGTTCCAGGGAATTGCTAAAGGTTTGTTTTTATTTTTCTAAGGCTGACTTTGGTCTTTCACTACCTTGTGGGAATACTGTAGATTTCGTGGGGCTCTCCAAATGAAAGCTGGATAACTCCCTGAGCTGTCACCAGAAATTGAGTAATGAATGAGGCCTTTATTTCTTGAGCTCAGGGAGCGCCTGCCTCGGCTTAGAATAACAGTGGTCAATCCATTTTCTACCCCCACAGAAAATCTTACACCCAGCTGGCAGGTTTTTCTGAGGCACTCTTGAGACTAATGTGGAAAATAACTGAGCTAGGAACTAACCAAGACACAGGTACGGTCACCGTGGTGTTTCAAGGACAAGAGGCATCTCCAGGCATAATCACGTTACATCCTTCCCATGATGCTATTGGCAGTAAGGGTTGATGTTAGCCTCTTCCCACTCCTTCCTTGAACAGTGGTCTTTTCTGTTTCTCTAATCAGCACTGTTCAGTTTATCCCCCTTGTTCAGTTGGATTTCATTTCAGGGATCTAATGTTCATTTATTCTTTGACTCCCTCAAATGAAGAGGCTGAGAGAGAATGTACGTGTGAAGCCCGTATAGGATTGCATGCCTTCTTTGGGAGAGAGGGGAAAGGAAGGTGAGAAAATTTAAAACTTATGGAAGTGATTTTTGGAAATTGAAAACAAGTAAATAAATAAATTTGGAAGAAAAAAAAGAATTTTTCTGTACGCCTAGAATAAACCAAGTCCCACTTTCTTCCTTTTTCTTAGTGGTCTAGAAGTAGAAAGGAAGGCCAAAAGATATCTTTATTATCACAGAATATACTATAGAAATATATATATGTATAATTTCAATATATAACATATATTGTACATGACATTATAATATATAATAATATAGTCATATAGTCTAATATAATAGCAACCATTTTTGTTCTTGTGTGCCTATTTCTTTATAATAATAACAATACTTTTATTCACAGGATCCTGGATTTAGAGTTGAGAGAGGCCATAGAGGTCATCTCCCAGATGAGGAACCTGAGGACTGGTTCAGCACCACATACACACACACACACACACACACACACACACAATTCATGTCACACATAAGTGACAAAGCCAAGTTTAAACCCAAATCCTCTGACTCCAAATTGTGAATTAGCACAGAAGTGTCAAACTCCACCAACACAGATTAAAATGTAATTGGGAAACACTTAACAAAATAAATTAAAAATACAATAAAACATAGACAATTCTAATTTTTTTCCCAAATAAATATGTGGCCTGTAGGGATCTGTTTTGATTTGAGTTTGACACCATCAGAGTGCCAGATAAAGTTTTATGTTCATGTACTACCTCTGACACTTACTATCTTTCTGACCTTGGAAAAATCACATTTCCATGCCTCAATCTCCAATGTGAAAAAAGAGGAGGTGAGATAAGATGATCTCTAAGGTTCCTTCCAGCTCTAAATCTATGATCTGGGCACCCTTGCTCCTTCTTGGCATCTTTTTTTGTTTCTTTTGTCCCTCTTGTCCAGTGTTATTATATTAACCTTTCTGCATGTAAGGTCAAGGTAATCATCTAAGTCTTAAACAGATCCATAGATGTCCAGCTGTAAATAAACTGTAAAGGCAAAAAGTTGTGGTTTTTTTTTAATTAAAAGACTAAGATGTTATAACAACCTTGAATAATTCTGGACAGACTACTCTTAGGCTAATTTAGAGATATTGTCATTTAATGAGAGAGTTTACCCTAATTCTAAGTACCTCTTCAAAACATACTAATTGGGCTTAATTTAAGTGAATTTAAGTATTAAAGAGGTAGACAGGAATGGAACAGAATGGACTTCTTTCTTCTAAGCCTGCACAGCCTATTTAATTCAGAACACAATTTAGAGGATTCTTGATTCAAAGAAGAGATTGATACCCCCATTGAAAGATACCATAGTAGAGTGGAAAGAGCATTATTGGATCTAGAGTCAACTCTTGGTTGGCTTTAAATTCTGACTCTGCCATTTGCATCTATGTGACCTTGAGTAAGTCATCTCTCCAGGCTTCAGTTTTCTCAGCTGTTTGGAAAAGAAAATGAGGACTGGATGATGTTTAGCTAGATAATGATCCCTAAGGGCCTTCTCAGCTCTCACTTCTATAATTCCAGTATGTTTAGAGTTAAAGTCAGGACAGACTGCTTCCTTCAGGAAACACAACTCATTGTCCTTGGACAGCTCCTAGCTATTTCTTCTGACCTCAACAGGGCATTTAACTCATGATCACTCCATTGACTGTGGTCCTGACCTCTTTCACTGACCACACATCCGTCTATTATTTCCAACATCCACTGGTCACACTGACTCAATGAGGAACTTAGCCTTGCCTTGACCCATCCCAAAAATCTGACCCATCTCTAGGCTCAGACCTTCTCTGGCTTTGAGTCTAAATTCTGTAGTGATCACAATTCCTGATCTGTGGGTGTCTATACCTCAGTGGGTCTCTGGAATAATTTTTATTAGTTAATATAATTTTTATTAGTTAATAGAATAATATTTATTAGTTATTGAGCCTTGGCAGAGTGGACTTTTTCAGGGCCTGGGATGTATTGGAACCCATCAGTATTTGAATTACTTTATGAATTACTAGTCCTATAAAAATACAAGGCGTTTTGTTGTCTTTTCAATAAAAGTGTTTTTGCACTTTCAAAAAAAGGAGAAAGAATGAAAAGGAGACAAATAGGGGAAATATATACCTTCAAGTCTTGCAAAGCACTTTATTTAAATTCTTTCATTTGATTCTCACAATAATGTAATATAATGATCCATAATATAATATGATGATATGATATGATGTGATATGATGTGATATGATGTGATGTGATATAATAATCTGCCTGTGAGGTAGATGCAATTTTACCTCCATTTTGTAGATTAAGAAAGTGAGCTTAAAAAAAAAAGTTAAGTGATTTATCCAAGGTCACAGAGTTAACAAGTATCTGAGGTAGGATTTGAATCCAGATTTTCCTGACTTTAAGTCCAAAATTCCATCCTCTGTACCATACCACGTAAATATTACTTAAAATACTAAAATTAAAACTGTAAGCCTGTTAACTAGTAATAAAGCATGGATCTTGATGTGACATTTCTCTAATACCTTGATCTACCCATCTAGGCATGGCAGTCAATCTAAGCCAATATTTTAGCATGGCTCAAAGAGAGTATTCCCAGACTTTTAATTGCTGGCCTTCTTCTTGGCCAGAAGATATTGCTGAAGAGAATTGAATACTACTTGATTTAGACTAGAGAAGATGTTGGCAGTAACTGGTTATCGACCACCACTGCTTCCCTATTCCTAAAGAAAAGAAAAAATAATCAAAACTCTTCCCAAATAAAGAATTTTGTGTGAACTTTTGCCTTTTGTGTGTATTTTAGAAAAACAGAGGGAGAGAGAGAGAAACAATGCCAGAGAATTTTACAGGATCCTTTCAGGGAGAAGGAAGGAGAATCAAAAGCAGATATAGAACCTCAGATTGAAGGAAAGGTGTCACTAGGATGCTTATTTGATTTGATGAGAAAAGGTGTCAAGCTTAAGTCTCCGGACCAAAGAATGAAAAGAACTACAAATGATAGTGATTATGGAGGGAAGAAAAGTGACCAGGTGAAATTCCCTGCAATCAGCATAAGGGAAGGTTCTGCTCATTAACTTCCCTCATTTTAAAAAGTAATTAATTACCTTTGTCATGTAAAAACTTTTTGATTAAGTCAATCAGAACTAAGTGTGAACTAGGCTTATACTCTTCTTTGTACCAAAAACATTTAAACTAGGTGTGACAGGAAGTCTGTTTCCATTGGGTGAGATTTAATCATCCCATGTGGAGGCTATATAAAACCAAGGAGTTAGTTTGGGATCCTGGAGATTTGGGGCTGGGCAACAGAGAGCATTCTAACTAACTCTCTGAGAAGGAATTACCTGGGAGAGGAAGAGAGGGTCTCAATCTCTTCTTCAACCCCCCAACTCTGGTCAAAGGAGCTTTATGAGCCTTGAAATCCTAAAAAACTTGGACCTCCCATCTTCCCAAGCATCATAGTATTAATGTCCCTGGGACAGCTAATAGTAGTGCCTTCAGTGGAAGCCAAACTATATTAGATACAGATTCAAGGCTCTACAGAGAGCCTCGTATATAAAACAAAAGTGTACCATGCCTAAGGAGAACATCTTGAGGACCTCAGGAAAAGAACTTCCAGGAGCTCTATTACTCTACATAAATGTTAATTATTGTCTCTGTTATTACCCTTTTGCTATAGTGATCTTTCTAAATTTGAGCCTGAACTTGACTCTGTGGGAAAGCATGTCTTTTGGGGGAGTATTTTGTACCCACTGTACTTGAAAACCCTTTTCTAAAAACTAATTTAGTCTGGCTGACTGATTTCACAGATGGGGAAAAGCATACGAGTTGGGGCTCATGAGTTATAGCATTAGAAAATATGCCCCAGACCCTACAAGTGTAAGCCCTCAGTGAATATAGTAGTTGTGCTCTGGGGACCTGATGTCAGAGAGAGAGGGAGAGAGATGTCAGCTGAGATTCACCACAGACCTACAATAAGTATAGCTTTACTTTCTTATAGAATAATTGATGTTTTAAAATCATTAGAGTTTTAGCATTATAGAATTTATACATCTAGACCCTGATTAATGCAAATAATAGATCCCATGAAGTAAACTGTGTTATTTGAAAACACATTTTATAATTCCATTTTACTGGAATCAGTCACCACATTTTACAAATTTATGACTTTAATAGTGTCCATTCAAAGGCATACCACTTCATGGTATGCATGATTTGCTGCTAATAGGGACCTAACTGTGACTCATATTCTAGCTACAAAAATGTATATTCAAATGCAATATCCTGATATGCAAAGTAATCCCAGTGAACCAATGCAGAGAGCTTAGTGTTTCTAAAGAAGGCCTTTGAGATCTTCTAGTCCAGTTTCCCCATAAATACAACATAGAACTGGGCTAAGAACCTGGATTTCCTGATTTCCAGTCCAATGATTATTCTACTTCCCTTCGTATTTTTCTCTACTTATCTATTTCATTTCTTATGACATTTTTCCACTGCTTCTTTAATATTTTATAAAATCTTTCCTCATCAGATTATATTTAAATCTTGAAATTTGTACCTAAAATAAGTTGTCAGTGTCCTTGTTCACCCAGAACAGACTAGATCTGGCAGCTAGACTGGGTAATCTTAGCAATGAAATTAGAACTTTCAGAAACTTCTTAAATGAACTGGAAAAGGGGTTAGAAGGAAAGATAATTTGAAGTTCACCTAGAAAGAATGGGAATTCTGAAATACCATGGAGAATCTCAGATTACCTCAGTTCTCCGTACCCTGTGACATGAAGTCAAATTGATATCTCAGGTCACTGGCTTTCAAGATTGGAAAGACTGACAGGTTCTTTGTTAAAAGAGCTTTAATGTTATTTTCCTCTCTGTTGTTTTCATAAAGTCTTAAAATTAAAGGGCTTTCCAGATGGTTCTTTACCTCTTTGCATGTGAGACTTTGAATTTATTTCTATTGCTGCACGTTTTAGCAAAAAAGGCAGCTCCAGATTTTCTTTTCTAGCTTAATAAGTAAGCAGCAACAATAACAAATTACTTCTATGTTCCCAAATGGAATGTAAGCTTTTTGAGGGTAGGCTCTATTTCACTTTTGTTTTTGCATCCCCAGTGACTAAGAGTACATGTACTTAGTAGGTGTCTAATAAATCTTCATTGATTGATTCTACCTGCCTCTTCTAGCTTAATCCTAATCAATGTATTGTACAATTTGATCATTTCAAAGAATAATTAGAACCTTGTTTTCACTGTACAAGCCGATCATCTTTTTTCACTCATTTCTCTGGTGGCATATTTTACATATGCAAAATTTGGAAGAATCTGTAATTTCCTCAGTGTAAGGAACTTCCTTCACTAATACAAATCATAATCCTTCTGTGACTTAATAGATAAATCATCAAGAGTTCCCTGAGGCACATAGATATTAAGTGATTTGCCTAGTGTCACACGGGAAGTGACAGAAATGGGATCTGAACCCAGTCTTTCTGACCATAAACTCATCATTGCCCATAAGTGGGAGCTAGGGGCACAATGGATAGAATTCTGGTTGTGGAGTCAGGAAGACCTGAGTTTAAAGACAATCTTAGATACTAGCTGTGTGTATTATCATTTGGGTTTCAGTTTTATCGCCTAGAAAATGAATGGGTTGCATTAAGTGGACACCAAGGTCCCTTACAGCTAATCCCATTGCATTATGCAGCATTGCTTTATTGCATCCTGATATAATTTACTAAATTGAATGATGACAACTGTAATGGAATAATATGGAAAAAAGATACTAATTACACAGTATAGATATACCTAAATTATGTAGAGCACATGGTTATCTATCTCATGAAAGATCTGCAGAGATGAATATAAATCCACATCTGAGACGGGATGTTTGTCTTTTTGTAAAAGACCATATGTGAAATCACTGGGAAAAAAAACCTGGCTCCTATTCCAGCTGCAAATTCTATATGCAAATGTAATATCCAGACATATAAAGTGCTCCTAATGGCTATGAAACTATCTGGATAATATATATTAGACTCCTAAGACTTGAGAACTAGCACGTCTCCTTCTAATACTTTGTTATGACCCAGCAATTTCCTAGCTTACCCTCTGAATCCCTCCAAAAAACCCAGTACCCCAGACAATATCTTCCCAAACATAAGGTAGAAAAAAGCTGAAAATATCATGATTCAACCATACCATAGCCAAAAGTATACATAATCTTATAGCCTTTGATAGGATTGGTTGATGTCTTTAATCTTTTAAATCACATTCATTTCTCTCTCACCCCCACCTTGTGACAAGGAACATTTAAGCAAAAGCAGCATCTAATATAATATTCTATCCTAGTAAACCCTCACTTCTCTGCTGGGAAGGAGTAGGAGGTTTGTTTCGTTATCTCTTCTCCAGGACTGTCATGGATTTTTCTTCTACTTAGAGTTCAACTTCCTCTTCGTAATCTTCAAAGTTACACTGTTCTAATTGTGTAATCAAGATTTCTTGACTTGGCACATTTCATCCTGCACAAATTCATATAAATTTTTCCACATTTCTCTGAATTCCAAGAATCAGAGATTTAGAGCTGGTAGAGACCTGGAAGCCATTGAGTCTAACCCACTCATTTTACAGATGAGGAAACTGAGGTTCAGAGGTCAAGTGGCTTACCCAGGGTCATATAGTTAGTATCTGAATTTATTGTGTATAATTTACCAAAATGTAGCAGAAAATAAGAAAATTAATTATAGAGTCTTCTAATTCTGGGATTTGGTTCATAGTTTCAGTTTATCACCATCATTTGGGTAATCAATTCTGTCATCTAACGCATTAAGTATCCTTCCAAGTTTTATGTCAACTGTAAATTTGATAAGTATGCCATCTTTACTTCATCCAAATCACTGATTAAACAATACTGACTATAACTGAGCTAAGAGTAGAGCCTATTGGTGTATAATCCATTAACAAGACTTTTGGGGGTCTGGTTTTGTTTTGTTTCAACCAAGTTCAAGTCCATCTAGGTATACCATCATCTAGATTGCTCTTCAGGCTATAAAGAAGTACAAGTAACAGCCTTTGCTCACAAAAACCTTACATTAAACTATAAGTTGTAGAGGTAGGAAAAGACAGGTACTCTGGGTTATTATTTTTTTTTTTTTAAAAAAAGCTGGACAATCTCTGAGTGTAGACACTTAAAATCTAGCTGATGAAATAAGATAAATGAATATGAAAGATAATACCATATAAAAATAGATTTAATTATAACATAGATCTTATCCATATCCCCCATTGCAACATTTAGGTTATATTTGAGTGTTCCATGTATTTGTGTCTTTGTTTTGTCACAGTAACTTTCTGCTGTGAGTAAACTAGTATGTTAATATGTTTAAAAATTGTGCTGTGTTCAAATAATATTTTTAAGTGGGGACATGGGGACAAAGGTGTGGCCCTTTTAAGAAATAAACTCTCAGCAAAAATAGAGATAGTCGAAATACTGGAAGGTAAAGAATTTAGCTTAAAAGTAGCATTAAGATATTTAAATAACTGCAATGAAAGCATACACGTATATACTTTGTTCCAATTGATGAAGCTCTTTTCTCACAACAGCCATGAACTATAAGTAGTTATTCTACTACATTACTTTTATAAAGAAACTGCCTTTTATACAAACAAAGAGCCTTGGAAGCAGAGGGAGGACACTCCCTAAATGTGGTAGTCACATCCAGTCTCCTCTGGAGTAGAATAAGACTGTCTTGTGATGGCATATAGGCGGCTCAGTGTATAGAATGCCAGGCTTCATCTTCTTGAGTTCAAATTTGACCTGAGATACTTACTAACTGTGTGACCCTGGGTAAGTCACCTTAACCTTGTTTGCCTCAGTTTCCTCACTGGTAAAATGAGCTGGAGAAGGAATGCCAAACCACTCTAGTGTCTTTGCCAAGAAAACCTCAGATGGGGTCATGAAGAGTCAGACATGACTGAAAACTGCAAATAATAACAACAAACCTACTGGGAAAAAGTAAACACGTGAAAAGTTAAATAATAACACAAGACTTAAAGTAAGGACAGTATACAGATGATGATTTCTGACTGAGGGGTACAAGGGGAATAGTCAAGTCACTGTATTGGATATAAGTAGGAAAGGAGTAAAAAGACTCCAAGTAGGAAAGAATGGGATTAACAATGGAATAAAGGCAGAACTTTGAATGTGAGCAAGGGACAGAGACTCAACTAGAAATAATCGCTACCTTGGACTTCCTTCGGTTTCGTATTAAAACGGCACATAATCAAAATTCGTCCTGGATCTCTAGGAGTGGGGAGATCAGGTTATGGCTAGAGGAGTCTTGGGATGGTCAAGACTGAAGAAAGGACTTGTCGCTTCACATCTCTCTCTGAGTAGTGGTACTATGATGGAAGAATTTTACCATAGACAAAATGAGATTTGGACATGGATGAAGCAGAGCACCCATACATACACCCACCCACCTATCACCACCACCACCCCCCCACACACACACTCTGCCACCATCACCACACACACCTGTTTCATCATAGAAATAATCAACAGGGCATAGACTACTATAGCCATTGATGAAAACCTAGTTTGGAGGGATTAGAGCTGAGAGGAGAACAAGTGAAAAAAATAAGGGATCATCAGCTCAGTCATCTTCAGTTGCTAACATCTTTTGCTGATAAGACATTCGATCTTGGTAGGAAATTGAAATGGTCCAGACTCTTCTAATTGGTTTCAAATAGACTGTGTGATTTGTTCCCAAGTATTTAATTTTATATATATATATAAAATGTATAGATGTATATGTGTATGTATTATATTTATGTATACATATGTATATACATACATATATGCCATGTTATATATAATTTATGTGTATTATAGGATTCATATATGTCTTTATTTAATGGCAAACACTACAGTTGCTTGTTTCTCACCTGAATTCTTTTAGCAAAACTTTGAAAGACCAAAATGCAATTCATGGAAAACTTGCTAGGCAGTGAGTGTAGCATCATGAAAAGAGCACTAGATTTGGAGGACCTAGAGTCCAACCATCCTCTCTAAAATAAGGGAGCTGAATTAGAGGATCCCTAAGTTCCCTTCCAATTCTAAGTTATATGATCATATAAACAGAGAAATGGTCCAATAAAAAGCAGGGTGAAATTCAGTATGATTAGTGTAAGAAGAGTGAACTTCAAGACGAAAAATAAATTCTGTAGGAATGTGAAGAGGGAAAATTGATAAGGAGCCAGGAGAATAGAAAGGGACTTCAAATACACCACAAGCTGAACTAATCACCAAAGTACCAGTGTTATTTAAAATGCTACTGTGATTTTGAGACACAACGTGGTGTACATGATAGACAGTCAATCTTGGAATCAAGAAGATGTGAATTTGAGCCCTGCCATGGACACATACTGGGTGGGTAACAAGGGCCAAGTCATTTGACTCGTAGTGACCCCCAGTGACTATCTAAGACCTTAAGAATAGCTGTTCGTCTATATTGGGAGAAGAGGTCTACACCAATTACATCACAGGCCCCACACAGGGAATGTCCTACACCAGTCAAATGGCAGATCTGAATCAAAACCAAAATAAAATGTGATATTAGGTCACATTATCATATTCATGGCATATTAGAGCAGGGAATTTCTCTCACTGTATTTGATGGAGCCATAGCTAGTCCATTTTGAGCTCTTGGCCAAACAATCAAAGTTAGGACAACTCAAAGCTTTGACAAAGAGTCTCTGTGTGTACTGGTGTAGAGTGAAGAGGAACTCATCGGGAGGAACAGTCACTTGGCAGGGAGAAGCTTCTGGAACTTTCCATTCAAGCAAATTATCCTTGCTAACTAGGTATTCTTCTCAGATGTTTCAGTTCTACTGGAAGTTGGCAAGCAGTCAGTACCCTCTAAAACTGGGTGCCCTGGAGTAAACCTCTGGTCACCTCACCCTACTTATAATTGGGATGTTTGGCATCAATTAGGCCTTTTTTTAGGAGTATTGTGTCTAATTTTAGTCTCCTTTGTTGAAATTATATTTCTCAAAAGGTATAATTAAGAAGCTAGAAAATAGAAACTCTGAAAGGAAGATTAAAGGCACTGGCATTTAGCCTAGAAATGGCAAGTCTAAAGGCTGAGTTAATACCACTTATAGACTTAAATTTCAGCAAGAATTTGATTAGCGGGAACTATAATTGATAAATCCTCATTACTATTGCTTCTTAGAAAGGGTGTATCAACTTCGTTGTGACTCAACTCATTGTTGCTGTGACTCCTCAGACAAAAACACTCCTTAAACCACCAATTTCCCTTCAGGTGTTATGTTTCTCTATTAGAAGTCAACTCTTGAGGACAAGGACTGTTTTGCTTTTGTACTTGAATACTCCATCACTTAGCTCCTTACTCGGCAAATAATAAGCACTTAATAAATGCTTATTCAATATTCAAGGGTGATTGAATTCTGAGACAGTGTACCATCAGCATTACTAGCTTACACTTATATAGAACTGCAAGGTTTACTTTCCTCACCATAATTCTGCAAGATATATAGTCCAAGTACCAATCATTATCCAGATTTTATAGTGTCACCTCTCATTCTGAAATGAGGCTGAGACCAGACCCCAGGTCTTCGGACTCCAAGATCATCTGAACTTTTACACAATGCTTTATTCCCTAGCCTTCCTTCTGTGGTAGTGAGTAGTACTTGTTTAGAAGGAAACAATATGCCACGGAGGGGATGGGGAGAAAGAGAAGATTGAGGGGCTTCAAGAGATCCTGTAAGGGTTTCAGACAGACTAGGTCACTGGGGTGAGGAACATCTAGGTGTGGCCCTCTAAGTCCTCAAGTGCCACCCTTTGACTGAATCCAAACTTCACAGAACAAATCCCCTTAATGAAAGGATTTGTTTTATAAAACTTTTGACTCAGTCAAAAGGCTGCACCCAAAACCTAGAAGGCCACATGTAGCCTCAAGGCCACAGGTTCCCCACCCCTGGAGCCTAGGAGATAGAAGAGGCAGAAATGGAAGCAAAAGCTCCAGGCAGAATTTCGTGGAGAAGATCAGAGGCCCTCAGACTTGGGCAAGTTTGAATGTTCATTCTCTCTACTCTCTCCTATGCCAGTGACTCCTCAACCCACCACAGCAAGCAGGGGTAGGAGGAGTGTCCGCTATCAAATACAAAAGTGGAAATTGAAGGAAAGGAAGGACAGGAAAAACTGGAGAGGCTGAAATAATTCGAGAGGAGTAACAGGAGGATGAGCAGGAGGGCAAAGGAAGGAAAGCATAGTCTGATGGACTTTCTTTTGGGTCTTCCACAAATCTACTAGAAGGCGTGAGAACAGGAAAGAAGTACAGCCTTCCGGAGGGGATACAGGCCAAAGGAGAATTACTCCACATGAAGATCTTTTGTGAGAATCCGCTCCACAGTAACATTACCTCAAATACATAACACGACAGTAAATGCAATCACAAGGAGAGGAATATGGGCCAAAGGAAAGCTCTCTGTTGGCTGGGACAAACTGGGGCAAGCTTCCTGGAGGAAACCCAAGGGTCAGGGGAAAGAGGAAGTAAGATCTCCTGCAAATGTGCAGGAAAACCTTTCTCCATCATCCCCCTCTACCTCTCAGCAAGTGCTCATCCAGGGAAAATTTCTTGGCCTGATCCCACTAGTGTTGTATTTGAAATTACTTCCTTTGTGAGGCTTTTGGGTTTTGTTTTGTTTTTTTCACTAGAGAATTTTTTTTAATAGTTCTATCTGTGCCAAAGCCACACCTACGCCCTCAGATAAGATGGGAGTCAGCAGTCAGGAAGCAGAGATGGGCTTCCTTCCCAAAACCCTGAGGAAAAAAAAGAGGCCCATAGGTAATAATTTTGAATTCTATGAATGAGTGAGGAAAGAGAGTAAAACCACTTGTGCCAAAATGGGGAAGGAACAAAATGCCTCTTGCTAGATACTCGTTTCTATCTCATCCTTGAAAATCAGTCAAGTTAACTCAACAAATGTTTTATAAGGCAGCCTGGTGTATTGTAGATGGGAGACGCAGCATGATATAATGGGAAAAAACAGTGCATCTGGGATCAAATCTAGTCTCTGATGTTTTTTGACATATGTGATCCCAGGCAAATCACTTTGCCTCTCTAGGTCTCCATTTTCTCATCCCTTTCTATTTTTTAAATATATACTCTTATAATAAGAAATGTAGTTGAATAAATATAACATCATATTTAAAATGATTCATATATATATATGTACATATACATATAAAACAATGTGGGACCATGCAATTTGAAGTTCAGTTCATTCCATAAACTATTGCCTCAATGCTGCTTGACTCATGGGCATGAAAACAAATTCAGTTCCTAGTTAGCAAAAACTAATGAGAGAATTTAATCCAATAGAACTGAAATCACTTAATTTGAACACTGAGCCAGGAAGTTCAGATTTTTCATCCAGATTCTGCCTCTAACAAATTGTATGACCCACCTGAGCTCTGTACCAGTTTTTTCATCAAAATGAGGGGGATTGGATTCTATGGATCAAACCCAAAGCTTTTTTTTTTTTTTTTAAAGTATTTATATACCAGGCACTGTGCTAAGCACAGAAGCTACAAAGAAAAAAAAGCAAAAAAACATACCAAAAAAAAAAAAAAAACCAAACCCTGTTCCTACTTCAAAAAAGATTTATTCTAAATGGGGAAGGCAAAATGTGCCTAAATTGATCCAAAGAAGACAGAGAAAAGGTAGATGGAAAGTAGCCTGGGAGAGGGAGTCACTAGAAGTTACGGCGACAAGGAAAAGCCTGCTTAAGTAAGTGAGCTTTGAGCTCAGGAATTCTAAGAGGCAGTTGTGGCACCCCAGCATGGGAGACAGTCTGAGTAAAGGCATTGAAAGAAAAGGTGGAAGTGCATAGGAGAGAATAATGTGAGACTGGAAAGATAGGAAAGGGTCAAGGCATGGAGAGCTTTAAAATGCTCTTTGGATACAGATGAGTCTGTTTGATTCTAAAGATAATAGGGAGCCCCTGGAGTTTATTGAATAGGCGATGATCTGGTCAGAATCTAAACCCAATCTAATCTATCAAGCATTCTTTTTCAGGCTCTACCTTGTGCAAAGTCCTGGGATATATACAAAGATAGAACAAAAATCAAAAAATGTCCTGTCTTCCAGGAGCTTATATTTTATTGGTCCCTCCAATTCTGTGATGCTATGACTTTGTTATCCTATGTACAGATCCCTCCTGTTAGCCAAAGAATAAATCTGTATCGAGAAAACCGAGTTACTAAAGAGCTTTGTTTTTCATCCCTTTTGACGAGTAAAAATTCCTCCTTTGATACTTGACTCTATCTGTGTTTCAGGATCAGTTTTTCCAGTTCCCTTTAGAGTTGGGAAATGTTTTCATCTACTTAGGCAGAGGTGGAGAGTAATCTCCAGAAAGAATCAACACCAGCACTACCTCCTCATCCTCCTCCTTCGTGAGGGCAGAAATCTGGTCTCCATCCAGCTCCACCTTGCCCTGGTTGAGCTGGTGAACTCACAGACCGAGGGGTACGGATGCAATCTCCGCTGCTAGCTATTTGTTTCAACATGTTCACTGGCCTCCTCCTGCCTCCCTTGCTCTAAGGGGTCTGAGCACCCAGCGCCTCCAGTTACTTGGTGGGGGAGTCTCCATCTTTATTGCATTTGGTTTGCATTTACATTTCATGCATCCTTTCCTGGATAAAAGGGACAAGAGAGGTTTCTTAGATTCAGTTTCATAGTGGGAACTGTTTACTTTGGAGGCCACCTACACCAATACTAATTGAGAACAGATCTTAGAGCAACTGCTGGAGAACTGTACCCAGATGAACTTTACAGGAGGCTAATCCCCAATGATCCTTTCACAATTAGATGGTGTATGTATATATTTTTTAATGTTGACCATCATCAGCAATGTTCAGAAAATTTTGAGAATATAGGTCTATATTTTGCACACCCTTGAATGGTTACTTATTCTGAAATAGGAGCTATTTATTGGTAAGCATTTCAAGTCCTTGCTGAAATATTCCTATCTGGTAGTAATATTCTTGGGAAGCTTGAAGAAATATGGGGACCTTTGAGGTACAAAAAGAAATGAGGGCTTCTATTAGAGAGATTACAGTAAAAAATAACAACCAGCCCTCTGATGATCATATGCGGAGGGGAAGCGTGGGGAGGAGCAGATTTGGCAGAGGACAAGCTCAGACTTTCGTCACAGGGGCAGACCAAAATGTTAATACATAGGGTGAATAGGGGAGCATCCTGCAAACTCCATTAGGACTGAAACGAAAATGACATTCTTCCTGTCCCATTCCACACCCTAACGATTTGTCCAGTCCCTCACTGAACCTGGCAGCAGCTATCACTGATTCTCAGCTGTAGACATGCTCAGCAGATCGCAGGGAAGACGGAGCCTATCCAGTCTCTCTCAGTGAGTGCTTACTTTGTCTTGATTTTTTTGCCCCTGTTGCTTCTCTGTATTGAATTTTGTATAGTGGGGTTTGAGGAAGGGAGGTTTGCAAGAGCAGTAGAGACCTGGACGGGGTAAGAAGTCAATAAACTAGAGTAAGTTCTAAGATTGTACAAAACTTGGGTCTAAATGCCATATGTGTTGTAACATCTCTTGTTTTCCTTGTTCCCATCTTGCTGTGCCTTATAATACATAATCAGAGGTGGATTCATTGTCATACTTAGGAGCATGCTTCTTGAGAGATGTTATGTATTACAGATCAGCATTCTAAGATTAAAAAAAAATCTACGGATAATTTAAACTCAGTCTCTCTGTTCAGAGCTATCACTTTACAGGACGCAGATTTCATCTAAGTCATTTATTGCCCAATCCTCAGAGTAAATAGCAAACAGCCTTCATTATACAAGCTATCTGAAAAGGGCAGGAGGAGTCAAGCACATTTGAGATCATCAGGAAATTATTCCGATTAACAGGCTTCAAGGTCAGAGAATTATGAAGGCATAGAATATTTCAGCTAGAAAGTGCCATAGAGGGCAGCTAGTCCAACCACCTTGTTAGATATAAGAGCAAATAGAACCTAGAGAATTCAATGAAAGCCACATGGATAGTAGAAAAGTCAGGATTAGACCCCAAGGTTCTGACTCCCTGTCCAAAATTTTGTTGTGCTGTGTGAACAAAACAATAAGCTCTTGTGAAAATGTAACTAGAAAGACTGGAGGACCAAGCGCTAGAATTCAAAGGATTATAGATTAAGAACTCGGGGACCCTTAGAGGTTATCTAGTTCCAACCCCCTTATTTTAGGGAGTGTTGACACTAAAAGAGTTTAAGAGACTTGCCTAAGGTCACAAAGGTAGCAGAACCTTGTTCAAACCCAGATCATAGTATCATAGATCTAGAGTTGGAAGATACCTTAGATGCCATTAAAACTGAGGCTCAACCAATAATTGTCTGAGGAAGGATTTACACTCAGGTCTTCCTGACTCCAAGTCCAGTGTTCTAGCCCACATCTGTAATGTTGCTGTAAATGTGCGCACAGCTACAGTTTGATAGATCTTTTTGCCTTGGAGGTAGTATTAGTCTATGATGGGCACGTAGCTACCTGAGTTCTAAGTTCTCCTACCTTCCTGTAAGAAAATTTACCTCAGTCTTAACAACATACAAAGAGTTTGGCAATATTTGCTATGGAGAATATTAACCTTCTTGAATGCCAAGACCTACATAACAGCTTTGTTACTACTGTAGGTGTGTATAAACTGACTGTTGAAAGCACTAGAATTTTGAGATGCTAGCACAGTGCCTAGTGTTAATTAGCATTTAATAGGGCTAAGTAAGTAAGTTTATGGTAAGATCACTGAGAGTTACTTTGTCCATGGTTACAAGCTACTACTAACTTCATTTCTATCTAATTCTCTTTAATAATGAGTCTCAAAGACGTAAGTTTCCATAGTTCTCTAGATGGAAGCAAAGGACAAAATTGGAATTTGGGACACACTGTATTCAGGATCAAGGCTAAATAGTTACGCTTTAACCAGTAAAAATCAGCATTCTTAGTGAAGAAACATGCTTTTAAGTGGCATGATGATTTAAGAAAAAAATTTAAAAGCTTTTGTTTATCCTATAGCATTCATATAACAAAAGAAACTTTGAAGGATACTACATGTCTTTAATACTTTGGTTCTAAGAATCCTTAATAATCATTCTATTCTATTTTTCTATTGAGGGACAAAACCCTTCCATAAAAATAAATCTATCTGTGAATCTCAAAATTGGAAGGAACTTCACTAGTCATCTAGTCCAACCCATACCTGAGGAGAAATCACCTCTTCTATGCAATTGACAAGTAGTCATCCAGTCTCTCTTTGAAGGTTCTCAACGAGGAGGCATATACCTGCCAAAGCAGTCTATTCTTTTTTGTGGGCAGTTCTCATTTTTAGGAAGTCTTTCTTTTTATCTAGTCAAATTTTGCCAATTTTCCATTTCTGTCCTTTACTTCTGTTTCTACTCTCTGGAGCCAAGCAGAATAAATCCAATCTCTCATTCACAGACTTTCAAATTTTTCAGACAGTCATGATGTTCCTATTAGGTCTTCTCCATGTTAAACATCCCTAATTCCTTCCTCTTGTGTCCATTTGGCATCATCTTAAGATTCCCACTTGTCTCTCCTCTAGACATGCTTCAATTGATCAATGTCCTTCTTGAAATATGGTGCCTAGAACTGAGCACAGTACGGATCTGGCCAAGGCAAAACAGTAAAACCTCTCTAGTTCTGCTTAATATAGCCTACGGGGTGGCGCATCTCAAGTTGTCCTGATCTATGCCTTGCTATTGGACCCAAATGGCTCCAGAGGAGAAAGGGAGGTTGATGACTTTGCACAGCCTTCCTCGCTTAAATCCAATTCCCTTGAAAGTCATGGTGTCACGTTCCTGATGTCATGGCCCTCTTGGAGAACAAAGGACAAACAACAACCTATGAGTAGTTTGAGCTACCCCACTGGGGACCCAAATAACCCAAAGAGTTAATCAACACAGTTCCTTCCTTCCTTCCTTCTCTCCCTTCTTTTCCCTTCTCTTCCTCCTTCCTCTCCCTTTCTCTACACAGGATATCATACCCTTAATTAGGTAAAAGAGGCCATTCCTTGGTTCATTTCTTACTTAGCCTTCATCACTGAATGGGCATTGCCTCAGTCAACATGAGAACTCAGAAACCACCTTAGCTTAAAAAGGCCAAGGCCTCCCACTGCATCTGGGCCATCTCTAGTCATCCTGATCTATATCTTGTCACTGAACCCAGATGGCTCCAAGGGAGAAAATGAGGCTGTTGATTTTGCACATCCCTGCCTCACTTAAATCCAATTCCCTTGCAAGTCATGGCCTCACCTTGGTCCTATTCCAGAAGGAAAAACAAACTACAGTAAGAAAAAGTCTAAGGTAGCCTAAGCATTAGCTTTTTTTGGCTGCCCTGTCATACCATTGGCCCATAGCAGAGGAATAACTGTAATGTGGCTCTTTAGAATTGGAATCAGTCTATTTAGATCTGAAGCAATAAGTACAACAAAACTGTACGTATCTGACATGAACAGGGAAAGAAGTATTTCTCATAAGTAAAATCTGCAGATAAGAAGCCTACTTCAAACACTGAAACTCTTCTTTAATTATAACTCTTTTTTTGGAAAACTTTCTAAAATGTGTCACATACTCTTGTGGCCTATTTAAAAAGACATTCTCAACATAACTTAAATTTTCCTTAATAACCGTGTTGTCATTTTGAACGTTGGGCGAGAGGAATGGAATTAGAAATATCAAGTGATATCCTCAAGAGCTATTAAGTTTTATAGGACTATTTGCTCCTACACTGGTTCCGAACTATTATGTCTTTGTAGTTTTTGTTTGCTTTTTATATTTTTCCTATTTCTCTCTTCACCATAAGGCTTTCTGACAGTTGCCATTTTTTTTTGCTAGGGTCAGAATATATTCTGGTAGTTTCCTACTTTGTGTCCATTTTCTTTATGAAAAGAAAAAAACTTAGCTATCTTCCTTTTCACAGGGAAATTATGGGGAGGAGCAGAGGGAGGGGAAGCTGCCTATATTCCTTTAGCTCAATTTTTTCACCTACTCATATGTTTCAACCCTTTTGAAACTGGCTCTCATTCACACCATCGGACTGAAACTGCTATCTCCATGATCATCAATGATCTCTTCGTTATTTACACCTAGTAATCTTTCCTCATTCTTCATATTTCTCGCCTTTTCTGCATCATTTGATACTTGACTACCACCTCCTTCTGGATACTTCTCTGGTTTTTTGTGACACTGTTATAATATGCTTCTCTTCCTATCTCTCTGACCTATTCATATATGTTGTCTCCCCACCTGCCACTCCAACCCCCATATGCACATCTGCGGGTATATTCCACAGCTGTGGTCTGATCTCCTCTTTCCTTCTCTTTCTGTATTCTCTCTTGGTGGTCTCATCAGCTGCCTTGGTTTTAACTGTTATCTTCATGCAGATGACTCCCTAACGAACATATCTAGTTCTCATTTCTCTCTTGAGTTCCATTCCTGTATCTTCAGCTGTTTGCTAGATGTCTCCCCTTGAATGTCCCACAAACTATAATAGAACTAAAATAGAATTCCTTACCCTTCTCTCTTCTCCGCCCTTCTTGTTTCTGTTGAGGTCATCACCAGTCATTCAGTCACCAGGATTACCACTTGGGAATCGCCCTTGTCGCTTTACTCTCTCCCCATAGCCAATCAGTTGCCAGATTCTGTTGTCTACTTCCATAACCTCTGTCACCCCCATTGTCTTCTCCCCTCCACTCCCACCACTCCAAATCAGGTCCTTATCATCTCTCACCTAAACAATTGCAATAACCTCCTAAGCGGTATCCTTAAATCCATCTTCTCTAATTCATCTTCCATATACCTACCAACTAACATTACTAAAGGGGTCTGACCCTTTCCCTACTGAAGAATTTTCAGTGGCTCCCTATTACCTCTAGGATAAAATATCAGCTCTTACATCTTACATTTTAAGCCCTTCATAATCTGACTGCAGCTTATCTTTCCAAACTGATTACTCATTACTCCATTTCATATGTAGTCTACATTCCAGCTGGTCTGACTTGTGAGCTGTCTTAGTACGCAAAAGTCCATCTCCTGCCTCCATATTTTTGCCTAGGCTATTGCCCAAATCTGAAATTTTCTTCCCTTCCACTTCTACCTCTGAAACCCTTACCCTCCTTTCAAGGCTCCAGATACCATTCCCTTCAGGAGACTTCCCCAATTCCCTCCTGAACCCTTTGCAGCTTCACACCCAGTCATATTGGGTTTGTTTTTGACATATTTTATATTGTGTATCTATGGAGTTTCCCTTCAGTAAATTACAAGGAACTTCGGAGCAGACATTATTTCCTTTTTGGGTTTTTATCTTTAGTACTTCACACATAGGAGGTTTGTGGTTATTATTATCATTTCTTGGTTATATCATACTCTTTGTAACCCCATGTGGGGTTTTATTGGCAAAGACACTGGCATGATTTGCCATTTCTTTCTCCAGCTCATTTTACAGATGAAGAAACCAAGGCCAGCAGAGTTAAGTGACTTGCCCAGAGTCACACAGCTAGTAAGTTTGCCTCAGGTTTTAACTCGGAAAGATAAGTCTTCTTGATTCCTGATTCCAGGCGCAGTACTCTATCCACTGCACTTAAGAGAAAAATAGGTCATTATTGTACTGTTTATTTTTAATAAAGTTAAAACTTAGATTGTAGTAACTTGAGTTTTCCCTTATCATTTTATTACAACGCTTATATTACATTCAGAATTTAATTAGAATGTTCTTTTCCAGTCCTCGTTGAATCCTACTTTAGAGTTTAAACTCTCCCAGGGCTTGTGGTAACTTTAATCTCCAGGTATAAGGCTAGCATGATATTAAATTGACTCCCATCTGCTTCTTTCGACCTTTGGCATCTTTTCTTTTTCAAGCAAAAGGGAATTACAGGGAAGACCGTAGTTTGCCTATTCTGGTATACAGCTTGTGAGTCTTTTTCTTTTTTTCTCTATAGAACATAAGAAAAGAGAAAAACTATGAAAAGTATCTCTGTGCTCACAATATAAAACCTATGTCTAAGTTCTCTAATCAAAAGGAGGCATTTTTAATTTGGGTCACTTTTGCTCTTGGAGGAAAATATTCCTTCATCCTAGGCACTCTAGCTGAGAGTGGCTTTCTGTGACTTGAAATCTATGTAACATACATACATAGCCAGTCTGCAAGTCTGACTTTCTTGGACCTGTGGGTTAGAAGACAGCTCAGGTAAACCCCTGCAGGTGGACCTCAGAAAGGCACCTATCATGCAGAGGATGGAATAACCCTCCACCGAGAGAACCAAGCTCTTCCTGTTTCCCATGTAGGGATGTAGAAGAATGCTTCCACTCTCCAGACTTTCTTTACGTTGCAGAGCAATAAGTCTTAGTTCTCTCCTACATATGGCTACCAGATACCAGAAGAGTACCAGAAGAACAGCAAGGAGAAAAAATGGAGGACACGACTAATTAAACATTAGACTTCATCAGCAATGATATACAACCGCACATATTACAGTACGTATTTACCCATTACACATGATGTCAGATGGTGTTGAAGGGCTGTCTGTAAGATTAATTAGACATATCCTCTGCTGCCACTAAAGGAATGAAAAAAAGTCCAAAGATCATCCCAGAAAAGGATAGACGCCATCCAAAAATGCCACTTGGAAGTAAATTAGAATCATTTGATCTTGAAACTGAACACTATAAAATTTCAAATGATTTTACATGAAGTTTTATTCCTAATTAACAAATCAATGAACATCAAGTATATTTAAAATTCTGGCCAGCTGGAAAATGTGAGGGAGGAAATGAGGATATGTCTTTCTTTGACCAGTTGCCTGGTAACCCAAAACATTGGTATGTCTTAGAAACTTGCAGATGAATATTATAACTCATAATCATGCATAGGACCTCAGGCTCTGATATAGTCATTTTTCTGGTCTGATTCTGAGGAAGCCAGGTGGTGCAATGGACAGAACACTAGAACTGTAGTCAAGAAGGTCTGAATTCAAATTTCACCACTGGCATTTACTGTGTGACCTTAGACAAGTAATTTAACTGCCTCAGTTTCCTCATCTGTGAAATAGGGATGATAAAAACACTTACCTCACAAGGTTGTTCTGGGGATAAAACAGGATATTTTTAAAGTGCTTTGTCAACCTTAAGGTACCATATAAATGATGGCCATTATTATTTTCATTATTGCCATTAGCATTTTTTTAATATTTTATTTATATGCCATTAGCATAGATTTTAACTCAGACTACATGTAAACTCATCCAAGGATACAAAATCAATAATTGAGCTAGAGAGGGCCAGTGTGAAAATATTTCTTCCCTATGACTAGGAAATATGTCTCCCTGGTCATGGAAAAGTCTGACCTCTCTAATTATAAATAGCTAAGCCTATCTATACTTAATAAAGGAGATTTATATATACTTTTTAGGACTTTATTTATATACTTTATAGGACAAGTGGACCATGGAGACAATGTCAAGGGATAAATAGTTTGCCCTGGGGTGTTGGCATCCCTTGGCTTTATCTAGGCTTGTTATTATCAATGAGAAGATGTTTGGGATTCTTTGGTTAGACAGAACATTCTATCCAGTTCTTGCCTCCTCCCCTCCAAATTCCACAGGATGTTTAGAGTAGAGAATCTCTCTTTGGTTCGCATTATTTATACTCAACTTGAATATAGTCAATAACTCACACACACTAAAACTATACTTTCCTGTATTCCTCTAAGGTCCACCCAAAAAAGTGACAGAGAGGAATCCTTGGTGATTATTAGCCAATCAAGTCATTTATTTTGCCAGATCCTATGCTAATATTGGGGTTCCAGAAAAGACAAAAAGTAAAGACCCTGACTTCAGATAGCTCACATTTTAATGATGAAGACAGTATACAAATAAGTGTATATAGAAAAGAAAAAAATATATATATACATATAGGTATATATACATATATATATACATATATACGTATATATGTGTATGTATGTGTGTGTGTATATATATATATGTATATATATTGATGGAAGGTAATTTCAGAGCCTGGAGTCAGGAAGACATCTTCCTGAAGTCAAGTCTGGCCTCAGAGACTTACTAGTTGTGTGACTCTGGACAAGTAATTTAACCCTTTTGGCCTCAGTTTCCTCATCTGTAAAATGAGGTGGAGAACAGATGACAAACCACTCCAGTATCTTTGCCAAGTAAACTCCAAATAGGGTCACAAAGAGTCAGACATGATTGAAAAATGACTGAAGAACAAAATTTCAAAGAGCAGGCATTAGTAGTAGAGGACGGGAGACTGTGAAAGGACTCCTAAGAAGGTGTGATTTAGGCTGAGTCAGAGAAGCGTTACAGGGGTGAGAAAGGAGTGAAATCTAGGCATCGGGACAGTTAGTGAAAAAGCACACAACTGGGAGATAGAGTGCCGTGTACAAAGAACAGGAAGACCAGTTTTGCAGGATCATACAGTACAAAGAGGAAAGTAAAGTATAAGGAGATTTGGAAAGGTAGGAAGGGTACAGTTTGTGCGATTTTAGATGCCTTGATCCTAAGGTAATGGGGAGCCACAGGAGTTTATTGAATGGGGCAGAGGGGGCGTGTACATGCACTTTAGGAAAATTGCTTTGGCAGTTGAGCTGATGAAGACTTGAAAGGAGAGACTTGAGACAGGGAGATGAACCAGATGGTTACTGTAATAGTACAGGCATGAGGTGATGAGCGCATGCAGCAGGGTGACTATTGACCATTGTTTAGTCTCCTTTGAGAAGGCTTCAGGGCTTTCCTTCATAGGTTTACTGTGGCCTAATTATCACTGCCTGGTGAGTCAGTGAAGCCTGCTGCATTGAAGCTATTACATTAGATTGCAATGATGACTAAGCTAATCCTGAGGTGTGAGTCATATGCATTGATCCTTCAAAACTTGGTGAGATTTTTTTGACCAGTTACAAACCTAGTAGCTAAATGATAATTCAGTGACCCGAAATGGTTATGCATGCACAGCTCTAAGTGTCTCATTTTCCCCATAGGGAGACAGGGTTTCATGGAAAGATATACTGTTCTCTTTTCCATTATTCTTGTCACATGACCTTTTATATAAATTAAAAGAAAACAACCCAAACTTAATTTTGAAAAATTTTTAATGTTTAACTATCACCTGATCAGTTATGTCTTTATCTGTATTAACCATGCAAAGTGAGGTAACCAAGTGTCCCTTCATTTTATTTTACCTGTTTCTCCACTCTTTCTTTCCTCCCTTTTTTCCCAGTCAGGGTTATCTTGTCCATTTCATTCTGTTCATTACCAATTTTATATCCTATTTCACTTTCAATTGGCAATGACTATCATGTTTAAATTTCTAACCTCATTAAAGTGGGGAATTTGTAACCTAAAAGCCCCAACAGGAACAGGATAGAACAGGCCCTACTTTCGATTTACCTGACAATCCTCCCATATATCTCCAGAGCAGGAGTTTTTAACTTTTCTGTGTGTTATGGATCCTTTATGGATCCCTTCTCAGAGTTATATTTTTAAATAATTGAAGGAAATTCTAAATTTCACTAAAAGTTGGTAAAAATAAAGGTGTAATTTTTCTCCCTATTCAAGTTCCGAAGTCATCTAAACTCTGTGTGTGGACTCCTTGGTTAAGAACCCCTTCTCTAGACTCTTGTCTACCAGCTGCCTACTTCTAAGTGCGAAAAAGTGATCCCTGGGGATCAAGTCTAAAATAACCATGATCCAAAAGGTCTTTAAGCAGATACACGAGTTTAAATCCTCTTAAGAGCTTTGTCTGAACTGAACACCCTAGTCCAGCTTAGAATAGGCTTGAACTTAGCAGATAGCTTTGAAAGGACCTTAGTCTTGGAGTTCTTTTGAACAGAATAGTACACCTAGGATGAGGGAAAAGGTGCCCTCACTACAGCCCCAAAGGGATTGTAGAAAGGATCCTTATTGCCTTAAGTTGTATAAACAAAGGTCCATTTTGAAAAAAATAGTAATGGAAGAAGAAAAAACTAAGACATTGATTTTAAAAATAATAATAAAAGAATCAGTTTGGCTGATACGTAAGGGTTGAGGGAGAGGAATACAAATGTAAGCCAAGGTCATAGGGTGAGAGTAAAGGGAACATGGGGGAAAAGTCATAGCCATAGATATGGCTGTTGTGATCTACCCAAAAATCCAAAGGGAACTGGGTCTTTTGCTGATACTATGGTGACCCACAGCTGGGAGAGACTGCTTCAAGGCTGTTCAGGATTGGTGAAGACCAGTTGAGTTTAGCCCCATCTAAACCAGTAACTCAAGCCAAATGGATGTTGGCCTCCCTACAATCAATTTCCTCTCCCTCTCAATTGAAGCCTTCTCTGAACTGAGTTTCCAAGGAAAGCTTCAAAAACACCCTTCCTAAAAATGCATTTGACAAAAAAAAAAGTATATTAGTGCTTTGGCTTATTTTTTTCTTTTCTTTACAAAACCATAATTGTGGCCTATACCAAATAGATTGTCCTCCATTGGATGAGGCTTTAATTTTTCCAGTCCCCTCCCTTCTGTGTCCATTAGCTGCTTCTCTTTTTGCTTGATGAGCAGCACATGTTGTCGAAGCCACTCTTGGGGCCATCATGCATGGCCAGTCTTTCTTTCCACTGCCAGTGTCCTAATAAGGGAATAAATGAGCCCTTATTGGTGAGGTAAGAGGAGTCAGGCAGTGGATAATATTTTTGCTGATTGAGAAGGATAAGGTGTGGTTTGGCAGGTATTTCATTGGTTTGGCTGACTCCCGGCATAGTTTGTCTCTTTTACAGTTCAAATCCCATAGTACAGACTGTCAGACAGGCTGGTTTTTGGTATTTTTTTTTTTGCAGATGTTTAGCTAAGCCATAAAAATATCATCATGACACAGATTGTACATACTAAGGAAAGATGAGGATTCTTTGTGGCATGATGTTTCTAACATGCACATACAAAAAAAGAGAAGTTTAAGATTATAAAATAGGTCCCATAGAAGTTATTTTGTTTTATTTTTTCTCCAAAGGACAATAGCTATACTTCAGATAACTGCCTTCAAGTGACCAGTGAGGCCTGTTTTAAGTGCCAAAAGCAAAGCAGTAAGATTGACTTAAAGCTTGAGCATCCAAGAGAAGTAGAGCTAGAATATATCTCTCAGTACACTCACACACATTTTTGTTTTTATTTTTTAAGAAGAAATATGATCATAGATCCTTGATTGATTTAAAGCTAGAAGAAATCTTAGAAGTCATTCAAGTTCAGCCCCCTCATTTTACAAAGGAGGAAAATGAAGCTCAAAGAGATGAAGCAATTTTCTCAGAATTACACAACTCAAAATAATGAGATTTGACCCCTCTTTCAAATTGAGTCCAGCATGCTATGTTGCTTTCTGTTTAGAGAAGAACATGTATTAGTTACTTCTCCTTTCCACTGGTAAATATTAGTTACCTGGTCATTTAGCTGTTAACAAGTGCTGATTCTCTGATTTCGAATTTTTCTTTCTCTCTTAGTAGACCCATTTCTCTACCAACTACTAAACCCAAAGTAACTAATTAGAAGAAATGTGCTAATTACCTCATTAACTCTATATACTCTGTTGTTCAGTTATTTTTCAGTAGTGTCTGACTTTTCATGACTCCATTTGAGGTTTTCTTGGCAAAGATTGGTTTACCATTTCCTTCTCTAGCTCATTTTAGATAAGGAAACTGAGGCAAACAGGGTTAAGTGACTTGCCCAGGGTCACACAGCTAGTAAGTGTCTGAGGCCAGATTTGAATTTAGGAATATGAGCCTTCCTAACTCCTGACCTGGCTCTGTATCTACTGAGCCCCCTAGCTGCCCCTGTGTACTCTAAAATGCCCCTATCTGCCTCATAGCTTCTCCTCAAACTTAGCAGTCTCTCCTGCTATCTAGGGCTTTGGGGCTCTGTAATGTCTTTCTCTCCTCACTGTCTTCCTGGATCCTTAAACCCACTGTTTTAAAGGTTTGCATCCCACTCACTATTCACTCCAGCTCCTTCCTCCAGGTGAGTGATCCCACCATTTTGCTACCTCATTTCTCCAATGGACTAGACCTTTATCCATTCTTACATTTTAAATCCAGGAAAGAAAAGAAGACAAGATAAGATTAAACAGGTTTCTTAACAAATTTGTAGGTTTGTTGAGGTTGATCCATTCTTAGTGGCAGAATGGAACTTTTGGGTGAAATCAACTGTTAGACACATCAAGTTCAGTCCCCCTATTACAGATGAGGAAACTGAGACCCAGAGAGATGAAATGATTTTTATATAGATAGCAAGTATCTGACTTTTATATAGGTAATAAGAATCTGATTTTAAACTCAGGTTTCTGAGACTCCAAGTCCAGATCCTAAGCTTTGTCAAAGCACTTGGGGCTAGGGAGACATCATCATGCCACAGTTGAAAGTATTGACATTATATGACTTTCCTCCAGTGACTTTTGATTTAATTCAGTCTCTTTTTTTTCTTATATTTGAAGCCAAGCACAGATCTGAAAATGGTGTTGTTTGTTATGAACTTAGAATGTATACGAGAAGGAAAAAATGCTCACCTTGGCTCCTAACCAATCAACAGAGATCTGTCACCCTCTTTTCTCCATTCTTAGTTGCCCTGATCATTGTTACAAAGGACCAGTAGAACCCGACTCACTTCCAGAGCTATTGAATGAGTTCAGGCCCATTTATTAGGGACTGATTGTATGCCAGGAGTGGTGCAAGATGAAACAGGCCCTGCCCTCAAAGAGCTTATATTCTAATGGGAAGACAGTATGTACATAAATATGTATATATGAAATGCACATACAAGAAGCAAATAACTAGGTACACATGAGATACACCATAGCTAATAATAACTTAGTATTTATGTAGTGGTTTAAGGCTACTCTCCCCATATTACACCCCAAAGTGTAAGTAGCCTGGAAAGGCAAGAAGGGCCCAAATTATAGAGTTTTGAATGAAAAACAGAAGTTTTCTATTGAATCTTGTAGGTAATAGGGCCAATTGGATTTTATTGCATAAGGGATTCCATAGACCTCTACATTAAGAAAATCACCTTGGCAGCTAAGTGAAGGACAAATTGGAGTGGGGAGAGACTAGAGGCAGCCCTGAGGGTCTTATTACCATAAGAAATACAACTGAGGAGTTAAGCAACTCAGGAACACTTTCTATGAAGGCATTGGGTGGGGGTTGGGATATGTCATCTACAGTATTGGAGGGTTTTTGAGAGGAAGACATGAGGAATGAGTTCGTTGCGAACATGGGACACGTATAAAGATTGAGAGATGAGGGATGGAATGTCACATATGAGGAGCATCTAAAAGGCCAGTTCCTAGCTAGGCCACTTAGTATATAAAAGGAAGTTATTACAAAAGAAAACTGAAGGGATAGGTTGGAGACTTGAAATGCCCCAAAGAGGAATTTGTACTTAATCCTAGAGGTAATAGGGAGCTGCTGGAGTTTATTGATCAGGAGTATGACACTGTCTGAACTGTGCTTTGAAATTCACTTTGCCAGATGGGCTAGAGAGGGGAGGGAATTAGGGTGAGGAGATTGGTTAGTTAAAGCAATTGAAATAGTCCAAGTAAAAGGTGATGAGAGCCTGAACTGGGTTGGTGGTTATGTAAGTGGAAAGGAGACAGATGTGAGAGATGGTATGGAGATAGAAATTATAATATTTGTCAACTGACTGTCAATGTGGATTGAGAGAGATAAGAAGGGATAGAATTGGAATTCAAACAGTTATTCTGGCTCCAAAGCCCAAATATCTCCCACTGTACCATGCTGCTTTCTACTTGTATCCCTATTGTGCTTCCCTGGTAGAATGTAAGCAACTTCAGGTCAGGAACCATTTCATGTAAATGTTTATATCTCCAGCATCATACATGACATCTTGTACATAGTAGGTTTTATTGAATGTTTAATAAATGGATAAACTTTGGAGCTAGATTTATATGGGGGTGGAGAGACAGATGACCACATGAACAGTTGTAGAATAACATGTGATTTTTGGACACCTCATTAATACACTGAAATGACCACATTATCTGTCTGGCAGAAAAGCCTCAAAATCAGTGGAATAAATTAACTGGAGCAGAGTTTCTCTTAGTATCTTTTACTTGCTTTGAAATCTTTTCTTCCCCCATACCCCTCGCCCCCACGTGACCAAGGACTATGAGGGAGTACACTGAGAGAAATGGGGAAACAGCGAAGGTGGGGTAGCGGGTGGCGTGAGGAAGAGAAGCATGAAAAGACATTGCTTATCAACTAGGTTACTGAGATAGCCCATGAAAGAGGTAAGTTAGGTAAACAAGTATTTGAATGGAAATAGTTTCTCAGCCCAGTATCAATGGTCAGAAGTACAGTCAAACATTAATTCACATGGTCTAGCTTGACTTCAACCCCTGAGTGTTGACAAAGAACTGAAGTCCAAAAGTGATCTCATTCCAACTGTTAAGATGACCTGTAGGAAAACTAGAGCGACCAATTTCCAGTGGCCTAAATCATAGAGCTATGATCTATGTCTAGTTGTAGTGGAACCCCTGAAGTACAAGAAGTAGGATGAAAGTAAGAAAATTAATTTTAAAAAACTTAAATGCACTGGCTAGAATTTCAAGTTTTTATATTCTAGCTCAGAGATTAAAATTCTTTATGGTCACAAAAAAATCACTGGTGAAAATTTTATTGTTAATTATCAATTACCATCCAAATGACCTCTTAGCCAGAAAGGGGTAGACAAAGGAGTAAAGTGTTGTCATTAGCTCTCTGAAAAGGACCTTAGAGATCTTTTAGCCCAATTCTCTCAATTTATGGATGAGGTTCAGTCACAAAGGTAATAAGTGCAAAACTAGAATTTAAACCAATGTCCTCTAACTCTAAATCCAACACTCTTTTCATGGTTCAGGGCTACATAATCCTCAATATTTTTTCCCTTCTCCAATCTCACTGGACTGTCCACCTCTCACTACTGGACTGATTCTGACCAGTCACAATAAGGAGAAGACTATGGCTCTGGAAGAAAACCAAGGCTATACTCTCAAGACAAGGCATTTGTCCGTGGCTTGCCTCATAGGTTCGGAGAATCTCTTGAAGGGTCCTTAGCCATCATTCATTAGATCATAAGCTTCTTGTGGGAAGGGACTGTCTTTTGCCTCTTTTTATATCCCTAGCTCTTAGCACAGTGCCTAGTACATAGTAGGCACTTAATACATGTTGATTGCCTGATTAATTGAATATCTAGTCCAATAACCTACTTTCTGCAATAATCTCCAATGTAAAATCCCTGAGAAACATTCATCCAAGTTCTGTTTGTATGCTTCACCACCTTACAAGGTAGCCATTCCATTTCTGACCCTAACCCTAATTCCATTTCTTTGCTTTCATTAACCGACTTAGAATTTCTCTTGTCCTAGTGAGCAGAAACATTGAGCTTGGAACCAAGGATGAGTGAACATTGCTAAGATTTAGAGTGAGTGGGAGGTTAAGACAATGAGGCAGTGAATATAGACTATCCTTTTTAAAAAGAAATAATATTTTATTTTTTCCAATTACACATAAAGATAATTTTAACATTCATTTGTTATAAAACTTTGTTTTAAACTTTTTTCTCTCTCTCTTACCTCTCCTCTCCCTAAGATGATAAGCAATTTATATCTATGTACAATCATATAAAACATATTTCTATATTAATCATGTTGTGAAAGAAAAAACAGTTGGAAAAAGAAATTACAGCTTACAAAAGCAAAAAACTGAATGTGAACCATCCTTCCAGCAAATTAGTGGTAAAAGAAAGGTCAGGGAGATCACATTAACTTGGTGGAATAGTAGGGTTAAAGGAAGGATTTTTTAAATTTGTTTTTATATTAGCAGAGCATGCTTGTAGGCAAAAGGGAAAGAGCCATCGGAGAAACGATCTAAAAATGCAAAAGTGAAGATAATTAATTGAGCTAAGTCCCAGCAGGATAGGAGATACACACACACACACACACACACACACACACACACACACACACACACACACACACCTCTTGAATGTTATCAAACCTAGGATACTTTGAGAATCTAAGCAATTCCCATCCTGACTAGATTCAAAATAATCTTAACTCAATAGTGTTTCCAAGAATAATTAAAGTAGAAAATATGGCTTGAAGAAGGAAAAGTAGCAGTCACTTACAGTCTGTCTTTTAATACAGAAATAGAAGATTTTTGTTTAGAGCCAGTGATGGCGAGATATGGGTGACTTAGAATTCTGAAAGAATTGGTTGTCTATAGATAGCTGTAATCATGAGTCTAACTTGCCCTGAATGGATTTAGCCTAGTTATAGAAACAGGACATAAACATGAAAAAATAAATAGTAACACCAAAGAGAAATAACATTTCATAAAGAAATGCAAGCAGTGTCACATTATTAAATAATCCAATGAATGGTTCAGATAATAAGTTCCATCAGAATACAAAAGAGAGATCATTATTGCTAGATGCAGGAGTCCTTAACTCAGGGTTGGTGAATTGTTAAAAATTATTTTGCTAACCATATTTCAATATAGTGGATGTTCTTTGTAATTCTATGTTGTATTATATGCATTTAAAAATATTCTGAGAAGGAACTTTACCATACTGCCAGAGGGGTCCATGAAACAAAAGGTTAAGAACCTTGTAGTGGTCCAAGAAAACTTCATGTGGAAGAAGGAATTTGATCTGAATCTTAAAAGAAAGTTTATTTGAGAAAGTTTTCCTGGATTACATTTAATTTGATTTATAATGATGGGAAGAAATTAATTGAGGCTCTAAATTCACAAGATGGCTATGTTGAGGAGTCCAGAGCTTTGGGTTAGACTAGGTGGTCACTGAGAGCTCTTCCAATTCTGAAATTCTGAAAAATTCTATCATGTGTAATCTTAGAATAGGACTGAATAAGGAAGCTAGAGTGCCAGACTTGGATTTAGGAAGACCAGGCTTCCTGTGCCAGCAGTTACTAGCTGGGTAGCATATGAGTTAATTAATCTCCTTGGGCCTCAGTTGTACTGGTAAAATGCATATAAATAGTAATTCCATCGCGTTGGTAAAATAATATATCTTGTGGTTGTTGAAAGGATCAAATTGTATATAAAGGACTATTTTGTGTTTCCAACTCTTCATGACCCCATATGGGATTTTCTTGGCAGAGATACTACAGTGGCTTTACCATTTCCTGCTCTGGTTCATTTTACAGGTGAGGAAACTGAAGTAAACAGGGTATAGTGACTTGCTCAAGGTCACATAGCTAGTGAGTATATGAGACTGGATTTGAACTGTGCTCTTTCTTACTTCAGGTCCAGTACTTCGTAGACTGCATCACCTAGCTGCCTCCAGAAAGTATTATAAAAATAGTCTCAGCCCACTCTGTGTCCTCGGGCAATTCCCTCCCTTTCTCTGTGTCTCTTTTGCCTCGCTTGAAAAATGATAATCCCTAAAGGACTTTCATCTCTAAAAACTTTTATAATTCTAAAGCTTGCCCCTAACCAGGGGCATTCCACTGGAACTCTGACACAGAGATCTGACCTATTGGGATGAAAGGATGGCTTAAACTTGCAGGCAGCGGAAGGGCCTTAGGAGTAAGGGTGGAGGAGGGAGGAGAATGACAGGGAAAATATTGCATTCTGAAAAATGGAAAGCTGTGTTGGATTATTCACGAAGGGTCCTCTGCAGGCCTACTGTTCAAAACGATTTGTCGGATTTGCTAAAGTTAAGTCTCCTTTTGTTACTAGGATTTATGGAGCCCTTGATAGTGAGTAGCTGGACCCAATGTTTTATTTCTTTGATGGGATGTGAATACTGGGAGGGCTGAGGAGTAAAACGAAGCAGCTGGAACATGAAATGAAAATAGAAGCTAGACACAGTATGCTAGCTTGGAGGGTTTCCCAAGAAGCATTACTCTCCTTGGATTTGACCCGACTTCCCTTCCCTTACTGACCATGTCTACATTAGACTTAACTAGCCTTACGTTTCCTAGGTCTTGGAGTCTAATGTTGGATACAGCCAAAACTGTAAAGTAATTCCTTCAGGCCACTAGGACACTAGCTAGCTTACTGGAGCAGTAACTGATAAATCAGGACAAAACCAAACTTCATTCCTATCTTTCTTCTCTGTTTGGAAAAGAGGATCAGTCTCCCTCCTGGCACACCCTCCTCTTCCTGCCAAAGGCATTCTGCCTTCATTTCCCTTGCCAGCCTTTGGCAAGCCTTACTACACTGTAGTTTGTCCTTTATTCTTGAAGAGGACCATGGCATCAGGAAGGTGATGCCATGACTTGCGAGTAAATTGGATTTAAATGAGGGAGGGCTGTGCCAAGTCACCAGCCTCACTTTCTCCTCTGGAGCCATCTAAGTCCAATGACAAGATATAGATCAGGATGACTGGAAATGGCCCCACACTATAGGAACTAGGGTAGGGTAAATGAGGCTTTGGCCCATGGTTCTGACATTCTGGGGGAATGCTTTTCCCTGGCACCACCACCACAACTCCTGCAGACTGATTTGGGTTTTTTTGCCCTTGATGAAAAAATTCCTCATTGCAACTTTGTGTAACCTAGGTTAAGTCATTTTTACTATTTCCACCCTAACTGCAGCATCAATTTCCTCAGTTACAAAATGAGAGAACAGTCTCTTCTGTCTTTAACAAAAATATAGTAAAGATTTCTTGAGTATAGGATGTTGACCTACTGTGAGTAAGAACACATGTTCTAATTTTCTAGTAGTAAGGATGTCAGTCTCACTGGCCTAGGTCACCTTCAAGAATAAATGGTCTTCTCATAAGAACCAGCCTTTTAGGCCTAAATAAATAATAAAAGGATGTGGCCTTTTATTTTCCATTTCTTGCCTTCATCTATGAAGAATCTTCCTCTTGCCATCAGCTATTATTATATCTCTACAAGCTTCTATATAGGAGGGTGGTAGGGGAGCCAGTGAGGTGTCAGATGCATGGATGGATCTCATGTTAAATGCTCTGTAGTTGCTAGGCTAGTTATTACACAACAATAGTGTTCTGTGCAAGACTGGCAGTGATCCCTCCGACTTGTGGAGCTAGAAATAACACCCCCAAAGGCCTCTCTCTGAGTGACCTAGTGCTTCCTGAAGAAGGAAGCAGTTAGCCAATCTAACTGAAAGGGAATGGCACCGGGTACATTTTGGAAGAGACGAAACAAATACTAAACCTTTTTTTTTTTCCATTTTAGAAAAATGAAAGCAGAGAGAGCCAAGTGCTAAATGGCATGTTTTGGGTTGTTTTGTTTGTTTTCTGGATGGAAAGAGGGTGGTGGACCTGTTATAGAAATTCATTAGTACATGAATCATGTTGCTATCAGTCTCTATATTAGGGCTATCTGTCTCAAGGTGGTGGGGAGAAGCCACTGTCCTGATGCAACGAATGTGATTTGAGTTAGAGATACCATGTACCGTTTCAGGGCACACGTTTGGAATGCCACTGTCTTCTATCTGGTGGTTCATTTTAATTAGTCACAGGTTTCTAATCCTTTTGTTTCAAGACTTGGTTGTTTATCTTGTTTTAGTATTTCAAAAATCCTTTTCTTTCTACAGGGAGATTCCTGGCAGTTAGGTAGTACAGAGTAGAGTCCTACTGTACATCTTACATAGCACAGAAGGCCAATGCTATAATCAAAGTCTTTTGAAAAGGAATATAAATTTCTAATAAAAATAATAATAGCTAACATTTATATAGTGCTTACCATATTCAGGGCACTATGTTAGGTACTTTATAATCATGTCATTTCTTCTTCATGATATGCTTGAGAGGTAAGCGCTATTATTATCTTTATTTTACAGATAAGGAAACTGAGACAAATAGGGATTAAGTGACTTGCCCAGGGTCACACAGTTACTTAAGTGTCTGAGGTCCGATTTGAATTAGAACAGCTATTGCTAATTCAAAGAGCCAGATCCTTCCAATGTGTCTATCATCAGTCACTCAGACAACAAAGCATTTATTAAATACCTCCTATGTGTCAGGCACAGGTCTGAGTGGTGGGAATTCCAAGAAGGAAAATAGAATCACATATTTAGTCCTGGTGGAGATTTTTGCCCAGAATCCCTGATCTTTTGGTCCAGTTTTGTACAGATTTGATTTATACGAAGTTGAGTTGGGGGCTGGGAGTACAATCTAATCTTGATATATGAGGTGATTGAATGGAAGCTAGCTTTTTGGTTTGATCACTTTAAATATACTATGTTGTCATTTCATTTGAACAATGTTGCACCTATATTTCAACTCCTTATGAATGATCTGTTCCATCCTTGACTAATGGGGAACAGTCTAGTCTAGTAGCAGAACTGGGATTTGAAACCGGGTCCTCTGAGTCCAAATTCAAAGGTTTCTTCCCTACGCCATTCTGTACCATTTAAAAAAACAAAACAAAACAAAACAACAGAACATGGAAATGGAAATTCCCAAGTATTTTCCCAAGATGCTTATTTCAGCCTTTTAGATTATGTTCATATATAGATGGTCAAATGAACTTGAGTCCTTATCAATTAGTGAAAAGTTGCTTTGTTGCAACAGGTAGGCAGTTGGTTGAAAACTTCACTCTGAATAGGCCTCCAAGGGGAAAGGTTGAAATGGCATGTATTGTATACTGTTTGGAACCCAGCTTCTTTGGCCCTGCTTTCCTTCTATTTGCCAGCATAAATACAGCCTAAGTTTTATGACCATTTCACAATAAAAAGAAATTGTGAGTTTGGCAAAAATCCTGGATTAGGCACAAAAGAGGAATTCACGTTCCCAAATGCACAGTGAAGATGAGCTCAGTATTCACTGGCCAAATTTTCTATTTATTGGGTCTTAAGTCAGGGAGAAAAATTGGACCTTTTGGAATTCCATTAAAATACTAACCATACAACCCACTGCTCTCAACCCCTTATCTATACCTTTACTAAACATTCTCTTAGAATCATAAAATATTTGAGGAATCTTATAGATAATCTAGCCTCTCTCACTTTCTAGAGGAGGAACTTAGGTGCAAAGAGTTCAGATGATTTGCCTAAGGTCACACGTCACATAAGGAGTAGGATCATAAAATTACTATTTTAGAATTGTGAGACCTTGTAGACCAAATCCACCCTTTTACAGAGGGGGAAAGTTAGACCCAACGAGAATAATTTGAGCATTATTAGTAAGAGTGAGAAAGAGGATTTGCACCCAGGTCTAGTTTCCAGTCACTCTCCTGATTCTCAGTCTGAGTGTTCTTTTCACCATACATAATGATCAGTTTATTTTCTGTACCATCAAGCATCATTTCCCAGCTGTCTATACCCAAGCCACTTTTTAAGATCCATAGAGAACTACTTCTTGGAGTCCTCCTATCTTGGTGCGCTAGGTAGAATGAGCAGAGAATATGAGAGGAATGACAGTAACCAAGCTCAGGAACATTACTACCAGAGTTGGTACTGTCAGAAGGTAAAATGTACTGATTCTGGAGTCAGACACCCTGGCTTCAAGTCCCATCTCCCAAACTGAAAATGCTTTGCTTGACTCCCCTATAAAATGGGGGAAATGGTACTTGAACCAATCTATTAGTAAGAGAGTCAGGAAATTCAGATAAGACACTGTATGAGAAATACTTTGTGAACCTTCAAGTTTTAGAAAAACGTGAACTCTTATCAATTCAGTTGAATTTATTATTAACAGCATAGCTTTGAAGAGAAGTGTTCATTCAAGTTCTCCTTTGTACTCCCTTCCTGCCTCAGTTTACAATGGTTAGTGGTGTCATTCAAAGGAGGAAAGACTGAGGGAAGTAGGACACAAGGGTGAGGAAGGGGAGACAGAAAATATATCAGAATGCTGTGTACTTACTATTTACTATCCTTGTAAAGTCATTTTGCATGTTTTCTAGAGCCTGTTTTCCTCATCTGTTAATGTTTGTTTCAGATCTGATTCTAGGACTCTTGCCAGTGGGGATGTTTTATTAACGCAAAAAGTAAACAACATCTGACATTTTCTTGGAGATGTTGGACAAGCGTGGATTGGAAGCAACTGCTGTGTGATGGATAGGCAGTGGATTTCCCTTCTTTCTGAGTGTAACACCTGTGTTAGGACCTAGGACTAATTATTACTAGGGAAAAAATGAAGTTTTTGGAGCGTAATTCACTCTCCCCTCTTCACTAAAATAAAGGGTCTTTTGAACTTGATTTGTCAGTCACTTCAAGTCCTTGAGTTTAGGATATCACTCTGCCTCTACTCCACTATGTAATGTGCAGCAGTTAGTAGAGTTCAAGGCAACTAGGTGGCTCACTGGATAGAGTGCTGGGTCTGGAGTCAGAAACACCTGAGTTCAAATCAGCCTCAGACACTTCCTAGCTGTATGACCCTGGGCAAGTCACTTAACCCTGTTGGCCTCAGTTTCCTCTTCTGTAAAATGAGCTGGAGAAGGAAATGGCAAACCACTTCAGTACTTCTGCCAAGAAAACCCCAAATGGGGGCACAAAGAGTTTGACATAACTGAATAACAGCAAAGTCATTGTGTATGTTGTTTTCTTAGCTCTGTTTAACTCATTCTACCTCACTTAATATAAATCTTTCCATATGTAATTTTGGTCTTTTCTTACAGCCTGATAATTCTTACAACCTGTTAAGATAGCAAGGTACTATAATAGATAGAGTGCCAGGCCTGGAGTCAGGAAGACTTATCTTCCTGGGTTCAAACCAGCCTCAGACACTTAATAGCTGTATAACTCTGAGCAAGCTATTTAACCTCTGCCTTAATTCACTGGAAAAGGGAATGGCAAACCATTCCCATATCTTGGCCAAGAAAGCACCATAGATAATACGGTCCATATGGTCACAAAGATCAGACACCACTGAGTGACAGTAGCAACAAAGAGTTGAACACTTCTGGGAGCCATGATTTCATAAATGTGGACACTTTCTTCCCCAGCATGTTTCACAACCTCTTCACACTTTAATAGATTATTTAAGGAGATGCTATGGCAAGTAATGATGATGATGTAATGAAGATAACCAAAAATAACTCATTTCCTAATTAACAAATCATGGAATCATCTATTTTAAGTCCCCATTTTGCAGACGAAGAAGCTGAGACCCAGAAAAGGTAGGCAAGTTACCCAAGGCCACCTTAGTCGGCTATTGGCGGAGCTGAAATCTGAGCTCGGCTCCTCTGACCGCCAGAACTCTTTCCATTGTCCTACAGATACCTTGTCCTCAACTCTCTGGGAGATACTCAATAAATATTTGTTTAATGTGACTAAATGTTTGCAGTCGATTTGGGATCCAGTAAAATCCTAACTAGGTTTTACCTAGTATCCATCGTTTGGACTTTGTACAAACAATAAAACTTCTAATAGATAAAATCCTCACCACTTCCTAGCTATCTATACACAAGGCACTTTTTAAAATCCATAAAGAGGGTTTAAAATCTACTTCAGCCCTAGTGCATTCACTCCCTATCAGACTTTTCCTCCCCTTTCTTGGTGTCCCTCCCTGAACAGCATTGTTCAGGGGCTCAGAATAAGGATGGATATTCTTCCTTCTTCCTCCTCACCCCCTAACCCAACTTGTTTTAACCTGCTCATGTTATCCTATATGAGTTAAATTCTATAGAGCCCTGAGGCACTTAGACTCTTTAATTGATGCTTGTATCTCTTCTATTCCTGCAAAAGCAAGGAGTATGGACTCACAACTTGTGTTGAAGATATATCTACTTAGCAAAGATAGAGGAAGTGATATTCCAATACAAGTCTCTAGCCCAAGGTCTTTCCCACCATCTCTTTGTCTCAGCATTTGCTTAATTTTGGTGACATGGCAAAGACTTGCATAAAAAAAGGTCCTTTGGCAGACAGCTAACATAGTTAAAGGAACTTTTGGAGTTCCTGTGCAGATGAAGCATTTGCTTGTTTACAGGCAACAAATTAAACAATGAGGATTTAATGTTTTAGGGAGTTTAGATCTTCCTTTCCTTCCCCCAAGGAGCTTTCCATTCTTCCCAGGCTCCCTGGGACATAGCGTATCCATCTACTCACTCCTCTGAGACCATCTGAGGTTCTCGTTAATTCTTCCACATTCATATATTCCCCTTTCTGAATTTCTTTTTTTATTCTCCATTCCTCACTTAAAAATTCTAACATTACCATAGTTAGCAGTTAGGATGAATTTGTCCCTACCCAGATTGGGAGTAAACAGCAAACTTTCTGAAAACTCATTAATTTTATTGGACCCTGGGTTGTGCCTAAAGAATTCACTCACCAAATGGTGCCCACATTGCAGCAATGATCAGACTCACAGAGGGGAATGGCTTTGTGGCACAATGGAGCACTATATCTGGAGTCAGAAGACCTGGTTCTTCAGTCTATTAATTATGTAGTATTTGGGTAAGTCACTTCTCTCTGGGCCACAGTTATTCCTCTTATAAAATGAGGGCATTGGACTAACTGAACTTCTGATGACTCTTCTAACTCTAAATCCTGTGATACTTAAGTAGGTGTGAAATCTTGGGTCCTGGTGGCTTTGCTGCCTCTCAGAAGCTTTTGGTTCTCCCAAAGGAGATAAGTGTCCTTATACTTTAACATCTCAGTCCCTTGCACCTCACCTCCAAACTGGAGCAGTTAATATCAGTTACTATTCAACCTAGTCACATGCAACTTCTGGTTGGGATGAAGTTGAGTGGGAGCATACCAAGTGAAGAGGTGGAGCCTCCCTGGAGCACTGTGGGAAACTACTGGCCTGGGAATCAAATGACCTAGGTTTCCATCCCTGCTCTGTGTGATTGCTGTTGTTGTGTTTGTCCTTCGTTCTCAAAGAGGACCATGACATCAAGACTTGCAGTTGACTTTGATTTGAGTGAGGGAGGGCTGTGCAAGGTCACCAGCCTCACTTTCTTCTCCTGAGTCATCTGGGTCCAGTGGCCTGATATTCATCAGGATGACTGAAGATGACCCAGGATGCGGTGTGAGACCCTGGCCATTTTAGGCTAAGGTCTTATCACATTCTCACTTTGAGTAAGATACAGCCATTCAATGAACAGGCTTCTTTAATGGCATCACCATGGTAAGGTGAAGTTTCAGTGTGTTCATCAATGGTTGATCAGACCAATACAAGCTCAGAATGCTCTACCACAGGTTGAGCACAGATAGTCTGTAGAATTTTTGGGGTGGATATTCCAAATTTGCACATCCTATGTTTACTTTGTGCTGTCTCAATTCTGCTTTGCTCATAGATGGTTCCTTTAATCAGAAAAAAAACTGGGAGGAGAAGACCCTCAGGGTTCCTAGGTAAAAAAAGAACAATTACTATTTAGTATTTAAATCCACTCTATGCTAGGCGTGGGGACTTGTTGTCTAGGAGCTATGGAGTGAATCGGATTTGAGGCTTGATCTTTGAGTAGCAATGTAGCCAGTAAACCCAGAGGAAAAAAGGCAGCTTTTGGGGCTGGAAAGGAAGAGGAGGAGGAGGAGAGCTGCTACTCATTCACAGGTGATTTTAGTTACATAATCAACACAAGGTAGCACCTGACATCAGGAGACTTGTGGGTTCAAATCCTGAATTAGACATCATAGGCAAGTCATTTAAACCTATCTGGGCCTCAGTTTGCTCATCTGTAAGATAAGGGCAATTCTTGAAATACCTAAGTTACAGGGTCATTATGAGGAAAGTGCTTTGGAAACTTTAAAATGCCATGTAAATGTTAATTGTTAATAATATCTTCTGGTGGTAGAGCATGAACTAGAAACCAATTCCCAATATGATGTTCTTTCCCTGTTGGGGCTGTTGAACATGGAAAATTAGGCTACTTAATTGATGACCTGAAGGAATTAAGGCATCCAAAATGTTCATACTAGTTTCTTTATTAATAATAGTTGCAATTCTTTGGCCCATGAACCAAGAACTGACTGTCAGACCCATGAAGGCATATATGGAAAGGTCTTTATATCCTTCCAATAAAATATGAGAACCTTCATGACCGAAGCTATTTCATTTATTGAATCTTTGTTGAATTGAATTCAAACTCTAGAAAAGTCTGCTCATTTGTCTCTTAATGGAGAACATGGTGACCAAAGTGGATAAGTAATTAATGGGGTGACTGATGCCCTAGAAAGTGTAGATGAGCTAAGGAGGCTTTTCTACCCTTCATGATTCCTATGGATGTACCATTTCACATTGAGGAGACCGAAAGGGACTTTGGAGACCAAAATGGAAAATTAAGACCTTTTAGATAATTAATACTGAATTCTTGGTGTTCACTAAGTCTAATCACAAAAAGGTCTCTTCTCATTTGAGATGTGTATACTTTTCAATGCATAGTATTTCAAATTGAAAATTATAGCTAAGGGCTATGTTTCAAACCTAAGAACTACAATTTCATTGGTACGGTTTTATTTATGTAGGGAGCTTCTGTCATGGTAACTCCCTCCACCAGTACAGATCAGTTACATATCTGTAACTTATAGTTGTAGAGAGTTGTCTGGGACACTGAGAAATAAAGTGAGTTGCTCATGGTCACACAGAAGGTATGTATCACAGGCAGGATTTGAATTCAGTTTTTTATTCCCTCCAGGACCAGCATTCTATCCACTTCTCCTACATTGCATCTTTCTAGTTATATAGGCATAATATTAAAAGAACTAGAGTCAGAAATAGTGGGAGCATGACTAGAAAGAGTAGAGTTGAACTGGACAGGAGGCAAATAATTGACTAAAAGAATCAGGGTGGGTAGGAGATAAAGTGAGTAGTGAGGAAAGAAACCACAGGATGCTAAGTAGGAGCAACTTGCTTCTACTTAGCCCTGCCTTAATTTTTTTTTTTTTAACCTTGTTAAGCAGTTATATACTGGGCTGTCAGTTTATTTTTGTCAGACCTGGAAAAACCCACAGAGGCCTTCTAATCCATTCCTCTCATTTTACAGATTAGGAAACTGAGACCCAGAGAAATAAAATGTCTTGCCCTAGGTCACTCCAGTATTATATGGCAGAAACAGGATCCAAATCCAGGTCTTTGGACTCCAAAGTCAGTGCTCTTTCTACAGTATTACATCATCGTACTGTATATGGCGTATCTATGAAGCCTGAAAGTATGTTCACAAGCATCCAAAGAGCATATTTCATCCCAGATCTTCCTAACTCCAACCCTGACCCTCTAACCACTATGCTAGGCTCCTCTTCATCCTGAATATCATAGGCACTTTTAATAAATGTTTAGAAATTATTCATCTGTTTGATATCAAAGAAGACATTTCAACAGTGGGATTATGGACTCCTAAACTGGTATTTTATCAGAGTATAGACACTCTCTTTTCTCATGTGAATATTCTTTCTTTCCCAAAAGGAAAGAGAACTCAGTTATTCAGTTCTAGCATTCTTCCTAAAGACAATCCAATAGGAGAATAGGAGAAGGGGGAGGAAGAGGAAAAGGGGCAGTGGTGGTGGTAGTGGTAGATAATAACTATATTTTAAATCTTGTTTTCTTAAACCCAGACACTCAATAAAACAATACGTCAAGCTAGGATTTGTAGTTTTTGCTGACTTTAGAAGTGTAAACGCTTAGAATGAAAATTTAGCAATGGCTCCCATGAAATGGTTAGCACTGCCTCCAGCACAACTATATTTGATGATTTATCCTTTGAGTCATCTTTCACTTCTAAGTTGATTATCCCAGGATCCCTTTGAACTTTAATAGTTTCTTCTGTTAAATGAGGATAAGAATGTTTCTGATATTGAATTCATGTTGGAAGAAAAATTTTGTAAACCTTTTCAGGGCTATCCATGTTTTGGCATGGGTTATCATAAATAATAACTGAATACCGGGACAAAAGAACTTTTAAAATGAAAAAGATTTATATTGAAATAAAATGATTTAGTCATTTTCAGTTATCCAGTGGTGGTATACATAGGCTCAGAAAGCTACTTCTGAGACTACATGTCTAGCCTTGAAGTCAAAGGACCTAGTTTCAAATCCTGAATATTTTACTAGAATATGAAAAGACCTACTTCAAAGCTTAGAGGGAAGAGTTGCTGGAGCCAGCTTGACCAGGCTCCTAAAAGTCGTTAAATTTTCAGTACAAGTACTTACCCTTGGAAATCAGCAAACATACTAATCAGAGCTTGATTTATTATTATGTTTATTGTGTAAATTTGAGAAAGTATTGGAGAAAAATTCTAATAATGCAGATTAAGCTTAAAAATATGTCACGTAAGAGAACCAGTTGTTAAACATTTGCCAGCATACCCCTGCCTACGCTTCTACATGCGTGATGACAAGATCGTTCCAGAATGGTCCCACCATGATGGGAAGACAATTACTAGAACTCTTTCCAATGAGCTTGATAACCATAGAGGCAGAATCAACTGAAAATTATAGTTTTTTACAGTTCTCAAAACCATTCTGTATGTATATCAGACTCTATTAGAGTCTTCATCCCCCCAGTCTCATTTATCTTTCTGCTTTGGCTAGAAGCCCCATCCTTTCTCATATCACAGTCTTTTACTATAAACACCTTTATGGTTGTAGGATGTTGTCAATCTGACTTCATGTGAGCCTCCTATAAAGGAAATAGGTTGAGATCCTTTGATGGGAACATAATTAAGGCCATGTCTATATGACAATGCTGTTTGCCAGCAAACCATCAATTTTGATTCCCCATGATCTTTTTTTATGTCCATTTTAAAAAGTAAGAAATGGGTCAGCTTCAGGGAACATTTTAAATAGGATGCTCCAATTTAACCAACTGGATCCCAGGAATCAGAAACCCCACCTCTCAGTTCATACTTCCCTTCATAAAACAAAGAGACCAGCAGCAGATATGCGAGGCCATTACAAAAACTAAAACACCGGACAGTGACAAATGAAGGCTGGGTTTGGAGGGAATTTAAGGTATTTTTTGTGTATTAGGGAGAGGGAGAAAGAGAAGGAAGGAAGCACGGGTGGGAAATTAGTAAAGAAAAGGAGAATGAAAAGAAAGGAGGGAAGAAGAAAATGAAATCAGTTCTTGCCAGGAATATCTGGCAAAAGAGATAATCAGCTTCTGGAGTGGCCAGTCTTTCCACATCCAGAATGTTTCATTTGACAGCATAATAATGCTTATATTTATATAGTATATGATAACTTCTTATATTTACATAGCTCCTTATGATTGCAAAGAGCTTTTTCCATTTATTTCATATGCTTTCCAGATTTGCTAAACCTCTCTATATTTTATTATTATCATCCCTATTTTACCAAAGAGTATATTAAGACGGAGAGAAGATCAGTACTTTGGCCAGGATTTCACAGCTGGGAGTGTCTGAGTCAGGTTTCAGACTCAAATCTTCCCATATGCCACATTTAGTGACTGGCCCAAAGGCATGTAACTAATAAGTGGCGGATCCAGGCTTGAATTGCTATCTTATAATTCCAAATCTAATGTATTTATTTATCCCTTCCACACCATAGAGGGTAGAGGTGCCATGTCTCTACCCCCCAATATCTGGAAAATTCATGTCAAATGTTTTGGCCCTCCCTTCATACCAGAGAATTCTGAGTTATTATGGTACTAAAAGATAAAATATGTCGATATTATCCATCAATACTATTGGATAACATCCATAATATCCAATACTATTGGATAACACACAAATATATAATACATTTCTGAGTTTCTAAACTTTTTCTGTGTTATCTACTGACGTTTGCGTGTTGTCTGCAGTTTCTGTAAAACTCCCCCCCAAATTCCCATTTAATTTCTTATGCCAGCCTATGATATATCAAAACTGCAATGGGGCAAGCCATGATAGGAAGGAATAACTGTACTCAAAAGAGACTTGAGAGTCTTTGAAAATGTTCCTTTAAAAAATCTTTTAAAAATAACACATAATGTGTTGAAAAAAATAAAAAATAACAATTACTTAATCTTGATTCAGAAGGTATTCAGTTACATCTGATGAACTCTCCCTCGAAAAATCTAATAGAGTCAGGGTATTTTTTAGTTGTTTTTTTTTTTCTTTCCATGAAAGGAGGGCTAATAAATGCCTTGAGACTATGTGATTTGTGATACCAGATCTGGAACAATATATTTGTGAGCCCTAGGCAAGTTTTAAAAATCATGCCCTCTAAGTTTTACAGTTGTTTAGAGACTTTGCGCTCTTACCATCATACAACAAAATTAATTATTCTGCACCAGCAAAATTTCCTAGCACTAAAAGTATGTGCATTTTTTTTTAAATCCTCCATTGTGCTGCTGATGCCTCACTGTGGTATGAAGGTGACCCTGGGTTCCCAAAGACTGTGTCAGCAAAATATAATCTTTTGGTTCTTACTAAAATGGAATAGCTTCCAGTTGCGGCTTAGTGATGAACTAAATGGCTCAAGATCAGCCTTGTTAATTCCAAAAAGACATAATAAGGTTGGCTACAAAATGATTGATTTTTCAGCCATAGCAGTTCTTTATTGCTGTCATTGTTGCTATATTTGAGTTCCAACTTGGTTTCCTTCCTCCCGCCCCAACCCTGCTTTAGAGAAGGCCAACATTTGACAGAGATTTATATGTGAAAGTATATAATACATAGTTCCAGTATTCTAGTTCTTGCTCTGGAGGTGGATAACACCTTCCTTCATAGGTCCTTTGTTGTTGATTTGAACATTAATATAACTCAGAATAGCTTAGTCATTCACATTTATATTATTACTGTTGTTACCATATAAAATGTTCTCTTGGTTCTGCTTGTTTAACTGTTCTGCAAGTCTTTCCATGTTTTCCTAAAATCAGCCTGCTCATCTTTCTTATAGTATAGTAGTATTCCATCACAATCATATAGCATAATTTATTCAGCCATTCTCCAAGTGACAGGTAATTTCTAGTTCCTTGTCACCACAAAGTGAGCTGCTATAAATTTTTTAGCACATGCTGGTTCTTTCCCTTTTTCCCTGGGAAACAGACCGAAGAGTGATAATTTCTGAGTCAAAGAGTATACACAGTCTTTTGGGCTATATATTAAATGGTATTTTGGGATATATATTAAATGGATAGTCTTTTGGGCTATATATTAAATGGTATCTCCAAGTTGTTTTAATTTGCTTTTCTCTAATCCAGGGGTGGGGAATCTGCTCTAATCAATAATGATTTAGAGCACTTTTTCATATGACGGTATATAGCACTGATTTCTTCCTCCAAAAACTGCCTATTCCTATCCTTTAACCACTTATCAATTGGAGAAGAGCTCATATTCTTATAAATTTGACAAAGTTCTCTATGTATTTGACATATGAGGCCTTTATCTACGAAATTGTCTATAAAATTTTTCTGCTTTCCTTATTTTCTTTAATAAGTTTTAATTGTTTCTGTGATTTGCTTTTTAAGATTAGGTTGTTTAAACTCCAATTAATTTTTAATCTTTTTCTATGATCCCTTTTTAAATGTAATTTTTATTGCATTATGATTTGAAAAGATGCATTTAGTATTTCTGCTTTTCTGTATTTAACTATAAAGTTTTTAAGGCTTAATATATGTACCACTGAGAAAAAGATATATTCCTTTCTATTCCATTCATTTCTCTCTAGATGTCTGTCATATTTAGCTTATCTAAGATTCTATTCATCTCCTTGACTTCTTTCTTATTTATCTTTTGGTTAGATTTATCCGGTTCTGAGGGGGAAAAGCCAAGGTCTCCCACTGTTGTAGTTTTACTATTTCTACCTTTTCTTTTAAAAATTTGAATGCTATACCATTTTGTTCATGTATGTTTAGTATTGATATTACTTCATTATCTATATTACCTTTTAACACAATGTAGATTCCTTGCTTATTTCTTTTAATTAAATCTATTTCAGCTTTTAACTTTGTCTGAGCTCAGGATTGCTATCCCTGCTTTTTTTTTTTTTACATCAGCTGAAGCATAATAAATTCTACTTCAGCCCTTTATTTTAACTCTATGTGTCTTTCATTTTTAAATGTGTTTCTTATCAACAACAAACTGCTTCTAGTTTTTGGTCCATTCTGCTATCTGTTTCCATTTTATGGGTGAGTTCATCCTATTCACGTACAGAGTTACAATTACTAGTTGTGTGTTTCCCTCCATCTTATTTTTCCACACTGTTTATCTTTCTCTCTTTTACCCTATTTCTCCTCAGAAATCCACTTTACTTCTGACCACTTACTCCCCAATCTGCACACCTTTCTAAAATTCCCTCTCTTATGCCATACCTTTGCCCTCCTAATTCTTAATTCTTTAACACAGTTCTGATGAGACAATAATGAGACTACATGTCAAATATTATGGGATGCACAAAAAGTAGTAATCAGAGGAAAAATTATATTTCTAAATGCTTACATCAAAGAAATATAGAAAGAGCAGATAGCTCAATGAACTGGGTATGTAATTAAAAGAAACTAGAAAAAGAGCAAATTAAAAATCCCCAAATTAAACACCAAATTGAAAATCCTGAAAATTGAAGATGAGATTAATAAAACTGAATATAAAGAAAACCATTGAATTAATAATAAAACTAGAAGTTGGCTTTATGAAAAAATTAATGCAATAGATAATCCATCAATTAATATCATTTTTAAAAAAGAAGAAAATCAAATCACTAATATTAAAAATGAAAAGGGTGAACCCACCACTACTGAAGATGAAAGTAAGTCAATTATTAGGAGTTATTTTGAAAAATTTTATGCCAATAAATTTAATAACTTAAGTGAAATAGAATACTCTAAAAAAATATGAACTACAGTTTAACAGAAGAGGAAATAGTATCTGTATATCTAAATAAATATATTTTAGAAAAAGGAATCAAACAAGCCATAAATGAACTTCCTAGTTAAAAGCACTAGGATCAGATGGATTTACAAATGAATTCTATCAAATCTATAAAGATCAAGTAATTCCAATATTAAATAATTTGAAGCAAAAGGCTAAGAAGGAGTCCTATCAAACCCCACCCTATCCTTCTCTCCACTGTAACATATCTTCCGTTCATGCTTCTTTGGTATGAGATAATTTGCTCTATTTTACTTCTCCCTAACTAATTCTGTTTTTTAGAATCATTACCCCATCATAATCAACTCAACCACATGCCTTCAATCTATGTATCCTCTTTCTAACTACCCTAATAATAATAACATCCTTAAGAGTTACAAATATCATTTTCTCTTATAAGAAGCAAACAGTTTAACCTTGTAATTGGTCTTTAATGTTTACTTTCCTATGTTTCTCTTTCTTGTAAATCAAGTTTTCTTTTCAGTTCTAGTCTTTTCCTCAAGAATAACTTAAAGTCCTTTAGTTCACTATCCATTTATTCTGTACAAAATTACACAGCTTTGCTGGGTAGGTTATTCTTGGTTTTAAACCAAACTCCTTTACTCCTTGGAATATTATATTCCATGACCTTTGGTCTTTTAAGGTAGAAGCTGCTAAATCTTGTGTTATCCTTATTGTAGCTCTACAGTATTTAAATTACTTCTTCCTAGTTGCTTGTAATATTTTTTCCTTGACCTGGGAGCTTTGAAACTTAGTTATACAATTCCTGTGAGTTTGCACTTTGGGATCTCTCTCAGACAGTGATCAGTGGATTTTTTCAATTTCTATTTTACCTTCCAGTTCCAGAACATCAGGACATTCTTCTTTAAAAATTTCTTGAAGTATAGTGTCTAAAGTCCAGGGGTGGGAAACTCTGGGGTTCTTTTCTTTATTGTAACTTACATATAGTGTGACAATTTTTCTCTCTTGATAAGTTCTCTAGGACAGTTGTTAGTCTAATGAGATGTTTCATAGTCTCTTCTATTTTGTTCATTCTTTTTACTTTATTATATCTTGATGTTTTAGGGGCAGCTAGGTGGTGCAGTGGATAGAGCACCTGTGCAGGAGTCAGGAGGACCTGAGTTCAAATCTTACCTCAGACACTTGATACTCATTAGCTGTGTGACCTTGGTCATGTCACTTAACCCCAACTGCCTCATCCTGGGTCATCTCCAGTCATTCTAATGAATATCTGGTCACTGGATTCATATGGTTCTGGAGAAGAAGTGAGGCTGGTGACCTGCACAGCCCTCCCTCACTCAAAACAAAGTCAAGTGCAAGTCATGTCATTACTTCTCTGATGGCATGGTCTTCTTTGGCAACAAAGGACGAACACACACACATCTTGATGTCTTATGAAGTTATTAGCTTCCCCTTGCCCAATTATAAGTTTTAAAGATTTATTTTCTTTAGCAAGTTTTTGGATCTTTTTCGAAATGGCTGAATTTTCATAAATTTATTGCTTTTTTGCATTACTCTTACTTCTTTTCCCAATTTTTCTTGAAACTCTCTTATTTGATTTTTAAATTTTTTAAAAACTCTTCCAAGAACTCTTTTTGATCTGGTGACCACTTTATAAACTTTTTAAACTTTCCAGGCAGCTGTTTTTGCCTTGTGAGTTTGAATCCCAATCTTCTCTTCCACCATAGTAGCCAACTATGGTTGGGTTCCTTCTCTTTTCTTTACTCATTTTTATTTAATATTGTTGGCTGTCAACATTGTGTTAGAGTCTGGTTCTGCTCCTGTGGTACTGGGGATAATGTCTCAGACATAAAGATTTTTGTGCTGTTTTCTGAGCTCTATATGGGGGAAGGTCTTTGATCTCAGTTCTTCCAACATTCTATAATCCAAGGTTGGTGTGACCACTGCTCCCCTGGTTCACACCTTGATCTATAAGCAACTCCAGGTATTCCTTTCTGCCCCTGAACCCTGACCAGCCCCACCCCCACAAGCACAGGTGTCAAGGCCAATGGCCTCACTCCCTGCCATCCCTCAGGCCAATGCAAGCCTTAGCTTGTCCCTCTGCCCTGGAACAGAAACCAGGGACTCCATTCTCCTACCAGTGATCACAACCAGCAGGGCCCCACCATCACTCACCAGCCAGCATTCACCAGCTTGTGCTCACTCCTCCTTGCCAACAGCCACAAGCTGTGACTGGTTGGCATGCCTGGGTCCTATATGCAGCACCAGTGGAGGACCCCCCACAATCTTCCCCCATGAGGTACCCAACCCCCACATCATCTCTGGGGCAAAAACTCCTGAAGGTAAGGCTGCTTGGGACACAGAAGCCCCCAGAGCTTGCTGTTTGTTGACTGCCCAGGATCTTCCTGGCTCTATCTGCACTTCAGTCAGACCAGACCACCGCCCTGGAGGTCTGAGGACTGTTTAACCCCAACTTGTAGTTATTCCTGCTGCTCTAAAATTTATTTTGAGGCATAATTCTATGTGTAGGGTAATTTTTGAGAGCCAGGTAATTTCCTTCCTCGTTCTGCCACATTCCCACAATTCCCTCCCCTATATTATCCAGTTCTTGAAGTTCATCTACCAAGTCACAGAAAGCTTAAGATCTGCTTCGATAGAAAGAGCCCTTCCACACCAAAGAAATTATCTATATTCAACATACTGCATGAATAAATAGTAAAAGATATAGTAAAAGCTGCTCCTCATTGTATCTAATCCTATACATTGGTCCCTAAGCAGCTCCCTTCTTTATCTACCCCTGGGTCCACTGTATTAAAAGAAAAAATGTTCTAGCTGGAGGTGAAGTAATAGTGGAAACTATGTGCCTAATACAGTAATCATTCTGTGGTTAAATAGTTATGGTTTGAGGAATGACATGAAGAAAAATCACTTTTCTTTTAGGATCACTATTTTTAAGATTAAAATGAAGGCAAGGTAAATGCTTGAAGCATCCCATTTCTTCAACAAATATTTATCAAGAGCCTGCTACGTGCTAAGTCCTATGTCGTTGCCATGGGGGACATATGTACAAAGATGTATAGGGTGGTTTCCGCCCTTGAAGAGTTTACAGTGGTAACAAAAGTATTTCAAAAGGTATAAAGTACTCTATAAATATGACTTTTCTTTATCATCATCATCACCGGAGAACTAATATCTATGTATATCCACAAGCAACATGTGTGTTCATGTTCATGGTGTTCATATATAGTAGTGTTCATGGGTAAAGTCAAGATGGGGAAAGAGGTAGAGATCTTCCTTTGGAATGATCAGATGTAATATCCATCCTGATATTATCACTGGTGGAGATAGATATGAGGAGTATTTCAAAAGAAGAATTAATAGAATATAGTGCCCAGTTTGGTATTGAGGGAAAAGGGGGAGAAAAAAATCTGGGGTTCAGAACATTCAACTTTTCTTTCTCATAGCTTTAAATGTTGCAGGTCTACAGTAGTGAGTCTATATAAATAAATATAATGTATTTCTCTTTGTATACAAATTTAACACAAAGTTTGCTATTCTGGGCATTTCTCTAGAAGAATACCAATAGTTGAATCAAAATGATATAAGAAAGTATGTCCTAAAATGAGGAGAAAACTTTTCTAGAAAAGGTTTCATTTAAAACATCCAAGAAATGTGTTCAACTGTACTATGTTTGGAAGGAAGTTCTAATGCACAAAATGCTGAACTTGGAGTTAAAAAGAGCTAGATTCGAATCACTCCTTGGACATTTATAAGCTTTCAGATAGTGGACAAGTCAATTAACCTCTCTAATCCTCAATGTCCTCATCTTTAAACTTCAGATAATATAGCTCAAAATACCTACCTCTTAGGTTTATTTTATAAAATGAGATATAGTAAAGATCTAATGTGTAATAATATATAATAATGAAATAATTCAAATATGGCATAGAGATCATATAGCATCTTATAAACTTAAAATTGGTAGTCAGTGTCAGCTATTAATGTTATTTTTTTCTTGTATTCAAGGTTATATGAAATCTTCCCCCTCCCCACTTTGTTTATAGCCAAAATTTTCCTACCACAAATTAAGACTGGTTTCTTTCAGTCTATGCTGAGTTAATAATTTTACCTATGATTAATAATTAACAGTAGATTCAATACCTGTCAGAAGATTCTCAGTTTCCTTTTTTTCTGGCTTGTAAAGACTTTGTTTATTTTCTTAATGCTACACACTTAAAATATCCCCGTTATCACAGCTGAAATCAGAAACTGTTTTTGAATGAACCGAAACTGCAACACTTTACAGACTTCCCATATTGAGAAAATTACATCTTAGAACCTCATAAGAGTCCAACAGACTCCTTTTTAGCTATTGTCTGTGCAACATATGTTGAAGGCAAAGGTTACATGCTTCAGTAGTTGAGGATTTCCCCTCATGCTCATAGTATTACCTGAAATTTGTGCAGAGATCTTCTGAGCAACTTATAGAATTATTTTGATGGGTTCAAAAAATCAGATTGCATATTTCCTATTATGAAATAGATCGTTTGAGACCAGAGGGAGAGAAGGATATTATGTATCGAAAATAAAATAAATAACAGGAATATGACAAAGTTATTTGACCCCCACATGATGAACAAATACCTTTCTAAACTGTGTGAGAGCTTTTAGATTTTTTAAATACACTATCATGTACATAAGACTTAGGACCAGACAGAGTGATAGAATCATTAAGGATTGAAAAACAAAGATCTTTCTTAAAGGCATTGGCCTGAGTAGTTTTAGTATAGGGACTATCTGGCAGTTGGGGACTCTGAGAAAGCAAATTTCTTGGGACGAGATTGGAGAGATAGAATCAGAAGCTTCCCTCATCCAACTTGCTTCCAAATCTCCCTTCGGTTCAACTCAAGCCAACAAAATATATGTTTTGTACCCATTATATTCAAATGGGGGAAACCCTAAGAAAGAGAAAAAAATGACTGTACCTACCTTTAAGTGGTTTGCATTCCCCAAAGTAAGGAATGAGGCTTAATAGAAGTGAGAGTGTACAAAAGACCATTAGAAGGTACTCTAGGAAAATTTAAGGAAGAAGAGAACATTTTCATCTGGGAGGGTCAAGGGGCCTTGATGGAGGATGTAACATCCATATTGAGTCTTGAAGGAAAAGTTGTATTTTTAACAGGCAGAGATGAAGAAGAATTGCATTCTAGATATGGAGAGCAACCTGAATGGATACTGGGAGATGGGAGAAGGCCTACAGAATTCAAGCAAGGGCTGGTGGTCTAGTTTCACAAGTGTGCAGTATATGTGAAAGGGAATGATATAAAATAAGTCTAGAAAGGCAGATTCGAATCAGATTGTGAAGGGCATTAAAAGTCAGTCTAATGGTCTACAGTTCATTTTCTAAGTAATAGTGAACAACTGGAAGATCTCAAGCAGGAGTGTTACAGGGTCACATGACTATTTTGGCAGATGTACTAAGGATGGACTTGGGGAAGAGGGTGGAGGATAGAGGCAGATCAGTTAGAAGGATTTTACAATAGTTAAAGTGAAAGTACAAAAGATCCTGAACTGTTTTTGTTCCTCTTTCTCTCTCTTTTTGATTTCTGTTGTTTTTGTGTTCTGTGTCTGTGTGTCCATCCCTTTGGGTCTTCAGTACTTCTAAACTTTGAAAGAAAATATATTCCTCATGGGAAATGCCCTTTACCCATCCTTCTCATGTTTTCCTGACTAGAAGAGAAATAAGAGACCTCTTCTGTTACTGAGATATCTGCATTGCATTTGTTAGCATTATCAGAGGAATCTCAAGCCAGCAGAATAAATAGCAAGCTAGAGAGGGGAGCGAAATGAGAAGGGTGAGGGGGAGATGGGGGAAGGAAGAAGGGAGGGAAAGGGTCGGAGAGAGAGAGAGAGAGAGAGAGAGAGAGAGAGAGAGAGAGAGAGAGAGAGAGAGAGAGAGAGAGAGGTAAAGGGAAACTTTCTTTAAGCTACAGGGAATCCGCTGAACTATACAAATAGAAGTCAAAGCAAAGAGCCATGCCCTGAAATTGAATTTGTAAGGAGAAAGAATCTTGGCTTTTTTCTTTATCCATTGGATAAGTCTGGAAAAGTATTTGAAGAATAAGGATGTATGCACCTACAAATATGCCAGATAGGAAAGAACAGTCTTATTCAATCAGCTTCCTCACCAACTTTCTCTTCTTGTTCAGTATACAAGGATTCCTTTAGCCCATCTCATTTGAAAAAGCCAGACTCCCCAAAGTTCTCACTTACTTGCCATCCACATAACATTTCATAAATCTGAGCATTCTAGCTGCCAGCCATAGAACCTGATATAATTACCCTATAACTTAAACACAGTGAGACAGTAGAATTCTATATTCCCAAGGTCTTAAGATGTCTTTCCTGTAAGAAAACTGTAACATTCTAAAGGAAATCACCCATCACAGAGATCAGTCTTTGTTTTTCCTGGAAATGTGAGTCTTAAAGTTGTGGTTCTGGGAATGGTGAGGTGCCAATCCCATCTCCTTTTCCTCCTCTAGGCCCTCACAGAGTCACAGAGCTCTCCAAGAAATGAGATTTAGACCGTCTCCTCTCCTGAACCATTTCTAAGATTAGCAACACTGCTGCCCTGCAGAGAGAATGATCAAGCTCCTCTCTTAAAACTAAGAAATAAATGAAGTGAGAACAGTTCCCCTTGAAAGAAAGTACAATAATCTCTTTGTTGTCCATCATGGTCAGGAAATGGGATACTCTGGTTAGTACTTTGCTTAATAGTGAGTTACCATACATGCCAGATGGGGATTACTAATTTTCAAAGACTTATAATAAAATAAGATATACTTAACACCACAGCTATGCTGAACTTAACATTTCTTCAGTGATTCAGAAGTTACTCAGGATCTTGCTGGGTTCCAGGGTCACCATTTTGAATGTAATATAGAGATAAACATATGCTAGGTGATAGAAGAATGAATAAAGCAACTTTTTTTTTACTACAGTTTAACAGAGGAAAGAAGTAAATTAAAGACTAGTTTGATTTTTAAATGATATATTGAATATTAAATAGCCTGCCAAATATTAAATATGGCATATAGAGAACCAGATACACAAAATAGCTTTCAGATGAGGCATAGAGCAAAGGTTGCATTATCACTCATTTATATTAAGGATCCTGTATCATTGTTCTGTGTCTTGGTCAAATTCCAACTTGGCTCCAAGCCTTTTGCATGAAGTTCTGGAGGAGAAGGCAGTCTCTTCTTGGAGGAACAGTGACTATTGTGTCTCTCACTGCCTAAGAAAGATTTTACTGTGTGCATGGTACTATCTACAATGCCAAGCTGAAAAGATAACTTTTTCTTTTTTTTAAAGTGAAGTGAGTGCTATTGAGAAGTCCCAGTGTCAGCTGTACTATGGGAATCTTTTCCAACAGACTGTGTAATATGATGATCATTTACAAGTATTTCTAAATGTTAGGTCTCAAAGCGTTCAATCACATTCATTTATTAAATACTCCACACATAACATTGCACTAAGCACTGAGACAGGAGTGGGAAACTTGTGGCCTCAAGGACATATGTGGCCTCTTGGTCTTCAAGTACAACCCTTGGACTGAATCCAAACTTCACAGAACAAACTGAGGAAATTTGGATTCAGTCAAAGGGCCACACTTGAGGACCTAGAGGGCCACACGTGGCCTCAAGGCCACAGGTTCCCCACCCCTGCACTGAGGTAATTACAAAAGAAGACAATTCTGCTGATAAGGAAATAGTGCTTTAGTGGGGAAAGGAGGGGACAAGTGATAAGCACATATGAAAACTAGAGAAAAGTTCCATAGTGAAACGCAATCAAACATGTGATAATGTAATAATAGCATTTTAGTTCTGGATGTGACATTTTAAGATGGTGCTAGGGTTTGGTCCTAGAAGAGACCTCGGAAGTCATTTGATCCAACTTTCTTGTTTTGCAGATGCCAAAACTCAGGACAGGAGAAATTAGGTAGCCTGCTTAGTGTGTCTGGTACACAGTAGGAACTTAAAAAATGCTTACTAATTGACTGCTTGGGGTTATTCAAGTGTCTTACTGTGTGTATACACAGTTTGGGGACAAGGCTACAATTATTACATACTGTCAACATCTCTAGAGTAGTATTAAAAATTATTATACAACAAATTAACAATGGCTTCATGTGCATTAGAGTCTAATGTGGTTTCTAATTAATATGTTGCTTTTAGATCCATGGTAGAATGTTTGATCTTTGAGAAGTGGGACTATTTCTCTTTTCTCTTTGTATTTTCATTGCCTGGCACAGAGTAGGTGGTTAATAAATGCTTATAGACTGACTCCAGATCCAGCATGCTTTCTGTTGTAACTCACTACCATAAATCAAGAATATCGATAGTCTGAAAAGTGATCAGAGGAGAGCCAACCAGATAATAAGAAGGGTCCAGGTCATGCCTTAGGAGCATTGGTTAAAGGAAGTAGGGATAGTTAGCTTGTAGAAAGAGAAGATTTGGGGCAGGGTGGGACATGAGGGCTTTCTTCTAGCCCTCAAAGAAAGAATGTCGGCTAGAAGGATTAGACTTACATTATAGAAGTTGCAAAAAAAAAAAAAAAAGGCAAATTTAGGCTTGCTGTTGGGAAACTTCCTAAGAGAACTATCTAAAAGTAAAATTGCCTACCTTACCTCAATTTGCTGGAGGTCTTCAAGTAGCCAGGGAAACAAGCATTTATTAAGCTTATTTATTAGGCACTGTGTAAAGAGCTGAGGATACAAAGAAAGACAAAAGACAGTCCTTGCTCTCAAGGATCTCATGGTCTAATGGGGGAGTAAAGACAAGAAGACCATTTGCTGGATATGTTGTTCAGTTAGTGTTAGATTACCCCTGACATCCCTTCCAACTCTGAAGTGGAGGAAGAGTGACAAGAGAATAAAAAAGTACAGTGAAGTCAGTCAAAGATTATATCTTAAAGAAGATCAATCTTGATTCCAGTCTTGAAAGTGATATATGTGTGACTTGTAAAAATTAAGACATAAGAATAATATCCCCAAAGACATAGATGAAATAACCAAGAGTTGTTCAAGAAAGATAAGGACAAAAAAAATCTATCCCAAATGCCTAATGTTAAAACAGGCTTCTGCTAAGAAATAGTAAACCATAAAAGCTGAATATTGCATGTGCTGTCAGTTCTAATCTCTGAGACTGTTTTGCTTAATTGTTTTTGTTGTTTTTAAGAGAATGTAGTGGGCAGAATGCTGGGAAATGATTATCTTTTTAATTATATATATATATATATATCAATTAAAGGATTTCTACAGTCTTTATAAAGAAATAAAGTGGAAGGTTAATTTTTGAGAAGAGGAAGGAGGAATAGAGGAGAGAGACAGAGACAGAGAGGGAGATTGCTTAATAGCTCTGGAAAGAAGAATCTGATGGAGGCTTTGAATGTTAGACTTGAAGGTTTTTCTGGGTTTTGTTTGGTTAGTTTTGTAACAGTAGTGAGTTTCTGAAGGTTCTGGCATAGAAAAGATCATGATGAATAACAATATTAGTAAGTGTGGTCAAAATTGATTGGAGGAATGAGACTTGGAAATAACAAAGAGTAAAGATGAGGGTAAAGTATATGTACTTGAGTCACTGAAAGCCAATCTGCAGCCTTTCTGTGAATTCAAGTGGAAATGACTCATTGAGAATCCAAACAGGAGGTTTGGTATTACACATTTCCCTCAAGAAGCAAACATGTTGAATAGTCAGCAATAAGAGAGAATAAAAAGTTGGTGATCCAGCTGCTGACACCTGTTTACACTGTTTAATTTGCAGCCCAAGATATTTATTAACCTGCACAGAGAGTAATATAAAATCATGTTACAGTCTGGCCCCAATCTACGGCTGAACTTATAGTCCCCTGAGAGTTAACCATGTCATCTTTTGGGAAAACTAGAAGGATCACTGCCAATTCAAGCCATGATTGAAAAGAAGGAATCATTAGGTTCAGCCTATCAGGATGCATAAATCTGAATATGGACTTTAGGCAGGACAAAAATAGACTGGTGGCATTTATGTCTTGGGGAATTTTTTGCCTTCCTGATAAAGGTTGCCCTGACCCACCACTTGGTCTCTATAGCAAGAAACCATTGTGGACTGGAACAAGGGATAAAAGTCTATGGATGGTGCAGGAAACATGAAATGGAAAAGCAAGAAATGAACAATAGTTATACTTCAAGAAATAAAAAAAATCTTAATCCTTGAATGAAAGGCTGGAAAGTTAAGAGTTAAAAATCAAGTAATATTCCTATTCCTGAGATGTCAGGCATAATTGATGAGCCCAATGATTCTGCTCCAAGACAAAATCCAAAGAGGTGGATACAAGAACAAATGTGTTAGAATTTCTCATTTGAGTCAAAACTACATTACTAGGACCAATAGTAAAGAATGATGATTTTGTTCTTACTCTTGGTTTCATATGGTTTAATGTATATGGAAGAGAAGAATAGACTGTTTTAAAACATTTTAAAGCTAACTCTTTGGGAGGTGACATTTTATTAAACCATCTTACAAGTCCATAGTTTGCTTACTAGCTTAAAAATGTCACTTTGGGAAAAGTAAGTCAATCCTAAAGTACCTGCTGAAAATGTAAATTTCATTAGGGCTGGGACCATGTTTTCTAAAAACTTTACCCAATACCTAGCATGTTTAATAAACAATTATTGAACTGATTTGCTTTTCACTGAGAAGGAAAAAATGAATAGTGATGATGGTTTTTATTCTCAAGGTTGTGTCATTGGTATATTTCAGAATAGCCTATCAGAGAAATGATGATGATGAAGAAGAGGCTGCTAGAGAACGTCGCCGCAGAGCCCGGCAAGAGAGGCTTCGTCAAAGAGAAGAGGAGGAGTCTTTAGGACAAGTGACCGAAAAGGTGGAGGTTAATGCCCAGAACAGGTAATTCATTCCTCACTGTGTGGAACCCTTGTAAAAGTGTGTCCATCAAGTAGGATTTGTTTAGAACAAAGCATCCCAACATTTTATGGATTTTAAATTTCAGTATAATGGTGTTTACCCATGACGACTGAAGCAACCGTTTTTAATCAAGTTAACAAATCTCAACACACTTGATCTCATCTGTTTTAGTGTATAATCTGATTTGGTCATAGAATCTTTATACCCTCCCCCCACCACGAATTGTTTTGTTTTTTTTTAATTTTAGTATTTTGGTCAAATAGGCATGTTAAAGAAACTTCAGCTAATTTCTGTAGGGTATTCATCCACTGAGCCTAAGTAAATATTTCTATTTTCTATTTTCAAATAAACCTTCTCTTTGAGATCTTCTTACTTTATATAGTCATCATTGGCCATCAGTACATGACAGTATGACCAAATTTCTCAAGGAGATATGAATTATGAATGCCTTTTCCTAATAGAAAGTTACCCTTTTTAATTTTTCCAAAGCTCAGAGTTCACATCAAGGCACAGTGTCTTACTTAAATTAACAAGTAATTATTTTTCCCTAAAAAGCTATAATTTTTTTTGCCAAGAGCTATTTAGTATTGTCTTTATAATACATATGGATAAAATATATATGTTACATATATACTAATTCACTATTGATGATGGAACTTTGAACTGATCCAACCATTTTGGAGAACAATCTGGAATTATGCCCAAAGAAATATATACCTTATATTGCCTGTACCCTTTGAGATTCCCAAGATGATTGGGGAAAAAGAAAAAACCTATATGTTCTAAAATATTTATAGAAGATCCCTTTATGGAGGCAAAAACTGGAAATTGCAGGGATAACTCAGTTGGGGAATGGCTGAACAAGTTGTAGTATATGATTGTGTTGGAATGCTTCTGTGCTATAAGAAATGATGAGCTTGATGATCTTAGAAAAACATGGCTAGATGTGCATAAAAAAATGAAAAGCGAAATGAGTAGAATGAAGAGAATATTGTCGTAGTAATAGCAATACTGTTTTAAGAACAACTTTGAGTGAATAAGTCATTTTTACTATTATAAATAACCAAATTAGCTACTGAACACATATGAAGGAAGATGCTATCTGCATCTAGAGAAAGAACTGATAAATGAAAGTATTTAGAGAATGGTGAGAGATACATACACATTTTATGTGCCTAATGATAGTCGTCACTAGGGTTGGGGGAGAGAGAAAGGGGAAAAGGAAAATCAAAGTAGTTATATGATAATTTTATTACATATTTAAAAGAAATAGCAAGTTGTACATAATAGATTTGCAGTTTCATTTGCAACTTTTTTCTATTCTACTTTGTTATGGAAATGCTTATTTTATTTCTTAAATTTAAAATGAAATAAATAAAATTTAAAAATAAAAAGTCTAAGGTAGAGGCAGGGGAAACGTGAAGGGAAAGGAAAGAAATAGACTTCTAAAAAAGCACCTTTGATACTGCTTGTCGGTCTAATAACCTTATTATACACTAAAGAGTCATATCTCTAACTTCAGAGAATGAAAGGAACTGAGAAAACTGGTTGGCCAAGCAAAAAGGAATAAGAATTATCTACCTAGCCTAAGGAGTCTTGGATCCCAGTTAAGCATACCCTAATTGCAGGATGGCGGTCATGGGATGTCTGATGAATCAGGAACACAGTAGTACAGTTCTTTTTCTCTTTTCAGTTTTGACTTTGCAGAAGGTGAGATTAAAGATGGAAGAGTAAAAAAAAAGCCAACATGGAGAGTTAAAAAAAAAGTCAACATCTAGTAAAAGAAAAGAGCTAATAAGATATGGGCAGCTAGGTTACACAATGGATAGAATACTAGACCTGGAGTCAGGAAGATCTCAGTTCAGATCTAGCCTCAGACACTTATGGACAAGTCACTTAACCCTGTTTGCCTCAGCTTTTCATCTGTAAAATAAGCTGGAGAAGGAAATGGCAAACCACTCCAGGATCTTTGTCAAGAAATGCCTCCAAAAGAGGTCTCGAGTCAGAAATGACTAAAAACAATAGAAAGATATGTCATGAATGTGTATTAGGGAAGACAGGATCTGATACACTATTCTTATAATACAGTTGATAAATATCATCTTTGGGGTACAGTAAGCCCAGAAGAGGCTGGAAGGAGTAGAGTTTTCATGCCATAGTTGCTCTTAAGACCTGAAGAGTGAAATGCTAAAGCATAACCTGAGTAGCCTTTGGACTCCTGAAAGCAAGTCAACATATGTTTGCCACTAAATATTTAGTTAAGAGGGAATTTAAAATATTTCAATTTAGTAGAGTGACTAGATGTTCTATTTCTTCAAATCTTCCTCCAATTGTAATTCGTTTGCTATTCATCTTTTATAAAATTGAGTTATCCAACCAACACTATTGATTCAATAAAGAATGTTCCTTATTGTAAAAACAACCATACTCAACATACAAGTGTGTATTATCTCTGAGACAGTTTTCCATAACTGAAGCAAGTCTAAACTACCCTAATTGGTGTCACTGTAACTGATCTATAGCCTTTAGAATTTCAATCATAAAGTCTTAGGAAGATCTTAGGAAGATAGAACTGGCCTCTAGATAGAACCTATTTCAGTGCCAGCAAATATCACACTTAGGTAGTCCAATTCAGACACCTACTATAGGCTATTTTTAAACCATAGTTAACTGTACTCTCTATTATTTGATTCCCAAGAAAAACAAAGGTATAAGAGAACCCACTGATTTCCAGTAATAGTCATGGAACATTAGGTTTGGAAGGTGACCATAAAGGCCTTTTAATTCAACTTGATGATTAGGAAACTGGGTTGCTTAAGGTTACTTAGTATTAATTAACACTTAGGCTAGTTAGTACCAGAGAGGGGACAAAAACCCAGTTTCCTGTTCAACGTGTGGTTTTCTGTATGATTTTCAAATGCTTGGAATTCAGATGAACTCAGAATGCCTTATCAACAGAAATTAGAATGTACAGTACTTGCCTTGGTCCCCATCTGATGACTGAGGTTTTTAAGAAGGGAAGCAGTGAAGTATAAAAAAGAATTATACTTTAATGAAGAAGACCTAGATTCATATACTGCCTCTGGCACATACTAGCCACATGACTTTGAGCAAGTCACTTACTCTTTGTGTCAGGTTCCTGTATAATGGGGGCTCATAATTGTATCTACCTTACAGAGTTGGTATGAAGTAGAAATAAGTTAATGTAGCTAAAACACTTTGAAAAATGTTAAGTGCTATATGAATCTTTATCTTTTCTTTTTATTCTGCTGTTCAGTCTCTATAACACTCCTTACCTCTTTCTAACAAATAAATATAGTTTTGTTTTTTTTTAAATACAGTTGAATTTGTTTGTTTGTTTTTGGAAGCAATCAGAACTAAGTGACTTATCTAGGGTCATGTAGTTAGTAAGTGTCTGAGGCCAGATTTGAACTCAGGTTTTCCTTGACTTCAAGGCCTGAGCTCTACCCACTGCACCACCTAGCTACCACTATAATTGAATTTCAACAAACATATGTCTTTAATATATAGTTGCACAATAAATATCATTATTAAAGTCAAACTGCATGCAGTTTCCAAAGACAAAACATTTATCAATTACAAATGTCATCAGGGAAATGTAATCTTTGCATTTCTAATGGATGTACATAGTGTTCAGTAGCACTGAGATCAGGGAATTTTTAAAATCTGGTTTTCCTATGCCTTCGATTATTGTTTCCAAATGGGAAATTGTGTTTCGTTAAAAATAAGTGAACTTGAACCTCAAATGGTTTTGGTTGGAATCATAAAATTTGAACTTGGTGAGCCACAATTTTGTGACTGTGGCCAGAGCTCTTGATATCACAAGTTATTTGGTTTCTGCTTACAAAGGCCAGCACCCCTGCCTCAGGGGCATATTCAGAACACTATAGTCAGAGCTATCAGTTCATCAAAATCCCAAACTGTGACCCTTTTAACTTTGTCATGACCTTGATGATGGAAGGAGCTAAGGGATCTTCATGAGGTAGTTTGTTTTCTTAGAGCATTTTGCCTTTTTTTGTTATTTCCTAGAGACAACTGAAAATTTCCAAGATATACACATCTTTATTTACAAAAATGTTGATATACTTAAAGCAGGGGTCGGTCAAACATTCTGACACCACTTGGGAGTCCCAGAATTCTCCCACATTTGCTACGTTCACATCAATTCAATTTAACAAATATTTAATTAATTACTCTGAACCAGGTACTAGGCACTATGAATACAAAAACAAAACAGCCTTTGCCCTCAAGGAGCATATAATAAATGTTAAAATATACTGTTAACCTACTGGGCAGTGGGAATACCTTACTTATCTAATATACTCATCCTTAAATACTACTGCTCCACATCCCCAGATTATGGGGATGCTCTCGGGGAAGATAGTACTCTCCTAGAATTGCAGTACCATACTAGAAGACCACATATCACCTTGAACATCGGTGGTAATGGTGGTTCAAAGTGCTGGTGATTTAAAGGATTGATGAACCTATCAAATAATTAACGGGAATGCCATTTTTTTCTCATGTTGTACAGTGTGGGTGATGAGGAAACTAAAAGTACCACCATATCAAACACCCAAGTAGAAGGAAGTGATGATGCTGCATTCTTGGAGCGGTTGGCACGTCGGGAAGAACGACGCCAAAAGCGCCTTCAGGAAGCTTTGGAGCGCCAGAAGGAGTTTGATCCAACAATAACAGATGAAAGTTTGTCACTTTTCAACAGGAGAGCTCAAAATAATGCAGCAGAAAATGAGACTTCTGAAAAGGAAGAGAAAAGCGAAATCCGCCAAGAAAGATATAAAGTAGAGGAAACTGAAACCATCACCAAGTCCTACCAGAAGAATGATTGGAGGGAACCTGAAGAAGACAAGAAAGAGGGGAAAGAGAAGGAAGAGGAAGAGAAACCCAAGCAGAGAATCATTGAAGAAAATCAGGTAGAGGTGATGGTAGAAAAGCAAACAGAAACACAAGAGGAAAAGGTAGTAATTGAATTGAAAAATGGTCAGGTCTGTACAGAGGAACCTAAAACAGAAGAGAGGCCACTAGATACAGATGAGTTTACCAGTAATGAAAAAGTAGAGGAGCAAGGCCAGGCTGAGGCAGAGAAGCTAAGATTGGAGGCTGAGGCAGAGAAGCTAAGATTGGAGGCAGAGGCAGAGAAACTAAGGTTGGAGGCGGAGGCAGAGAAACTAAGATTGGAGGCGGAGGCAGAGAAACTAAGGCTGGAGGCTGAGGAAAGGGAACGGATTAAGGCTGAACAAGATCGGAGAGCTGAAGAAGAAAGAGTGAGAATTGAAGCAGAGAAAAGATTGGCTGCCCAAGAAAAAGAAAGAAAGGAGGCAGAGGAAAGGGAAAGGATTAAGGAGAAAGAGAGAAAAGCAGCAGAGGAAAGGGAACGGGCAAAAGCGGAGGAGAAACGTGCAGCTGATGAAAAAGCTAAGCTAGAAGAACAAAAGATTAAAAAGCAGTTAGAAGAAAAAAGAGACAAAGCAACAGAAAAACAGATAAAGGGGGGGAAGGGAGAAAAGAAAATACCAGAAAAATTGGTAAATGAAAAGAAAGTACAAGATAAACTTCAGCCAGCTGTCCTAAAAACTCAGGTACAGTAAACATTTTGCACCACGTGTGTATTGCCTGTGATTTGTGAGAAATGTAATGCACATCAAATCTAGGACTGGGCCATGTCCACATAGTATCACCAATGTGATCGTTTGGGAAATTTGTTCATTTTTTTTTCAGTCATCATAATAGATAGCCACCACGCTATCAATTAATCACTGAATGGTTGATCTGACTCAGATTTGTTGATAATCCAAATAACTGGAACATCTATAGACAGATTAATTGCTTTGAGATCAACCATTATGACTGCCAAAAAAATGAATAAACAAAAAAACCATTTTGGTGGTACTGTATAGACTCACTTGTCTGTTTCTGCTTCTTTACTAAGTCTTTGTAATATTAACTTTCTTTATTTCTCACTGAATAGCCTTAATTATCAAGTTCTGTAACACATAATGGGTCTACATGAGTAAAGGGTTCCTAAATATTGGGTCTCAAACATTTTCTGCCCAGTGTACTTAAGACTTGAGAAAATTCTCAAAAGACTATTGAAAAGGAACGCAACACCATGATTTGCGATCAAAAGATCTTCACAGCAAAAGCAACCGGTTTGAAATCTACCAGTTTGATAAAGGCATACATCAATCAATCAATTCATTGACAAATAAATAAGATGAAGCAAATGTTGATGTTGGGGCAGTTCCATGAACACCTACGTTAAATGAATGCCAAAGCATTTATTCAACATCATGTAGACCCATACTCAAAGATTTCAAGTAGCCTTGCAGAAAACCTATAACAGCTTGTAACTCTCTAGTAAGTTAAATATATATACATATATACACATACACATATATATATGTGTGTGTGTGAATTTTATTCTTTTTTTGCCATGTGAATGATAGGCAAAGCTATAACTAGCTTGGGGAGAACTTAGCTAATATCCGGTGGGAGTAGTTGGAAAGTACACATTTCCTCTTGGAAATGACTGCATTGTCCATGCCTCATCATCTGATCCTCCAGAGGTATGGGGTACAACTGCTCCTGGCCACTAATCCCAATGTCCCAATGCTGCGTTGCTCTTCCCCTGGGCTTTGCTCTCCAGGGTCTTTTGGGGACAGGGTTCCCCCTCCTGGCATGACATCTTAGGCGGTGAGACTGTCTTCTGGACTTCGGTTTCACCTACCTACCCCTGTGAATTTGCTGTAGGCTCAGTTTTGCCTAATTAATGGCTCTAGATACAAATCATCTATGATAAGGGAAAGGAGGATTGGTGAAAACTGACCGTGGGCTATTGAAGTTCTTAGGTTTAACCTACAAGGCTACCTTAAAATCATCTACACCTAAGCATGAGATTATACAAGATATGTTCACCTCCCCATAGAGAATTATCTGTCACTGCTTCACCACTGAGGTTATTTATGCCTAGGCCTTCACACAGGCTATGTGAGCATGGTGCTAGCCAAGGGATTTGTGGGAGAAAAACTCACCAAGCTACACAAGGTTGACCAGCACCCACAAGGAGCATCATGCCATGCTAGTCCTCTATGAGAACACTGGCATATGAGAGATTTGCGGTGGGAAGGGATAAACACGTGTCTTGCTATATTACACTAGAATGGGTCTTGTCATGGTTGTCATCACCAAAGCAGAGTGTGATCACTGAGGCAGCTGAAAGAAAAAATTTGCTCGGGCACACGCCACAGAGCTTGAACACCATTTCAGGGGGCAGGGTTTATTGTAAAGTGTATGACCCTGACATCCTTAAAAAAATGAAAAAGGGAGAAGAAAAAGGGGTCAAAGTGGAAGTTAAAAGAGAAAAATCCCAAGAAGACAAGCCTACCTTCAAAAGAGAGGAGGTAAATATACTTGAGAAATAACCAGGTCACAGTGCTAAAGACATGTCTCTGTCTCAGTCAAGACACAGTGGTCACAAGACATTTAGTTCCTCTTTTCTCTATTTGCCTTCTCATCCTTCCCCCACTCTATTATGTATGTCTTCAAGCTATCCGGCTTTACTTCCGATCATGAAAATATTTCCATTCTCCTTAACCAATTTAGCTGACTAAGAGAAAACTGGTCCCCCATGCTCCCCAGTAAAAAACTTGGTGAGCTGAAGATAATGATTTGGGATTTCCAAATGTTTGGCAAAATGTCTTGCATTGCATTTCCATAGTACACACAGCTGCTGGTGCCAGGGTGTTTTACTGTATGGTAAGTAAATGAATTTGCCAATGGTCTTACTTCTATGAATATTGTGTTCTTGAGTTTCAAACATTAGGTCAGAAAGTCTGACTCAGTGTCATTAGCAGAAGTTAAAATTTGGACATTTGATGCTGTCAGAGTATATGAAAGAGGTTAAATTAGGGCTATCAGAAGTAGGAACAATTAAGTCATATAGCTCTCAGGGCTGGTAAGGTGAGTTGTAGCCAAGTAGAACCAAATAAAATTGGTAATGTCTTCTCTATTTCTGCAACATAGTAATCCCTCCAAGACAGGACTGACATACAGATCTAAGTCAAATTAAGAAAAACCAGGATATCATTCAAGTACAACTATGAAAATCCAAATGCAGAAAGAAAAAAAAGAAAAATTGTTTATAGTAGTAAGTTACCCTCCTACATTTAAAGTTTTATTTCTTTTTCATTCCTTATCTACCCATAAGACAAGTTAGGTAGCTAAAAGTAAAAAAAAAAATGCATGAAAATAAGAAATTTAGTAATTACAAAGAACAATTCCCATATATAAGAACCTGGAAAAAAGACAAAATTTCTCAGATATGCATATGAAGAGGGAGTGCATTCCAGGGATGGGCAATGGCTTGTGCAAATGCATGGAAATGGGTGATGGAAAATCAAATCCAGCTGAACCGCTCATCATCCTGTTCAACTACAATGCAGAGTTCATGAAATGAAATGATAAGAAATAAGAAAGAAAGTTAGGAAGGAAATGAATTTTAGAGGGCCTTAAATGCCAGGCTAAGGACTTCCTATTTCATCCTTTGGCCCTTGAAAGCCCTTGAAAGCTTTTGAATGGAACAGAAGTCAGACCTGAATCTGGGGAATTTTATTTTGTCCATTGCGCTGCAGTGAGATTAAAAATAGAGAGTGGACAAACAAAGAGGGCAATTAGAAGACTGTTACAGTAGTCTAGGCAAGAAGTGACCAAGATCTGAGCTAACAAGAGAGATAAAGAGACATTACTGTGGTAGGATCAATAAAAATGAACAACGGAGATTGGATTTAAGAGCAAAGAGTCAAGGATAATTCTGAGGTTACAAACCTGGGTACTAAGAGGATGAAGGTTCAGGGAAAGTATCCACATTTGGGAATGTGGAGTGTGAGATGCTCCCAAAACATCCAAGAGAAGCTATCTAGCTAGTAGTTAATGAGAGCTCTCCTGGAGTTTAGGAGAAGGTTAAGGGTAGTACATGTAGATTTGGTAATCATCTGCATAGAGATGGTAACTGAACCTATGGGAGCTGATTCAATTTCTGAGGAAGAAGAGAAAGAAAAGGAAAAGGGTCTAAAACGGAGCTCTGCATTGAGAAGCAGACCCTGGTCAGAGTAGGCGAGAGTTCTATTGTTCTCTGCCCTGGTCAGACCACTTATGGATCACTGAGATTCAGTTCTAGATACCACATTTTAGAAAAGACGTTAGTAAGCTGAAAAAGATAAAAAGAAAGGCAAGCAGACTGGTAAAGAACTTCAAAATCATGAGATAGTATCAACATTCATTATAGTCATTTGGGCATGTTTAACTGGGAGAATAGAAGCCTGAGGGTCAACATGATGGCTTAGCAATCTTCCAATGTCGAAAAGGGATTCGGCACCTCTTGGACTCAGGGTTCAGAACTTGGGAAAATTAGTGAAAGTTGTAAAAGGTCAAATTTAGGCTCAATATTGAGAGGAAATCCTGACAATTAAAACTCTTAGAAAGTGAAAGGGGCTATCTAAGGGACCAATAGGTTTCCCTTCACTGAAGGTCTTCAAGCAAAGACTGGATGACTCTCTACACTGAGGGCATTCTGCAACAAAGTTTCTTGGACCATTGGGTCCCTTCTAACTCAGAGACTCTATCGCTCAGTTTTCCCATTACTTTGTAATTGTTATTGTTTTCAAAGACTTTTCCCTCTCCCCACCACATGTCCTCTATTTCTAGTTTCTAACCAGTGTAGCTTCCTGGACTAGGATTATACTGGTTTTTATGAGCTACTTCTTTTAACTAAGTCTGAAGTCCTAATTTAAGTTTTCTCCAGTGCTTAGAAGTTAGAAATTGAACTCAGAAAGGGAGTTCAGGTTTTTTGTAGTTAACAAATGATCATTTAAAATCACTTTGGAAATGTCGTGATTCACAATCAGCTTGACCCCATTCTGGTATTGAAGCATGATAACAGATTTGCTGAAGTCATTGAAACTCCAGCCCTTTCTCATTTGCTTAGTGGGCATTAAATTTTTTTTAAAAAATTAAGTATGCTGGTACAGGCATGCCTCATTTGAACTATTAACCCACCACACCCATGGGTCAGCCCACAGCTACAGGAAGGGAGTATTTGAAACCTACTTGGATTTTTACCCAAATTATATGAGGCCAAATCTTGCCAGCTGAGTAAGCTGCCTTTTACTCTATAAACAATGGTAACTCTACATCCATTTGGATACCATTTCTTGTAAAATAACAATAATTTTTTTCACCATATCAAAATAACCTAAGAGAATTATCACTTCTCCCAAAGGATCTCGGAAGCACTTGGCTTGAGTTTATTCTCCCATAGAATCTTGCTCATTAGTCTGCTTAAAATAGAATTCAAAAAATCTATGGTATGATTTTATATTTATTTATTTGTAAAGAATGTTTTTCAAATAAAACTAAACCAGCCAGTTTTTGTTGACATATTTATAAAAAGGTCCAGTTTTCCATAGACAGCACAAGCATCCCATCTACCAGGCCCTATGCCAACAAAGACCAAACTTGAGGAAAAAAGGGGAGAAAAAAAGGATTCTTCTTCTGTTAAGCATTTGTTATTTTTCAAGTGCTATTTTAAACTTGATTTTGGCAAGTAAACTAGATAATGCATTTTGATGGAATGTCTCTGACCACAAAACAGGAGAAATAAGTTAAAGAATATTTCTCTATTCCTTGCTCCTTTTGACCTATGGAGATGATTCAGCACTTGATTCATGGGTACCACTGAAAATGGGACCCTTGAGTTTTCGTTCTCAGACTTTTCTGAATTGGGATCAAACTAGTTCAAAGTCCAGTCTACTGTTTCTGCAGTTCCTTTCCCACTGAAGTCAACTAGATAGCACAGGAATTAGAATCCTATCTCCTTTTCCTTGCACAAAAAGGCATCTGCCTCTTCAAGGGCCATATGGTTTCTTTGACAAATTAGGATAGCCACTAAGAAAAAATAAAATAACAATGAAAAATAAAAGTCATCACAAAGAACGTGCGATGCAGATATGGGTGGGAGCAGTCTCTGTGTACATCCCCTCCGTCCTCACCTCATTCCTCAAGAACAGAAATAGTAGAGGAACAAATTAAGGGATGCAATGGGCTCCACCAGACGAATACCCCTGTTCGGGCAGATCAGAGTGGGCAGGGTAGTCCATGACATACTTTGGGTTTTTTCCTATGGATCTTTCTCTATAGAAAATAGTTCAGAAGCAAATGGTAGTTTATAGAATGAATATTCAAACTCTATAGAGAGAATTTACACATAATCTAGTCTCATTAGACTCAAAGAAACTAAGTGCATTTTGCCCATAGTCATTGATAATTTGACTAGTTGTGTGTGTGTGTTGGTCCTTTGTTGCCAAAGAAGACCATGCCATCAGAGAAATAAAGACATGACTTGCACTTGACTTTGTTTTGAGTGAGGGAGGGCTGTGCAGGTCACCAACCTCACTTCTCCTCCAGTGACCAGATATTCATCAGGAGATGATCCAGAATGAGGTAGTTGGGGTTAAGTAACTTGCCCAAGGTCACACAGCTAGTGAGTGTCAAGTGTCTGAGGTGAGATTTGAACTCAGGTCCTCTTGACTCCTGCACTGGTGCTCTATCCACTGCACCACCTAGCTTTCCCAGTTTGGCTAGTTAATGATATGACTGCTAGTAGAATTCAGAATATCCTTGTCCTCAGGAGGTATAAGTAGATGGAATGAAAGCCTAGATTTTGACCTTAGATTGAGAAAGGAGAAACATGACTGTGGTCCTTGAGGTGAAATACAGTGCGATGGAACCCAGCAGAAACAGAGGCAAACAAACAAAGGAAGGTTAGAGAATCATTAGAAAAGAGTAAAATATTCTCTTCCTTTAAGAGTATGCCAATTAAGAAGAGGTAGATGTATGAGAGAAGTAAGCTTAAAGAATATGTTGTCAAAAAGAACAGTTGAAACAAGGTGGTTTAGTCAGCTACATTGAAAAATGAGTCTGAAGAATTAGGTTCTAAGCCGTCAGTCTGCCATTTGAGAGGTGTGTTGTATTTAGAATATCAGCTGCCATATACCTCAGTTTTCAAAGTGGAAATAATATATAACAACCATCTATCTCACATGGAGTTTAGGAGGATAAGTGAACTAGGACAAACCTCTTCACCAAAAGCTGGCATTTATACTCAAGGCAATGTTATCGTTGCTATTGTCTTGAATTAATATAGCACATTTTATCTGAAATTTTATACCTTCATCAAGTCTGCTAGAGATATCACTTAATTGTGAGTTAAATCAAATCATATGAAATAGTAAAAGCAATATCTTTCCATCAATCCTCACTTCTCCATCTCCATCTTAAACCCACCTTCCTGTTGTCTCTTTGGAGCTGGCCAACCCAGCCAAGAGACTCCCCATTCATTTATTTCTGCTTCATGTTTTCTGTCTCTTCTGTTTCTGAAGTGAGAGGATCTTGTTTAGTAATCCTGACCGAAGCTTCATCAGATTTTGCTGTTACATCTTCCTAACAATGTGCTGTTTTATAGATCAAAGAAGAAAAGATCAACAAGGACAAGGGACCTTGGGATCGCAAGAAAGGGTTTCCAGAAGTCAAATCTCAGAATGGAGAGCTTACAACTCATAGACTTAAACACACAGAGAATATTTTCAGGTAAGAGACAGAGCCCGTTTAGCGGTGTCTGCTAACTATGACTCTAGAAGTAATTAAATTAATTTCTTTTGTGAAAAGTAGAAATTAGTCTCACCAATTTATAGCAGAAGTCCTTAACTTTTTTTGTGCCAGGTACACAAAAATGAAATCATTTTTGGTCTCAATGAACATGATTACATTTTGTTGAAGAAGATAACATACACATATAAATATATGTATAATAAATACAATATTAATATAACAGTTTTTAGTGGGTGAGTACTTGTAGCTGAAAGAATTAGAAAAGGCTTCATGTAGAAGGAAGTACAAGGAGGTAAGGAATTCTATGAGGCAGAAGTGAGGAGTGAGTACATCACAGGCTTGGGGAATGGCTGGTACAAAGTCTCGGAGACAGGAAATGGAGTACCAAGTGTAAAGAGCAGCGAGCAGACCAATCTGTGGCTGGACCACAGAAGGCAAGAAAAGACGTATTATATAATAAGACTAAGAAGGAAGATGAGGTCAGGTTGTGAAAGGTTTTTAAAGACAGAGCTGATATTTTATCCCAGAGGCAATAGGGAACAACCGGACTTTATCTAGTAGGGGAGTAACAAGGTCAGACCCATGCTTAAGGAAAATACCACATCACTCACCTCTGCCAACATAGACACTCTCAAAAGGAAGTCATGTTCCCTTTCTTCATATTTATCTCATTCAATCCATTCTTGGTATTCCATCTACCTTGTCTGCTTCTACTCATGTACTATCGAGAGGTTCTGGAAGAGGTGACATGACTATACTGACTGGGTCCACTCCTGGGACCTCACTGCAGCAAAGTACTTCTCCGTAAGTGTTTCTCTGTCCCACTCTCATCATGTCTTTCCAAACCGTCTCTTCTCCCCTCAAGTCTCCCACAGCATCTTCTCCCCACCCCCCACTTCCTTAACTGTGGTCCCTGTCTTATACTTACTTCACCAAAAATATTAAAACCATTCTCCAAGTGTCCCCTTTTTTCTTCTCCTCTAACAGTTCATCTCATAATCCCTTGATATCATCCCCAACTTTCTACTCTTTATCTAGTCCCTAATGAAAAAAGGAAAGAAAGAGGAAAAGGGGAAGGGAATAAGCATCTACAGAGCACTTACTATGTGCCATGCACTGTGCTAAACACTTTATAAATTGTATCTCATTTGATTTGAAGATGGCCCTTTGCATGAAAATTAACCCCCCTACATGTACCTCTGATTCACTCCTCTCCCATCTTCTCCAGCAGATTGTCTCCACTATTATCCTTCCTCTCTAATATGCAATCTCTTCCCCTCTACTAGTTCCTTCTCTGCTGCCTATAAACATGCCCATCTCCCCATCTTAAAAAAAACAAAAACCAACCCTCCCTAGGTCCCAATGTCTTTGTTAACTATCATCCTACCTTTCTCCTCTCTTTTTTAGTCAAACTCCCTGGGAAAAGTCATTTATACTCAATTTCTTCACTTTTCCTTTTTCTCTCAACTCCCCGCAGTCTGTCTCCTGACCTCATTACTCAACTGAAACTGCTCTCTCCAAATTTAGCAATGATCTCTTAATTGTGGAATCTGATCAACCTCTTCCCAATCTTCATCTTTCTTGACATCTCTGAAGCACTTAACCCCATTTGTCTCCCTCTCCTCCCCGCTTTCCTCTCTAGTTTTCATGATACTGCTTTCTCCCAGTTCTCTTTGGGAGAATTCCCTGCCTGTTTTTTCTCAGTCACCTTTGGTGATTAATTATTCATGTCATACCAACTAATTTTGGACGTCTCCCCATGACTCTGTCCTGGGCCTGCTTCTCTATTTTCTCTGTATTCATTCTCTGCTTGAACATGTCAGCTCCCATGGGTTCAATTATCACCTCTGTGCCAATGATTCCCAGAGCTATGTATCTAGCCCTACCTATATACATATCCTATACACAAATGACCTTGTGTTCGTTATATATGCATGTATATAGTATGTATATATATTCATCCATATAATCTGTATTGATTCATATGTGTATTTGTGTATGTGTGTGATCATTTCATTTCCCCCATTAGGATTCAAGGTCTTTGAGAGCAGGGACTGTTTTATCTTCGGTTCTGTATTCCCAGCGCTTAGCATAGTTCCTGGCACATAATAAGTGTTTGTTCAGTAATTACTTAGGTTAGCTGATTAGAATATAGTATTAATAAAGCTATGGACATAAGTTCAGTCCTTATGCAGAACACTTGCACCTCTAGCTACTTTGTAAATATATGATAGGAGATACCAAGACAGAAGAATGTCAGTAAGCCAGTTCAGTTCCTTACTCTTGGGCAGATAACTCATGTTATCATGTCCAAGGACATGATCTAGGGATGATTGATAGACAGATGGAAAAAAAAGAGTATGTGTATGTGTATACACACATATATGTAAGTATATATTAATATATGTATGTATATATAAATATGTATCGCTGAAGGACAATACAGTTTTCAGCCACTTAGGTCCACTTCCTTATTTTACAGGTGAAAAAACTGAGGTTCAGAAATGAGACGACTTGCCTATGGGCGCATAGGTACTAAGTGGAAGAGACAGGGTTTGAACTCCAAATTTGGACTCCAGATACTATGATCATTTGGCTGCCTTATGCCACCTCCCTACATTGACTTCTGAACTCAAGGCATTGTCAAGTGAAAGAGTCACTGACCAGATTCTGTCTGTTACTCTTTGTTTCTCATACCATTTCCCTTTGGTGCTGTGGAGGTGATGGAGATATAACAAAGGGGAGTCTTTAAACTCTTCTCCCTGAGTCGGAGATGCAGATGAATCCAGTCTCCCTAAAATGCCACTTTTGTTGGAAAATTGAATCTGGCCCATGTAAAGGAGGCCCTAGAGAACACAAGGACGAAGTATATTCAGTGGTGGTTATTTCTTGGAAGTAGGGAAGAGACAGAAAGAACCATTGTTGGAGATCATTCTCTGACCAAAAGTTGACAGTGGATAGTGGGCTTGGAAGCAGATTGGATACTGGAAGCCAAGATGTGGTCTCAGAGGGCAAGAAAATTATATTGCTTAATTGTCCAAAAGATGCTCTGTGTGCAGGAACGGTTTGTTTATGGGAAAAGGGTAAAAAAGTTTCTGTTGGTAGGAAGCTAATTTAGCTAATAATCAGCCGACTGCCTAGTGGCTTTGGAGGAAGAATGAGGTAAGATTGCCCCTTCTGGAGAAACAGGAAATCATTAAACAGCCCACATCCTAAGAAAGGAGGTAGCAGGATGTCAGTGGCTGAATAAGGGGAATTCATCTTTCTGGCTCCTTCTCTTCAGTGGACAAGGAAAGTTACAGAGACCAGAAGAAAAGAAAACTCCTATTATCTTATTTGTGAGTTTGAATAAGGTTCTGGCCAGAAAGGAAGAAGAACTTCCCTGAAAGGGAAAGTAGATCTTATTACAGGAGGTAGAGCCCTGATTTTGGAGTTACAAAGCTTGAGTTCAAATCCTTCTGAATCTCAGTTTTACCATCTGTAAAATAGGAGGGTTGGTCTCTGGCTCCTGAGGTCCCTTTTCACCTCCAGATCCATGATCTTATGATACGCTCTATATGGAAACAGGCACAGGAGAAAGAAGAGAGAGTCACCTACCTTGTCAGTTTTCTGATCTGGCTGGAAAGATTTAACTTCTGAAAAGAAGGCTGAGCACCATCTAGTGGTAGCACATGATCCCTTTGGCCAGGAAAGGGACATTCCTTGATGATACAATCCCTATAGAGTGGTCAAGCTACCAAGGTCCTAGGAATAATGACAGAAATCTTCAAGTGAGAGATTAATCTTTCTTGGCAGTAGAAGCCCTTGTAAACCAATTAAGCTCTAAAATAGCCATGTTTCTATAACTAGGAAGTTGTCTTGAATTCAAAATGGTAGAAAGAAGTATAAAGGGGTAGGAATGGAAAAACATATCTGTAAGATGTCAGGTACCCTAGAGAATTCAAAATGTTCAAAACTATTTCATTACCCAGGAAAGATGGAAGGACATCAAAGCTGTGATTTCATGGATACAGGGAACCCCAGTGAGGAAATTCCCTCTAATGATGTAAATTGCACCTATTCTTCAACTTACTATCTAACTACTCAAAGTAAAGTACCTTGCCCAGCATCACACAGCCTATATATGTCAGTAGTAGGACTGGAACCCAGGACCTCCTGATTCCAAGGCTAGCTCTCTAATCACCATCCCTTGTGGTTTTAGTATACATCTATATGTATGTACATGTGTATATATATATATATATATATATATTATATATATGTGTGTGTGTACATATATTGCAACATAGATTACTTTCAAATATTATTTTATCTTTCTAAGAGTTCTATACTATGTTTACATATATATGTTTATGGCCATGTGTTTGTATGTATATGCCTCATATATATGAGAAGCATTATGGCATATTTGTTCTTTTTGTGGTTCAGTCATGTCCAATTCATCATGACCCCATTTGGGGTTTTCTTGGCAAAGATACTGGAGAGGTTTGCCATTTCCTTCTACAGCTCATTTTACAGATGAGGAAACTCAGGAAACAACAGGGTGAAGTGACTTGCCCGGAGTCACACAGCTAGGAAGTATCCAAGGCTGGATTTGAACTCAAGAAGAGGAATCTTCCTGACTCCAGGCCTGGCACTCTATTTGCTGTGCCACCTAGCTGCCCAATGTGGGCTCTTGTGATACAACTATTCAGGTTAATTGACAATGCTTTCGATAATAACATTATTAGAGTTATATGTCATTTCATATTATATCTGTTTTTTTTATTATTCAGATGATGTGTGGTGTGACAGAGTGCTAGATCTGAAGTGACAGGATACACATTGGAATCCCAGCTCTGTCACTCCCCTGGGGGACCTTGGTCAAGGCTTTTGGCTTTTTCTGGGCCTCAGTTTTCTCCTTTACAGAATGAGGCCATTAGAATAGAAAACCTCCAGAGTCCCTTCCAGTTCTCCAGCTGGGATTCCAGCTTTATTAGGGTATGGGGAGCACTCCTCATTGCAGCTAGTCTCAGTGGAGAAGCAGGGACTTTTAAGTAGGAAATGAGTTGCATGAGGCTCAGAAAAGTCAAATGATTTGCAGAGGCAGAATCTGAATCTAGGTCTTCACAGACACAAGTCATTGGCTACACCATGCTACCTCTGCTGCCTTTTAGGAGAACATGTAAAACCTTCCAAATAATTCTCATGTAACCAGATTATAAATTTGAGAGACCCTTGCAGGATACCTTAAAACACCATCTTTTTATAGTTCCCTATACTACAGCAGTGTCCTTAAGGTCTTTATCAGTCCTTAAGATCTGTTCTGCTCAGCAGAGACAGTCCCATGCTCTTCATATAGACTTATATGGCAATCCTTCCTTGCCAAATGGATACTTTTCTTTCAGATAATGGGACCAGATGAAACCCTTCAAATTTAGAACTCTTTTCTCATAGGTTCTTCTCTTGGGGAGTTGTACTTTCAGTAAGACTTACAACAAACAAGGTTAGATGTCCAGTCGCTCTTTCTTCTAACTGAAAGTTAGATTCTTATCTCCTAATAAATTGCCTTTGACTAAGGACAGTGTACTTCAGAACAAGCAGGAACACCGTTTGAAACCCCATATCAGGACAAAAGTTACTTCCCATTCTAACAGGCTGTGATTTTATAGTCAGAGCAGTTAAATGTTTGTGGTGGTGTTGACCACTAATGGAGAGGAATGAAAAGGTTGTGGGATGGGCATGGATACTGCTCCTTGGAAAAATGAGGGGTTGGATGGAGAGGATTTCTAAAATCTCTTCCAGCTCTAAAATTCTGTGAAATAGAACCCACAGGTTGACAGAATTTCAATACCAGTAATAATGATAATGATGATAATAATAGTTCATATTTATATATCACTTTTAAGCTTTGCAAAGGAAGAAAACAAGCATTTATTAGGCACCTCCTCAGCACCAGACACTGTTAAGTGCTTTATAAATATTATGTTATTTGATCCTATGATGGAGTACTATAATTTCCATTTTATAGATAGCTAAAATGAAGGATCAGAAAGATTAAGGGAATTGCCCAGAGTCACAAAGTTGGTAAGTGTCTGAGGTAGAATTAGGAACCCAGATGTTCCTAATTCCAAGTCTAGAGTTCTTAAGAACCAAGTGCCTGTATGTTATTAATGAGCAATAGATAAATGATCCAGGAAATTGGCAACACTACATTCTTCACAGGCCAGAAACCCAATTCCAAAGCAAGTGAATTTATTTTAGTGTTCCAACCTACACTGCATGCACACCTAAGGGCTCCCTTCACCTTATGCCATGTAGTTTCATTTATTCAGAATATCCTGAACTGTGGTTACTCTCAGGGGCCATCAATATTTTTTTTTAACAGATGACCTTCCAGAGTGCCATGCCTATGTCTTTCTTTTAGTGATGCTGCTAGGGATTTCAATTCAAGTAGAAGAGGAGGCTAATTGGTAGTGACATTTTAAAAAAATATAATTTATTTTGTTTTTTAAGTTTAACATGTCTATATATGTGTTTTATATTTATACATAAATTTCAATTTATTTTAATAAGTACTTGGTGGTGTCCCTCAAATCATACTGAGCAGGCAGCCACCTAAGCTGCCTATGTGCAGAGTTAGCTGAGGCTGTTGTCTATATAAGGTTTTCCTTCTGGTTTCCCTTGTAGTCGAAGTGGTGGGAAAGGGAGTGTGGACACCAAGGAGGCTGAGCCCACATCCCAAGTGGAGGCTGGCAAGAGGCTGGAGGAGCTGCGCCGCCGCAGGGGTGAGACAGAGAGCGAAGAGTTTGAGAAGCTAAAACAAAAGCAGCAGGAGGCCGCCTTAGAGCTGGAAGAGTTGAAAAAGAAGAGAGAAGAACGTAGGAAGGTTCTGGAGGAGGAGGAGCAGAGGAAGAAGCAAGAGGAGGCTGAGAGAAAAGTCAGAGAGGAGGTAATGATGGAGTGAGAGGAGTGGGCTGACTTAAAGCAGAGTGGTCCCAGGCACCAGCCCAGGGAGTAGTCTCCTCTCCCCACCCCCAGATACCTTAAAAGCCCACACCTCTCTCATGATTTCATTCAGCAAAGAGCTTCACATATTTTTAAGGGTCTTTGTGTTTGTCCTTTGTTCTCAATGACAAGATGATGACACGACTAAATAACAAAACTGTTTTTAGCAAAACTTCAAAGGGACATATAATCAGAAAGTTCAGAAGAATGTCTGTATTATGTGAATTTTCTTTAATCCTTCTAGGAACAATTATAGGGCTGATCATGTAGATCTGTTGTTTCATTAAGTCTGAATGGAATAAACTTCTGTTCATTCTAGAATTATACAGTAAGTTATTCAGACCCAAGTCTTTTTCGTTGCAATCTTGTGCTTTCTACTCCAAATATGTTATCTGTTCTGAACTTTGTTCAGACAGTACATCAGTTTATCAAGCTGCTCATGTTGGAATATTTTACAGAGTATACCTGTATGTCCTATACCCCCTAATGCTGTGTAGATTATGAGATAACTGACAGTTTTTAAAGGTAAAGAGCAGCTGAACAGCTGGAAATTGATCAACTGGCTACGTGATTTCTAAAAAGCAATGGTCACAGATAAATTATCAAGTAACAGTTGGTAACTAAAACCCATAGTCCAAATGAATTGAAGAGTATGGTAAGTACTCTTTTCCTTAACTTAGGCTCCCCCCCAAATAAAAAGTCTATAGAGCTTCTTCCTTCTCTTCCCTTCTTATTTGCCCTTTTTTTCCTTCTCACTCCCTTCTCCTGTTCCCACTTTACTCCTCCCCTTCTCCAACCATCAACTAGCCATAATTTGAATCAAAATATATTTTAAAGCATTTTGTTCTTTTTATTGAAGAAAGCTTTAACCCTTTGTTTATCCTATCCTTAATCTTAAAACCAAGTAATTCAAACTTTTAATATTTCGTTACTCAAAAAAACCCTACAAACTTAATGGGTTTTTTTGCTTATGTGGCCCTCCCTGTGTTTGACATTTTCTTTTTTAATCATCTTAAATTTATTTATTTATTTTTAGCGTTCAACATTCATATCCATAAGATTTTGAGTTCTAAATTTTCTCCCTATCTCTCCCCTCTAAAACTGCATGCATTCTGATTACCACTTCCCCTAATCTGCCCTCCCTTCTATCACACTCCTCCCTTCTCTAATCCCCATCCCCTCTATTTTCTTATAGGGCAAGGTAGATTTCTATACCCCATTGTCTGTATATCTTATTTCCCAGGTTCATGTAAAATATGTTTGACTTTTATCCCCACCAATTGAATGGTCTCAAAACTAAAAAATGTTGCCTATCCCATCTAGTGTAAATCTGGTCTCATCAACTAATACCTGCAAGCATAAATCATGCAGTAAGGGCAAAGTCATCCAGAGTCAGAAGATCTCCAAACCAGTGCCTCCCTTTTATCTGTTTAGCAGGCCTTTTAAAATTACCTAACTAAAAGCATTTCACACTCTCCCAAAAGCCAACTGGCATGAAGAGAAATTCAGCTTTGAAATCTTGTGGGATCCTAAAAAATAGCCACTAGACCAATATTCTTAGCCACAGGATTTTATTTTCCATTTTCCTAAGCCAAGATTATTTGTTGGAAATGGGGCACTGTGGGACACAGATTTACTATTCACCCATAAAAACATGGGCCAAAACATATAATGTCTTTATAACATAGTTCTCTCAGCAAGATGAGATTAATCCTATGTTCCACCTTCTCATGTCACAGAGGTATAATGAAGCTAATATAAAGACTATAGTAGCTCTTTAGGAAGGAAAGTAGCAAATCACAGTATGAAAGTTTATCCAACAACAAACAACCCATCTGTATTTTGTGAGCACCCCTTATGTGTACAGTACCTGATTCCCGTAAAAAAATGCAGTAATGTATGTGTGCCCAAGAAATGTACAGCCTAAGAATGCTGAGGAAACAAGACTAACACTGAAAATGAATAGCAAATGATACAAATCTAATCAGAGCTTGGTTATGTGATATAGGACACTGAGCTAAAAGCAATGGGATTTAATATAGTATGATAAAAGTAAAGAATTAGTTGCTTGAGCATCAGATTGGGGAAATGAACTGACTTGGCAACAGTTCATTCATTTCAGCAAACATCAACATCTCTTATGGTTAATGCTCTGGAGACGCAGAAGAAAACAAAGTGGTCTTTACCCTCAAGAAGCTTACATTATGCATGATAATGTACATATGCATGATAAGTTAATACAAAATAATTAGGAGAGGGGAAGAGCATTTATTGAAAGTGAAAGAATCAGAGAGAATATCTGGAAGTTTTATTTGACCATGAACTTAATGACATCTATCTCTTACAGGGATATTTTGAGAGTCAAAGGACATAGGATATATAGAGAGTGTTTATCAATCCTTTAAGAACTATATAAATGCTAGTTATTGTTACTACTAATAATAATGATAGAGCTAATATTGCCAATGAGTTGCAAGTACCAGGAAAGCTAATGCCATCTTAAGTGGCATTAGTAGAAGTATGGTGTCCAGGTCTTGGGAATAGTGCTCTCGTGGTACTTTATGTTAACCTGACCACATCTGGTGAATTACGTCCAATTATAAATATCATGTTTCAAGACTGATGTTCATAAATTCTTCCAAAGGAAGACAGAGAGGATGATTGAAATCCCAGGACTAGACTCATGTCTAAGGTTCCCTTGAACACTAACTGCCTCTGAGTGTAGAAACCAATCCAAAGGAATTGGAGTTGGAGACATATGAGAAATACCTTCAAATGGTTAAAGAACTGTCATGTTCTTAATTGCTGTAGAAGGCAGAAATAGGACTAATATGAAAGCACAATGACCTTGGAGATTGGAGAGGTGAGTTAGCATCCTTACTCAAATAATCGTAAGTAAGCTGTGTGACCTCAGGCAAGTCATTCAGATTCTGTAGGCTCCAATGTCTTCATCTATAAAATGAGGATACCAATTCTCAAATAATCTGCCCTATAAAGTCACTTTGCAAAAAGCATTTTAAAGCATTAAAAGCTATATTATTGATATGTAAAGAGGTAGAATTGAGTTCAACATAAAGAAAAACCTTCTAAAAATTAATGCCATTGTTGAAAGAGACTAGATAATGACCTCCCAGGAATTCTGCAGAAGGGTGGGAAATGAGACTAGGTGACCTCTAGGTACCTTTATCACTAGGATTCTTTGATACTAGAAGTATTACAAAAACCCAGAGGAAAAGGAGATAGGCCCAAAGTAGGTAAAGAAAAAGACGATGGAGGAATTGGGTTATTTTTTTTTTTTTTGGTAGAGACAATCAGAGTTAAGCCACTTGTCCAGGGTCACACAGCAAGTAAGTGAGGCTGGATTTGAACTCAGGTTCTACTGGCTCCAGGGCCCGTGCTCTATCCGCTGAGTTACCTAGCTCCACCAAACTGAGTCATTTTTTATTACAAATTTAATTACTGGCATCGAAAACCATCAACTAAGATACAAATCAAGGGATAAAATCTTCTCCCAAATCCTATGTCTTTAACAAGACAATGCTAAGCAAATTAGCAGAATAGAAATAAAAAAAATGTTTCTTTGGATTAAGCCTTGAGGAGTTTCGATAGGTTGAGGAGAAAAGGGAAGACAATCTCGGCAACAGAGAAAATGAAGAAAGTCAGAAAGGCAATCGTTGGTGGGAATTTAAATATTTCTAATATTATCAATTTATAGTAGGTTTTACATATGAAACATGTTTTTTTTTATAATAACCTTGTCAATCAAAAAATCTTCTTTTGATAAGTGAATTGATAACTTTGAACAGTTTAGACACTGTAATTCTGAAGCCACACGAGTGAGGGCAGTCTGGACCTGTGGTTTCAGTGAGGAAACCCCTTCCACCAATGCCAAACAACAGCCTGCACTGTGTAGCCTTCAGTGCCTAGAGCACTGAAAATTTAAGTGACTTTCCTATAACACACAGCAAGTATGTCATAAGTAAAATCTGAACCCTGGCCTTCCTGGACTCCGAAGCAGGTCCTCTATCCATTATATCATGTTGTCTCCTATTGAAAAATACTATAAAAAGAAGATCTTACATTTGAATAGCAATTTACAAATCACATTTATATACCGTCTCACTTTATCTTTACGACAACCTTGTAAAATAGGCAAGGCCAAGTGTTATCTCCATTTTATAGATGACAACTGAGGATCAATTACAGTTACAGGAATAGGCCCAGGTCATATATAATTAGTAAAGGCCAGAGCTGGGACTAGAACCCAAGTTTTCAGCTTCTCCTTTTACCTTGAAGTTATTGCATTTTTATATGTTGCTTCTTTCTAGGAGGAAAAGAGGCGACTGAAGGAGGAAATTGAAAGACGACGGGCGGAGGCTGCTGAGAAACGCCAGAAAATACCAGAAGATGGACTGTCGGATGACAAGAAACCTTTTAAGTGTTTCACTCCTAAAGGCTCATCTCTCAAGGTAGCTTTTTTACTACAAGAAACTTCATCTTTTTAATTTCAGTTTATGGATTATCCAAGTCTTCTGTTCCTTTTCCTACCTTTCAGTAATCACCCTGTAGCTATTTCATAGTTTGTAAATGTTTTTTATCAAATGAAGAACAGTGAAAAGGAAAATGGTAACATTAAAATCTGTTACATATGTGTAGGTTAGGTATAAGCTGAAATGGGTCCTGGAAATTATCTATGGTTTTTACTCCTCTGTGTCATCCCTGTTCCTCAAGATGAGGCCACTGGAAAAAGTAGATAAGGCAGACACGAACATATAAATAAAATTCATCTGTCTCTGAGCCTTGCTGCCTCTCCATTGCTTTGCAATTAAGAAATGCTACAGGTAGAATTTTAAGACTATGGCCATTGAGTTATAATGGCATCTGGAGAAAACATCTTCCTCCAGGATCAAACCGGTCCTAACACTGCATTCACTCCACACAACACCTGATTTTTCAGTCCTAAAGAGAGAGCTTCTCCTTAGTATTGAAGTCACAATATCCACCAGAATTGGAAAAACAAGAGCCACATCTAATGTGAACCCCTGGAAAAGAAAATAGGCCATCTGTTCTGCTCTTTGCCAGTTTCATTGGCAGAAGGAAATAGTGTTAGTGAGAGAAAGAGAGCTGATGGAATTTGGGGAAAGTAGGAAGAGGAGCTCACAGTCACTCCACTCATGGAAGCAGTGACTCATTCTTATAGACAGCCATCAAAGGGAAATAGGAACTGAATTTAAAGGACTAGAATTCAAATCCTGACTCTTGTTTTCTTTCCATATAACATTTCTGTAGAAAGAGAATGTTGGAGAAGATGACCTTTAAGGACCTTGCTTGTTCTGAATCTGTAAACCTATGATTAATATCTATTGAGTACCCAGAACAGAACTTTGCCCACAATTGGGCAAAACTGAAAAAATAAATATGTAATTCAATAAACACTTATTAATGAATAAGTCCATAGAGATTCGAACCTTTACCTCATTTCCTGTACATCCTCACTCTGATGATTGGGAAGTTTTCATTTTAGCAAGTGAAATTTGCATCTTTACACTTTTCACATATTATTCCTAGTTTGATCTTTGGAGTCATGTGGAACAAATCTGCTTCCTCTTCTATGTAATGGTCCTTCAGATATTTAAAGATAACTATCATGCTACTGAGATGTGTGTATCTGCGTACACTAAAGTCCTCTGCAGGGACACTGTACTAATGGGATCCAAGAAATGGCTATGGGATGGATAAATAAAGACATGAAAGTCTCAGTTACCCTCAATGGTCCCCATTGTGTTTAAAATCCAGGAATAGGCTTTGTAAACTGTAGTGCTATATAAATAAATATAAGATGGTATGGTAAAACAAGGATTATAATATGCATGTGCCCAGCCCGGTGAGGAACCCAAAAGAATTATAAAGTCTGGTCCCTGCCTACAAGGAACTTGTGATCTAGTTAAAGAAAGAAGATGAATCTATGAAAAACAACGAGAGAACAATATAAGGTACTATATAAAGGCAGTATAGTATAATGGTTTGAAATCAGGAAGACCTGGATTCAAGTCCTGTCACTGAAAGGTACTGGCTGCATGACCCTGGGCAATGCATTTATTCTCTCAGTGCCCCTGGTAACTCTTCAAGACTTTTACTTGCAGAATAATGATTTATCTGCATTGGTGGAGGGAGCTTCTTCCCTGGAAATTCCTTGTACTAATGAAATCAGAGTAGACCAAAAAAAAAAATTCATTATAGTCATATAACATAATTTGTACAAGCCCTGAGTGTGATGGTACATGTCCAACCATCTTTCTGGAGGATAGTGGTGGGGGATGGAGAAGGGAGGAAGCATATACAGCACACTTTAAAATGTAATCTGCATTCTTCATATTTTCTCCATTACTTTCTTAAGTCTAGACAGTCAACAAAGCAACACATCAAGCCATGATTTGTAGCATTTGTTGGTTTGAAAAACATAAATGCTCACACTGAAAAAAAAAAGGGATAGTTCAAGCTGGCTCCAGCTTGATCCAGTTCCTGGACTGAGTACTTTTTAATCACTGGACATACAAATTTTTCCCAATTTTTTTCTACTAAAAATAAAACACCTCTGAAGATTTTTGTGTAGATGGGTCCTTTTTTCCTTTCCTTGATATCTTTCAGATGAAGTTTCAGCAATTAATCGCTGTCAAAAGATACAATTCATTTTGTATAGTTTTGTATTGTTCGCTTTAAAAAATCTATCCTAAATCCCACCAACCGTCTTAAGTATTTTTTCTCATCAAGAGTTGAATGGTGGTAGGAACAAGAAATATGTTTTAAGTATGAAGGAAATGGCAACAAATATTAATTGCATTTACTTTTTCTACTTCTAGATAGAAGAACGGGCAGAATTTTTGAACAAATCCGTCCAGAAGAGGTATACATATATGTATATATTTCATTGTTTATCTGAGAGCAGTGACTCCCATATGGATACTGTAAGATTGTCTCCTCTCTTTTTTTAAGCAGTGGTGCCAAGTTAAGTCACCCTACAGCAGTTGTCTCCAAGATTGACAGTAGACTGGAACAATACACCAGTGCAATCGAGGTAACTATGTCCTAAATTATTTTTTTTGTTCATCCAACAAATTGAGTAATCATCCTGCTGATGCGAGAAAAAAAACAAAACATGGGGTAAATGGAAAAATACTTGTTGGGAGGCTCAATAGAAGCAGTGATAACTTCTAATATCCAGTTAATGATTTAGTTATTAAAAAGGTTTTTACTCTTATTTTTGGCTATGGCAGAGAAAGCCCATCTGAAGTAGTGAAAAGTACAAACTACAGAATAATTTTAAGTAAATATAGCTTTTTTTCTTTCTATTTGAGTTGATTTTAGGTAGTAGTTAGCCCCCCAAAAAAATTATAATTGTGGATTCACGTATGGAGGAGAACCCAGAGACATTTAGTTCAAACTGTACCCCAATTAGTTTTATCTATAACACCCCCAACAAATGGTTTCTAGATTTTACTTGAACAAATACGGTGTTGTGAAGTACTCTATACCCTGAGAGACCATTCCAATTTTGGATAATCTTTTGAAAGTTTTTCTTACTTATGATTATAGTTTTCTATAAATATTCACCACTATATCTTTCACTATTGGTTCTAGTTCTGCCCTCTGTTGTAAAGCAAAGTTTAATTCTTTTTTACATGAAAAACATTTTAGACATTTGAAGATGGCAATTATACATTCATTAGTCTTCTGGCTAAAGATTCTCAATTCTTTCAACTCTTCCTCCACTGCCATGCTTACCAGTCTCTCACCATCATGATCCCACCCTCGTCCATTCATACTTGAATTTGTTAGTTTCCCTTCAAAAATGTGTAATCCAAAGCTGAATATAATACTACATCTGTGGTCTGACCAGAAATACATGCAGTCATATGAATCTAATATGTCTCTTACTCTGGACATTTTATTTTTTAATGAATGGCTAAGATTCCTTTTCTAATTAGCACTATGATTTATATACTCAGTTAATATCCTTAGGTCATTATCATCATTACCATCATCTTCATATTATTAGCATTTATAATAACAGTAATTCATAGTAATTAGTAATACTATAGTAATTATTAGCATTTATAATAATAGTAATTCACATTCACATTTCACTAACACTTTGAGAGCTATAAACTATTTTTTCACAACAACCCTTTGTGGCAGCTTATTTATTTTCATTTAATTATTCCAGTTTCAAAACTGAAGAAACTGTGGCTCATAGAAAAAGTTAATTAGCCCATTTTCCTCCTTAGCCAAATTTTAATCTAGATCTCTTGACTCCCAAATCTAGTCCTCTTTCCTGAACACACTGTATTTTCTTAAGTAGTTTAACCAAGCCTCCTACAGTTATATTCATACTTAGTTTGCCTAATAAAACCTTTGTTCATATGTATTTAGTGACAAAAATGTTCAATTGTAACGAAGTAATCTATGCCTAATGTCCATACCAATTTTAATTACCCCAAATTCAAAATTCCTATGATTGTAAGCTTCTTGTGGTGAAAGATCACTTCTAAGGTTTTCATGTCCCCTAAAAATGGCAAGGCAGTAGGCCTTAGAGTCAGGGAGGCCTAAATTCAAGTCCCATCCCTGATATATATTGGTTACATGATCTTGATTAAGCAAATGAATCTTTCCATGTCCTAGGCAACTCTTTAAGACAATAAATTGCAGTGTGCAGTAGAAGAAATTTCCTAACCAAAAGTTCACTGAAATGAAATGAAATCATAGGTCTGGTCCCACCGAAGACGTACCTAACTTAACAGTGGAGTCCTAATTATTGAATTTACTTCTGTAATTCTTCTCTCCCTCCTCTCTTTTAGTAGACATTTTACTGCAAAAAATAAAGGGAAAATTCTACTCATGAAATACATTCCTGCCAACTGGAAACTGTTGACAGAATAAATCAAGAAATGTGATTCCATGCAGTCAAGAACATAATTTTAAAATTTATCTCATATACTTTCTCACCACTGGTGAAAGGAGTCTTTTTGTGGTAAAACTGCATTCTGAGGGAATGTGTTGCCCAGACTAAACCAGTGCCATCCATATAGGAAATGGAGTCCCCAGTGGTATATGGGCTAGATCAAATGATGTCTAAGGATGAAGGAATTTTAAAACAATTACTTTTAGAGAGAAGATAACCTAGCTATAAATTTCAGGAAGTCAACTTATGCACATTGAACTCAAATAATTCTCCCTCATCAGGGCACAAAGACTTCTAAACCAGCTAAGCCAGCAGCCTCAGATCTACCAGTTCCTGCTGAAGGAGTCCGTAACATCAAGAGCATGTGGGAGAAAGGAAATGTGTTCACCTCCCCAACTGGGACAGGCACACCAAACAAAGTGAGTTTGATCAGTTGTGTGCCTTGTTTCATTTTTCAGGATTAATCATTGCACCAGTCATAGTACCAGCAGGAGAGAGAAAGAATTCTCATGAATGAATTCCTTTAAAAAGTTGGGTTTTTTTTTCACAATGACCAAACTCCAAGGATACATTTACCAGGATAGACTATGTGATGTATATTGACTATAACACTTTACATTACCCTTCCAGGTTTGGCAGTCTGTCTCTGCAGGGGAAAAAAATCAAGATAATATAAATGCAATAGAATAGTTTGTAGTATTCAAGACCTAGTATATGATATAATTGTATGAAAAAATAAACATTGTATGATTGGGATACAATCATGGGATCAGAGAGCTGAAAGAAACCTTTGAGGTTATCTAGTTCAATGATATTTTATAGATGAAGACACTGAAACCAAGAGAGGTTGTTGTTTCTGACCCTTCATGACTCCATTTGGGGTTTTCTTGGCAAAGATACTGGAGTGATTTGCCATTTTCTTTTCTAGCTCATTTTACAGAAGAGGAAACTGAGGCAAACAAGGTTAAGTGACTTGCCCAGGGTCACAGAGCTAGTAAGTGTCTGAGGCCAGATTTGAACTAAGGAAGATGAGTTTTCCTGATTCCAAGCCCGGTCCTCTATACACTGTACCACCTATGAAGTGAACCCCACTAATTAGTGACTGAGAGATTTGAACTGTCTACCAGTGAGTTGCTAGGTTCACCAAGAATAGGGCACTGGACCTGAATTGAAGAACACCTGAGTTCAAATGCAGCCTCAGGCACTTATTGGCCATGTGACCCCATGCAAGTTACTGAATCTCTCAGCCTCAGTTGCCTTCTCTGTAAAATGGGAATTAATAATAATAGCACCTATCTCCCAGATTATTGTGAAGATAAAATGAGATAATACATGGAAAGCACTTTGCCAGCCTTTAAGTGCTATGGAAATGTTGTTGTCATCCATATCCTTAAGTCCTGCCCGTGCCCTCTCCACTATACCAGATTAGGTTCTTTAAAAAATTGACACTACTCTGACAATTTTTCATTCAGTTATAATGAAGATAGAGTATGTTTCCAGCCAATCCTGGGACAACTTGCTGCTTAGTCATGACTACAGATCGGTGGAGAGAATGCCCAGATCTCACCAAAAAGGAAATTCTCTAAAGTCTCTGGAAATGCAGGAAATCAGGGACATGTCAAGGACCCAGTTTCCCCTACATGTTTACAGCAGCCAGTGTCTCTCTCTCTCTGCATCTCTGTGTCTCTTCTCTCTTTCCATCTTTTTGTCTCTGTCTCTCTTTCTGTCTTCCTCTCCTCCCTCTTTCCTCCCACCTCCCTTAATGGGTCTAGACTAAGTCCAGAAGAGAGTCTGGAACCACATGTAACTCCTGAAAAAAAGAATTGTCTCTCTTCTCCAAGACTTTCCCACTAACCTCCAGCTAAGCAGTCACACATAGAATACTCTGGACTTAGTCAGAAACCAAGGTTATGTCCATTTTAAGTATCTTACACATTGTGTGCTTAACCCTTTTTCACAGGAAACAGCTGGCTTGAAAGTGGGGGTTTCCAGCCGCATCAGCGAATGGCTAACTAAAACTCCAGAAGGCAACAAGTCACCTGCTCCTAAACCTTCTGTAAGTGCAGCTGACAAGTTTCGGTGAATTTCTTCACACTTTCTCTTTTTCAAGCAGAAGGCTAGAGGAAAAGAAGACAATTTAATTTGACAGGGGAAAGACAAAGTGATTGTTTTCTTCTAATAAATTATCTGGTACTAGAGGACCTCAGCTACAGCCTTAAGGATACTGGTCATGAGATTTTTAGAATTTAGAATTGGAAAGGTCCTTAGTGTACTATTCCCTTGAGAAGGAAACTGAGGCCCAGAGAGATAGCATGCCTTGCTCAAGGTCACACAGCCAGTATGACCCTGAGCAAGTCACTTAGCCTCAGCTTGCCTCAATTTCCTTATCTGTAAAATGGAAATAATAATTGTGCCTACCACCCAAGGATCAAATGAAATAATTGCAAAGTTTAGCATCTTGTTGGAAAGAATAATGAGTCAAAGGAAGAGGCTAACATTTAGCTCCTGTCCTCCACAACAGCCACAGGCCACCTGTCCACCCTGCCCCCACTCTCTCCACAATACAGTCTAGCTCTCCTCGCTAGACTGTATTGTTCTCTGCAGAGAGCTCTAAGTGACAGAGTGACCACCAGAGAGAGGGAAGGAGGAAAGCTCTTCCTACCTCCTACCCAGTTGTCTTGAGGGTTCCTTTGGGCCTGGAGCAAAAAATTTCCATGTAATCTCTGGGTTAGGAGCCTTTTTGGAATCTTGAGCAAGCATACTGAAGAGGGTTGTAGTGAAAGGAAAGGCATCAAAGCAACAGCTCATGTCTTCAAAGTATTATTGAGACACCTTTGTCAGCTACTCCAGTCTCGTTCCTACTGTCGTACGAGAAATAATTATATAGAAAATCCAGGCATAGCTATCTAAAATCTGTAATCAACAAACATTTATTAGGCACCTAATATGGGTCAGGCTCTGATCAAGGTTCTAAGTATAGAAATACAAAAGTGAGATATTCCCTGATCACAGAGTTTACATTCTACCCTAAATACAGCAGGATGGATGACTGGTGGCCAGAGAAGTAAGTTTCAGTCTCAGGAATTATGCATAGACCTGTACAGAGCAGTGGTACATACCCTTGGTACATGGTACATAGTGCCATACCCTTGCCAGTAGCAATGTTAATATGATTTGATTATTGGTCCCTGAATAAGAGGTTAAAGAAAAACAGGGTGTTGTGGGATGAAAATGAATACACAAAAGCAGCTGGGAAAATGACAAGATACTCACTCTGAGTAGACCCTAATTTTCTGGTGCATGGCTAGGTGAGATTCAACTGGGACAGGCTAGATAGAGGGCTGAGGCAAGGGCTGACTCAACCTCTAATACTAGCGGGTCTTCCTCAGAACTAACCCTAAAATAAATGCATTAACTCCCCTTGGGAAGTGGTGGGGAAGTCTGGACTCTGAAATTCCACATAGTTATTCCCATTGAAAGGAAATAGGCAGTGTCAGGACAGATGGCAAGATGTCTGTGTTGGCTAATCCTGGTCCCCTGGTGATGACTGGATGGGATCATACTAGAAACACCTGTCTGGTTTATCTGAAGTAAGAATCTGAATTGAGAGAGTTTCTGGTAGGGTATGGTCTCCTCTATGCCCAAGATGGCATATTTTAGCACCTTCCCAGATGGGATGGGAAGAAAGTTTTCTTCATGTATAGTCTTCTGTTGCCTCATGAAAGCATGAAGGTAAACCTGGCTTCTTGAGGACTATGCCAGCAAAGCACAGGCTCTGACAAGTCCTGCTGAACTAAAAAGTCTTTGAGTATATACCCAGAAACTCAGTCTGAAGGTTGGTCAACATGTCAGAAGCCTCATTGCCAACTTAGAAAAGCTGGCTATCTACTAGTGATGACATTTTGAGTCATAGCCAGTAAGCCTTAGAAAGGTTACCATTTATATTACTGAAATGAGTATTCATCCCAGTACAATCATAGACTCTTGAAATATTAATTTTTTTACTCGAAAGCATAGCCTAGGATGATCTAATCATGCCTCAGCACATTATATATATAAATGATTACTCTTCTGTATTATTCATTAGTATCAAATTGATAAGCTGGTCATCTTCTGTCTTGCTAATCAAAGACAGGTCAAAATCAGTTGCTCCCTTGTATGGAATATCTTGTCAGAATATAAAATGATATTTGCATCCCCAGCAGAGAACCACTCCAAGTGGCCATGGTAACTAACATTTGTGACTTCATTGGTTTGAGAATTCCTTGCACAAATCGAGTTCACAACACTTCTTTATCTCAGTTCATAAGTGATTCCCCCAGGTTCAAAGGATCACAGATTTAAAATTGGAAGAAAAGATTATCTAGTCTAAACCTTCCTTATTTTGTAGATAACAAAGCAAAAGTCTAGAGAAGTTGTAATTTGTTCAAGCTTCCACATATATTAGTGGTAAATTTGAATCTAGGCCCTCTAAACTAAAACCAAAAGCTCTACATCAAGTATTCTTTCCTTTATACCTTAACATAGCTAGTGCCAGAGGCTAAATTTGAACTCAGGTCTTCCTTATTTCTCATCCAACACCATGCCTCTCCCCATCAAAAAGCCAGAAGAAATCAGTTTACAAAGTAATAATAAAGTTTCTGCCTAAAAATCATTTTCTGATAAACAGAAGATTGTTTCCTTCCCTTCCTAGTCACAATTGATTAGTTAGACCTGTTACTGAACAAGCTGAACAAGTAGAGGTAAACATGGCCACTGTTTTACTCTTCAGCGTCCTTTCCTTCCTTGAGACTATGTCCCAGTTTCTGTGGAGTTGTTACTGTACCTTAACTCACACTGATGCCTTTATTTTTAAATTCAATTTTATTTTTAATTGTCTAACATTTATTTTTTCCCCTCACATCTTCAGGGGTCAGACAGCAGGATCATCCCTAGTGAACAGGAAGCACTGATAGGTGAATTTCAATCCTAGGACTGAGATGATTGGTTCCATGATCTCTTTTAATGCTTCCTTCTACATGGGTATGCCTTCAGAGGCATGTGTTTCCAGGAATTCCGATAAGAACAAGGATGATGCTAAGTTTTTAGAGAGATTATAATACTCCAACTGATGCCCATCCAATAATAGTTCAATTAGCAAGAAAAAAGAGAAACAAGGGATTAAAGAGCCTACTGCTAAATAAATTATCTGATAAGAATATAAGGCAATTTCCTTCATGAAAACATACAATACAATCCAACAAATATTTATTAAGCGCCTACTATATGCAAAGTACTGTGGTAGGTACTAGGAATGCAAAGAAAAAAAACCCAGCATCTGTCCTCCAGGAGCTTCCATTCTTTTGGAAAGCTAAAATACATAGACAGATTGTTGTATCTTTGAGGAGAAAAAGAGAGAGACAATGAGAACTAAGCAAAGGGGAACAGGAAAGGGTTCCCATGGAAGGTATAAGATCCTTGCAGGCAGGGACTGTCTCACTTTTGTATTTGTATTTCTAATGCCTTAGCACAGTATTTGCCGCATAGTAAGTGCCTAACTAAAAGCTTGTTGATTAAATGAGGTGATCCATTGGCTAAGCTTTGGAAAAAGTCAGAGATTCCAAGACAGAAAAGAGCACAACAAAACTACCCTGCTCTAGATACCATATGTTAATACCAGCCTTTGATCTAGTAAGAATTACAAGTTTTCTAAAAGATTTTGCTCAACAACTGTCATTATTGGTTCTCCCTCCAAAAAAAAAAGTGTAAAATCTTTCCAGACTGGAATTAGTACCCACTTGATTCCCCATTTGGGTGTTTCTCTTACTACTTGTGAATAGAATGTATACAATGTCATGTAGTTTTGCAAATGGAATTCCATTCTAAATATATCTGCTTTGGTTGTCTTGTTTCTTCTTTATGTCTCAAATTCTCATTAGAAAACAAATCAAACACTAACCCATCTCTCTTTTTTGTTTAAAAAAAATCAACAAACTCTGTCAGCTGACTCCTCTTCCTCTTCACTCTTTGATCTCTGCTTGATTGGAAAACCTGCTTCTGATGCCTTCATTTCTCCTTCTGCTCTTCAGGAATGAGTCTTTCTTTAAAAATGTAAAGCCAGGTCAGGTAAATCCATTTACATTTCCACTTTGACTTAAAAATACCAACTTCTTTCTGTGCTTTAGACAACATTATCCGGTAACATGACAAGCAAATTGCCAAAATGTTGCCATTGCCTTCCTTTGCCCTATCCCTTCTCAGACTTAAAATATACATATTAACAACCTGTACTGAGAATGCAAGCTGAAAATAACTTAAGATTCTGCTGAGTGAAAGGCTTACAAAAAGTATTTAAGGACAGAAAAACACTGGTATGAAAGACAAGCCTTCGATGAATCACCCAAGCCTAAAGCAAGCCAGTTTCCAAACCTAGTATCAACATGTCATTTAGTCTAATTTCCCAAACTCTAAAGACGCCTTCAGGACAACTTGGCAACAATTACCTTGTCAGATTGGCAAAGGGTCTGGGGAAATTCTTTCAGAAACAATTTGTACTCATTGCTCGATGCTGCCAAATTAAATAGTTGTAGCTCTTTCTTGGATATCAGGGAAATGTGTGGTTACTAAAATTCAAAAATCCATTGAGATCCTTAGCCAGGTCTAACCTGCCTAGAATAGTGACATGTGAAACCAGCGAATCCTAGAAAAACATTGCATGGTAATAACATTTATTTTCTCTCTCAAGTCTACTCATAGTGACCCAGAAGTGATGTCAATTCTTGAAGGCTGTATTAGCGAGACTATAACTTGGGCAGATCTTAACTAAGCCATAATGGTTTCAAGTAAAGATCCAGAGATGGGTTGTGTGTCTGGTGACCAACGTTCAGCCTGCTAAAATACGGAAAAACTCATCACTGAAATGTTTGACTTCCAGCAACTCAGGAGGACCACCTACAAAGGCATAGGGTCACAGTATCGCTGGTTTTGAGTTGAAAAGTGCCAACCAGATAGAACCCACCTCTAACTAGTGGATAGTCAGAGCCAAACAGAACAGGCTAGAGACAGGAGAGTCAGAATCAAACAGAAGTTTAATTTCCAAGTGAGGGAAATGGTTTGTAAGCAAGGCTACATGTGCCAGAGCCCCATCCCTAGTGGGGGGAGATCTCAATATTTATTTATACCAATGACTACACAGTAAACTGCACCCTTGCAATGAAGTGTAACAGCGATAATGAGACGAGTTTGATTCTCAGCTGGTTTTCATGACCCGAACTGTACGGTGCTTGCCTGAGCTCAGAGGACACTTGGTCAGAGCAATAAAATAATTATGTGTGATCATTCAGAGTTTGAGCACAAAGGATTATTGTTATGCCAAGCTCAGGGCACAGTTTGCTTGTGGGCCTTAGCTCTGGAAAATAGGATGTCTCCTAATATCTTGACAAAAGAGATCTCTGAGTTCCTTTTTCAGATGAGGAAACCACAGCTCAGAGAATTTAACCCACTTGCCCAAGATGACACTGGCAACTTCTGAATTGTTGGAAGAAACATCTAAACCAATAAAATCAATGACCCATGAATTTTTGAAGTAACATATTGATTTGACCTGGGACTAAGGAATGGAATTGACTCTTTAGAGTTCTCATGGCTGCGTAAGAAGGGCTTGTCAAGATAGACATCATGGTTTCACTAAAGTGAATAGTTTTTGTACTTTCTTACCAAGAATCATTTAGGTAGGCTCTGAGAAGAAAAGCAAATTTGTGTTTAGCACAAATTTTGTGCTATTTTTCACAGCAAAATTCACAGTTCAATATATACCAGGTTATTATAATTATAAAATTTGTTGTCCTTCTTCCTAAAGTCTATTTGATTCTTATATCTACAGTAAATTCTCAATTATCCATATGTGGACTATCCAATCTTGGGTATTTTCTGTAGCAAATGTGTGTTCATAGACCCTCTTCTCCATGCCATCTAGTATATCTTTAACTTATCTTCCTGTTCTGACTTTTGCTCTTTGCCCATTTAGGGGTTATAAACTGCTTTTAATATTGGTTTAAGAAAAACTCAAGTCTTTTAGAAGGAAAATGCATGCTAAATATATATATATGTATATATATGTATGTATGTATAAATTATTTTAGTTAAACTATGCCATGTGTTATTCCATAAACACAGATCATTAAAAGTTAATTGAGTTATTTAATTTCTTCTTATATCCCCACGTTATATGGCTGCCTCAGACAAACTGAGGCAGACCATTTAAGCGACTTCCCAAAGTCACATAGGGAATCAGTGAGCAGGCCAGGATTATAACTCAGGTGTCCTGATGTCTACCCTAGTACTCTATCTGAAAGACAAAGGCCACATCCATATGATGGGAAAACAAAAAACAAAGCACTTGGGAATGGCCAGTGTAATGTTTTGGAATGGGTCAATGGTCAGTTTGGATTTTTAGCACAAACTATTCAGTAAATGCCCATTTCATATCACTGAAAAAACTAAATCAACTGAAAAATACCAAATTCAGAGATGAGGTATAGACATGGTAAACATGAACTTTTGTCTAACCTGCTTTCTTTGTTTTTAACAGGACTTAAGGCCAGGTGATGTATCAGGCAAGCGCAATCTCTGGGAAAAGCAATCTGTGGATAAGGTCACTTCACCTGCTAAGGTAATTTCTTGTGTAATCACTCATGGGAAAGCTTATATTTCATGATGAGTTTTGGTTTTTTCCTGAATGCCAGGATCAGACTACATAGGGACATAGAAAAACAGGCAGAAGAATTAACAGATTTGTATGAACAACCATTCTTTGCTATTAGCAAAATCGTTGCCAGACTGGTTGCCTGCAGTTTTTCCTAAGGCAAAGAACTGATTTTGAAACATGAACCTCAGATAAAGTATTTGGATGCCATAGGTACTGTGGGTAATTCAGAATTACCTAACAAGTCTTATCCCTGTGGTAGTTCTAAAGCTACAAAAAGATGAACCCGCAAACCCAATGACTAGAGTGAAGGTTTATTTCTTACTGTTTGTTGTTCTTTGGCCCAAAACATGTCCCATTTTGCAGATAGGAACCCTGGACTATATTTTAGGGGCTCTCAGATTGCAGACAGAGTTCCTTGGAATATAGTAAGGATATATTAAGCACTCTTCTCTCCTACTGTGTGCTAATTCAACTTCTAATTGTCAGTCCACCTATTTCTGCTATAATATAGTCCAATAGAGGGAAAGTAGGGGGAAAAAAGTTATGAACCAATGGTTTAAGTCAAAAACTTCAGGAGAAAAAGAGTCAAAGACCTGAGTTCAAAACCTGGGTCTACCTCTTAGTGCCTTAGACAAGTCACTGACACTTTTGAAGCCTTACTTTCCTTATTTGGAAAATGAGGAGGTTGGAAGAGATGACCTCTAAGGTCCCTTCTAATTCTGAATCTGAGATATCTATGTTTCCTGGGGGATGGGGATTAAGAGCAATCTATAGGTCATTCCTTCAAAAAGCTGCTTTTATGAGGCGGCCTGGTCTATTCCATCTACTCTTATCCAGGAAGTAGAGCAAATAAATGGTCAGGAAATAATGGGACAGTAGCAGAATGGGCTTTCACCAGCTATCTCCCAGCTTCTCTGCCTTTCTATAATAATGCTATAAATCAGCTTGTTCCAGACTGGACTCCTTATGCATATAGGCAATTTCATTCCCACTTCAGATGTCATCCTATCATTCCTTCTTAAAAACTTGTCCATCGTCACTAGTTCCTCCTTCAATTTCACTTACTGCAAATTCCAATTGTTTAACAATCAATAATAATCAACCATGATTAGCTGATGGGCAGTTGAAATCAAGAAGTACTACTGGTACTTGGGTGGAGTGATTAGGGCCTTAGGAGTGGGGCTTTAGACTAAAAGGTAGGAGTAAGAATTGAAAGGGGAGATTGGAGGACACCCAAACCAAATTACCATTTTAAGAACAGCTCAAAAACATCTCTTATACCACCATCAGCATCAGTACTGCCAACTGTAGTTCTAGAGAAAGATTCTGGCTTTAAGTGCCATCAGGGCAATAGACATGAGGAAAGGAAGAAAAGAAGAAGAAAATAAAGTAGAATTTAAAAAGAACTGATAAGCAATCAGGATCCCCCCACCAAAAAAAAGAGGAACACAGATGTAGAAGGAAGGTCCACCAACAATTATTTGAGGTACCAGTCAATGGCACCAAAGTTATAAACTGTACACCCTCCATCTATAAATTTATTTTCTTGTTGAGAATTAACACCTAGGTTTAAGCCTGAGGTTCACCATTTTAAAGGTCTTTTCTCTTAGCAGGTTTGAGACAGCTGGAGAATGAACACTAGGTACCTGCTCAAGATGCTGGACCAGCTCAACTCAAAAGTGCTCAATTGTTCTGTTTTATATTTATGTTGATTTACTAAAATGTGGGTTCTTTTTTTTTTGGTTTATTTTGCATTATCCCAGTTAAACCCATGTATATTAGCACTGTATTTAATAATCACATTCTAGAGACATTCAAGGTAAAAGTACTGCCTTTGCACAGGAGCCTATTTCTAAAGAAACCCATGCTGTGAAATATAGACTTTTCTACTGAGTCATAACTCTATGTCTGAACAGTGATTTTAGCTGCATCAGAAGTCAACCAAAATATATTCAAGTTGAAAAATGCCTAAGGAATGTGTGCAGTATCCATAGAAAAATAAACAGTTGCTACTTTTGGAATACAGAAGTCATTGTTTCTGCACTTTAGAATAAGGCATGGAAGAAATAATTTTAGTTGACAATTGTAATATTTTCTGTAAGTTGCCCATGTCAGATTTGAGATACTGCATCATTAATTTGTCTTTTTTTGTTTGTTTTATACTTCTAAAGTATCACTTTTTCCATTCTAGTTAAGTTAATATCTAAGTTGGATTATTATGTTAGCTGACAGTGGTACTAATTTCTTAAGGTTGGTGGTTTTGTGGATTTCTTCGGTAGTGAATAGTAACATGGACTGCAATTTAGAATATATATGTATGCATAAGTGTGCATACATATATACACAAACATAGCTTTACAAAATTTAGCGCCAAGCACTACTAATGGTAGGATGCTTTAATATGTGCTAGAATATTATATATAGTAATAAACCTACATAACTAGCCAATATCACAGCTTTAAAAAATAAAAAAAAATCACAACTGCTATATTAATATTTCACAATTGCCATTAGAAGCATGGCAGGAGATCTGAAAATTTTAAATGTCAGATGACCTTTGATAAAAGGGAAGATAAAGCAATGAAAAAAGAAAAGTTAGAGGAGCCAACGTAGGTCAGTGATTTCTATAAAACACATCAGTTAATTTATATAAACTACCATAATTCAAGGTAATTCTAAGTACAGTGTGAATTATACGAAAATATGCCCTCCTTTTCAAGGTCCACTCCTTTTTACAAATGGAGCTCCCATTATAAGTTGGACATGTTCTCCAAGGTCCTTTCCAGCCCTAAAATTATATTATAATATGACTGACTTAAAAAAAGAAAACCTATAAATTCTTGCAGATTGGTCTCAGGTGTGTGTATAAAGACTAACTTGAAATAAACTGGGTTTTAAAGAACATTTAACAAAGCTGAGTACTTAGGGCCCAAATAATTTTCTCTTAACAAAATAATAATTTGTTTAAACCATGTTGTTTTCCTTAGACTTTCTCAGTTCTTAGCCAGTGAAGATGAGTTGAAATTTCACAAATATGTATGAATTTCCGGTTTTGGAAACTCTTCCACCCTCACCCCACCTCCCCAAGAATCTTTGTTCAATGACTCTTTTTACATGTACTTATAATTAAAGGATAAAGTCTGTCTTAAAACAGCAAATGTTTATTCTTCATAACAGAAGAAAAATGGGACTCTGGCAAATGGTTCCTGATTGAATAGCAATGTATTTGGGTAAAGTACGCAAACACACTCACCTCTGGGTTGACTTAACAGAGGCTTAGTTCCAAGCTCCTGACAAGCTGAAGGAGTTTCTAAATCTGTAATTTTTCCCATTCCCAGGTATAGTTGGCTGCAGGTACACGCATACAAAAAGAGAAGCCCCTGACAGCAGCAGAACCTATTTCCTTCCAGTTCAGTGAAGAACAGCTCAGGATTTCAGAGTAGTAGACTGGGAAGGGGGCGGAAAACTGAGCATCTAAAATAACCATCCACCCATTTTTAAAAAAAAGAAGATAGAAAGATATATAAGACAATGAGCTTGACTTTGCATGCAGCACCTGAGTTCCCACAGATTCCATAAAAATGAAGTGGAAAGAATAAATTAAGTCCAAAAAGAGACCTACCCTGAATTAACTTGATATTGAGTATTTAAATTAAAATTCTCCCTTCAAATAAATAATATTCTCCTATCAGAGATAAAATTGAGAATAATATATACAGTGTATCAACCCTGATTTATGCTCCAATAATTGGTTGTAATATGGTTTTGGTAGGATTTCACTTCCATTATTTTGTTTTAATCTTCCTTAAAAAACAAAAAAAAGTGGTTTTGTTGTTTACATGTTAGAAAATAAATGCATCTGTTAACTCTAAGAGGTGAGACTGCAAGTTGCCTAGCATTTTCTGTGAATCTGCCATTTTATAAACACTTCAGAGTTTTCATTGACAACTGATAGCTACAATACAAACAATATATTCTGAAACTGCATCCACAATAAATGAAATATCTCTAAATGTCTTTGCCTTGTTGAGTCTTTTTTAAGTATGAAGTATGCCAGCTGCAATCATTGAGTAATTGTTTTTCTTCCAAAGCAAGATTAGTATGAGAAGTACCCAATACAAGCTCTGGTTTTCTCCTTTTAACATAATTTCTTGTTTTGAAAATACTTTCATCACAGGTAACTTTGCTAGAGAATAATAAATTTTACTTTAGGAGTATCAAGTCAACAAGCGTTTTTTAAAGTGTTTACCATATAGCAGGAACTATGTTAAGCACTGGGATTACAGACAGAAAAAGGAAGATAGTCCCTGCCCTCATTCTAATAGGAGAAGTTAAGTACAAAAGGGAACTGGAAAGGGAGGGTGGACAGAAAGGGAGTGGGAGTACTGCATCTGACAGCTCAGAAATTGGGCCAGGAGGGGAACAAACCATGTTGTAGATCAGCCTACACTCAAAAAATCTGGTATGGATTTAATGGAGGAATAAAAGTGCCCTTTGTCCTTTTGAATATCCATGGACAAGTATGGGGTGCCTTTAAAATTCTTTCCTTCTCCCCACCCAATTTCAAATATGAAAGATTTCTGATTTTTTCAAGAAACATTTTTTATTAATGTTTAATTTGTTTTCAGTTTTCAACAACCACTTCCATAAGTCTTAAATTTTCTCCCCTTCCCTCCCCCAGACGGTATGCAATCTTATATGGGTTCTACACATACATTCTTATTAAACGCTAGAGAAAAGCAACATTTTTTTAAGAATAGAAAAATGAGTCAAAATGCCATGACTCAACAAAAATGTACTGAGTGAATGCTTACCAGCACAAGGCATTGGTTCCTTTGAAGTGAGGTAAGAGGGAAAGAATGCTGGATTTGGCCTCAGAGAACCTGGGTTTGAATTCTAGCCCTGCTACTTACTTACCTGTGTGATTTTCTGGGTTGTGGTTATTTCACTGGAAAATGAATGGGTTGGACTCAATAACCTTCCAGCACTGGAACTATGAGTCTATAAAGGTTGCTTCTTAATGAAAATTTTGTCTATTTACATGGCACCTTGTTAAATTCTGTTTGAAATCTCAAGCTGTACCTGAGTTTTCAATATGGAATTTATGAATCTTGGAGTTTCCTATCTAGCATGCTCCAAAGATTACTGCAATCCAAAAAACCATTGTCAGGTCACTGGCAACTGCAACTTTACAAACTCAGAAGAGGGTAGATTCATATCTACATGGACTTCAGAAAGAAGAAAATCTGCATGAGTATAAAACTAAAAAGATTTCAGGCAAATGAAAAATTTTATCATAAGACATGCATATAATATGACTCAAGTAATGGTTGATTGTCTTTTGTGGCTTCTGAATAATAGGTTTATCTCTTCATAGTCATTCCATGCAAAGGGTCTTGGTAAATTTTCTTTTTTTCTTCTTATCCTTGAGTTCTGGCTTGCCACTGTGTGCTCCAAGTAATAAAGAGAAGGAAAAAGTTTGGGGACCCTAAAAATATACTCTTCATTTAGAGACAGGGGCTAGGCTAAACTCAGCAATTAGATTGACTTAAACCCAGATGGGAGGAGGTGCCTTCAGGGACTTACAGGGACTGAGGCAGTGAAGTCAGCAGAACCAGGAGAACTGTATACAACAATACAATGTAAATGGGAAGAATATGATCATTTTTAATTATCTTATGCCACCTAGAAAAATGATTTTAAAAGAGCTAGTCTATAGACTAAAGAGTTTTTATGAGTTTTTATTCAGGTTAGATTAGTGCTTGGTTGAGACAGGATTTATAAGTCCATGACCATGGAGTAGAATTAAAGCAGGATACAATACTCATAAAGCCTCTCCTTACAATTCTGCAGCTAGACAGAGCACAGATTTTGACAGATAGTTCCCACAGGAAACTCTCCATGACTTTATTTAATTGTGGCCATATGAATGTCTACATGAATTTGTATTACCAGGATGCTAGGGAAGAAATATGAGGCTTTGTTTTTGTTGTGTTTTTTTTTTAAAGAAACTCAAAAAATATTTCCAGATTTGAAATTTGTATATCTCAATCTTAGCTTCACACCTACATTTAATAATAGCTAGTGTTTTGATGGGGTTTTAAGGTTGGCAAAGCATTTTACATGTTATCTAATTTGATTCATGCAATCTTATAAGGGAGGTGTTAGTATTCCTATTTTATCAACGAAAAAACTAAGGTTGGAAGAGGAAGAAAGTCTCTGAGATAGAATTTGAACTCAAATCTTCGTGACTCTGAATCCCAGTCTGCTGTACCTGCTAGCTTCCTAATAAATGGCCCATTATCATGGAAAGATTATAATCAATTCAAACAGAATTAAATTCTTCATTTTATGGAGGAAATTGAGGTTCAAAAAGATGAAGTGGCTTAAAGTAACACAGTTGGTAACAGTTAAAACCAGGATTTAAACCTAAGTCTCTTAATTCCCACTCTAGGGGCTCAAAATTAGACTTTAGAGTCTAATAAGTTTTATTTCTCTAATCAATATTTCCTAGTGTTTTCCATGTTTCTAATTTTCTTTTTTTGTCTTGCCTTTGGTCCAGTAGTTACCCTGCTGAGAGTAGATGAACTAAGAAGTAGTATGTCCACCACAAAAGCAAAGAAACTAATGGGGGGGAGGGAGTGAGGGGGAAGTCAATGCTATCTACCAGTGTGAACCTCACTTCCTACAAAGCATGACTTATTTTTGTCACCATCACATCATCATCATCTTATTGTAAGTGAATTCTGTAGTTTGTCCTACAGTTGGGGTAAAATCATTGATCCCAACAGAAGATGAGAGAAAAGTGGATGGAGTGAGAAGTAGAGAACAAATTTCTCCCTCTCCTATCATACTGCCAAAGTCTGGTTTCTGGTACTGTGACACTTACTATATTTAATATCTTTGAGTGCTGTGGTTCTTGATTTATTAATTAGATTTTTCTATGAAACATTATTTTGAAAAGTACCTTTACAAATAATTATAAAAATTATGTATTTGGACCAAAAAATTTTTTTCTGTTTGAATGTTAGAAATTATAATGTAAATTATTGGGAAAGCATCATTCCATTTATGAAATTATATTTATAGGCAACTTTCACAAGAATGTCTTTATTACATAAAGCAAGACATAACTGAATTGAATAAAATTGCTGCTTTTAATATAGCTTGTTTCAATGTGTACTTTCTAATTTATTTCCTTTTCTGAGTTCTAATCCAGAAGAAACCAGACTTCTTTAATGAAATGCTTTCCTTTCAAAACCATCTGTTATATTCTTTGCCTCATGTAATTCAAACTAATTTAGCCACAGAATACTTTAGTATTTGAAATGTATTAACGAATCCATAAATGAAAAGCTATGAGGTCAAGACCACAGGCCGCTCTGAGTGTATAGACTGGTGTCTTGGTAAAAGTAAACCACAAAGTGAAGTTAGTGCTGAGGTGGCTCCTCTTCTTCACTTTTTCCTTTGTAATTCTGGAGAGATCAAGAGTGTGAGTGTGAGTGTGAGTGTGTGTGAGTGTGTGAGTGTGTGAGTGTGTGTGGCGATATGACTGTTAGGAGGAAGAGGGTGGACTATGTCTTCTGTCTCTGCCTACACCTCTTTAAGGATGCCAGCTCCTGTCAACAAGTCTTCCTCCCTAACCCATCCTAGTCTGGAAGAAGGGAGGGAGGTCTGTGGCGTGGCACAGCTATCGAATTCCCATCAGTTGTGGCTTCATCAGCTGATTTGAGAAAGTTATACAGAGGCAGAGTTTGTCTTTTAAAAAATGAACAAAATTTGATATTTTCTCAAGGAATCTTTATTTACATCATTGCAAAACATAGTTTAGGAAACACTGTTTTAGCTTCCTATTTTAAAAACTTAAAAACAAGAAGAAATTTGAGGGCTGCCTTTTTTGGAGCAAATTAACTGTGCTCCAAAATGTTAATCACAGTGCTATAAACTTTTTTTTTTTCTATTCAAAATCTTGTTACTTCTGCAGCACTATACGCACCATCTTATGACCTTGGGCAGAGCCCTTATACGTCTCTGCATCTGTTTCTTCATTTTTAAATCGAAGGGGTTAAATTTGGGAACCTTAAGTCCTTCAGTTCAATTCCTACCCAATCTCCCCAACTCACCTAAGGTCATACAATTCAAACTGTTTAAATATAAAACATCTTAAATATTTTTAATGGAAAAGTGTCCCAAGCCAAAGGAAATGTATACCTATTTGTGAAATTTCAATTTTGCCTTCATTGGCTAAGCCTGAGAGTTCAAGGAAAATCCATCTTTTCCAACGATGCGTGTGTTGCTGCTCTACAAAATAAAGTACCCAGAGAAGGCAAACTTCTCAGGGAAAATGTCAAGGTGGAAGGGACCTGCAATGTTTGTTTTTCAGAAATCCCAAGTAAGGGCCAGATCATTAGCATTCCTAGAATTCTTCTTTAGAAACCTTTCTTACTATAAGGTCTCTGCTAAAATCTTTTTAAACCCTTTGAAGTATTATAAACATACTCAAGTTTTAACAAATAAACTGCGTAAATAGCAGCATAGAGCAGAAATCGCCTAAAAATGTTATTTAGGGAGTCAGTCACTACTGAGTAGCCCACTGTAGCAGGCTCCCTAACTATGCAATGCAATGATTAACAATGATAATAGAGATACTAAGTAACAAAGCTGAAGCTCAAAACCAAGCCTTTCAAAATTAATGTTTCAACTTAATCCAATCTAACCATCCTTTACCATGTATACATTATCAAGGTACTAGGTGCTGGGGAAGATACAAAGAAGCACCTGAGTCCCCCCCTTTCCTCTCAAAAGAGCAACAGCCTGTTCAAAATGCCCTTGAAACCATAGCTCAGCAGCCCTAACGACAAACACTTGTGGAAGTTGACTGCATTCCACCTGCAGTGTGAGCTCCTGCAGGGCAGGGACTTTTTTGGTCTCCCCGGGGAGACGAAGTGCATGTAACTGCTTGGTGGATGATTGATGGACTGGTTGATCCGAGTTCAGAGTTCTCGCTTTGGTCTCTTCTGTACCTCGGAACACGACGCCTCCGGGGTCTGGGCCTCGGTTTCCCCATTTGATGGGATGGTGGGGAAGACAGGGATTGGATCGGATCGAGCTTCGGGTCCCTTCCTCCAAGCTCTAGGAGTCTACGTGACCCGACGAAACCCTTCCAAGGTAGCCTAAAAAGCCCCGGGCTGGGAGCCAGGCCCCGCTCCGCGCAGCTCCCTTTAAAATCCCTTCCCCACACTGTGGGTCTAGTTCCCTCCCCAAGGCAAACCCTGAATCCTGTGGTCCAGTGTTGCCGTCCCCTTCTCCCCAGTCAGGGGCCCGCCTCCGGCACCGCGGCTCCTTCAGTACCCCTTAGCCCCGTCCCGACCCGGCTTAGCCCCGTCCCGACCCGGCTTAGCCCCGTCCCGACCCGGCTTAGCCCCGTCCGACCCGGCTTAGCCCCGTCCCGACCCGGCTTAGCCCCGCCCGGACTCAGCGCCGTGGGTGAGAAGCGCTCGGCGGGGGGCCGGGCCGGGGCGGGGCGGGGCAGGAGGGGGCGGGGTTAGTCCGGCTGGCAAGGGGAGGGTTCCAAAGCGAGGCTCGTTGCTGGGTAACCAGGAGTGTAGTCGCGCGCGCCCAGCGGAGCCGCCTCATAGCTCGGGCTCCAGATCCGGGAGCTGGGGTGGGAGCAGAACAGCCACTCCCCAGGGCAGGCCCAAGGGGTTGCTCCCCAAACTGTGGGGGACTGGCAGGTCAAGGCAGTCGGGCAGGGGACCGGGGACCGGCCGGAGAGTGAGAGCCGCAGAAGAGGCGAGGTGAGAGCGGGCGGGGCGGGGCAGCCTCCTCCAGAGCGCCCTCTAGCCGGGAAGCCGCTGCGGGGCAGGGGTGGGGCGGGGAGCCTGGAGGAGCCGCGCTCTCATGGTCTGCGCAGGCGCGTGCGAGGAGTGAGGAGACCCTCGGCTGAGCTGGGGCTCGTGCTTGTGCTCCGCTACCTCCCGGTGAGGCTCTCGTCCGCACACAGAGGTCGCCCTGGGTCCGCAGTTTAATCATAACCACCCCCGGCAAAAGAACCTTGAAGATGGGTCGGCCACGTATGGTGTAGGGGCTTAACTGGCCCCGCTCCCTTTACATCCGTTGTGTGTATTTCCCTAGTTTATTTAAATGAGCGATGTTAGTTCTGCGAAGTGTTGGGATAACTAGAAGGGATTGTGGAGGTTATCGAGGGCAACCCATTTATTTTACAGATAAACTGAGGCCCAGAGATGGGCATTGACTTGGCAGAAGCCCGTTGTATATTGTCAAACTGTGCTGCTTTGTATGTTTTGCAAGACCATACAAATCACCAAAGAGCCATGGACACAGTAGTGGGGTTACTAGAGTGAGGAAAACCTGAGTTCAAATCCCATCTCCACCATTTGCAGTGGGTGATTGTGGGCACTTCCATCTGCCTCAAGTCTCCTTAACTGTAAAATGTGAATAGTAGTAGTACCTACCTCCTACGGTTATTTTCAGAATCAAATGAGATAATATATGTCACATAACATAGTAGGCACTTAATAAATGCTTGTTTCTTCCCTTCTTTCATTGTCACTCTCCCCAAACTGAAGCTTCTGCTCTTGGTGGCTAACGTTTTGTCCAGGTCTTTCCTCCTTGTAAGAAAGCCTGATTTGCAAATTACTCTGGCTCCTTAATGGAATTCCTAACCTGGACTATACCAAGTACTAAAACACAATGGCTGATTTCCTAAAGAGGAGAATAAAAGTCACTGAATATCAAATTTGTATTTTGGTAAAGAATGATGCCGCAAAAAAAATTTCCTAATGTTGGTAGCTCCAATTTCTTGATAGCAAACAGATATCCTTTAATAAAACATAAAGAAACTTTAGGTGTGGGGAGGAACAGAGACCACAAAGACACTTTAAACGTTCTGTTTCTACTCTTTTCAGTTATGGAATGCTAAAATAGGTATGAAACATGCAGTTGTCACAAATGAGTAAGCAGTTGATGGAGGTGGGTATCTGAGCACAGTAGAAGCTGGAAGACATGTCTGTGTTGGAATGCTGAAACATGTTGAGGTATTAGGGGCACCAAGACATGGAACAAGTCAAGTAGTCTGTGAATCTAAGTGAATCAATGGATCTAAGAAGCCAGAATGCACCCACAGTGTAATTCCTTCTAATATTAAAATAACAGAAAATGGAATAAAGCTGTAAGGTAGCCATGAGAATCTTAGGCAAATTTTTATATCTCAACATTGTATTCCTTGACTATCCTGATAAATACTGTAAAACTTTGACCAACCCCAATACATAGGGAAAGAATAGACTGTTTTGATGAATGTATTTTTTGATTGATTAAAATATATATGATATTCATATAATTTTCTGTATTTTATATTGTAATTTATGATGTAATATTATTTGATGATTCAGTATGTTACAGTGGTTTAAAATTGTCATTTTGAACATGTTCTTCTTGTGTAGTACTGTAAAGATAAGGTGTGGGAGATTGGGAAGAACCCAAGACTTTACCAAGGAAATTGCTTTTCTGATAATGTCCCTGATATGAACTTATTTTGTTGTGATTTGCTTCTTTCCCCCATGCAGTTCTCCCCAGTTGAAGGGAAGAAGATTTCAGTTAATTGAGATGAGTTAATTGAATATTTCAGTTATTTGAGTTCTGATTAAGTGGATGTTCAGTTTTCATTATTTAAGCATATTTAAAGGCACCAAAATAAGAATGTCCTCTTTACAATTTATATTATTTAGTATTTATTATAATAAACACTTCTAGAGCCACAAAATAATTCCTTAGAAATTGTTTTGCAGTTTGCCTATATGCAAAAAAAAGAAAATTTCAGACTTGCACATTGGGAAAAAATGTCAGAAGAGTCAGACAAAGATGAACAGCTCACAGACCGAACAACCAGTGATGAAGATGAGTTGGTATGTTTTCTTTTATGCTCCTTGATTTTTGTAAAACTCCCTAATGTAGCCTGCAAATTATGAACTTAGTTGTTTTTATGAGTACTCTAGGATTCTTTATATGAAGCAGTATATGTCATAAATGTTAAAGTAGTTTAATATTTAAATTGTTAAAGAATGCCATGTGTTGAAAATGATACATTTAACCATATGGAATTTGCCCTAGCTAAAAAAATTTAAATGAATCTGTGATCTCATCTATGTGGATTTTCCCTCCAGTAAAGTAGATCTTAACTCATCTTTGCCTAACTATCTTGTGTTCTTCTTGAACTCTTGACTATATCTTCCCATAAGTTTACCACAGGTCCCACCCCCCATCCCCAATGTACTAGTGGCCTGAATTAATGATGTTGTCTTGATGCAATACTTTAAGAAATACTAATTCTTCATTAAGATATAGATATGAAATTATGATTTGTAATTCATATCCATTTAATTTTACACATAAAGTTTTCATCTTACACATCATCATAATAGATTTACTATGACTTTGCAGTCACAGAGGATACAAGGACTTAAGTGGGGAAAGTAAAGAAACAAAAACATGGCTCTTCTAATTATTTTAAGCAGTTAAATGCATCTATTTTGTATTTCTAAGTGATTTACTTGACTCCATTAAATTAGAAATGATCATGTAAATTGTGATTCTAAAGTAAAACTTGGGAAAAAATGTAAAAGCTTTGTTTCCTTTGCAACTGTCATTCTTCTTCCTAATTTTAACCTTATAATATATTTTGTCATGATTCCACCAACTTCTTTAAACTTTAATCTATGAGTAGCAATAGTCTTGGCAATGCATGAGACTCAAAGAACTCAACAGTGGAAGAATGCCATGTTGAAATGATTCAAATTCAGCTGCACTGCAGCCACTAGCACCTCAATTAGTTCTTTGATTTCCACCTAGCAACTACTATAATAATATTAGTGATACTTTTAGGCTTTTGGATTTGTTTTTTAAAGTTTTAAAATAAATCTCTTGTTTTAGGATAATGATACCTTTATGAAATTTGTAAGCGAAGATCTCCATCGGTGTGCACTGTTTACAGGTTTGAGCTCACAAATTCACTCTTGATTATCTTTATGATGATACTAAATTGAATGGAAGGTAGGAAGTTCTAGAGAAGTCATAGCAGTAGAGTATGTGGGGAGAATAAAACATAAAATGGGTGGGAAGGAAAAGAGAAATTTGAGATTCTTCTCATTATGGCCTTATTACAATGGTGTAGTGGAAAGAACACTGGATTCAGAGTCAGTTAGAGAATCTGGTTTCAAATCTTGGATCTGTTTCTTTGAATTAGGTCTATGTGACCTTGGGCCAGTCAAACATCTCTGGGCATTAGTTACTTTGTCTAAAATGAAGAGATTGCAATAGATACTGCTTGAGGAACCTTACAGCTCTAAATCCTCCAATTCTATTACTGTGATAAATAAGAATATTTTAGTGTACCTTGTTTTAAGTAAACCTTGACATATGGAAGTCTAATTAAAGGAGCTGATTATTTTCTTTGTTAAATAAACTTTTCCTACATTGGTATTTTGATTTAATTTACAAGATGCCAGCCACACACATCTTTGTGGAAGTATATAATAGTAGTAGCTCACATTTATGTAGGTTTTGTAATGCAATACTGCTTATGATTAATACTCTGGTTTTGTCTATAATGTTTTCCAAATTGTCATTCTCTTCACTTGGCAGAAACATTAAATTTTGCTGGCTGAGGCTATCTCTAGATTCTTTTGACTAATGACAGGGGCCTGCTGCAGTAACTTTTATATTCTAAAGTTTCCTAAGAAATAAAGAATGCTCTTAAAAGTCTTAGTGCAGTTTTAAAATATTAAAGCTTCAATACACGAATAACCAGAATAAATGTCTTTACTTTTATTCATATCCCATTTTTTAGTGTCAGCAGATTTTTTTTTTCAAAATAGAATAGGGAACTTCTATGACTGCTATGTAATCTTAATCTTTTTAATTTAGTGTTGATTTGACCTTTGTTCTAATCAATGATCCCATTACACACATAATTCTGAAGTGACTCTCAGCCCTATTAATAACAGATCTTTTAAGATATTCTTGCCACATTCAATGACTTTCATTTATCTTCTTTAAGAGAATATTTTCAGATATGAGGCTTCTAAATAATGTATAAGCCTTTGGCCTTTTTCATTTAATAATCTCAAATGGTATTTCACAACACAATTTTTTCCACCATCTTCCCTTGTCCTCACCTTTGCTTTGAAGTCATTTAGTATTAAGGTATCTGTTGACTTGATTTGGAAGACTTTATCAAATTCTTTGTCAGTGTCTAAAGCAAATGTTGGTACATAAGCTGTAGTTATCTTCCTCGTGGTCTGTTTGCCATCCTTTATGAGCACTCAAGATGAAAGGAGCAAGTGTTGTGAAAAATGTTCTTGACATCATAGATCCATAACTAGAAGGCACCTCAGACTATTCTGAGGTTCTGGACCATCTAGTCTAACACCTTCATTTTACAGTTAAAGAAAGTGAGGCCCAGGGGGATTAAGTGACTTTCCAAGGTCACTCGGGTAGGAAATATGAGACATAGAATTTGAACCCTGGTCCTCTGAGTAAATAATCAGTGATCTTTTACACAGTTGTTTCTCCTTGTCTTTGAGAGTTTTTTTAAACCAACACTGCCAAGATGTGAGAATCTGTGAGACATACTTCCACTTAACTGAAACTTCTTTTTGTCTTTGGGTTTTGTTTCTGAACAGGTTATTGGGGCATATTTCAGTTTCCCCAATAGTAATATCAACTTAGTCATTGGCCAAAGATATCATATTAAGAGTACAACAGTTAAATTAATGTCCCTAAATTTTCTGAAATTTCTAATTCACTCTGCAATCATATCTCTTATCTGGATCATCATGATTAGAGAATCTATCACCTGATAGTCAACCTGTTCATGATTATCCCCTCTGTACTTACCTGAGCTGGTCCTTAGATTACACATGCAGTCTTTAATTGGGGACCACAATTAAAGTCTTTCCATCTTGATAGAACCTACCAGACCCTGTACTATGTTGCCAAAACCATAGAAAAGTTTTGGTTACCTCCATACCACAATTAAGATTTTTGTGGAGAGGAAAAATGAAACTGCAGAAAGATTGGCCCTAAAGCCAACTAAGTCAAATAATCTTATGAATACTTATGTGAAATGGAACAGTTACTAACATTTTCATAGTGATCTATTTTAATCATCATTAAAAATGGAGTCACCACATTTAAACTACAATTTAACATAAGCAATATGAAGTATGTGAAATAGAAATACTTTGAGAAAATTAAGTTGGATAACTAATGTGAAAATGTGTTTAATAAGAATATGTGTATAGAACCCCTATAAGATTGCATTCTGTCTTAGGGATGGAGGGGGCAGAGAGAGGGAGAAAGCCTAAGACTTATGGAAGTGATTGTAGAAAACTGAAAACAAATAAATTAATAATAACAATAATAACAGAAAATTAAGTTGGGGAGAGCTGTTGGATATGTCCAAATACAATTGAAATGTGCTTTGGAGATGACAAAATTTAAGGATACATAGGGGTCAAATGTTAAAGTATCTCAGAGAAGGGAAGAATGAGTTATTATAGTGGAATAGGCAAGAGGCAGTGAGCTCCTGTACCAGAGCAGTGACGGTGTGAGTGGAGAAGAGTAATGCAAGAGATGTTGCAGAGGTAGAAACAACAAAATTTGGGAACTGATTAGATATGAGAAGTGAAAGGGGATGAATCCAGGATGACTCCAGAGTTACATATTTAGATGACCTCAGCAGAAATGAGAACTTCTAGAAGGGGCAGAGCCAAGATAGTGGAGTAACAGTACTCATTTTCTAGAGTACTGCCCCTAAACCCAGTAAAATAACTGTAAAAATGACTCTAAACAAATTCTGGATCTGTAGAACCCACAGAATGACGGAGTGAAGCAAATCTCCAGACCAAGACAGCCTGGAAGGTTGCTGGAAAGTGTCTATCATGCCACACAGGGAGCAGGGGGCAGGGGGCAGTCCGTTGTGGGCCATGGTGGCACAGACAGGACATGAGCACAAGCCTTGGGAAGACTGAATCTCTCATACTTGTGGCAGTTTCCAGACTTCATGACCCCAAAATGCTGAGGAAAAATTGAAAAGTCAGTGGGAAAAGCCTGTGGGACCACTGTGGGAGAGTGGAGTGGTCTGGCCCCAGCCCCAGGGTGGCAGAGGGAGAAGGGGGCAGAGGAACCCCCAGCAGCTACAACAGCAGCAGGAGCAGAAACAGCAACTGTTTCTGGAGCTCTAGGCCCATAGAGGAAATGAACAAAAACCAAAAAAAGAATCAGACTATAGAATCTTACTTTGGTGACAAGGAAGACAAAAACATGCAAACAGAAGACAACAAAGTCAAAGTTCCTCCATCCAAAGACTCCAAGAAAAATATGACTTGGTCTCAGGCCATGAAACAGCTCAAAAAGGATTTGGAAAATCAAGTAAGAGAAGTAGAGAAGTAGAGCAAACATAGTAGAGAAATGAGAATGAAACAAGAAAACCATGAAAAAAAAGACAACTACTTGCTAAAGGAGACCCCAAAAAATGCTGAAGAAATTAACACTGTAAAAAATAAACTAACCCCGATGGCAAAAGAGATCCAAAAAACCAATGAGGAGAAGAATGCCCTAGAAAGCAGAATTGGCCAGATGGAAAAGGAGATCCAAGAGCTCACTGAAGAAAATAATTCCTTAAAGATTAGAATGGAGCATATGGCAGCTAATGACTTTATGAAAAATCAAGAAATTGTAAAATAAAACCAAAGGAATGAAAAAAAAGCAGACAATGTGAAGTATCTCTCTGGAAAAACCAGTGGCCTGGAAAATAGATCCAGGAGACACAATTTAAAAATTATGGGACTACCTAAAAGCCATGATCAAAAATAGAGCCTAGACATCATCTTTCAAGAAATGATCAAGGAAAACTGCCCTGATATTCTAGAACCAGAGGGTAAAATAAATATTGAAAGAATTTACCAATCACCTCCTGAAAGAGATCCCAAAAGGAAAACTCCCAGGAATATTGTAGCCAAATTCCAGAGTTCCCAGGTCAAGGAGAAACCATTGCAAGCATCCATAAAGAAACAGTTTGAGTATTGTGGAAATACCATCAGGATAACACAAGATGTAGCAGTCTCTACATTAAGGGATTGCAGGGCTTGGAATATGATAGTCCAGAAGTCAAAAAAATGAGGATTACAACCAAGAATCACCTACCCAGCAAAGCCGAGTATAATACTTTGGGGGGAATAAAATGGTCTTTCAATGAAACAGAAGACTTTCAAGCATTCTTGATGAAAAGACTAGAACTGAAAAGAAAATTTGACTTTCAAACACAATCAAGAGAAGCATTCATGAAAAGGAAAGGCAAATCATAAGGAACTTAGTAACATTCAATTGTTTGCATTCTTACGTAAAAAGATAATATTTATAACTCCTGACTTTTCTCAGTATTAGAGTAGTTGGAGGAATTATATACATATGGACAGAGAGCACAGGGTGAGTTGAATTGGAAGGGATGATACCTAAAAAAATAAACTAAGGGGTGAGAGAAGAATATATTGAGAGGAAAAGGGGAAAAATAGAATGGGGTAAATTATCTCTCATATAAAAGAGGTAACAAATGCCTTTCAAAGATGGCGGAGTAGAAGGACGCACGTTTACGAGCTCCAAAACCAAAGCCCATAGAATTAATGTAAAAAGAGACCCCCATAACTTCTGGGTCAATACAAGGTGTACAGAAACGGAGTGGAAGAGATTTCCGTTCCAGGGAGCCCTGGAGACCCATCCCCATGGTCCGTTGCGCCCCGGAAAGCGGACCCCACCCCAACGCTGCTCTGGCCGCGGCCCCAGAGAAGCTGACCTGAGCAGGCTTCAGACACGGAAACTTCGGCAGCCGGGAAAGTCCCTCCGCCCACAGAAGCTACAGGTCAGTGAGAAAGAAGGCTGGGCTGGACGAGAGGGGGAGCAGGGCGTCTCCGTGACTCGGGAGGCAGAGGCGTGGGCGGCGGCTGAGGCGGCAGCGGCCCAGGACTCAGGAATCCCCCAACAGCAGGCAGGATCTTCATTACGGAAGATTTCTGCATAAAACCTGACGGAGCTGAGCCTGGGAGATGGCCCTGCCCCCACCCCGCTCTATTACTGAAGGCCTCTGCATAAAGCCCCCGAGGGAACTGAGCCTAGGAGGCGGGCCCCCCACCCCGCCCCCACCCGCTCCGTTCCTGAAAATCTCTGCATAAAGCCCCTGAAGGAACTGAGCTTGGGAGACGGCCCTGCCCCCACCCCAGCGCCAGAACTAAAGCTTGCTGCCAGAAAGCCCATTTGAATCTCAGAGGCCAAGCAGTAGCTGGGCGGATCCAGGCGGGGATGGAAAGGAATCTCAGAAGTCAAGTAACTGGCTGGGAAAATGCCTAGAAAAGGGAAGAAAAATAAGACTATAGAGAGTTTTTTCCAACAAATGCAAATGATCCCGACCTTCGGATCTGACGAAGATGAGGACGTATTCTTGCCATCAGGGAAAGACGTGAAGGGTGGGGCCTCAGTACCCCAGACACCCCAGGGGGGTGGCGGGTGGGCTCAGGCCTTGGAAGAGCTCAAAAAGGATTTTGAAAAGCAAGTTAGACAGGTAGAGGAAAAACTGGGAAGAGAAATGACAGAGATGCAAGAAAAGCATGAAAAACAGGTCAATACCTTGGTAAAGAAGACCCAAAAAAATGCTGAGGAAATTAACACCTTGAAAAATAGGCTCACTCAATTGGCAAAAGAGGTTCAAAAAGCCAATGAGGAGAAGAATGCTTTCAAAAGCAGAATGAGCCAAATGGAAAAAGAGGCTCAAAAGCTCACTGAATTTAATAGTTCTCTCAAAATTAGAATGGAATAGATGGAGTCTAATGACTTTACGAGAAACCAAGAAATCACAAAACAAAACCAAAAGAATGAAAAAATGGAAGAGAATGTGAAGTATCTCATGGGAAAAACAACTGACCTGGAAAATAGATCCAGGAGAGACAATTTAAAAATTATGGGTCTACCTGAAAGTCATGATCAAAAAAAGAGCCTAGACATCATCTTCCATGAAATTATCAAGGAAAACTGCCCTGACATTCTAGAACCAGAGGGCAAAATAAGTATTGAAAGAATCCATCGATCACCACCTGAAAGAGATCCAAAAAGAGAAACTCCTAGGAACATTGTGGCCAAATTCCAGAACTCCCAGCTCAAGGAAAAAATCTTGCAAGCAGCTAGAAAGAAACAATTCCAGTACTGTGGAAATACAATCAGGATAACTCAAGATCTAGCAGCTTCTACATTAAGGGATCGAAGGGCATGGAATAGGATATTCCAGAAGGCAAAGGAACTAGGACTCAAACCAAGAATCACCTACCCAGCTAAACTGAGTATAATACTTCAAGGGAAAATGTGGTCTTTCAATGAAACAGAGGACTTTCAATCATTCTTAATGAAAAGACCAGAGCTGAAAAGAAAGTTTGACTTTCAAACACAAGAATGAGAAGAAGCATGAAAAAGGAAACAGCAAAGAGAAGTCTTAAGGGACTTACCAGAAGTGAACTGTTTACATTCATACAGGGAAAGACAATATTTCTAACTCTTAAAACTTTTCAGTATCTGGGTAGTTGGTGGGACCACACATACACATGTACACGTATGCACACACATACACACATGCACACACATACAGAGATAGAGAGCACAGGTTGAACTGAATAGGATGGGACCATACCTTAAAAGAAATTAAGGTAAATGGTGAGAGAGAATTGTAGTGGGAGGAAAGAGGGGGAAATGGAAGGGGGTAACTATATGTCATTTAAGAGGCAGGTAGGAGTTTTTTTTAGTGGAGGGAAAAAGAGGAGAGCTGAGAAAAAAAAAAACCAAGAAGTTTACCCTCATCACATTTGACTAAACGAAGGAGTGAAATGCACACTCATTTTGGTATGAAAATCTATCTTACAGTATAAGAAAGGGGGGGAGAAGGAGATATTGCAAGGGGGGGGGGGATGATGGAAGGGAGGGCAAAGGGAGGAGGGAGCAATTTGTAGTCAACACTTGGGGAGGGATAGGATCAAAAGACAGAAGAGAAACAACGAGGGGCAGGTTAGGAGGGATGGTAATCCAGTTAGTCTTACACAACAGGACTATCAGGGAGGTCATTTGCAAAGCTACACAGATATGGCCTATAATGAATTGCCTGCCGTCCCAAAGGGAATGGGTGGGGAGGGAGGGATGGGGAGAATTTGGAACTCAAAGTTTTAGGAACAACTGTTTAATATTGTTGTTGTAACTAGGAAAGAAGACATACAGTTAATGAGGAATAGAAAGTCATCTGGCCCTACAGGAGAAAAGAGAAGATGGAGACAAGAGAAGGGAGGGATGACAGAAGAGAGGGCAGATTGGAGATAGGGAAAATTAGATTGCTTGGGGTATTGGGGTGGGGGGAGGGGATAAAAGGGGAGAAAATTTGGAACCCAAAAATTTGTGAAAATGAATGTAAAAAGTTAATTAAATAAATAAATAAAGATAGGGAGGAAAAAAAAAAAAGAAATGCCTTTCAATGGAAGGGAAGAAAGGGGAGGTGAAAGGGAAAAAGTGAACCTTACTCTCATCACATTTGACTTAAGGAGGGAATAACATGCATACTCAATTTGCTATAAAACTCTATCTTACACTACAGGAAAGTAGGGGAGAAGGGGATAAGAGGGGGTGGGGTGATGATAGAATAGAGGGCAAATAGGAGGAGGGCATAATTAGAAGTAAATACTTTTGAGGAGGGATAGGTCCAAAGAGAGAATAGAATAAATGGGGGGCAGGATAGGATGGAGGGAAATATAGTTAGCCTTTCATGACATGACTTTTATGGAAGACTTTTGCATAACTACACATGTATAACCTATATTGAATTGCTTGCCTGTGGGACTGGGTGGGGAGAGAGGGAGGGAGGGAGAGAAGTTGGAACTCAAAGTTTTAAAAACAGATGTTAAAAATGGTTTTTACATGCAACTGGGAAATAAGATATACAGGCAATGGGATATAGAAATCTATCTTGTCCTCCAAGAAAACGGAGGGGATGGGGATAGAAGAAGGGAGGGGTGTGATAGAAGGGAGGGCAGATTGGGAGAAGGATAATCAGAATGCACTGTCTTGGGGTGAGCGAAGGGGAGTGATGGGGAGAAAATTTGGAACTCAAAATCTTTTGGAAATGAATGTTGAAAACTAAAAATAAATTAGAATTAAAAAAAGAAGTAGGGACCTATTGAATATGTATATAGGTATTAGGGATAGATGATTACTTACATTTTAGACATTCTAAGACAGATGTTCAGGTGGAAATATTCAAGAAATAATTGGAGGTGTCTGGAGTCGAGAAGAAGGTCAGGGCTATGTATCAAGATTTAGGAGTCATCTGTGTAAAGTTAATTAAATCTATGGGAACTGATGAGTTCACAGTTACCCCTAGATCCTGACAGTAATTATTTGTAGCTCACTTATGGAAACTACCTGCCATCCTACCATCTGCCAGTGTGTGAGTGTAGGTTGAGGTGATCAAACCAAGCAAGAAATAGAAAAGAGAAGGGAAATATCTGGTCCATGTTATAAATCTCCCTATGCATCTCTGAATTCTTTGTGTTCATTATTTCTTAATAATATAGTAATGTCTATATTAAATTAACATACCATGACTTATTCAGCCATTCCATAGACAATGGGGACCTACATTCCAGTTCTCTCACATCATATAAAGTGTTACCATATTTTGTATATATGGAACCTTTCTGCCTTTGATCTCCTTGGTATATATGACTACCAGTGGACTTTGAATCAAAGGACTTAAACACACTTTAGCATAATTCCAAATTGCTTTCTAGAATTGTTAGACTGGTTTGCACCTCCACCAATTGAGCATCTTTCTTGGGCTGCTAGATGGATAATCGATAGAGTCCTGGGCCTGGTGTCCGGAAGGTTCATCTTCCTGAATTCAGATCTGGCCTCAGATACTTACTAGCTATGTGACCCTGGACAGGTCACTTAACTCTATTTACCTCAGTTTCCTCATCAGTAAAATGAGCAGGAGATAGAAATGGCAAACCATTCCAATGCCTTTGACAAGAGAACCCTAAAGGGGGTCACAGAGTTCGATGTGACTGAAATGACTGAACAGAACAAGAACAACTTTCTATGGACTAGAGAGTTTGTTTTTCCAATGAGATATTTCACATTCTCTTCCATTTTTTCATTCTTTTGGTTTTGTTTTATGATTTCTTGGTTTCCCAGAAAGTCATTAAACTCCATGTGTTCCATTCTAATCTTGAGAGAACTATTTTCTTTAGTGAGCTTTTGAACCTCTTTTTCCATTTGGCTAATTCTGCTTTTGAAAGCATTCTTCTCCTCATTGCCTTTTTGAACCTCTTTTGCCAATTGAGTTAGCCTATTTTTCAAGGTGTTATTTTCTTCAGCATTTTTTTGGTCAAGCAAGGTGTTGACCTGCTTTTCATGCTTTTCTTGCATCTCTCTCATTTCTCTTCCCAGTTTTTCCTCCACCTGTCTAACTTGATTTTCTAAATCCTTTTTGAGCTCTTCCATGGCCTGAGCCCACCGGACATCCACCTCGGATGTCTAGGATAGAGAGGCCCCGAGCTCCACGTCTTTCCCTGATGGCAAGCATTGTACTTTGTCATCAGAAATGAAAGGAGGAAGAAACATCTCTTCCCCAATAAAGTAGCTCTCTATGGTCTTATTCTGCTTCCTTTTTCTGGGCATTTTCCCAGCCAATTACCTGACTTCTGAGATTCCTCTCCACCCCTGCCTAGATCTGCCCAGCTAGTGCTTGGGGTCTGAGATTCAAATGCTGCTTCCCAGTCTCAGGGCTATCCGCAGCGGGAGCAGCTGCTATTCAATGTGAGCTTAAGTTCTGGTGCTGGGTTGGGGGCAGGGCCGTCTCCTAGGCTCAGCTCCTTCAGGGGGTTTATGCAGAGACCTTCGGTAATGGAGCTCCTATCTGCTCGGGGAGTCCCGGCCACCGCTGCCTCTGCCGCTGCTGCTGCCCCTGCCGCTGCCTCTGCCGCTCCCTCTGCCACTGCCTCTGCCGCTCCCTCTGCCACTGCCTCCCAAGGGGTCCCAAGCCACAGAGACACCCCGCTCCCCTCTCGGCCAGCCCAGACATCTCTCTCACTGACCTGTAGCGCCTGTGGGTAGAGGGACCTTCCCAGCCGCCGGAGATTCTGTCCCTGAAGCCTGCTCGGATCTGCTCCTCTGGGGCCGTGGCCAAGGCAGCGCAGGGGTGGGCTCCACTTTCTGGGGCGCGACGGACCCCTGGGAATGGCTCTCCAGGGCTCTCTGGAATGGAAATCTCTTCCACTGTGTTTCTGTGCGCCTTGCAGTGATCCAGAATTTGTGGGGAGTTCTTCTTGCAGGAAATATATGGGCTGTGGATTCGGAGCTAGCATATGTCTTTCTACTCCACCATCTTGGCTCCTCCCCCCAACTAGAGAGTTTGTTAAACAAACAAAGACAGGATACCAATGCCTTTGCAAAGACAGATTGGAAGGAAGTACTGGATTGGCAGAATATGATGAATTTTATGGAAGTCGAGAGTTAATCTTAGCAAGGGATTCTTTGTTTATGTTATGTTATGTTTGTTTGTTATGACTAGGAAGGGGAAAGCTAGAATCAGAGTAGAGAAAGACATATTTAAGGATCAAGAAATGCCTAGTAGCCTTGATGTCAAGTAGGGTTTGAAGCACAGGTGTAAGCAATATCAGGAACTTGAGGATAACAGAAGAGGCCTGGAAAAACTATTATGGAAGTGTGCTAAAGATAAAAAGAATGACCAAATAGCATCAAAATTAAATAGTATAAATTTAAATTAGATAATGTTAATATGTAGTGTGGTTACTTGGAGGCAGTGTGGCACAGTAGAAATTCCCTTGGATTTGGAGTCAAAGGACCTGAGTTCCAATCTCATTTCTTAACTATGTGACTTTAGGCAAACTATGTAACTTCTCTGGTTCTGTTTCTATATATGTAAAATTAAGGCATTGGACTAGATGCCCTATACAGTCCCTTCCAATAAATCAATATAGTTATGTGATTATATGAGCAACACTAAGACATCCTCTTCCGGAATGGAGAAAATAGTTCATGGGAGTGGTTCTTGGTTGAGGATTAGCTCAACTGAAAGTTAAGGGGTTGAGATAACCTAATACGAGTTAAAGCTTCATTGAGGAGGCTGACCCTGCAGTAAGGGGAGTCAAGCTAATAAATGGAGTTAATGAATTGAGAGGAGTTAGGAGATTGGAGAGCTAGGATGGAAAACTAGAGGAGGGAGGTAAAGAAGTAGAAGGCAAAATGAAAGTATCTGAAATAGATACACAAACCAGTAGTTTGTGGTTGATGCAGAGAAGGCTGTGAAGGGACTTCAGTGAGGCATTGATTAGGTTGCATCAGCACCTTAACGGCACTGAGGTTTTGAGGAACATTTCCCCTTTGAAGGTGCCCAGTCTCCAGCCAGAAATACAACTTTTCAGTTGTTTGCATTTTAACTATCCCATTAACTAGATAGGGAGCCACAGTTGTACAAAATACCTGCAGTTTGCTTTATCTTTTCTTAAAATAAAAGACAAAATTTATATAGCACTTTAAGGTTTACAAAATACTTCACTTATATTATCATTAGCACATTTCTGAGGCAGTTATACAAGGCTTTATGGAACCTTGTTGGGTCAAAGATATATTAAAAGACTGAAACAAATTGAGGAAAAGAAAAGATAAGAACTTTTCCCCTGGTGTTAGAGATGTGCTTGATGCACAAAAAGGGATCAAAGAAAATTTATTACAGTTCAGAGGAATTGAACAATTTGGTGAAAGCTGACTCCACCTCTCTTTATGAGGCGGGAGTGCCTTCTATGTTCATTATGAGTGGGTAGCTTCCAAGTAAAGCTACAGGAAGACTACACCTTGTTCAGATTAATGGAAGTTTCTTATACTGTTCCTAATTTTAGACTCTGCACCCCACCATCCCCTGGCCATGTGACTTCATGTTCTCCTCTTTAATAGACTTTCCCTCAACCAGCCTGTTAAGCCTACGCACAAGTTTCTGACCTCTACCTGTTGGTACTAGGTCACAACTCTGATCATCCAAAACTGTGGAAACAAAACTTCTTCCTTGTTTACTACAAACTTCCCCCTTTATCTCTTTGTTAAAATTTCTGTTTCCACACCTAAATCCAATCAATACCTCCTTACTTTCTTTCCCCTATGAATTCTTCCCTTCATCTATTTCTTTTTTATATAATATATAAGGAGCAAAGTTGACTGACATATTGACAAATTACAGTCCCCTTTCATAAGTACAGATACAAAGACCTAGAAGAAAAAGGCAAATCAATGAATTGTCCTTTAAGAAGTTCCATCTCATGGTTTCATCTCATCTGTAGCCTGGGGAGGAACATCATCTGATGCAATTTTCTCGTCTGGATGCTCATTGAAGCTGTCTTGAGCAAAGCATCTCAGCATCTTCTTCCCTTTATCTTCTTGTAGAAATCCAGATGTCCACTCTCCTACAAAACTGACCTTAATTTTAGATTTTAATTTTAGATTACCATTCCTAAGCTTTAGATTCTTATCACTCTTACAAAATCAAAATTGGAACTTTGGTCAATTGTCATGTTTAAGAAATTCATGTTAGAACTCAGCTTTTACATTTTATATTAATTAACTATTTATTTCCCCCATCAGGAGGATGAAATTTCACTAAGAAATTAATAACAAGCTCCAGTACGTACATAAATACAATAAATAAAATTCTTTAACATAGTATATCACCTCATTCCAATTTCTAGTCATATGATGCTTCATTTAAAGCATTTACAAGATAGACCACAAACCATTTTTCTTTTAACATTACTCAACTGAGACAAGAATAATATTAACTGCATATGCTAACTTCACAAGCCCTTGACCTGATTGTCTTCATTAAGCATTAAACGACGCTAACTTATTATTGTTGATCTAAAATCCTAAGCCTAATAGCTTAATTTTTGGACTTAACCTTAGGTGTTCCTCTAACAACAATCTATTGTTTAATATATCTGGTGTTATATTTATAAAATTTTTGATTATAGGAATTTGCCATTAAGAGAAGGACATAGCAGGGAAACATCTCCCTAACTTCATGTCACTTCCAGGCAGTAAATAGATTGTCAACTGGCATTTAACTAGGTTTAAAATCTGCCAGGTGTCAGTGGGGAAATTGAATCAGGAGAATCCTACCTCAACTCATAAAGAACAATCTTTCTCCCAACCTTCTCATGAGATCACTTTTTTGCAGTTCATACCAGCATCTCACAGGTTCACTGGCATCATTGATCAGTGACTCAGACAGCCTTTCTTTCTATCCACACCTGGAGTTAGACTCCAAAGAAGAGTCAGTTAATAATCCCATAAAATCTTAAAATAGGAAGCTCCAATAATCAGTTTCAGATATGAGTATAATTTCACATTGACTGAGGAACATCTTCTATAGCAAGTCGTAAGTAGCTTGCATGCCTTTCTATACTCGTTCTAGTTCCTGAGTAAATAAAAATCATAAAGTCAAATTTACCATTAAGATCATAAGTTATTGCTTTAATAGATTAATATCTGCTTCCCAAGTTTCTCTATCTCTTTCTAACCATGCTCAGTCTAAAAGAATGAGTTATACATATAAATTGGAACACTAACTTCAACTTAGGTTCATGAAATGAATTTAAATCAAAACAGAAACATTTACTTTTTCCATCAGTGCCAAATATTACCAGAGGTTACCTCAAAGAAACTACACTGAAATTCTTTCCCCCAAAGTGATGATGTCTCTGATTTACTCTCAGTAATCAATTCAATCAATTGTATTAATAACCCATCTTCTCTTACATCACTTTGTAACTTGCAAGGACCTGATTCCAAGTTGAGACCTTTGTCCCTTAGTCCAAAAGAGTTTTAATCTCATTTGTCTAAAAGGGTCCTGGGAAAACCTCACCTTGAAAGCTCCTTGGCTTACCCCATTTGAACTGGCTCTTTTGAGGCCCATAAACTTCTCCGTATCACTATGCTCTATCAATCCAATTCTCCAGGCTGTTGGCTACTCCCACCAAGACCATCCCTGGAACCCCCAGCCCACCTGAGGTCAACTTTAGGAAGTCCCTTATGATTTCTCTTTCCTGTTTACATTTTTAATGCTTCTCTTGATTCTTGTGTTTGAAAGTCAAATTTTCTATTCAGCTCTAGTCTTTTCATCAAGAATAGTTGAAAGTCGTCTATTTCATTGAAAGACCATTTTATTCCCCTGAAGTATTATGCTTAGTTTTGTTGGGTAGGTGATTCTTGGTTGTAATCCTCATTCTTTTGACTTCTGGACTATCATATTCCAAGCCCTGCAATCCCTTAATGTAGAGACTGCTACATCTTCTGTTATAATGATGGTATTTCCACAATACTCAAACTGTTTCTTTATGGATGCTTGCAATAGTTTCTCCTTGACCTGAGAACTCTGGAATTTGGCTACAATATTCCTGGGAGTTTTCCTTTTGGGATCTCTTTCAGGAGGTGATTGGTAAATTCTTTCAATATTTATTTTACCCTCTGGTTCTAGAACATCAGGGCAGTTTTCCTTGATCATTTCTTGAAAGATGATGTCTAGGCTCTATTTTTGATCATGGCTTTTAGGTAGTCCCATAATTTTTAAATTGTCTCTCCTGGATCTATTTTCCAGGCCACTGGTTTTTCCAGAGAGATACTTCACATTGTCTGCTTTTTTTTCATTCCTTTGGTTTTGTTTTACAATTTCTTGATTTTTCATAAAGTCATTAGCTGCCATATGCTCCATTCTAATCTTTAAGGAATTATTTTCTTCAGTGAGCTCTTGGATCTCCTTTTCCATCTGGCCAATTCTGCTTTTTGGGGCATTCTTCTCCTCATTGGTTTTTTTGGATCTCTTTTGCCATCGGGGTTAGTCTATTTTTTACAGTGTTATTTTCTTCAGCATTTTTTTGGGGTCTCCTTTAGCAAGCAGTTGTCTTGTTTTTCATGGTTTTCTTGCATCTCTCTCATTTCTCTTTCCAATTTTTGCTCTACTTCTCTTACTTAGTTTTCCAAATCCTTTTTGAGCTCTTCCATGGCTTGAGACCAATTCATATTTTTCTTGGAGTCTTTGGATGGAGGAACTTTGACTTTGTTGTCTTCTGTTTGCATGTTTTTGTCTTCCTTGTCACCAAAGTGATGCTTTTTTCAGTTTTTGTTCATTTCCCCAGCCATTTACTTGACTTTTGAGCTCTTTGTCAAGGTAGATCTCTGCTTCCAGTGTGGGTGGGGGGTGTGGCAGCTCGATTCTCCCACAGTCTATGGGCCTAGAGCTCCAGAAACAGTCACTGTCTCTGCCCCGGCTGCAATTTGGCTGCTGTGGGTTCCTCTGCCCCCTTTCCCCTCTGCAGCCCTGGGACTGGGGCCAGACCACTCCACTCTCCCACAGTGGTCCCACAGGCTTTTTCCATTGACTTTCCAATTTGTCCTCAGCATTTTGAGGCCATGAAGTCTGCAAACCACCACTGGTCTGAGAGGTGTAGTCTCCCCAAGGCCTGTTTAGGTCCCCTCTGTGCACTCGCAGGCCATACTGGACTGTGCTCTGCTCCTAGCATGGTGCAAATAGACACTTCCTGGCAACCTTCCAGGCTGTTTTAGTCTGGATATTTACTTCTCTCCATCATTCTATGAGTTCTGCAGCTCTGTAATTTGTTTAGAGCTATTTTTTTTTTTTACAGATATTTGGCTGAACTTGGCAGGAGCATTCTAGAAAGTGCATGCTATTGCTCCACTATCTTAGCTCCCAACACAGAAACTCTTACACAGAATTCATAACAGCTTTTTGACCAATTCATCATTAATTTAACAGTGCAATTCCTAATATAACAACATTTAGATAAATTGATTTTTCAACAATATTCATCTTATATTTAAAACTTGAAGCAACCCATTATTCATTCAGGTGAATGTATTTCCATATCATCTTGCATAGAAATTCATCATCTTACTGCCACATGGGCACACACTGTCAACTGATAATCATTTAATATTTAAATCATTTAATATCAAAAATAACTTTTTGATTATAGAAATTTGCTATAAAAGAAAAGGAGGGACAATGTCATGTATCTTAACAGAAGGAAAGAACTTCCTTAACTCTACTTGATTCCAGGAATTAGTCTGTATCTAATAGCCAATCGTATGGTCACTAGGTGCTAAAAGCAGGGCTTAGGAGTAATCAGGTAGGGGAATTTTCCTTTTTCAGAAAGGACATAGTGAAATTCTTGAGAAATAAAGATAGGAAGATCCTATCTCAAGGTCTTCAAAACTCTCCCCAAATATCCACCTTTGGCAGTTCTCAGCCTGCAGTTCATGTCAATATAGATAATTTAGACAACTTATTCCTGTAATCACAGCTTAAAACAGTAGTAAAATGTAGTCCCATAAAGTCTTGAGTAGCAAATAAATATTAGCTTGGTATCCTTTCAGATAGAATCATCTCAAAAGTATTGCTTTTCATTAACATCCTTGTTTCTACCATTAGGTAGCAAACATCAGCATTATCACTGCTTATTTATAACCAAATACAGGTTTCAAGTTATCAAATTTCTATCACAGTATTTTAAAACCCCAATCTATATATAATAAAATCCAAATTTAAAAATTGTGGCAACTACATTACATTAATGTTGCATCTAACATATGCCCATCCTTGTGTCAAGCACTTTACAATCATAAATACCAAATAACAATATATATCTTTTTTCTGGTTAATCATAGGATTACTCTCAGATGCTGCTCTTTATTCCTTCAGGACCAATTTTGACTTGAATCATATCCAATCTGGATTTATAATCACTAATGATAAACATTTTAACCCTTTTCAAAATGAAATGATCCCTGCCCTCAAGATTTCATTGTTAAGGGGAACAACATATACATATATAAACATATGGAAAATATAGAGAAAGGAAAAGCAAGGTGATTTGCGGGAAAAGGGAGCCATGTCACACAAGATGAGCAAGGAATATGCATGGCATGAAAAGTGCCATCACTTCATTTGAAGATATGTTACTAAAAAGTTGTATGTAGATAGAATTTTAGAATTAAAATTATATTTAAAATGAAATGAGTTATTTGCTATATACATAGGGATTCCATGGTGAATTTTTTTTAATTTAAAAAATCCCCTCACTTATCTTTTTTAAGGCTCTGAATTTTTAAACTAGAAATCTAATTTCATTGTGGGTATTACAAAGAACAATTCTAGTTAACGACTATGTCCATTTGTTAATAGAGAGGTTCATCAACAGAAGGGCAGCCACTAAGTGAGCAATATTTTTTAGCCATAGCAAATCATCAAGCAGTTTGCTAAGTTGTGGAGGTGTTTTGATCTGTGTTAGTAAAAGGAGCACTCATACTGGTGAAATGACAGACCTTTTAAAGCAATATATGGTGTATAGGAATAATGCTTTATTGATCACCTAAATTCTTTCTTTGCAAGTAATAAAACCCATTCAAGTAGGTTTCTGTTGATGTAATAAATGTAATAAAATAACTTGTTTTATTGTGTGCTGTTTGTAATATGAGAAAAAAGGAAAAACAATTTATAATTAAGTTCCTTACATTTCTGTTCCACTATCAAATGGCATTTACATCCTTCTCATTTTTCCTTGATTCTAATATCCTAATTTTCTAACAAAACCAATTCAAATTTTGAAGCTATAACAAAAACAAAAGAACACACAAAAAGATCTAGGGGGTTGTGAGGAAGAAAAAAGAAGAGTTATGTACCTGATTTCTTTCCACTTGAGAATTCACAATGAAAAAGCTGGTTATCAGTTCATTTTCATTTTTGTAGTAATAATAATTCACATTCATATAATTTGCAAAGCACTTTATATACAATATCTCCTCAGTCTTAAAATAAACCTACAAGAGAAGTGCAGACCTTTCCCCCTGCCTGCCCCTTCCCTGGCCCCCATTTTACAAATGAAGAAACAGGCTAACAGAGGTTACATGACTTGCCCAGGGTCTCCTAGCCAATAAGGGTATGTATAAGGTGTTCTTAAATCAAGATCTTCTTGACTCTGAATCCAGCACTCTATCCCTAACACTTTCCTGAATCTTTTGGAACATCCAGACTAAGAATGAAATTTCTAGCAATATATTTGCTTATTTTACCATAATTCCATTACATAATCCCATAAGTGGGATGCCTCATAGAATTGGTATTAATTTTTTCTGTGAAGTTTGCTTAAAATTAGGTATATCTGTTTACAAAAAAAAAAGTAATACTTGGCAAATAAAAAGGTGTTATGCAGATACCAAATAATTGTTAATAATTTTGGTAGAGGAAAAAATTTGTTTAATGAATTCAAATGATGCTGAAGAAACAAAGGAAACTTAAAACATGAACACTTTTGTGATTTTGTGATTTTTGCCTCCAGTGAGCCCTTGCTTGCATTTGCCTTCCAACAGATGCTACTGGTGACCAATCTTTACCTCGGACTACACAGATTTTGTTGGAATATCAGCTAGGGAGATGGGTCCCACGTCTTCGTGAGCCCCGAGACCTATATGGTGTCTCTTCATCTGGTCCTCTGAGTCAAACACGATGGCCATGCCACTGTGAAGTAGTTGAAGAGAAAATCCTGCACATTGGTATGTCCTTATCAGCTGCATTTAGGATATAAAGTATAGCAAATTTACTTTGCCAATCTATGGAGACTGATGACCAGAAAAGGGATTGGGAAGCTTCAGCCACTTCTGGATAAACTTAAAATGTGCAAGAAATTTGGTGATCCTGCATATTTGCAACCAGTGCTGTGTTCTGTACCAGACCAGTGCTCCTCTCCATAACCCCACAACCTCACTGGTGCATAGATAGACTCATCCATAGTATTTGGGCACTACATAGTTTTGCTGTGCTTCAGCCGACATCCAATAAATTGGTCTCTGAGGCAGGTGCAGGGGTGTGATAAGAACTTTTAGAGCTTTAACTAACAATCTCAAGAATTTAGCCTCTCTGTTTAAGGCTTTCTCTTTTTACATTCTTTCCTTTCATTCTCTTTGTTATTCTCTTGACATTAATGTTTGTGTCCCAAGACAAATGCCTTTCTTGCCAGCCCAGTCAGTAGTACTATAGAACTTTGGAAAGTAGTGATTCAATGAATCATAACTTTCCCTCTTCTTACTATATCTAAAGGCTAGTGCTAACACATAAAGATTAGTGCTGTTCAAAGCATCATTGAGTATATGGTCTTACACTTAAGAATGACAACTGATTTTGCTGGTGCTTTTAGTTCCCTAGCTAATGAAATAGATTCGTAACAAAAGAAAAACATTTGAACTTAATACAATTTCATGCAACTGGATACTTCTAAAGGACTTTCAGATATTTCTTGTTCACTTGCTTCATGCACAACTGAATTTAACAAACTATTTTTACATGATAATTTTGTTACGTATTTGAAAGGAATAGCAAGTTGTGCATAGTAGATTTGCAGTTTCATGTACTATCATTGTTTTTTGTTGTGCTATATTATGGAAATGTTTGTTTCAGTCCATAAATTCAAAACAAAACTAAAAAAAATTAATACATTTCATTTTCCCCAATTACATGTAAAAACAATTTTTTTTAGCATTTTTATAAAGTTTTGACTTCCAAATTCTGTCCTTCCCTATTTTAACCCCTTCTTGGGACAGTAAGCAATCAGATATAGGGTATACATATACAGTCATGTAAAACATTTCTATATTAGTTATTTTGTACAGGAAGTCTCAAAAGAAAAAGAATAAAAGAAAGAAAGTGAAAAATAGAGTGCTTCATTCTGTATTCAAACAATATCAGTTCTTTCTCTGGAGGCAGGTAGTATGCTTCATCATTAGTCTTTGGGATTGACTTGGATTGTTGTATTGCTGAGAATAGCTCAGTTATTCACAGTTCTTCATCAAACAATATTGCTCTTACTGTGTTCTGTTCACTTCGTGTCAGTTCATGTAAGTCCAGGTTTTTCTGAAATCATCTTATCATTTCTTATAGCACAATAATGTCATATAATAATGGCATATAATATAATAATAATGATAATGCCATCACAATCATATACCACAGGTTGTTTAGCCATTCCCCAGTTGATGGGTACCCCTTCAGGTTCTGATTCTCAGACACCACAAAAAAAAGCTGCTGTAAGTATTTTTGTACAAATAGGTCCTTTTCACTTTTTTTTTTTTATGTTTTTGGAATATAGACCTAGAAGAGGTGTTGCTAGATCAAAAGGTATGCATCATTTTTATAGCCCTTTGGCATAGTTCCAGATTGCTCTCCAGAATGGTTGGATCAATTCACAGCCCCACCAACAGTGCATTAATGTGCCAGTTTTCCCACGTCTCCTTCAGTATTCATCATTTTCCCTTTTTGTCATACTAGCCAATCAAATAAGTGTGAGGTGGTACCTCAGAGTTGTTTTAATTTGCATTTCTCTAATCAGTAATGATTTAGAGCACTTTTTCATATGATTATTGTTTTGATTTCTTTGTCTGAAAACTGCCTGTTCTTATCCTCTGGTCATTTATCATTTGGGGAATGACTTGTATTTTTTATAAATTTGACTCTTGGAGGACTTTATCAGAAATACTTGTTAAAAAAAGTTTCCCCCAGCTTTATGCTTTCCTTTTAATTTTGGTTATATTGGTTTTATTGGTGAAAAAACTTTTTAATTTTATGTAATCAAAATTATCTATTTTACATTTTGTATTGCTCTCTATTTTTTTGGTCCTAAATTCTTCCCTCATCCAAAGAGCTGACAAATAAACTATGCTCTCCTAATTTGTTTATGGTATCACCCTTTATGTGTAATTCATGTACCTATTTTGACCTCATCTTGGCATATTCTGTGGGATGTTGGTCTGTACCTAGTTTCTGCCATACCTGGAGGTAAAAGGTAACCACTAGAATTTATTGAGTAAGGGGTGTGGAGAAGGAAGGCATGCTTATATGATCAGACCTTCATTTTAAGAACATCATTTTAGTGGTTATAGACTTAATCATCACAAAAACAAATATCTAAATGCACAAAGAAGAATAAAAAGTAAGATTACATAAGTAATCCTAAATGTCTTTAAAGTTTGTTATAAAAATAGGATATTAAGTTTAAATATAAATTAATAAAACTAAATGTTAAATTAATAAATTAATTTCAATATTAAATTTTAAAATGTTTTCAAAATTTTTTCTGTCCTTCTCCATGTATCTTTTTATTTTTTAAAATTCATTTTTTTGGTCCAAACTTAAGTTTTGTTCCAAATGTCACATAAGATGAATATTTCCATATTCAAATTAGAATATAAAGATTGTACATAAAACAGTAAATTTCTGTGACATGTAATTTGCTTTTTCATTTTAAGTGTAAAATAAATTCAAATGTCACTTTCAAACCTATTCTTGCTTATCTGTGTTTCTTTCTAGACTTCAATCATTTCTTTTCTCTGCATTTAAATATTTCAATGACTGTTTCTTTTTTATAATCTTATCAATATTCTGCCCTTCTTCCCCCAACTACCACCCTATAATTGAAGAAAAAAAGGAAAACAAAACACTTGTAATAAATATGGATAGTCAAGCAAAACAAATTCCCACACTGACTGTGTACAAATATGCATGCCTGATTTTGCATCTTAAGTCCACCACCTCTCTGTCAGGAGGTAAATAAAATGTTTCATCACTGGTCATCTAGAATTGTGACTAGAATTTTATTGTTCAGAATTCTTAATTCTTTCAAAGTTTTTTTTTCTTCATAAACATTGTGTAGATTGTTCTCTGAGTTCTGCTCACTTTTAATATGCATCAGTTCATACAAATCTTCCCACATTTTTCTGAAACCAATCCTTTCATTATTATAGTGCAATGATATTTCATTACATTCACGTACCATAATTTGTCATTCCTCAATTGAGAGGTACCATTTTACTTTGTTTCTGGTTGTTTGCTAGAACTAAAAGAGCTACTGTAAATATTTTGTACATATGGATCCTATTCCTTTTTCTTTGATCTTTTTGGTGTATTATTTTAGTAGTAGTATCAGTGGGTCAAAAAGGCATGTACAATTTAGTGACTTTAGGAATGTCACTATGCATTAGTTATCAGAATGGTGAAATCAGTTAATAGCCATACCAACAATGCATTAGTATGCCTGTTTTCCCATGACCCCTTTGTCATTTTCCTTTTTTTTTTCATCTTTGCCTATCTGATGGATAGGAGATAGCACCTCAAGCTTTCTAAATGTTTTTCTCTTATTAGTAATGTGGGGCATTTTTCATATGGCAGCTGCTAGCTTGGATTTATTCATTTGAAGACCACATGTTCATATCCTTTGACCATTTAGCTATTGGAGACTGTCTCTTACTTTTATATACAAGATGTCCCAAAAGTCTTAGTACAGTTTTAAGCTACTGGGGCTTAAAACTCAGTATTTGAATAAATTTCTTATGTATCTTATACACTGAACCTTTATCAGAGAAATTGCTGCAAAGGTTTGTCCTAGATAACTCTTTCCCTTTTAATTTCAACTGCTTTGATTTTATTTGGCAAAACCTTTTCAAAATTTATATACTCAACATTGTCCATTTTATCTTCTGTGATCTTCCCTCTCCCTTGTTTGGTCATGAACTCTTCTTTGTTCATAGTTATGGAAGATATTTCTTTCCTTTCTCCTCTAACTTGTTTACAACGTAATTTCTTTTATATCTAAGTCATATCTGCTAGACTTTGTATTGCTATATAATATGAGGTGTTGGTCTACACCAGACTACTCTCCCAGTTTTTGCAGCAGTTTCTCATTGTCCCTTTCTTTCCCCCTTGTCCTTCCATATATTGAGTCCTTAGCCTGTAGCTGGGATCTTTGAATTTATTGAGCATTATGCTATGGCACTTGTTAACTTCTGTATTGTATACCTAATCTATGCCATTAGTCGACATCTGATATCTAGCGTCTGGTATGCAGTGCTTAGCACAATACCTGGCACATGGTAGACATTTTATTGATAATTTATTTATTGATGTTATTAAGCCCCCTTCTTCAAAAGGGGAAAGACTGTGTGCCAGAAGACCAATTAAGAGGCTGTAATAGTCCAGTTGAGAAGTGAAGAGGTCTGAGTTAGGGAGGTTGAAGTGTGAATAGAGAGAAGATAGATGCAAGAAATATAAAATTACTTTGTATTTATTTTGTATAAATTTTGTTTGATATTTGTGTGGATACTGTTTTCCTCATTAGAATGCAAGTTCCATGAAAATTTTGTCCTTAAGATCCTTGCATTTCTCATGAGCAGGTTCACAGCTATAGGATTCTACTTGTCAGTATCTCTGAGGTTTTTGAAGTCTAAAGTACACATTATGCTATGCAGTGTCCCCTTTCTTATCTATCACTTCCTCTTAACAGCAGCATGGTCAGTGTCTTCCTCGGACTCACTGATTCTCTTATCAGATAAGGCCTAAATAGCAGTACTTTTTAACATTTTTTTTTCTGCCTTCTCAAGTGTTTATGAAATATCCAGCAAAATATTTCAAGAATTTATCAACTACTCTGCTTTTAGCAGAAAGAAATCTCCATTAGATACCAAAATAGTTGAAGTTCCCTATCATAGCTATGTCCTGTCTCTATGCTAGCTTTGTTATCTCTGAGCACTTTTAGCCAAATAGAACAAGTCTAATTTGTCTGCTGCATGAAGATATTTGAAGATTCTCTTTCTCCAAAATTATTATTTTCTCCAGGTCAGCTCTGCCCAGTTCCTTCAGCGCTTTCTCCTCTGACCCCTTTTCAGGTCTCCTCAGCATCCTGATTACTTTCTCCTGGATTTGCTTTAATTTGTCACTGTATCTTCTAAAATGTGGCTCCCCAAACAGAATACATATTTCAGATTTAGTCTAATCAAAGCAGAATTTATCATTACTGTTACCTTCTTCACTCTGGCCTCTCTATTTGCATAGGCCTAAGGTCATATCACCCTGCCGCAGCCTCCTCCCCTAACTAAGGCATACAGGAGTTCTGATCAGGATTGGGTGCAAGAAAACCCAAAAGATGGAATCATAGATCCTTCAATTACTGAATTAAAGTTCGATGTGATACTTTGACTCACATTGAGCTTGCATGGATTTTTTTTCTGACATGAACTTTACTTTGATATCTTCCCCACATACACATACCATCTTTTAATTTTACAGTTTATTTTTAAACTCAGTATCCAAACTTAAATATATCTCCAATCATCTAGTTAAACTCTAGAAATATATCTTCTTTTGCAGATTGTGCTCCTCCCTACCCTGAGCCATTGTATGTCTCAACAGGTGATGAATTAGAACCCCATTATCCAGACTCTACTCAAGGCACTGTGGTTTATCTTGGTAATGATGGTAGGTATGTACTTAGAAGTATGTTGTGCAGTAACTTGGATAGCTGAGTTAATCTCATCTTTTATTTTCCTATTCATACCTGCAATTACAAAAATTAATTTCTAGGCTTGCCCCCAGTAGGGATTCAGTTCATCCAGGTATTTATAGAATGCTAATTACAAAAGTAGAAGTATGCCTTACTTTATGCAAAAATCATTTATAGAATCATAAACTTGTAGCATTATTCCTGGCCTTGGAGATTTTCTAGGCCAGGAGTGAGGAACCTGAAGTCTTGAGGCCACATGTGGCCCTCTAGACAGGTATAGCCCTTTGACTGAATCCAAACTTCATAGAACAAATCCCCTTAGTAAGGGGATTTGTTCTGTAAAACTTGGCCTCAATCAAAAGGCATCATTCAAGGACCTAGAAGGCCACATGTGGCCATGAGGCCAAAGACTCCCCATTCATTTTCTAGTCCAATACCTTTATTTTTACAAATGAGGAAAATGAGGCCTAGAAAGATGAGTTATAACTTTATAGCACTTTATAAAGTTGTAGCTTTATAGTACTTGAAGAAATAGCACTGTTATTATACTTGGAAATTATCTAAAACAAGTTTTGTTTTCCTATAAAACTACATAAACTTGCATTGATCAGCTCAATTAAGTTTCATTTACTACCACTGTAGTTCATTCTGCTAGTGCCCCTTTTCCTTCTACCTGTTTTTTCAACTGTTTTTCATTGATTCTCATAACGTTTTTCTTGGGCTGCCACCCTTTGAATAGAATTTAATACAGTAACTTTTAAATGATTTCTGTGGTATTTCTAGAATCATAGAATTAGAGTTGGAGTAAACCTTAGAGTTCATCTAGCCTGACCCCTACGCAAAGCATGAATCCTGTCTACAACATTCCCAATAAGTAGTCTTTCAACCTTTTGTCAGAGTTTGCCAGTGAAGGGAGCTCACAACTATCTAAGGTAATCTATTTCATTTTTTAAACTACTAATTATAAGAAAATTTTTCTTTGTGTTAAGCTTAAGTTTCTCTCCCTGTTATTTATACCCATTGGTCATACTTCTGTCATTTGATGCCCAATAGGGTATATCTAATCACATTTTTATATATTTGAGGATATTTATCTTCATAATGTATGGAAACATGAAATATGAAAACATTTTTCAATCATGTCTTCTCTTTGAACTCAGATTTTCTGACTCAGAGTCATGAAATCTTGATAGCCTATATCATAGGCTCTCATGCTCCCTAAACATGGAAATATGGAGATCCTGAATTGTTTAACTAGTAGAGATTCAACAGTTTACAGTACTCTTGTAATGGATACCTTCTAAGAAGTAGTTTGCTAATGAACTCTTATAGCTATAATACAAATTAATTTTCAAAATGCAGAAAACTCAAAGAAGAGTAACTATTGAATAGAGAAGTGGATGAAGTATAACTGATAGGTAAAGTGGGAATAATGGAGGCACTGGCTAGGAATAGAACCTAATAGAGAATAATTTATAGAACAAAGAGCAAGGGAAGGGAAGCTCTCTGATGGTAGGAAAGTCTTTTGTAAAATAAAATTCCTATCATGCAAAAAGAATCACAGGTATAAACTGTCCCATTCTTAAATTCCTACCTCATATGTTAAGATATTATAAGCAGGACTTAACTGTATTTAGATTCTATAATATGGGCCATACATTGAGGATCTGGAACTTCAGTACAAAAACTAAAAGTCAAAGATCACTCAATATATTAATGGCAGGACCATCATTTTAAGTCTGTGTTGTGTATGTTTATGTCTCTCTCTTTCCTTCTCACATTTATAATTAAAACATATTATAAACTTTCAAAAGGTCTCAAATTAAACTTTAAAATTTACAATTTAAAAAGAATATCTATAAGTGGACCCAAAACTTTTATAAGTTAGCGTCTAGTTAAGAAACTGTATTTATATGTGCCTTATAAATAGAAAATAAAATGTACATAAGAGGAACATCTACAGAATTATACAAATAAACTCCTAGTGGAATGGAGCTTCATAACCTATATATTAGCTATGACCAGTAGGTTTCTGGATAGTGAAGAATAATAAAGCCAGCTAATGACTCCTTTTACTTCTTTAAGAATAAGATTCTTCCTTTGAATTCAATAAGACCATCAGTAATGATCATTTCCACTAAGTACCTATTCTTTATGATTAGCATCAAGTTCCTCTAACAATCTTATAGTTTAATCCCTTCTGACAACAAAATGACTTTAAGGGTGCTTGGGAAAATTGCTTGTCAAAGATTGAATTCTTACCCAAATGAGGTTCCCCACCCCCCTTAGTGGCTAGTGTATTGCAATATCTGAAGAAATCTTTCCCAAACTGTGTTCTATAGACAAGAACAAAGCAGTACAAGATGCTTAAAGGGCAAAAAAAAAAAATATAACAGTACATAAGTATACATACAAGCACATATTATATCTGCATTAATTTCTAACCAAGTGCTACTCTGCCTACATACAGCTGTATCTGAGAGACACGCAGACTTTGGTGTGCTGGAATCTGCTGCCTCCTTGTGGTTTAAGTCAACACCGCTGTCAGGTCCCTATGTCTTTCTTATCTCTCTAGATCTAGGGACAGAGCTGGCTAGAGGCTGACAAGAGTGTGGCTTCCTTTTCCATAAACTTTAGAAGGAAAAGGAGTTCTTCTAAATGGGGCTATTTCTAGCATCCCTAATTAATGTCTAAAATTGGAAGGAAAAGTTAGTGACAAAGGAATCCCAGGTTCCCCAAAGTTCTTATTTTTTGCCCATTTCCAGTAAGTCTTTGTGCTCTATCCAAATTCCTTTTTGCTCCTGCTCTCAAGGAGCTCACATTCCAATAAGGGGCATATTATACAAATAACTATGCATACAGAAGACATATACAGTGTAAATGAAAAGTAATCTCAGAGGAAAAACAATTAGCAGTATAGATGGGGTTGAGGACCAAGAAAGGTCTGCTGTAGAGGGTGGGATTGGAGTTGAGTCTTTAAGGAAACTAAAGAAACTTGGCATAGGGATGAGGAGGAAGACTATTCCAAGCATAAGGAACAATCATTGCAAATGTAAAAAGGCGAGATGGAGTGTCCCATTGGAGGAACAGCAGGTGGGGCAATGTAGCTGGGAATGGAGTGTAAGACCAGAAAGGTAAACTGGGATCAGATTAGAAAAGGTTTTATAAACTAAAGAGAGGATTTAAAGAGAGGGTGTAACAGGGAGTCATTGTTGCTTACTAAGAAGGGTGATAACATAGTCAGACTTAAGTTTTATGAAGATCACTTTGGCAGCTGAGTGGAGTGAAAGAGGACTTGAGGCAGGGAGTCCAACCGGAAGACTTTTGCAATGTGAGGGCTTTGATTAGGAGAATAGCTGTGTGAGTAGAGAAAAGGGCATGTGTATGAGAGATATGGTAAAGATAGAAATGACAAAATTTGACAGCAGATTGGATGTGAGTGAGAGAACTGAGATGTAGAAGTCATAATCTTTATCCTTGAAAAGATTTGTCATTTGCATAGGACTTTCTTTTTAAAGTTTCCCAATCCTAGTTAATTTAAGCAAAGGATATTTTATTTTTTCCCAATTACATATAAAAAGATTTTAATATTCTTTATTTTTCAAATTTTGAGTTCCAAATTCTCTCTCTCCCTTCCCTGCATTGAGAAGGGAAAAAATTTGACATAGGTTATACATGTGTAGTCATGAAAAACACATTTCCATATAAATCATTCTGTGAAAGAAAATCCAGACAAGAAAAATGAAGTAAAGAAAAAGTATCTTTGATCTGAATTCATGCTCTATCAGTTTTTTTTTTCCCCTCTGGAGATGGACAGCACCTTTCATCATAGGTCCTACAGAATTGTCTTGGGTCATCGTATTGCTGAGATAGCTAAGTTATTCATAGTAGATCATAATATAATATTACTGTTACTATGTACAATATTTTCCTGGTTCTGCTTGTTTCATTTTGTATCAGTTCATGTAAGTCTTTCCATGTTTTTCTGAGAGCATCTTACTCATCATTTCTTAAAGCACAGTAGTATTACATCACAATCATATACAACTTGTATCCCCAATTAATGGATATTCCCTTTATTTTCAGTTCTTTGCCACCACTAAAAGAGCTGCTATAAATATTTTTGTACATGTAGGTCATTTTCCTTCTTGTTTTTATCTCTTTCAGATACAGACCTAGTAGTGAAATTGTTTGGTATAACGGTATGAAAAGATTTTATAACCCTTTGGGCATAGTTCCACATTGCTGTCCTATTTAACTAGATTTTCAATGAGTCATTTAATTAGAATTAAACATTGTTTGGCCATAGTAGGAAGCAAGCTTCTTGAAAACAGCGAGTATTTTTATAAGGTTTTGGCTTTGTATTCTAAGCTCCTATGTAGCAAAAGACTTTGCACTTAGTCAGTATTTACTAGGTGCTTGTGAATTGAACTATATTACTTCTTTTACAATTACCCTGGAAGTTCAGAAAAGAGGTCCAGAAGGAAACACCAGGCAATCAAAGCAACATTGGAAGTTACTCAGAGGTATCAAATTTCTGGCCTTCTGTCCAAGTGGCAAAAACTACCCAGGAAAGAAGTTGATTAAAATGTAATTGGAAAACGTTTAGCAAAGTAATAAAAATAATACAACACAGATATAATTTGTGGTTTTCTAAGTTAATATGTGCTCTAGGATATGTTTCTATGTGAGTTTGGCAAAACTGGACTATATTATGTACTTAAAAAGCAAGTTCTACATAATAGAGATTCACAGTTCCATGTAACATTTTCTTTTTACTATTTTACTTTTTGTTTTACTCTTTATATGAAAATGCTAATTTTGTTTGTATTGGCTATTTAAAAAAATAAAATTTAGAGGATACTGCTCACTGATAAAATTACTAGCACTAGTAATAAATTACTAATGAAATCACCTCAGCAATGTCCAACTTGATTTTAAGATAATAGCTAACACAGGCAAGTAAATAGCAAAGTAGATAGAGTTTCAGGCCTGGAGCCAGGAAGACTCATTTCGTGAGTTCAAATATAGCCTCAGACTCTTCCTAGCTACGTGACCCTGGGCAAGTCACTTAATTTTCTTTGCCTCTGTTTCTTATCTGTAAAATTAACTGGAGGAGGAAATGGCAAATCATTCCAGTATTTTTGTCAAGAAGACCCCAAATGATGTTCATGTCCAAAAAGTTAGACACAACTAAAATGACTAACTTGGAATGTTCATGCATTACTTAAAGAAAGCCTGATAAATACCGGAGAAGAAAATCAGGGGAAAATGACTGGATCCCTTAAGTTATTTTTTTCTTTTTTAAACTCTCCAGACTTGAGAGATCTGAAGAATTGGGAATAGATACACAGAAAAAGTATATATGATTATTATGATAAAGATTGAAGGATAAAACTTTTAATAGTTCTTAATTTTTTATTTGTATGAAGATATGTTATTCAGAAGATGTTGAGAAGCCATTTTTTCTTTTTTATGATAATAGAACAAGAAAAAAAGCTTAAAGTGCAGTAAGAGGGATTTAAATTGGACGTGAGTGAAAAACTTTCTGATGATAAAGCTTTTAATACATTAAAAGAGGTTTTTGAGGAAGGTGAGTTTTTCTTGTCAGTGTTAAAAGAAAATCTTCATTTAGGCCTTTGCCCTCAATAATGAAACAAACTCAGGTAGAGAATTAAAAGATGTTACTATAGCACTAAAGGCAAAAGCTTGTTGAATGCAGCCAGGCAAGGAAATTCAAACCTCGAACTGTTGTTATAGAGGAATTTCATCAAAAGGGACAGAGAAACCTGATAGTACATGTTTCCAAAAGAGGAAGGGTCATTGCATCTCAGCTCCTTCCCCATTGATACATCTTAGGGAAATGAGATTAGAGATAAATGGGGTGGGATGAAAGTACATGTGGCTATGTGCTGACTAGCAGGTAGTATAAAAGACAATGAGATGGGATCCAAGTACATACCATCACTCCCAACAGACTGGTTGACCCTGGAAGACAAGCAAGACTTGGGAACAATGGGGCCACTTGAACTGACTCAGCACAAATTTCCATGATTCCCTTCTGTGGTGCTAACCATACTAATGGTGCAGCACCACAATTAGACCTACTTTTGTCCTCCACCCTCAACTGCAACATCCTAATCTTGGTTGCCTGTAAATGTGGGAGTTGCTTTCTTGATCAGTTCTTAAAATCAAGGGAGGCACTGTAAACATAAATAGCATATGGTCCCTATGAAGACACACAAGAGACCCCAGGTATTTTAGCCAATGAAAAGCTCTGTACCCCAAAATATCTGTAATTCATAGACTTTGGCATTACAATATAGTCACTCTACAGGTGTACAAATGATAAGGTACCCACTTTCATCCTGCTTTTATCAGTTTCCCTTCAAGAGGAGTTCAACTCTTGATAAAAAAAAAAAAAGGCAGATAGAGACTGCACAAAGGGCTTCTGCATAAACCCCACAGGCGAAATATAACCAGAAAATGTGCAGTACAAAGACCTTAGTTCCTACAGTCCAAGTAGAATTGATAAGCAGTGTGCAGAATAGGTAACAAGTCCATAACATGCACACAACTAACATAACAAGCAAAGTTAAAATAGGAGAATGAAGAAAGCCAATATAGCCAAAGATTTAGGGGTGTCAAGGCCTTTGGCAGTGTCCATGGTCTTCAAGGGTCTGGCGAACACTTCTTGTCCATCTCTCAAACAGCTACATATGGATTAGGGCAGGCCCATCTTTAGGTCTTAGGTCACATGTGGAGATCCTCTAAGCAATGCTGCTAAAACCAGTTAGTGCTAAGACTTCGTGTAGTTTAGTAAACCATAACAAAATCTAATCAGATTAGTTCATGTGGTGAAATCTTTATGGAAGTAATCCTAATAACACTAGGGCACTAAGAACACTACCAAGTTAGGAACCCATAATTCACCTGAAACTTAAGAGAATTTCCGTTTTTTACATAGTACTTGCACCTGCCTGCACCCAAACTTTGTGTCTGATATGGACAATGCTATCAACAGGCTAAAAGAGGAATTTAAAAATTTTAAAAATCTGTCCCTTAATATTATCAGACAGACTTCAAAATAGGGGAATGATGACTTAAAATATCTTTACAAGTATTAATGCAGTTCTATGTGTAAAATTCTTAATTCAATTTTTAGAACTTATTTCTAAAACATACTCAAAATCAGTATGTCCCATTTTGAAACTTTTTAAAAGCTGTTCATTTGCACACACACACACACACACACATCCTATTCCTTAGATTTCTAACAGCTTAATCTTGTTTCTTTCTCAAAGTTTACTACACTAATAAAATTTTTGTTTTTTTGAAAGAACACTTCTATGTCTTCTATCCCTTTCTTTAAGGTTATACATAGTATCTTCATATCCTCCTGAAAGAGTGAAATGTGACTGTTCCCAAGGGGATGGCAAGCTTAAGAACTCATTTACTTTAGATGCTCAGGATATTGGGTTGACCACAAATTCAGATTAAATAGTAAGATCTTTCATACTTACATCCTGGTAGAGTAAGTCAGTTGTTTTAGTATTAATAGGCTAATTAATAGATTTTGTATTACAGTGATAAAACTTCCACTGTTCACCTGCCATAATAATAGAAAGTTGCTATGAAAGGAAAAGGTAGGAACATGGTTATGATGATATCAGCACTGATCTGACAAAAGCCATAATGGGGAAAACTCCCTTAGCTCTATTTGATTCCAGGTACAAGTCATATTCAATAGTCAGTCATGTAGCAGAGTTCCACATTTATTCACAGGGTATCAAAAGCCAGGTTTAGAATTAACTTGCTCAAAAAGGAAATAGCACAATGGGAAGTTTAGTCAAGAATATATTTCTTTTGCCCTTACAGGGTCCCTTCAAATTTTCCCTGGTACAGTACATGCCACCTCTCTCAACACACTGGTTGCTGCCTCTCCCAGAAGACTAGTTGACATATACCTGGAAGATGAGCAAAAAGGGAAACAATGGGTTCACTTAAACTGATTGATTACAAATTTCACTGTCAGGATTAGTAGAACGATAAATTAGGGGAATGTTTTAAGGGTAGTGGATTTGGATTTAGGACCACAATATCATAAATTTACACATGGAGGAGACCTTAAAGATCATCAAGGATAAAAAACTCATTTTATAGATGAGGACATGTAGTAAATAGTAGAGCCAACACTCCAACCCAAGTCCTCTGACTCCAAATCCATCACACTCAGCATTGCATCATTATGTCATGCAATTAAACAGTTTCATCTTAGGCAAAAAATGGATAAATGTGATTGATTTCAGTAGATTTAGAAGTCACTGAACTTTGGTATGAGCATACCCAAAGAGTTTTGATTAGTAGATTGTTATCAACCTGTAGAGTCATGGTTCTCAAACTTTTGGGTCTCAGGTCCCTCTTACTCTATTAAAAATTACTGAGAACCCCAAAGAGCTTTTGTTTATGTGATTTATGTCTATCAATATTTAAACCATTTTAGAAATTTAAACATAAATTTTGAAAAATTTATTAATTCATTTAAAATAAGCTATTATATATAAACATAAATGACATTTTAATGAAAAATAGCCCTGTTTTCTAGTTAGTGAAAAAAGTGGTGTTTATTGTAAGTTTTACATTGTTTGTTGTTATAAATTTGAGATTATAATTATAAGACTCCAATATGAAGTCACTTGGACTAAGTGGTCCTAATGCCTATAAAAGCCAAAAAGGCTAAGTCAGTTACGTCCTTATCTATGTTAATTCTGTGTTAGACAGATAATGCTTGCAGCTTTTGTTTGGATGCAACTCTTGGCCTGCTTCAAGCGTCCTGGGTCATTCTTCTGCTGATTTAGATAGCTAGCTTAGTTTGTTGACCAGATAAAGAATTTCCCTCTACTCAAGCCTCACCTAAGCCTGATATTGATAAGTGACACTTCGGACTTCTCCACGACATCTGGATCTGATTAATCAGGAAGCCCTCTCGTATATAATTAGCTGTTTTCAACCAACCCCATTCTTAGGTTGTATGTACTTAGGTTTGCATATACTCCTACTTTGAGCCTGTTTTCTCCCTCCCTCTCATTCTGGATGAGTTTCTTGCATCCATGGGGACAAGCCTCTCTCTGTTTATATTACTACATATTACTCACATACTGTGAGTTTATATACTTTTATTTGCTTGCTGTGTTGCATAAAGTTTATGTTTATATCAGTTTCCTGCTTACCAATTTCCTGGAAATTCTGGAACCCAGGTCTTTGCTTTAGTGAGGCCAAATAAAGCAAGTGGCACTGTTTCACATATTTTTGCAAGTATCTTTAATATGTGGCTTAATAGAAGAGAACTGTATTCTCATACCTGCTTCTGCATTCAACCCATGTAATATGTTGTTTTGATTTATATATATGAAGATAACAGCCTCATACAGATATCTAGTTTGAAAAAGGAAGCGTATTTTAGGCAAATGGCATCTTTATATTATTTTGAAAATAGTTTTTGATCTAATAGAAACACTCTTGGGGACCCCCCAAACACTACTTGGACTACATTTTGAGAACTACTACTATTGAAAAATCTCTACTAGCATATCCATGGGATTCTGTTTTGTCCTGTTCTGTTTAATTTTTGTATTAATGAATTAGATAAAGAAAATTACATTGGTGACATACTTATCAATTTGAATATAACATGAAACTAGGAAGGATAGATAATACGTTAAATTGTAGAATCAAGATCTCAAATTTCCTATACCTAGGCTGTAAAACTAAACTGCATAGGTATAGGTTTGGCTCGGCCACAGTCCTCATGAATAAAAACTTAGAAGGCCCTAACTGAGTGCAAGTTTAGAATAAGTTAACATTGTGATACAGCTGATAAAACTGCTAATTTAATCTTGAGTATAATTTCCACAATTAGGGAGATACTGCTTCATTCTGAAGTGGGTCAACCACATCTGGAGTATTTTTAGAAAGAAAGAAAGACATTGATGAGTAAGAGTATATCCAAAAGAGAATAACAATGATCACACTCAAAAATAAATCTGAGGAATAGTTGAAAGAATTGAAGATCTTTAGCTTGTAGAAGATAAAAATTGGGCAAGGGAGAAGGATGTAATTCTGCCTTAAAATATTTGAAGGACTTCCAATATTTGTCATGTTAGATATACATTTTACTTATTGTGATTCCAAAGGATAAAAACTAGTTTCAATAGGAAAAAATTGTAGGCAAGCAGATTTTTCGTTCAATATAAGGAAGAACTTAGCAATCAGGGTGGTTCAAATATGGAATATACTGCCCTGTGAGTTTCCTTTACTGTAGTGCTTTACTAGGCACTGGATTTACTAAGCACTTGGGGACCTTATAGAAGTCATTCATGAATCAGGTGGAGGTTGGGCTAGCTGACCCCTAGTATCCTTTCCAATTCAAAGATTCTAGGTAGGATTGTCTTATGGATGAAGAATGGATGCAATCATCTTAGGATGTCTGTTTTAAAGGTATCATTTAATTTCTAACTTTAATTGTTAGCTTTTAGCCTGAGTACACATTTGCTTAGACATGAAAGATAATAAACAAATATTTAATGGGATTGGGGACAACAATCATTTTCTATCCTATGATAGAGAATTCTGCAAAAATTCTATTTTCAGAAGATGAAATGTTGAATCCTTATAGTGGTTTACTCTTCAATATTCTTTTGATCCTACTTTGAAAAAAATGTAAATTACATAGATTTGCAATGAAAGTATACAATTTTTACCCTGAATCGCAAACTATATTCATAGTAACATGTACCATAACACAGAAACCCTGATATATATTCGTTCTGCTTCCCTTACCAGCTTACAAAGATCGCTGTTTCATGTACTCTCGAATAGGGGGTATCAGATCTCTTCAGAAGCATTCAGAAATTCTACCAGTGGAGGACTATGACAACACTTTGATATTTGAAGCCAGGTTTGAGAGTGGTAATCTGCAAAAGGTGGTCAAAGTGTAGGTTTTAAAATTCCTTTGATTTGAGGAGCTAGGACATCAGCTAACTTTGGGCATTTTTTGAACAGTAGGGTCTTCAATGACTATTGCAATGGTCTGCACATGTCAAAATCAAATTTCCCAAAGAGCATTTTGAGTCAGCCTGTGAATAAACATTTATTAAGTACCTCCTATGTCCAGACTGGATTATGCCCTGAAGATACAGACAAAGGTAAAAGATAGTGCCTGCTTTCAAGGCGCTCACAGCCTAATGGGGAGACAGTATACGAACAACTACGTACAAACAAGCTATATGCAGGATAAATTGGAAGTGATGAACAGAGACAAAGCATAAATAATAAGGACTAGGAATGGTTTCCTACAGAGAGTGAGATTTTAGCTAGACCTAGAAAGAGTCTAGGGAAGCCAGGAGCTGGTGATGACAAGGGAGAGCATTCTAGGCATGGGCTTCAGCCAGTAAAAATACCCAGAGTCTAGAGGTGGAATATCTTGTTCAAGGAACAGCAAGGAGGCTGGTGTCACTGGTTCCCAGAGTACATGTGTAAAGTATAAGAAAACTGGAATGTTTGAGGGGGAGATTGAGGAGGAAGAGGAGGAGGCTATGAAGGGCTTTGAATACCAGAGGAATTTTTATGTTTGATCCTGGAGGTGTTAGGGAGTTCCTGGAATTTACTTAGGGGGCAGGGTGGTGATGGTGACATGGTCAAACCTGCTCTTTAGAAAGATCCCTCTGACAACAGAGTGCAAGGAAGACTAGAGTGGGGAGAGACTTGTAGCAGAGAGACCAACTAGTAACTTCTTAAAGTAACCCAGGTAAGGGGAGACCAAGGCCAGAACCAGGGTGGTGGTAGTGTAAAAGACATAAGGAAGCCCATATGAGATATGTTGTAAAAGTAGAATTGGCAAGGCTCAGCAAGAAATTGTATTTGGTGGGGGGGTGGGAGGGCAGGGTGGTGAGAAAGAATTAGGCATTGAAAATGACACCTAAGTTGCAAGATGACTGGGAGGATAGTGGTGTTCTCAAAAATAATAGGGAAGTTAGGAAAGAAGAAGGGTTTGGGGGGAAAAAAATGATGAGTTCAGTTTTGGATATGTTGAGTTTAAGATATCTATTAAGATACACTCCCTTTGAGATGTCCAGTAGATAGTTGGAGACACAAGACTGAAAGTCGACAGAGGTGAGGCATGAAAGCTAATAAAGTCACTGAATGAAATAGTATAGATAAAGAAGAGAAGAGGGTCCAAGATAGAGTCCCCTGGGACATCCATATTTAGTAGGCATGATTCAGCAAATTCAGTAAAGTAGACTGAGGAGTGATTACATAAGTAGCAGGAGAAACAAGAGAGAGTAAGTGTCATAAAAACCAAGAGAGAAGATGGTATTCAGGAGAAAGAGGGTGATTGACAATGTTAGAGGCTGCAGAAAGATCAAGAAGGATGAAGTTTTTTTTAAGCCATTAGATTTGGCAATTAAAGTATTAGTAACTTTGGAGACAGTAGTTTTGGATGATTGAATGATGAGACTGAAAGCCAAATTATCGACTTAAGAGAGTAGGAGGAAAAGAAGTAAAGGCACCTATTATAGACAGCTTTTTCTAGGAATTTAGCCACAAAAGGGAGGAGACAGATAGGATAATAATTAGTGAGGCTAGAGAGTTCAAATAAAGGTTTATTGATGATGGGGAAGATGGCACATTTGTAGGCAATTGGGAAGCAGCCATTAGACAAAGGAGAGAATGAAAATAAGTGAGAAATTGGGGATGATAGAGGGGACAGTCCTTTGGAGATCAGATTGAATGGGATCACTTTTTCACATAAAGGGATTTATTTGCCTTGGCGAAGAGAAGGGTCATGTCTTCATGTGGGAAAGGGTGAAGGAGGGGGATAGTGGCAGAAGGCATCTGAGTGATGTGAGATGAAGAAGAGGGGAGGAGCAGCTCTGGGCAAATAATCTAAATTTTTATCAGTAAAATATGAGACTCTTCTCACCTAAGAGAGTCAAGGTAGGGAGAAGCCTGGAAGTTTAAAGAGGAATTAAAGATTTGGAAGAGATATTATGATAAGCAATGCTGTAATTTAATTAGGGAGATGTAAAAGAATTGCCTTGGTGAGGACCTAGTTCAGCTTATTATGTAATGTAAATTAATAGCAGACCTCACCAGCACACTTCCATGATGTTTTCTAGCTTTCTTCAGTAGCACACTTGTAGGAGTGAAGGCAGTGAAAGGTGGGAGCTATCCCAGGCTAAGGACTGGCAGGGCAAGAGGGTCAGTATTATGGGGTAGAGGACGCGAGGACTGAGAGGAGTTGAACTGGTTCACCAAGGGGTCAAGGGGAAGAAAGAAGGAAAGTGTACCGAGTGCAGGGGTAGAGGACTGAAGTGTTCAGAGGTTGAAGGTAATGGTGTAAGTGAAGAAGAGTAAACAGAATGCAAACAGAGAGAGGCAGGAAAACATAGATTGTCATTAGATAAGGGAATTCCATAGTTCTAGAATATGAAAGTGGAGCATTTCGGGTGATGGAGTGATAAAGGGTATGAGAATCTTCGTATATGACTGAGCCTGGGTGAAGAAGTAGATCATGTGAAATGAATAAGTAGAACTGTGAAGTTAGGATCTTTGAAGGAGTATCAGTATGTATTTTGAAGTCCTCTAGTGTGAGGGCGCAAGTTGAAGGGAAAAAAAAGACTGTGGATCAGGCACTGAACTCAATGAGAAAAGGAAAGGGACCTGAAAATTAGTAGACAACAGCTACCAGATCTGAGTTGGGTGGTAGAGAGGGATTGAGTCAATCTCAAAGATGAAGTTACTGAGTAATGGTGGTAGAGAAAAGTGGCAGTGGAAAGTAGGGAATATTCCAACTCCCTCTCCTTAACTCAGTGAGTTTTGGGAAATGAGTAAAAGCACAAACATTGCTGGAAAGAGTAGGGAGGGAGGCCTTGTCATAAGAAGGGAGTCAGATCTCAGGGAGAACCAGTAGATAGGAGTGAGAAAGGAAACGATTTAAGTTTGTTGCTTATGGAACAGACGTTCCAAGAAATACAATGGAAGGGGTATGTAACTTCAGAACACTGGGATAGGAAGTAGGTTGAGGGGAAAGAGAATGAGGAAACAGGGAATAGAGATGGGGAATGAGATTTGAATGATGCCAAATTAGAATTACTGAGATAGGGAGGATATGACCAGGGGTGAGCTTATTAATCACTGAGGAAAAAGTTTGAAAAATTCCATACACTAAATAATTTGTACTCTCAGGATACCAAGCTACTCCATGAAGAGGAAACTAATATAACTAAATAATAATTGCCTGTGAATTACTGAAAGAAAATGTTTCCTTAAAATGACTCTATTTTGCTCTTATAATGCAATATCTTCCTGTAAGTATATGTACTAGTATTCCAATTAACCCCTATTCATACACACACACACACACACATACACACATATATATGTATGTATATTGTATGCACACACCCCTGTGGGTCTAAGCTTTTTAATAATTTTGCTTATCAATTTATGCCAGAAATTTCTTATAATACACCAAAGATATGGACTAGATTTTTTAAAAGCAGTTTCAATTATCTTCATCTAAAAACATTAACTGGGTGCCAACAAGGTACCAGGCCAGTGAAACTTTTCTCAAAATATTTACTGTCTAGTTAGAAGCTACAAAATTAGATGAATTTTAAAAAGCAGTCCCTTTCCTCAAGGAGGAATATTATTAGATACAAGGCATGAAATCATGAGTTTTTAAAAATTTCTAAGAGCTTTTTTTAAAAAGGTTCCACAAATATAAGATAAAAAAGACTAGACAGAAATCTAAAGAAAACAATTCATGGGATAAGCACAGAGTGACACTTCTTTTAGTTCCAACACTTTTTTAGTTTAATCATTTCACTTGCCTGGGAAAGTTGATTAAGATGAAACATTAGATACTGGTTAAATCCTCAGTTTTTACCTGTTTTCCATCTAAGCACTATTCAAATAGAAGAGAATGCAAAGATGTCTTTAAAAACTGTGCAGCAGATGGGTCAGTCTCTCAGCAGTTATGGACCCAAATGTGTACCAAACCAGCTTAAAATGTAATTAGGAAATACTTAACACATTAAATGAAAATAGAATACAATACAGATAATGTTAATTTGTGGTTTTCTCAGTCAATATATGGTTGCAGGGATGAGATGTTTCTATTTAAGTTTGACACCACTGCTGTTCTGAATAAATGAATAAATACAAATTTGGCCATAAGACTTATGTAGCTCTCACCTTTTGTAGGAACATATTAGAGCACACTGGCAAAACTATACTTTACACAACTGAGCCCACCCTGCAAAAATCTATAGGTCTGTAGGTAGAAGTTAAACTCTCTTTCGTATTTGCCTTTGCTGAATGTTGTTTATAACTTGTTTTTTTCCCTTCCTTACATTAGTACTGATCATGAATATCAGTTGACTGTGCGCCCTGACCTCTTCACAAGCAGACACACCCAGTGGTATTACTTTCAAGTGACCAACACTCAAGCAGGGATACCCTATCGTTTCACCATTGTCAACTTCACGAAGCCGGATAGTCTGTACAATCGAGGAATGCGCCCACTCTTCTACTCTGAAAAAGAGGCCAAGATGAACAATATTGGCTGGCAGAGAACAGGAGAACAAATCAAATATTATAGGAACAATATAGGGCAAGAGGGGCGTCACTTTTTCTCTCTTACATGGACTTGCCAGTTTCCATATGACAAAGATACATGTTACTTTGCTCACTGCTACCCGTATACATATGCCAACCTTCAAGACTACCTCTTACGTATCACTAATGACTCAGTCCGGTCACAGTATTGTAAAATCCGTGTGCTATGCCACACACTTGCTAGGAACATGGTATATGTTTTAACAATTACTACTCCTTTGAAGAGTACTGAATCAAGAAAGCGTAAGGTGGTGATTTTGACAGCAAGGGTACATCCAGGAGAAACCAATAGTTCTTGGATTATGAAAGGCTTCCTAGATTACATCCTAGGAGATTCAAGTGATGCCCAGCTGCTCCGGGACACTTTTATCTTCAAAGTGATACCTATGCTGAATCCAGATGGTGTGATTGTGGGAAATTATCGATGTTCCTTAGCTGGACAGGATTTAAACCGTTGCTACACATCTATCCAAAAGGACTCTTATCCTTCTGTTTGGTATACCAGAAATATGATCCGTAGGTAAAATAAGCCTCAGTTTACTTAGCAGTTCTGTTAGTCTTTCATATAAGTAGTTTTCCCTTTAATTCCACTTAATGACTTGTTAGATTTCTTCATTCATGACAGCTATTCACACTAGTCAAGATTTTTTTAATTGGTATCATCCTTCTTGTCATTGACTACATTACTTCCTAAAATCTCCCTTGCCACATTTAACAAACTTAAATGCCTTCTCTATGAGATGTAATTTCATACTATAAGAACAGACTCCATTTCCATCATTACCCAAAGAAATCCTAAGAAAGAAATGCTTTCAAAGTAGTCAGAAGCCAGGTACCCACAGCCTTACCCTGTTTGTAACTGGAACCCTTATTGCAAACTACAAAAATCCTGTTTCATGCAAGTGAATGATGGGAAGGTTCTTTAGAGCCATCAACCAATCAAGTGTGAAAAGGATCTCACTCACATGTTTATTAGTCCCAGAAATTCAAAGAATAGAACTGAAAGAAAGATGACTTGCTGTTTCTGGAGAACTAAAGGAAAGAACTTTAAGTCTGAAATGATAGAAGAATTTAAACTCCAGATCTCTGGGGAGCCTGATTTCTTGATTTCAGAGATGAAAGTCAAAAGTTCTCAGAAGGGTTTAGGGCATACTTGAATTATATAAAGGATACCCATGGCCTTTCTTTATATTGGAGGGGTGATTATCAAGTGCTATGATCCCATTATAGTTCCTGCCTTCAAAAGAGTTTACATATCTGGGACTTTTCTAGAAAAAAACTGAGATTCTCAGTTTTGAACATGATAAATAGAGAGAACTTAGCTATTTAAAGTTTCTCAGTACTTCATAGTTTGCTTTGTGAAAAAGTCATAGGAGAAAATAGCAAGAACAACTTTTCAGTAGTCTTCACATGAAAATCGAATTTTTCAAACATTTCTATAGACATGTAAATTGGAAATAAGTATTGATAATAATTGGATGTGCAAGAGGGAGAACATGCAAGAATACAGTATTTGGGCTTGGGGGAGGAAGAATTGATAAGCATTTTTATGAGAAAACTTTTAAAATTATTTCCAAGTGATTAAGATTGTTATGAAATACTGAACTCAGCAGTGCTGCTTCACTTCAAAAGAAACATTACCTCTCTAGCAAATGAAGAACTGAGTGAAGGAAGGGATCTTTAGAAACAACATGAGATGAAAACAGCAAGATTTCAGAAGCTTTGCCTTACAGATTTATATCAATATTCAAGTTAAGAGGTAGTATGATACTTATTCAGGATATATTAATAAAATTAATATCTTAAAACATATAATTATACTTCACACTAACCAAAAACTATTTCTCATGTCATAGAATTTGGTCTTTTTAGACCACTAGTAGTTAACCAAGGTCTAAACCCTGGTATCCTGTTAACAAACATTTATTAGCTCCATTTCCATCTCCTATGTGGAAATACTACTGCAGGAGACACTTTGCAGTTTGAGATTTAAATGTCATGTTAGAAGTTTTTAATGATGTCATCCTCATCAGTTGGGGGCTGGGATAACCTTTACTGCCTATTCTAGTTGTAGCTCCATGATTCCCTCTTTCTTTGATCTTTATCTTAAAAATTACTTTTAAAAAAAAAGCAGTCTAACTATATGCCTGACAGGTGGTTATCTAATTCTCCACTGATGAGGAAAGCCCTTTCATCTCAAGGCAGTATATTCCAATTTCAGACAGCCCTAATTGATAGGGAAGTTTTTTTTTCCCTTTATATAGAACTTAAAATCCACTTCTGTGCAACTACCACAAGCATTTCCTAATTCTGATATTCTGGGACCTAGAAAAAGAAGTTTAATCTCACTTGCACATGACAGCTATTCTTTTCTTCAGACTAAGACTCCTCAGTTGCTGCTGTTAATGCTAGCATATGGTTCATCCCCTTCTGCATCTTGGTTATCCTACTCTGGGTAAACTCCAGCTCTGTCATTGTCTTTCCTAAAACAAAATACTTGGAACTGAACTGAAAACAATATTATAGATGCAGTCCAGACATGCTCAGTTACACTGGGACCATCACCTCCCTCATTTTGTTTACTGTGTCACTATTGATCTAGCCTAGGATTCATCACCTTTCTTTGGCTGCCAGACCACGCCATTGATTCATATTGAGTATACAGTTCACTAAAATCTATGAATCTTTTCACATGAATACTTCCCCATCTTATAGTTATTAATTTTGTAAACCCTAATGTAGGACTGAACATTTTTTTTATATTTGGCCCAACATTTTAGATTCACAAAATATTTTTGGATTCTTCCCAACTTTGTGATACTTGCAAGTTTGATAAATGTTCCATCTATACCTTCATCCAAATCACTGATAAAAATGTTAAGCAACACAGAAACCAAGGAAATATCCTTTGGCACATTGCTGGGGTTCACATTGATCATAGATGACAATGTCATTTATTGACTACTTTTGGAACCATTCATTCAACAAGTTCTAAACTCATCTAGCTCTTTCCCACAAGGATAGAATGAAACATTGTTTTCTAATACTTTGCCATAATCCAAGTATATTATGTCTATGCCATTCCTCTGATCTACCATTCTAGTAACCCTGGCATGATCCATTCTTAAAGATGCTAAAACAGTGATCATCACTGTATAATGGAAAGTAGGTCGAGTTTGGAGCCAGAGTTCATATTCTAGTGTTGCTACTTGCTACATTCAACTAAACTTGGGCAAGTATTTAACTTCCCTTAGTTTCCTCAGCTATTAAATAAAGGAATTGGACTAGATGATCTCTATGGTTACCTTCTGTCTCTAAATTTATGAGCCATAAATGATCCATAAATCCTCCCAAAGTAATTTAGCTAGTTTAATCCCTTTAATAATATTTAAATAATAATAAAAATTTATAATAATAATAATAAAAACAAAATAAATTTTTTTTTAAAATTTTTCTGGTAATTGAAGCCAAATTCACTGGCTTATAGTTTGTAGATTATATTTTTCTATTTGTCCTGAGTTTCACAAAAAGCAGGAGAGTGTCCATATTCATTCCTGGTACAAGGTAATATGTGACCAAATATCAAATGAGTGGCATAGACATTAATAAGTGCTATGAGATCAGAGGAGGGAGAAATCCCTGGACTGAAAATAAAGAAACTGAATCTTGAAGGATGGAAATAATATTCAAATTAATAGAGAAGAGAGGAGAAGTGATTCCAGATGGAAGTCATAGCATGAGCACAGACTCTAAGGTTGGAATACGCAAGATTAGTTTGTGGAAAACTGAACAAAAGTAAGGGGAGAAAGCTCAGGTTGACTAATAGTGAACTTGGGAAATTTGATTAGAACCAAAAGGAGGAAAAGGCTTTGAGTGCCCTGTTAAAGAGGTTGGACTTTATACCTTAGATGACTCTAAAGGGTTTTTGACACAGGAAGAAGCATGATGAAAATATTTTTATTAGTAATACATAGGATAGCTTGAAATAGGAGCTCTTAGAGATAGAAAAATCAGAAAGCTCTGAATTCCTTTTTTGTAAACTTTTTTTTTTGAAAATTAAGTGACCCTGGTTCAACACATAGAAAAAAGATGAAGAGGCAGTGTTTTGGCTATCACTTTTCCTTTTTCTTCTTTGTAGGTTAATGGAAGATCGAGAGATTCTCCTATATTGTGACCTTCATGGCCACAGTAGGAGAGGGAATATCTTCATGTATGGCTGTGAGGATAGTGATGAAGATAAAGAGTGCTTAGAGCAACGAGTATTTCCATTTATGCTGAGCAAGAATTGTCCGAACAAAGTAAGTACATCAGGTTTTCTTTACTGTTCTGAATGTAACCCATATTGGTCAATGGAATGGGTAACCTGGTTCAATAAAATATTTTTAAATATATTAAATACTTTGTAAAGCTCAATATTTATTCAGGACTTATAGAGAAAATTTAGGAAGATCCATCATATAGCCAAGGTTTTAAGAATTATAAATTAGAATGGGAGAATAGACCAATTACCATTTCCTCCACACTTAAAAAGTTTTGAGTCCTTTCATTCACTCAACATTTAGCTATTTATTAAGCACCTATTCTGAATATAAAGAGATAAAAATGAAATAATCCCTACCTTCATGGAGTTTATATCCTCCCAGAGAAAACAGCATATATATAGTTAATATAAAATGCATATGAAATCATTGGGGAAGGGGGGAAGGAAAGTAACAACTGTGAGGATCAGAAAAAGCTTCATGTAGGAGGTAACACTGAAGATGAACCTTGAAGAAAGCTAGGGATTTTAACAGGTGAAGGTGAGGAGAGAATGCATTCTAAGCATGGCAGGCAGCCTATGCAAAGGCACAGAGATAGGAGACAGAATATCCTGTTGTTCAGGAGAAAGACTAGGGCTGAATGAATATATTCTTCTAGGAGACATCTGCATAAGATGATAATTGAATACATGGGATCTTATGAGATCACCAACAGAAAGGGTGTAAATAGAGAAAATAAGAAAGCCTAGGAGAGGACCTTATTGAGATGTTAAAATTAAATTAAGCATTCCTAAAGAATTCCAGGAATTAACCTTCATACATACAAAAATGGAAATCCCAGTGGATTTCTTGCTGAGATTCTGAGAAAACTACTTTGCTGAATATGCATATAAATATATTGCAGATAGATAAAATCTACACAGTTGTAACAGCAAGCATCCTGGCACACCTAGGATGACCTACTAGCACAGATTCTTGGATCTGCTTTTCTTAAAGAAAAGCAACTTGCTACTTCCTGTGTCAAAAAAACTTTTAGAGTCATCTAACGTATAAAGTCCAGACTTTTTACTTACATTCACTAGTTCAGGAGAAAAGTCAGCACTCTGAACATCAGAGAAATATAAGCAGAGAAATTAGCATAAAGACCAACAGACAGGGTTCTGACTGCCTGAATCAAAGCAATATTTCTATATGCTTTACATATACCACTGGATTGAGAGAGCCTTTACATCTGAGCAGTGAAGAAGTTCTGAACATACGGCTACTCAGAGTCTCAACCTAGGAATCACAAGATCCTTCTCATAAATGAACTCCCAAAGCAAAATAGCAACTCAGAGTATATATACACTTCTCAGAGGAACGCATCACAACCCCTTGTAAATAAGTGCCTAATTAGAAATTAGCAAAAGGTGTGAAAGCCTTCCTACAAGCAAACTTCCCCCTAAGCAAGCTTCCCTTAATGGGCTCCATGTGAGGCCTATTAATGGGTAGGGAAGATCTTAAATTCCATTAACATCACAACAGTTCTGCTATAATTTAACACATCACCAAAAAACACTGAGTTATGTGAAATTGCACAATAAAAACTACAGAGCTTATGGAGGGAAATGGGGATAAAAGTATAATGTTCAAAAACTTTGTAAATGACACTTTTTCTAAAAAGATAGGAACCTAGAAATGATAGCATAGTTTTATACATGTTAAGTGGATAAAAATTTCATAAATAATGGTCTCCCGTCCTCAGGGAGCAAGTTGGACAGGCCACAGGTTTGGCCTTAAGATGTCCACATCACTGGCAGAAATTATGAGGGGCGGGGAGGAGCCAAGATGGCGGGGTAGAAAGACTCACATATGCTAGCTCCGAATCCACAGCCCATAAATTTCCTGTAAGAAGAACTTCCCACAAATTCTGGATCACTGCAAGGCACACAGAAACACAGTGGAAAAGAACTCCATTCCAGAGAGCCCTGGAGAGCCATTCCCAGGGGTCCGTCGCACCCTGGAAAGTGGAGCCCACCCCTGCGCTGCCTTGGCCACAGCCCCAGAGGAGCAGATCCGAGCAGGCTTCAGGGACAGAATCTCCGGCGGCCGGGAAGGTCCCTCTACCCACAGGCGCTACAGATCAGTGAGAGAGACGTCTGGGCTGGCCGAGAGGGGAGCGGGATGTCTCCGTGATTCGGGACCCTTCGGGAGGCAGCGGCAGAGGGAGCGGCAGAGGCAGCAGCGGCCTGGGACACCCCAAGCAGCAGGCAGAAGTTCAGGTCTCTGCATAAACCCCCTGAAGGAGCTGAGCCTGGGAGACAGCCCTGCCCCCACCCACTCCATCACTGAAGGTCTCTGCATAAAGCCCTTCAGGGAACTGAGCCTGGGAGGCGGCCCTGCCCCCACCCACTCCATCACTAAAGGTCTCTGCATAAAGCCCCTGAGGGAACTGAGCCTGGGAGGTGGCCCTGCCCCCACCCCAGCACCAGAACTTAAGCTCACATTGAATAGCAGCCGCTCCCGCTGCGGATAGCCCTGAGACTGGGAAGCAGCATTTGAATCTCAGATCCCAAGCACTAGCTGGGCAGAGCTAGGCAGGGGTGGAGAGGAATCTCAGAAGTCAGGTAACTGGCTGGGAAAATGCCCAGAAAAAGGAAGCAGAATAAGACCATACAGAGCTACTTTATTGGGGAAGAGATATTCCTTCCCCCCTTCATTTCTGATGACGAAGTACAATGCCTGCCATCGGAGAAAGACATGGAGCTCGGGGCCTCTCTATCCCAGACATCCGAGGTGGATGTCCGGTGGGCTCAGGCCATGGAAGAGCTCAAAAAGGATTTAGAAAATCAAGTTAGACAGGTGGAGGAAAAACTGGGAAGAGAAATGAGAGAGATGCAAGAAAAGCATGAAAAATGGGTCAATTCCTTGGTAAAGGAGACCCAAAAAAATGCTGAAGAAAATAACACCTTGAAAAATAGGTTAACTCAATTGGCAAAAGAGGTTCAAAAAGCCAATGAGGAGCAGAATGCTTTCAAAAGCAAAATTAGCCAAATGGAAAAAGAGGTTCAAAACCTCACTGAAGAGAATAGTTCTCTCAAGATTAGAATGAAACAGATGGAGTCTAATGACTACGAGAAACCAAGAAATCACAAAACAAAACCAAAAGAATGAAAAACCGGAAGAGAATGTGAAATATCTCATTGGAAAAACAACTGACCTGGAAAATAGATCCAGGAGAGACAATTTAAAAATTATGGGACTAGGTGAAAGTCATGATCAAAAAAAGAGCCTAAGACATTATCTTTCATGAAATTATCGAGGAAAACTGCCCTGAGATTCTAGAACCAGAGGGCAAAATAAGTATTGAAAGAATCCATCGATCACCGCCTGAAAGAGATCCAAAAAGAGAAACTCCTAGGAACATTGTGGCCAAATTCCAGAATTCCCAGGTCAAGGAGAAAATATTGCAAGCAGCTAGAAAGAAACAATTCCAGTATTGTGGAAATACAATCAGGATAACACAAGATCTAGCAGCTTCTACATTAAGGGATCGAAGGGCATGGAATAGGATATTCCAGAAGTCAAAGGAACTAGGACTGAAACCAAGAATCACCTACCCAGCAAAACTGAGTATAATACTTCAGGGGAAAGTATGGTCTTTCAATGAAACAGAGGACTTTCAAGCATTCTTAATGAAAAGACCAGAGCTGAAAAGAAAATTTGACTTTCAAACATAAGAATGAGAAGAAGCATGAAAAAGTAAACAGCAAAGAGAAGTGATAAGGGACTTACCAAAGGTGAACTGTTTACATTCCTACATGGAAAGACAATATTTCTAACTCTTAAAACGTTTCAGTATCTGGGTAGTTAGTGGGAGCACACACAGATGTACACACACACACGCACACACACATGTACATGCATGCACGCACACACACATACACACAAGCATGCATACACAGAGATAGAGAGCACAGAGTGAATTGAATAGGATGGGACCATATCTTAAAAGAAATTAAGGTAAACGGTGAGAGAGAAATGTAGTGGGAGGAGAGAGGGTGAAATGAAATGGGGTTAATTATATCTCATTCAAGAGGCAAGCAGGACACTTTTTAGTGGAGGGAAAGAGAGGAGAGCTGAGAAAAAAACATGAAGTTTACCCTCATCACATTCGACTAAAGGAAGGAGTAAAATGCACACTCATTTTGGTATGAAAACCTATCTTACAGAAAAATGGGGAAGAAGGAGATAAGCAGGGAGGGAGGAATGATGGAAGGGAGGGCAATGGAAGAAGGGAGCAATTTGAGGTCAACACTCTTGGGGAGGGACAGGATCAAAAGACAGAACAGAAACAAATGGGGGGCAGAATAGGATGGAGGGAAATACAGTTAGTCTTATACAACACAACTGTTATCGAAGTCATTTGCAAAACTACACAGATAGGGCCTATATTGAATTGCCTGCCTTCCCAAAGGAAATGGGTGGGGAGGGAGGGATGGGGAGAATTTGGAACTCAAAGTTTTAGGAACAACTGTTTAGTATTGTTGCTACTAGGAAATAAGAAATACAGTTAATGGGGAATAGAAAGTCATCTGGCCCTACAGGACAAAAGAGAAGATGGGGACAAGAGAAGGGAGGGATGATAGAAGAGAGGGCAGATTGGTGATAGGGAAAATTAGGATGCTTGGTGTATTGGGGTGGGGGGAGGGGAGAAATGGGGAGAAAATTTGGAACCCAAAATTTTGTGAAAATGAATGTAAAAAGTTAAATAAATAAATAAATTTTTAAAAAAAGAGTAAAGCAAAAAAAAAAGAAAGAAAGAAAGTATGAGGGGGTTGGGGAAAGGGAGAACCAGCTCTTCTCCTCTGCCCTCTTACTGCATCAAAAGTTACACAACAAATACAGTACTTTACCATGACAAAGAACTGAAGTTTGCTTGTAGAACTGAACATCAGAATGGTCATACCTTGTAAATTACTGTGAAGTAGTGGTTTTCTCAGTCCTCTTGCTGTATCTCTTGGAAGAAATATGACAAAAGCAAATTTGAAAATCAAATTATGCTCACAATGTTTCCTAATAGATTAATTAAACTGGAGCAAATTTGCATTTTTGAAACAGTTGTCAAAGCAGAAAGCAGAACTGAGTGATGGTATGTAGTTCAGACCTTTGAATTGCTATTTAGTTTCCTTAGCCATTCAAGATCAGCAGCTATTCTGAAACTTAGAGTCTTAGAGTAGAAGTTCCTAACCTTTTTTGTGTCATGGACCCCAGTCTTATGAAACTTAGAGATCTCTTCTTAAAATGTTTTTAAATGCACAAAATAAAATACATTGAATTACAAAGGAAACCAATTATATTGAATATGATTATCAATTTTTTTAAAAAAAATTCACAGAACTCAGGTTATGAGAGTTTTAGAGAATTTCCTGGGGCACTAAGAGATTAGATGACTTTTCCTGGGTCATATGGATAGTATATGTGAGACAAGACATGAACCAAAATCTTTGTGGCTTCAAGGCCAGCTTACTGTCCATTACAGAATACTGTCAAGTGATGTGTATTAAAAATGTATGTGTGTGTGCATATATGTATATATATACATACATATACATATATTCATATACACATTATATAGATAAATATATACATATACATACACATATGTGTATGTATATGCATATGTGTATATATGTATGTAATGTTAACCAAAAACAAGGACATGGGGTGGCCACCTATATTGGAGTACTTCATAGTTGTCACATGGGCATTTGGGCACTTAGCCTCTTGGCTAGTTTACTGTTATTGACCATGAGAATTAAAACTTGTTTTCAATATTATTTGCTAATGATGTGGCTGTTTCAGAGATTCCAGGGATCACAGACTTTCTTTAAAATTATTCCTGAATATTGAGTGAGAATTACCACTTTGTGCCCCTTCTCTTGCACTTTAACCCATTATCCTTAAGAATCATTAGTATGTTATGTTTTTTTTTTCCAGTTTTCATTCTCATCTTGTAAGTTTGATGTTCAGAAGAGCAAAGAAGGGACAGGAAGGGTAGTTATGTGGAAAATGGGAATCCATAACAGCTTTACCATGGAGGCTACTTTCTGTGGCTCTACTCTTGGTAAGATGGTGTTCCACACTTAAGAGTCATAAACTAAAACATTGCTAAAATATGAAAACAAAAGTGGAAGTTAATCTATCAGTGAATTAATTTCATCTAAAAATATATCAATAATTAGCCAGTCTTGTCAATATGATGTACTATAATACCCCTATAATATCCATTCTATAACTGCTCGTACTGCCACATTCTTCTCTCAGAAAGTTTTTCTTTTAAATATAATAAGCTAATAATAATACCAGTAGCTGGAATTTAAATAGTCCTTTTCAGTTTTGCAAAGTACTTTACTTATTTTATTTAATTTGACCCTTACAACAACTCTGGGAGGTACATAGTACTATTATTCTCATTTGACAGAAGAAGAAACTGAGGATAAGGGTTTAGGGACTTGTCCAAGGTCACACAGCTAGTAAATGTCAAAGGCAGGATTTGACCTTTCCACTATGGCTTTTACTGCTTATCTTACATAGGTGTATTGGCTTCATGAGTGTCATGAGCGCAAGGAATTGGCTTTTACTAAAATGGCAACATTTGAATTTGTTTTTCTAACCCATAAAAAATATGTTCTATTGTTTTTTGTTTATTTTTGTTGCTGAGTTTGTTTGGGGATTTTGTTTGTTTGATTTTTGGACCGATCATATCATCGGTATATGGAGCTCCATCTGAGGAATTTACTGAAGAACTTTTCAGTGCCTAGGACTGTGGGCTCAGTGACTTACCTGCAGCCCATGGCCAGTATATGGGAGAGGCAGGACTTAAACCCATGTCTTCATGGCTTCAAGACTAGGTTTCTGTCCACAATATCACACTGCCTCTCCTATCCTATGTTGTATGGTATCAGTTAAGAAATCTCTGTTATTTAGCATATCATAAAATAGCTTGGTCAACATTAAAATCAATTTCACTTGATCAAGAATGTGATAGTGATTAGATTGTAGACCATCTTGGGGATGTAGGGGGGGAAGGAAGGGGAAAATTTTAAAACTTATGGAAATAAATGTTGAAAAATGTTGAAAACAAAAAATAATATTTTTTTTTAAAAAGAATGTGATAGTGGCCACTTCAATTCTACTCTGATATATATTCTTGTTATGGAGATGATCCTGAGATCTCAAAAGCCATGTCATCAGTTTAAGCTTAGAAAAAGATTTTACCAGGTTGGAAAGGCTTCAGTTATGAATCTATATCTCTGTTGCCAAGTCCCAGCCTTTCAGACTTTGAGAAGCATATCATCACTTCAACCACAGGATGATGAATATTTTAGTCACAGCAACTATTCCACAGTATTGAATAAGTTATAGAATGACTGCAGTCTTGACTTGTAGTGTACAAGGAATAAAGGGACTCAGACTTAAAGTATAAGCACACAGGTAATGAGATAAACATGTAGAAAATGTGTGTAGCAAATGACTACCTCCCATTTAATACAGTTTTCCTTAGATGTAGACCTCTACTGATCCCCAAGGGTCTCTGACCTTCTAGAGTCTATAGTTGCTACTTCTCTATACTACTAGGAGTCCTCCTCCCTACAACCATTTGTCCTCTGTGGATCACTCCACTCCTAACGAAGACAGTTCCATTACTAGAGGTCTCATTCCCCTAAAACCGTAGCTCTCAAGACCTCACCAATGTGTTTAACTTTAATAGGGAACACAGTTAGTTTAAAACAAAAACATTTAACAAAATGTCATAGTAAATAAAATATCAAAAAATTTCCTCTAAAAACTTGAAGATGTACTGTCCCACAAATAAATACATACATCAGTGAGAAGAGAGGACACGTGTAAGAAAAGTCTGTGGCCAGTACACGTTACCTCGGTCTCTACAGACCATGGAGTGGTCTGTTATTGCTGCTGGCTCACAGTATCTTCCTGATGCTTCTTGATGGACCTCTAGTTGTCTGAACACAACATGCCCACCACACTGCTGTGCTGGATGCTGCTTTTCTTGATGGGATCTTGTTGATCTCTTTGCCTCCAGGCTCCTAGCTTAGTCGATATTCTTTGTTATCTCCTGCTCAAGGAAAGAACAAATGTAGCCTTGTTCTTTTAAAAACCTGCTACTACATTTTTTTGTGAAAGGCAGAAGAACCCTTGTACCAGAAAAATGCTTTCCTTGGGGTTTTCTTACTTTCTTCAAAGTCTTGACCAGGGGTGGGGAACCTGTGGCCTCGAAGCTCTATGTGACCCTCTAGGAACTCAAGTGTGTCCCTTTGGATGAATCCAAACTTCACAGAACAAAGGCCCTCTTGAGGACCTAGAGGGCCATATATGGCCTTGAGGTCACAGGTTCCCTACCCCTATCTCTTGACAAAACCTTTTGTCCCTATTACAAGATTCTAAGCTCAGACACCAAACTTTGTAGAAGAGTCCTTTCTGATGCCTTCTCATTTAATCTTTTCTTGTTCCTTTTTTGTGGGTAAATCTTAATGTTTCTCCCATCAAAATCAGAACTCCATCTCCTGATCCAACATTCAAACTTTAGGAACAGGAACTAAGTCTCATCTCAACTAGGAGGCTCAAAAGCAAAGAAAATACATTTTCAAAGTAAAATATACAGTCCACATATATATTATCTTAATGCACTTATAAAATACTTTGTAAATGTAAAATTATATACGATTGTTAGTTAATAATGAACAATTTTTCTCATAGAAGCATGTTCTCCCTAGTCTTTGCTCTAAAATATCTATTAGGGTTAGGGACAACAGGACCACTGTGAGTTGTTTACATCTGTTAACCAATTTTCCCCAGACACCATCAATATGGATCACCTATGTGTGTACTTACTCATGTTTAGCTATTATATATTCCCAGCTGCTTTCTAACATTGTATTTAATCAATTGAGGAGAAATAATAGGATATTACACAACTGCCCTGGAAATCTGCCTACCTATTCTTGTATCAAGAAAAGAAACCAAAGGGAAATATATATTTATATTTGTATAAAGAAATATAAAACTTATTTATATTATTTTTTTCAGCTACTAGATAGGCTTATGAAATTTAATTCTCATTAGTGTATAAGCTCTTTGATTTTTTTAGGTAATAGACGAGGTACCCACTTCAATACAAAGGACTTGGAGTCTATGGGATATCACTTTTGTGATTCCCTTTTAGACTATTGTGATCCAGACCAAACAAAGGTAAGAAAAGTCTGTGAAAATATGAATCATAACAAAGCTTATTTATTAGAAAGCATGAGCTTTTTATAGCAGTATATTTCATTTAATAATCTAAAAGTACTTAGTTGGAGTTTTGTTGTATCTCTAGATATCAATCTAATAAATTCCACTTTTTTTTTATTAGTGGAGTCCTGGTGTTTTAAGCCATCAGTATATACAATACACAACAGTAAGGTCTAAGCATGTACACCACCTGGATAAAGTAGTTTGCATAAAGTATTATAGGAAAAAGGAAGGAATTACCTTTTGCCCTTATGGCTAGGCACAGAATTCTTAAACATGGAAGAGATATCATCATCAAAGACAAAATAAATTATCTCTATTACATAAAATTTAAAAGCTTTTGCATGAAGAAAATCAATAAATAATAAGAAAAACTGTCAAGTGGAAATATTTTTTTATCAGGCATGATTGATAAAAAGACTAATATCAAAGACATATGGATATTTGACATAAATAAATATATAATCAGTAAGTCTTCTCCAAAGTGATAAAAGATTATCAACAATTTTCAAATAGTGTTGAAAATGTAAAGAATCATATGAAAGTATGTTCCATGTCACTAATGGTAACAGAAATGCACATTAATACAACTCTGAAATGCTACCTTATACTTATATTTAGCAAATATCAGCTTTTTAAAAATAGGAAGTCAATGTTGGAGGGAATGTAGGAAGATAATGTGCAGTTTTGGTAGAGCTGTAAATTGCTCTAACTGTTCTGGATATCAGTTTGGAATCATGCAAGAAAAGTTACTTGACTATTTATAACTTCTGTCTCAGTGACCCCATTACTGGGAATATAACCTAAGGAGGCCAAAGACAGAAAAAATAAAGAGGTGCTTATACACATGCACATATACATGTGTTTATGTGTACATATACACATTTTCAAGCATCATTCTTTATAGATGCAAAAAACTGGAAGCAAAGTGAGCATCCACCAGTTGAAGAATTGCTGAAAAATTGTAGTGTATATAAATGCAATGGAATATTATTATGTACTAAGAAATGACAAATAGGATGAATTCAGAGAAATTTGGAGAGATTTGTATGAACTGATTCAAAGTGAAATAATCAGAACCAAAAGAATACATGTCGACTACAAAAATGTAAATGAAAAGGCAGCTAAAAGGTAGTGAAATTCTGAATAATTAAATTAATAATAGTCCTGGAAAACAGATAATAAAACACCTCCCTCCTCATAGCAGATTGGCAGGATACTACTTAGATATACATTTTCAGATACAATGTACTATATTGGATGTTTTTGCTTTATTTTTTTCTGTATTATAAGAGGTGGTTCAATTAGGACCAAACAGAGATAATATTTTCAGGGATAATTATGATGTCAAAAAAAGATATCAATAAAAGCTTATTATTTTTTACAATGATGAGAGAGCTATAGTAAGATCCCTGATGAAATAGTGACTTCTACTATTAACCAAGGTTATAATTTTTTTCTAGTATTTTCAATGCATGAAAGAATTAGAAGATTTGGAGATGCAGAAGTCAGGCATAGCAAACTCAGATAAAATGCATTATGATTCAGATGCTTCATTCATAGATACTGCATTGGATCTAGATTCTAGGTAAGTTGAGGTTACAGAGATAATTATGGTAGATTCAGGGATTTTAATATAATACAGAGAAAACAGGGCTTTTTGATAACAAGAAAACTACCAGTGGAATATGTATTGATACAAAAAGGATGTCAAATATGCATATTCTCCACTTCACACGATTCCTAAGTCCCCACTTGAATCTGGTTTGGGAAGTGAAGTCACAAACTTCCGGTACCACCAATGTAACTTGCATTACATATGTATTCTGTATCTAATTCTATGTGTTCACAGAGTCTCCCTCATGTAATAAAATAAGGATTATTATACTTTTGTCTCCGCAAATCTGTTTTAACAGAATCTTTTTCCTGTACAGTTTGGATTAGATGGTCTGTGTGGTCTTTTCCAATTTTGGGATTCTCTAAACCAGAATATACTGATTCCCAGACTCCTACAGGCACCCAGTACAGTCATGGTATTTACTCCTTCCTCCAAGGAAATGATGATGACTATGATATTAGCATGTTAATAATACCTTACGTTTGTATAATGCTTTATGTTTTCCAAGGTGTTTTCAAATGCATTGTCATATTTCATGTTTACATGAACTCTGTGAGATAAGCTAGTCAAGAATTACTCCATTTCCACAGGTAAAGGAATTTACATTCTGACTTGTTAGGTACCTTGACTACGGCCACACAACTGGTGATTGTCCAAATCAGTACAGGAGTTCAATCTTCTAGCAATCCTTCCAGATTTTTTCCACTCTTCTAGATAGCTCTGGTATCTACTTTAGTGTAAATTATTTTATTTTCATTTTATTATTTTTTACCATGGACATATGAAACGAATGGTTTGTATAAAAAAAAAAAACTTAGGCATCAGTAAACAAGGAAAATATTATTTGAATTAAAGTCTTGCTAAAAATCATACCACTTTTTAAATATCCATTTTGTACATATAAATATTCATATTTATACATTTGTAAATACACATATTTATATATTTATAAATACCCATATTTATACATATATAGAACTTTATTTTATTGCTGCCATTTTCCAGTTGATGTGGGAAAAATCTCAACAAAAAGTCTTACCATCTAAGTAAAATGTTTTTGCTTTTTCCTAGTAGTGATGAATCTGACATTTCAGAGACCAGTGAAACTTCAACTTTTCTTAAAGGAACTTCCCAGGTATGATTGATTTGTTTTTTGGTTACTCTTATCTTTATTTTTTAGTAGTCATCAATATTGTAGCTGTCAGATTCATTAAGTAGTTTTCATGTATATAATAATTACGCATTGTTTCCTATGATATTATACCATAACTTTTTAGTCCCATTGATAGAAATATAGAGCTCAGAAAAACCTTGAAGATCATATATTCCAACTTCCTTATTTTAAAGGTGATGATGGAGAAAATTCTGGGAAGATGGCAGAATAGGTCAGAAAATTCTATGCTCTCAAGATTTTTCCCCACAAAAGACATTAAAAAGCACCTCAAGGTGACTATTGAGTGGTAAAAATAAATAAAAGTAGGGGTAGAACAGGGGTCTTCTTGGGACAACTGGAGAAGATTTGAAGAAAAATTCCAGGATGAGGTTTGATTCATGTGAAGAGTAAACACCTCCAGACTACATACCCATAAACAACAAGTGGCAAGCCATGAAGTTAGCTGTGTTAAGAGACTGCCTTAATTGCAGCCAAAAGAACTTTTATTCCAGGGATAGAGAGGGGGAGGTGGGTGTCAGAGCTAGGAAAAACTGAGGGAACCCAAGATCCAACTGTGCCATGGAAATGTGGCTAGATGTGAGAAGTACACACCCAGTGAATGCAGAAGCAATGAGGCAGGGACACCAATGGCTGTGGACACTTACAGGAAGCTAGAGGTCTTGGTTTTGGTTCCAAGCCAGAACAGAGGACTGAAAGAGGATCTGAAGGCCATAGGCACCATCCTCCATACCCCAGGACTAGAAGTGATCACAAAAACTAAGCTACGACACATTTTTTAAAATGCACAAAGGAAAAAGAATCCAACCAAAGAGAGTTACTATGGGAATAGAGAAGACTGGATTTCATCTTCAGAGGAGGATATGGAAGCAAAGAAATCATCTTCTTCCCCAAAGAGCAATGTCAAATGGTCACCTGGACAAAAAGAATTCATAGAAGAACTTTAAAAAGACTTGAAAAATCAAATGAGAAAGATTGAGGAAAAAGACAACAATCTAAGAAAAACAAGAAGATTATGAAAAGAAAGTCAAATCAAAATCAAAAAAGTAGATTCAGAATCTTAAGGAAGAAAACAACTCCTTGAAAATCAAAATTGGGTAAATGAAGTCAAAGAGATCAAGAAATAATAAAACAAGATATAAAAGAATGAAAAAATAAAAGAGGATGTGAAATCTCATAAGAAAAATAGTTGATCTGGAGAATGGATCAAGAAGACAAAACATAAATTGGACTACCTGAAAGCTGGAATAACAAAAAGAATCTTGATACAATAATACAAGAAATAATTTAAAAAATTTGTCCTGAAACATTAGAACAAGAGAGAAAAGTAGAAATAGAAAAAAATCCTACTGCTCACCATCTGAAAGAGATCCTACAAGGAAAACCCATGGCAATATCATAGTTAAATTCTGAAACGCACAGCTCAAGGATAAAATATGAACAAGGGAAAAAACAATTTTAACATGACAGAGTCACAGTTAGAATCACACAAGACCTAGCAGTAGTGACACTAAAAGACCACAGGTCTTGGACCACTACATATTGAAGAGCAAAAAAACTGGAGTTCCAGCCAAAAATATCATACCCAGCAAAGGAAAACATAATCCTGATTTTTTTTAAAAAGGACATTTACTGAATTGTTGGATTTTCAGGATTTTGTTAAAAACAAAGAAACAAACCCCCAGAACTTAATAGAATTGACATACAATAGCCAAGAGCAATATAAGGTACACACCAAAGACTAATTACGAGGGACTCAATAAGGACAGACGTTTTATGGATATAAAACTGGGTGGTTCGTAAGAAAGATTGGGGTAGACTTGAGTATGATATGACTTTAAAGAGTAAAACTGTTTAGGAACAGTTTAAAAGAATAATTATCTTACACAAATCAGGTGTAAGAGGAAGAACCAACACAGAGGAATTAGATGGGAGAAGAGGGCTGTTAGTTCTGGAAACCTATTTTCATCGGGAATGGGTTCAAGAGGGAATAATACATGTATGTATAGAAAAGTATAAAAGCCTTTTAAATTCAGAAAGAAATAAAATGCTAAAGGGATAGGGATTGAGGAGAGGATAAAGGAGGGATCTCTAGAAGGGAGAGAGAAGAAACAGATTAAAGGGGAGTACAGAAGGATGTTTAGATTAATGGGAATGGGAGGATAAGAGAGAGATTCTTGAGAGGATAAGTGAAGGATGTTAACAGGGAAGGTGAGGGAATATGTCAAAGGCGGGGGTAGAGAATGGTGTTTAGATTTATGGGAATGGGAAGATAAAGGAGGAATCTTTGAAGAGGGGTAGGTTAAGTGATGGGGGGTCAAGGTTAGTGGGTAGAATTAAAGTTCAAGAGTCAGGAGGGATAGGCAATAAGAGAGACACACAAACAAGAACAAAGATGAGGAGTAGCATGTTAGACAAAGCATATGTTTATATATCTATGTATGTATATGTGTATATATATATATACATATATATGTATATGTATATATATATACATATATATGTATATGTCTATATCTAAATATATCCATGCTTAATTGTTGCTTCTGGTAGGGGGAGGGGATGAGGGAGAGAAAGAACAAAGTAAAAGTGCAAACAGAGAGCAAAAGAAAACTTAAAAGGAAGCAAAGAAAAGGTGGATAGCTCTCAATGCATGTAGTGTTTATTGTACAGACTTTCTTGAAATAGAAATTTATTACTATATATTTTGAATCCTCTTACATTCTGCTGTGTACATGATATGATTTTTTCTTTTCTTATTTTGCATTTTTTAATATTTAAGTTTATAATATTTTTCTTTTCTTTTTGTATATTTAAGTTTTAGTAATTAAGTCTAAAATCAAAAAGATAAAAATGGTAATAGCTCACATTTATAAAGTACTTTATAGTATATAAAGAACTTTCCTCACAATACTGTTCTGAAGTAGGTATTATAAGTATTAGCCACATTTTACTTAATGTATAAACTGAGGCTAAGAGAAAGGTTAGATGATTTATAGTCACATTGCTAGGAAGTAGCAGAACTGGGCCTCAAATTCAGTTCTAATTCCAAGTCCAGTAGTCTTTTCAATAGAGCCATGTAAAGCTAAATGGCTTGTGGTAGTAGTACGAAAACAGTCCATCATCATGTGTACTTTGATTTAATCTCTTGAGAGAGAGAGAGAGAGAGAGAGAGGGGAAGAGTGATGTAGTAGATATAATAATGGTCCTGGGTTCAAATGAGAAAGACTCTGGATTCAAATCCTGCCTCTGACATTTATCAGCTGTATGAATCTAGGTGAGTCACTTAACTTTATGAGACTAGACAATTGCCTAGGACTTACTAAGTTACACACTCTATGTTAATGGCAAATTCTTTGTGTATTTACCTAAGTATATACATACAGACCTCATTTAGTTTATAGGATACATTAAAAGTGTGTGAATTAGGATTTTTTTCCTATATATATCAAGTAACAGACTATGCTTATTCTCTAAGGACAAGCCTCACCAAATGTGGAAAGGCTTATTATCAGAAGTTTGGGTGCCAAGTAATGAAAAATTTTTGACCACTACAACCCGTGAAAGGGCCAAAGATTAAAAATGGCTCTTAGCTGCCACCTCTTCCACTTCCGTAGCATTAGTGGTATTGGAAGAAGGCAGAGGGTACTAAGAACAGTAGATTGGAAATTATCTACAGACATTAATTTAACAGTTGATATTCTTACCATGCAATGTTTACCTAATGACCAATGAGATGAAACACTACTGGAGGAACTCCACCATATCCATACCGATAAATCTAGTTTATATGTTAGACTAGTATAGCAAAAGTCATGAAATAAACTCAGCACCCATTGACTAGGAAATGGTTAAACAGGTTATGTATAAAAATATAATGGAATGTTATTACACATTCAAAATGATAATATGATAAATTAAAAGAAACATGGAAAGACTTGTATGAACTAATAAATAAAGTAAGTAGAATGAGAAAAATAATGCACAGTGTCTACAATAATTTAAATGAAAACTATGCTAAAAGACAATCTAATTCATAATAATTTCAATGACCAATCCTGCTCACAAAGAACAGACAATGAAATATATCTCACTAATCTCAGTAGAGTATAAAGGACTGTTGGCTATAAAGTTGGTTATGTAATCTATTGTTTTCATTTTGTTCATCCATTTGACTGAACTGTTTTTCTTAGTTATAAGAGAAAGTTCAAAAACCATCAACTTTGATAAAACTTACTAATTAATTACAACAGAAGACAAACTAATTGCAATGTTTCAAGTTTATAAGCTGTCTTACCTTGTAAAATAGTGAAACACACAATTCAGTATAAAACAAGATGACAGAGAATCTGGTGTGAGACCAAAGTAAGATAATTCTAAGAGTATCTCTAGAGAAAACACACATTAAGAAGACTAGAGAAACTATTTTAAAGGCACTCAGGAATCACTTTTCGAGATCTCGAAGAAGATTACATATTGGTATCAAAGCTGTGTGGCAAAAACATGAAAAGAGAGGAGATGCACTTTCACAATTGATTTCTGACAATCATATAACTGAGTGAGAGAAGTATGGAATCCTACTGATGTATATTTGTTGACTTTTTAAAAAATTCAATTTCATAGAATAAAATGCAGCCTTAAAGACTCTTTAAGAGTGTTTTAAACAAAGTGTCTTCTATACCTGATGAAATTATATTCGGTTCTGATTGCTATTACTACAGAAACAGTTTTGTTCTTTTGTTTGGCAAAGTATCAAGCAAGTTATAATTAGGGATATAAAGCAAGTTGTGGTCACGTGTCCATAAATTTATAGCTAGAAAGAACCTCAACAGTCATAAAATCCAGTTCTTCATTTTACAGATGAAGAAACTGAGATATAGAAAAGTTAAATGATTTCGTCAAGCTCTTACAGCCAATATCTGAGGCAGGATTTGAATCTAAGCTCAAAATCTAGTTCTCTCTCTCTGCTATACCACACTGTCTCAATATCACAGAGGAGAGAGCATGCAGAGTTCAGATAAAAGAAAGATTCTCTCTACCATCCCATGAACTCTATGGAGCTTATTGAGTAAAAAATGAAGATGAAACATGTCCCTCATCTCCTGACAGAGATACTGAATTTAAAATGCAAAAAGACACATGTATTTTCAGACATGGCTAATGTGGGAATGTGTTTAGCTGGACTATGCATGTATGTATTGAGGGCTTCTTAAAAATTTACTCATAGGAGGGAGTCAATGGACGGGGCAGATTAATAAAAGTAGAAATCATATAACATTTAAAAATAAATTGAGAAATATGACAGTGATGTGGAAAGTTGATGAAAATATAGATACATCAACTGCCCCGTAGATGGCATGAAGTCTAAGGAGCACAGCAAATAAGAGTTCTCTGACTTATGGACATTTGAACAAAGGGAGAACTCTGATTACTAGTGTAGGATGGGGCTTTAAATAACTGTGTATCCATGTACTGAAGATAAATTACTTCCAAGTACCTTTTCTATCTCAAATTTGTATCTGTATGCCTACTACAAAAACTCTAAACCTTAGCAGCCTTGTTCCAAATATTCTGGGGAATATCAACTGTTGACCCTGCTTCCATCAACATCATCTACCTTTGGTCTCTCTCTAGCTTAATGACCTCAATATCCATTCAGATCCAAAGTTTGTATGCCCATTTGTGCTAATTCCCTTCCATTACCCTTCCTATCCATTTTCAGAAAAGATGAGGATGTAAACCAATTCATACACCCTACCCAGGTGCCTTTCTAGCCATACCCCACTCATCCGAGGTCCCAGTGAAGGGTCAGGCAGAAAATAAGTTACATATTTCCTCTCAGTAATAAAGTTCACCAAATGCTCCTTTTCACAAATGACATTGCATCAAACCGTGAATTCTACAAAGCTTCCTCAGTGAAATCCATCACAAGTCAATATTCATCAGGCTTGCCATCCAAACTAGAAAAATATATTGTCCTGGTATATAAATATGACTCATGGAACACCATGATCTCAGAAAAATAAAAATTGTAGTTGACCCAAAGGGGAATAAAAGATGTGTGGTGAGTGTCAGTAAGCTGTAATATATTGTCAGCAGTGATAATCACAAAAAGTGTCATAGGAGATATTGTCTGGTAAAGACATACGTGAACAGAAAAGGAAATGAGCTCTCAATGTGAAGATAAAAGCTAATGGACGGACAACTCACATGTTGTATTGGTACCTTAGAGGTATTAAAAAAGAGCAAAATCTCCTATGCCTTGGTTAGATCCTCTTTGGAGGATGTATGGAAAGATGGACACAAGAATAGTATAGGATGAAAAAATATGGAGGAGTTGCTATTTATGTTAGTAGATGAAATATCAATGAAGCCATGAATTCATAAGAATACATTAAATTTCTCTCTATATAACATACAGGGTTTCTATTAGCCCAGGAATAGTCTCTTTGTGTGTCTTTTAAAATTCTAAGATTATTCTCAAACCCCTTAGTTTTGTCTCTACAGTCCCCATCTCCAACATTAGCAAGAGAAGTCAACCCTGGTAGAGAACCTACTGCATATTTTTCAGAATATCCTTCAATAATTCAATACTTCAAGGTTATACAATTTTGTCATTTGAGTGTCCTCTCCACCTTTCATTATTTAGCTTGCCCTATAATTTAGAATAGTCTTCAAGAGTTACTGAAAAAGTCATTTCCTTGAAGTCAACTTGGTACTTAGGTCCTCCAAATTTAGCTAGCCTGGTCCTTAGTTGTCAAATATAAAGTTTATCAATAAGCCCTTACATGAAACCTTTTCAGATTGATAGAAATTGCCAGAACATATGCTGTAGTATTTTAGCTTTTGAAAAATCAAGATGACCTGTATGCCACAATGAGATATCAGAGAAGCACTTACGAATGGGAAGATGAATGTTCTTAACAAATATATCTTAAATTCAGAATTATAGAAGTGATATTAACTTTCATCTGTTGACAGACTTGATTTCTGGAAAAAAAAAGTCATTTGGAACAAAATCTTGTAAATATACTAGGTAACAACTGTATAATGCTTTTTTAAAAAAAAGTCATAACACTACTATAAATCTTTGAGATTGTTTTAAATAGTAGAAACATTGTCACAGCCTCTCTAAATCTCACTTTTCTCAGTTGTAAAATTGGAGCTACTAATGCTATTACAATATACAAGATAGTTGTGAGAAGAGTACTTTGTAAATCTTAAAGCTCTATAGAATTGTAAGTTATAATCACAAGAGTACAGACTCTCAACAAACTACTTTGAAGTACAAAACTAATTTGTATTAATGAGTTCTGCTATATTTGAGTAAAAAGTAGTCATTATTTTATAACTATACTTGGTCATTATTCACAGTGTGCACACATATGCACAGACACATATATTCACACACTCATCAGCCTACCCTTGTATAGACAAATATACATACTTCCCCATACAGTTCTATATCCAGATAAGAATTCACGCATGCATGCACAAAAATATACATTGCTGACAGAGCTGAATCATATCAATATTGACAGTCTTCTATAAACAAAACCAGAAGAATAAAAGGAAGTTGAGACTGAATTGAAGAATGACTTACAGGCTTCTCCTGGGAGAGGTAAAGATGAAGTTGATGGAGGAGATTTTGTCATTCCAAAGAGAACAAGAACGTTAATTCATGGTGTACTTGGCCATCATGTTTTGAAGTAGGTTATATACTAACATGATTGCTGAGGCCATAGAGAAATCCTACAAAGACCTTGATAAAAACCCTCCAAATCAAATCAGTATATACTTGGACACTTGGTGATTTCATTGAAGAAGTAAGGATGGGGAGAAATATATGGGAAAGCATGGTTCAGGATGAAGGAATGAGGACAAAGACTTTTAGATGACTCAGAACCCTCACATTTCCTTATCATGAACACATTCTTTAAGAAGAAAAGTCGTAGGCCCTGGCATCACTAAACACTAGAAAAAACAGTCGATTATATTTTAACCCACAAGAAAAAACTTGTTAACTTGAGTCAGATGAGAATTAGGGGGAAAAAAACCAAGAAGCAATAATAATCAGAAAAAATAGAGTATGCAATTGGAAGGCATACTCTAAACTTTCAATCTCTGACACCTACTGGTTATGTAACACTGCATAAGTGACTCAATCCCTCAGTACTCTAGGTAGTTTTCTGAAATGGTGAGCTAAAGAAAAAGTGCTGACCTGCATTATTAAATGAATTTTCACCAGAGAATTCCCTGTATCAATGAAACCATAGATCCAACTCTGATATCTAACCCTGAACTATGTGAAAAATAATTAAAAGTAAATAATGGGACATGGACAATAGAAATAACACTAAACATTGATCCAAAGTTAAAACAATGTATGTTAATTTGCTACAATTAAGAGACCAGAAGAGATCATAAAGTACCATAGTTAGTAAGCATCTGACTGACTTAACAAATATAACTATGAAGACAACACTGGGCTAGAATATAAACTTATTTGTAAAATCTTACAAAGGTGGATGGACAGTTATTATATCATAAAGCAGAGAGAAGTGATAGAGCATAAAACTAAAGAAAGATTGGCAGGATATCTAATAAGTATTTGAAGGTAGGATTTGAATTTGGGTTTCCTAACTTTAATGCCCATTTGCTTTGCTATGCTGCTTCTCTATACACACCCTTTAAAGAATGGATAGGTAAGAAGGTCTGTGACATTGTGGGTGAGAAAATGAATAGATAAGTGAAAGAAAGTGAGTGTTGGGTGAGAAATGCTGGTTAGGTAAGATATACACAGTTGTGGATGAATGGATAAATGGATGATTTATTATCAAAAACCATAGAATACTAGTTATCTGAAGGGATATTTGTTATTCTTTTTTGAGGTCCAGAAAATTCCATTGAAAATTCAGTTTTTAAATTCTAGATACTCTGCTTTTATCCTTTTTAACACATCAAGCTTACGATCTACTTTGAAAAGTTCTATCTTAGAATTAAAGTGCAACCTAATAAAAAGAAAACTTCAAATCAAAACAATCTTTTTCCATTTCACATCCAGCAAATTGGTTAAGATGAAAAAGATTAGAATAGTTAGTGCTGGAGGGAGTGTGGAAAGACCCATATCAATTAATGAGTTGTTAGTAGAATTTCAAATTAGTACTATTCTGCAAAGCAATTTGGAATTATTCAAATAAAGTGGCTAAAATGTCCATGCCCCTTGACCCAGAGATACTACTGTTCAGCATATACCTCAGAAACAAAGGCTCAAATTACACAAAAGTCTTTATAACAATATTTTGGGAGCAAAGAATTAGAAACAAAGTAGATGCTTATCAACTGGGAAATGGTAAAACACATTGTGGCATCTGAATGTAATAGAATGTAACTGGGCATTAAGAAATGCCAAACGATGAATACAAATATGGAAAGACATAGATAAATTAATAAAAAGTGAAGTAAGCAGAGCCAGATAAACAGCCTACACAATGACTACATCGATGTAAATAGAAGTAACAAGTACTCCACATCAATCAAAGAGAATGTTGTGAAACTGAAAAAGAACAAGATTGGTCCCAAAGAAGAGATGAGAAGATGCCTGCTGCTGCTGTTTTGCAGAGGATAGGGGGTCCATGCTGATTTTTTTCTTCTCTCCTATTTTTCTCTTTTGCCTCTTCTAATTTTTCTCTTTTTTTAAATTCAAGGAGGACAGATACAAAGAGAAATCTAGGTGATATAAAAATAAAAGACATCAATAAAAATCTATTTGAAAAAACAATTTGTTGAAACCAAAAGTCATTCTAGCATGTGCAAGTCCCAAATTCTACCTATGTTCATGAGGCCAGGCTGTTATCTTCATCTAGTCTTGGAGCAGCAAGTATTTTAACCTTTGAGCTAAAACTTAATGTCAAAAAATTAAGGCATGTTTATGAATGTAGACAATTCTAGAAAACCTGCACGTTTTGGAAACATCCAATCTGATTTTATTCTTGGCAGTCAACCCAGTCATGGACACAACTAAGTATCCCATGTAGCAGTGCTCTGCTGAGATTGGGTATAGCATTCATTGAAATACAGAATCAGAATTTGGTGCTTTAAATTAATATTCATTTATTTTAAATCTTATGTTTCTTACCCAGGTAGAAATTTAGGGGAAAAAATATAAAAACAAAAACAGAAAAAAATATTAGTAGATGGTTCTAGAGATGAGATAAACCTATTAATTTTAAAGGTCATTAGTTTTCTTAAAGTTATTACATGGCTGAGAGGGAGAAAGGAACTATCAATGATGGGATAAGAAGAAGAGGAAGAAGAAGGAAACGAAGGAGGAGAAAGAGACAAAGGAGAAGAAGGTGAAGAGAGCGTTTTTTAATGCTTCAGAACAAAAGGAAGATCAGAATGAAGTACAGACCAAGGAAGACATCCTGGAAGTTAATATGCTGAATGTATGAGAATTTTTAAAAAGCAAGCTATTCACAGAGAGACTTATGGTTTCACAAATAGTGCTTTTTGATCTAAATTTTATGTTGAAATGGTGTTTAAGTTTGGTTTTTAAAAAATATTTGAAGGGTAATTGTGCAAAATATCAAGTTGATTCCTTTTATATACGAATTTTTCTCCAGAGAATGATTAAGAATTGATTCTCGTTATTTTTTATTGTGACTGGGAAACTGGTCAACACTGGGATCCCTAACTACTTCAGGTTCAGTTGGAATACTGTATTTGGTATAATTCCACTTTATTCATAAACCATACAGTAGTCATAAATTAAACTGAAAAATATTTGATTGCAGTAGAAAAGTAAGATATGTCGTATCATAAAATAAATAATTAATAGTATTATCTCAGTCGCCCTCCTTCTCGTACACAAATACATATAGACACACACATAGATTTATATACATATATCTATGCATGTGTGTGTGTATATATGTGTGTGTGTGTTTGTGTACACACAGAGAGAAACTCCTTTAGATTCATGAATTGTTAGCAAAGTAACTTAGGATTGGGCCCATTTACATAGACAGTGATATTTCATAAATAGATTTATTTTAATTTACTAGAAAAATTAATTGAACCAGAAAACTCCATTCCCCAATTGTACAGGTTCTAAGTTGTAAGATTGAAGAACATAAGAAGAAAGATGCAGATTCATGAACATAGTTTAATGAAGTAAAATTTCAGAAATAGGAAAACATTAAGGGCCTGCTGGGTGCCGGCACTGTGCTAAGTTCTGGGCATAGAAGGGAGGCTTATGATATTTGAGGAAAACTCAATAAATTTACCTGAATGAGAAGATAAGTATGATAATCAATGTACTCTATATGATATAACTTAGATACCATCCAGCTTTATAGTATTAATGTTACCTAAGTTTGATATGTCTATTATTGTACTTATGAAAGAAAATTCGTCCTTTCTTTGGTTTAACTTTTCGTTGACTAGATCAAGCTGTATTCATTCATTCATTCATTCATTCACTCATTTTTGTACTAGAATAAAGTAAGAGAATCAGAAGTTATTATTCCTCCAAACCAGGAATCAGAAAGGAAAAACGTGAGTGTTTTTTAATATTAAAGAATTCATCTTATCTGGAAATGAGCTAATGTCTTTTCTATACTCAGAATACTTTGTACTTGGTGGGAAAGAAGAGACTTAATTTGGTGTTAAATTTGGCTAAATGTAATACAAAATATTTTGTCTAGAAATCTAAAAAGATTACTTCTATTGTATACTGAATTTATGTTAACCCATAGCTGTCTAGAGGGAATAGAAGTAATGTTTGTAAATCAGGAGACCTAATAAGTAAGTGAGTATTTATGAAAATAAGTTTTGTCTTCCTGTTAAGTACTCAAAAACTGCTGCCTCTTTCTTTGCCCCTAGTCCCAACTCTATCCCACCATGCAATTATCATCATTCAGCCTTTTCACTAACCCCTGTCTGTTACTTTGCCTGCCTCATCTCAGGTCTGTTAAGGGCTCACATTCACATATTTTTCCAGGCCCTGGTCAATAGAGGACTTTGAAGCTGAATCTCACCAGTTAAGGACAAAGAGGGGTGTTTAGAGAGAGAGGTATTTAAATGAAATTATCAGTCACATGGATTGTAAATGATATTCTAATCTCCAAAGTAAACATGCAAACCCAGTATAAATTCAGAACTCCCAAGTACATAGACTATTAGGGGAAATTCCTAGCTCAGTACAAACAGATAAATCTATCAAAAATGTCTCCTATAGAATGAAAATAGAATTCTTAATAATTCAAAAAGGGGAGGGGGCTACACAATTATCCCTGAAAGGAGGATGAAATTGATTACCAATCCACACCTGGTCTAGGTAGAGTGTAGGGCTTTACTCACAAGACCCAGATTCAAAATGCCAAGTCTGACATTCAGTAGTTGTTTAGGAACCTCTGCAAGCCACTAACATCTAGTTGCTTCAAACAACTCTCTAGTCCTTAATCTGCTAAATCATATATTGGTTGCATTCTGCTTTGGTAATCACCAGCCCTTCAAATACCTGTCTTAGATGTAGCTCAAAAGCCAAGAAGTTCGTCTTTGACCCCCAGAATAGCAAGGTGGAAAGAGTATTGAACTGGAGCTCCCAGGAGCTGAGTTCAAACCCTGGCTCTGCTATTTACTATTTGCATGCCTTTGGCTCTAGTTTCCTCATTTGTGAAAAGTTGGGGCTGGACTAGAAGATATTTAAAGTTCCTTCAAAGAAGGAGAGAAAGAGAGGATGGGAACTGAGTCTTTGCTCCCCTTTTCAGCTAGAAGGAAGAAAGAAAGCACAGAGCCAAAAATTTCTTCTCTATCTCCTTCTCTTCTATATCCTTTCCCTTCCCTTCCCCTAACCTACCATTACCTCAGGCCACTTCTTCCCACCCAGTTCTCTTTCCCTTCCCACCCAGTTCTCTTTCCCTTCCTTCCCCTCTTGACCTCCCTACTCACTGTCTCCCTTCTTTTTTTCTCTTCACTTTCTTCCTTCCTTTCTCATTTGTCTCCTCCTTTTCCCTTCCATTTCCAGTCTCTTTTCTGTCTCCTTGCTTCTTTTCCCTCCTCCCTTTTCTTTCTCTCTTTATCACCATCATCTTCACCCCTTTTCTTTTGAAGTTCTTTTCTTTTTTTCCCTAACTGGGCATTATGCAAAAATCAATCAGTCATTTATTAAACAATAACTATGTGCTAAGGCACAGGCACTGTGCTAAGGGCTAAGGATACAAAGAAAAATTAAAGTTCCTGTCCCAGAAATCATACATTCCAATAGAGGAAACAAATATGTAAATCAGAACATTCAAGATAAGTACAGAATAGATGAAAGTATCAAAATATACATAGATATAAAGTTTTCTATACTCTGTTATTTATTTTTAAAGTGGTTAAATAGAGTATTTTATGTTTTTTGTCTCTTGGAAATGCTCACTAAAAATTAATTTTTATTTAAGTGGACATCAATTCAACATAAAAGCCTTTAATGGAAAAAGAATTTTCCATTCTTTGCCTTGAAAGTAGCTCCCACATCTTTTATTTGAATCAGCATGATTTTTCCTTTATGTGATTTCAATTTAAGAAATATTTATTAACCATTTATTTTTGGAAACCTATTTCCTTGATTGATTATACATTTACTCTTGCCTATTTCCCACTCCAATTTGTTATTCTTGCAATCTTGTGCCTTTATTAATTCTTATAAATAAATGTACATTATTCCTCAGGCAAAAAAACACAGAATGAAAATTTTGGAGCTCACTGGGAAGCAAATGACTATATTTTCTCCATTTGGAGAAGGATCATTTTTCAAGAAACTACAAAATCAAAAGGTTCGAATACAATATGTTATTAATATAAGCTTGACTATGTTACATCTTAGCATAATGTATTTAGGATACACCATTTACTATTCATTCCTAGAGCAAGCAAAGTATTTTCAAGAAAAGTCTCTAGAATTTCCTTTTCCATGATGGTTGGTAGTCCAGAAAACATAACTTATTGGGAAAAATTACCTGGACTTCTTGGCTATATATGTAGCTACAAAGTAGTTATGTCACTGAGCAAAGACTTTGATAAAAAGAGTCTTTTGATATGCAAGAAATTTAAAAAACAGAGTTGGAATAAAAGGGGAAAAGTGATATGGATGAGTAGAGATGGGAGAGGCAAGCAGCATGATCCACATGGTTGGAGTGAATAGGTAAAAGGGGAGTGCATGAAGAAGGGCAATCATGGAACCATTCCTAAACCCAGGAATCCCAGAAAAAGCTTGATGATTCTGTACCCAAGTGGGAACACTTATCAGCTCCTACCTGACACCAAGAGGTTATTGGAGAACTCTATGAGGCAAATAGCACTGAAATCTAAACATATACCACTGGGCCATATATTCTGAAGTGCTATGTGTTTTTTCTACCATGGTGAAGAAAGCAATGAGAATTGGATTCGGAGATAATCCTTCTAGATCCTATAAGGGATTGCATATGGGGCAGGAGAATAGATAGAGAATGATTCTCTTGCTATTTTTTTAGATTTGTGCATTAATTAAGTGTGTTTGCTATTGGTTTGTGATACTTGCATGGTCTGTAAATGTGGTGTTTTGGTGGGGGCTCAGGACATGATTTACAAGATAAATTTTCCTAAATAGCCCACAATAAATCTTGAAAAAGTATCCAGGGGCTCCCAAACCAAGAACTCTGAGCTTTTTGAAAAACAGTTATATTTCATGGAAGCTTATCTGAGATCTTTGCAGATCAAATAAATCTATTTATGGGCTTCTGAATCAAGGAAAGACTACCTGCTCCAGCATTTCAGGGATCCATTAAAGATTTTCCATTTTGGCTTACAATGATTAGAAATTCTAAGTTTAATTTCAAATTTAATTTAATTTCAAAGTCTAAGTTGCTAACAAAAATAACTTCACTATCCTACAGTGGCTAATTTGTTTCTATAATAGTTTCTATACTGGGAGTACACTGAAAATTTTTCTTTTTTCCTTTTAGGCTATTAGTAGATTTTTTCCCCCTCAATACAAGAATTCTTCCCAAACGAGGCTTTTAGGTTCAAGTTACCATTATTCCATTATTCCACGATATACCATTATCGATGTCATTGTCTTTTTTGTTTATTAATGAAATAATATTTTATATTTTGCTGAAATAACTTAAATACAGTCCAGCTCTATTGAAGTGTACAGCATAATTGTGTGCACTAAGGGACATTGCTTAACTGTCATTGTATATCTCATACTTTTGTACTGGATAAATAGCCACCAATGCTGCTCAGTTATTGGAGAACTGGTACTTAGTGATAAAACTTGACCTTTCTTGAGTACTGGTAGTTTTGAGGGCATACATTTTGACTCTGATGATGATGACAATATTGAAAGGTCCTTACCACACCCTGTGACACTTTAGGGAAATGTCAGATATATAGGAAGGAAAATAAAGTGGTAGTTATATTATTTCAGTTGTTTGAAACTGCAGAGTATTCCAAAATTCCAAAAGAGATAACTTGTAAATGATGCAAAATTTAATTTTAAATATTAACATATCCTTCTACCGATCAGAAATGAAAGAACAAATTTAAAGACTTCATGCTGAAAGAAGGGTGAATTGAAAACAATTTAAAGGCCTGATGGAACCTGTTACCCATACCTTCATCAGTAGACAATGACCCAATATCAGTAGCTATTTATGGAGAGTGGGGGTGGGAGGGACAATAGACTTTCAGACAACTAATATTGTTACAAAAGACTCAACATAGAAAGCTGTCATATTTGAGGGAACATGGCTTCTGATCAGGAAAGGAACCTTTCCATCCTAAGACATACCATCAGAGAAATATTATTAAATTATTATTAAAAAATCATAAAGAAAAATTAAGAAACCTCTTGATAAGGATGGAAGAAGAGTGTGTAAAAAGCTGGCTTGAAGTTTAACATCAAAAAAACTAATATCTTTGCAACTGGTCCCATTGCTTCCATGGAACAGTGTCAGCTTTTATATTCTTAGACTCACAGATCACTGCAGACCATGACTGCGACTTCTTGAAAGCAAAGCTATGGTAAATCTCCAGAGTCATCATGGTCCAGAGGCAGAACAGAATCAAGATGACTGTCAAAGGCTCAGGATGCAATGGATGACCTTGGCGTCTTTGGTGTCTAACCAAGGTCTAAGCACTTCACATTGCCTGCCCTCATGACCCTTGGAACAAATTGTTCATATCCATCCATTCCACCAGAGGAAGTCTTCAAGTGCTTGGGGTAGGCACCCCCCTAACTCACCGATGGGTTTAAGATCCCTTGGTTACCCTTGGTTACCCTTGGTTACAATCTGGTTTGGTGTGTCTGCCCAGAGTGTGAGCACTGTGCATGCTGCAGCTTCTTGGAGGCATAGATGAGAGTTGGGGGGAACAGGTGGACACCAAAGGTGAAAAGCAGCCCTGAAAAGGGTTTGGCAGCCATCGCACCAATGGTCCTGGTCCTGAGGCTGATGATTTTGTGCAACTCGACTTCGCTTAAATCCAATTTATGCACAAATCAAAAGACATCACCCATACCATTTTACAATTATGCCTCAAAGTCCTGTGGCAACAGGCAAGTCATGAAGCAACAGGGGCAGGTACGCTGGGAGCTGTAGTCACAACACTGCACACAGGTGGCCAAGGCCATAAGGTTGTTTCTCACTGGAAGCAGCAGTGGGACTCAGCAGCCCCCGGGTGTCTGAGCAGCCTTTTAAGGATCACACTGCTCACCTCCTGGAGTGAGGAAGAGAGCTAGAAAAGGTACCCTAAAAATTGTCTGCTTACCCAACCCTGACCTGATTACTGTAGCAAGTAGGGAATCCCATTCTGCAGTCAAAACACAGAAAAAGAATGTACAAAATGTACAAAAACATCTGCAAAGATGATTCCACTCACCATTAGCACATGGAACGTGCGCACACTTATAGATAGACAACACAAAATCCGGTAGACCTGAAAGATGAAATGATCATGTTGCAAGAGAACTCGAAAGGTATCGCATCCAAATAGCAGTCCTGAGCGAAACAAGACTGGCAAATGAAAGCCAGCTTACTGAAGTTGAAACTGGATACACATTTTTCTAAAGGGGCCACAGTGAATGGGGAGCACCACGAAGCTGGTGTACGTTTTGCAATCAAAACTAATCTAATCAACGAGCTGGCATGCCTGCCAAAAGGAGTGAATGACAGGCTCATGACAATGCGATTGCCACTCACAGGCAAACGCCATGCCACTATCATCAATGCCTATGCTTTCACCATGATAAACCCTAATGAGGTCAAAGAAAAATTTTATAAAGACCTAGAGACCCTTATCATCAATGTGTCAAAAGAGGACAAGCTTATAATTCTGAATACTTTAATGCTAGAGTAGCCTCAGACTACCAGACTTGGTAGGGAGTCCTAGGGAGGAATGGAGTTGGAAACAGCAACAGCAATGGTCACTTACTGCTGAAGACTTGTGCATCGTGTGACTTTCTCATCACCAACACCGTTTCCTGTTTGCCTAAATGCAATAAAACTTGATGGATGCACTGTCGCAGCAAACACTGGCATCTAATAGACTATGGGATTGTAAGGAGAAGAGACAGATAAGATGTGAGAATGACAAAGGCAATGTGTGGTGCAGTGCCGGACTGATCTTTTCCAAGCTAAACGTTTGCATTCATCAAAAGTGCTACCCCCGAGCAAAATGACTACCAGAAGAATTAATGTCAACAAATTAGAACTCTTCTCTGAGCATGAGCAGTGTGTTGCTAACTTGGAGGAAAAGGAGAGCCAACACACATTTGGCAACAGTGGAGCAGAAAAGCAGTGGGCAGCTTTCAGAGATTGGTGTACAGCATTGCATTTGCTCATCTGGATCAGAACACTCACAACCACCAAGACTGGTTTGATGAAAATGATGGGGAAATTCAGAAGCTGCTAAACGAAAAAGAAGAACTCCACAGGATTAACCAGCAGGATAGCTCATCCATCTCTAAGAAGGCAGCATTTAATTCCATCCAAAGCAAAGTACAAGCAAAGCTTAGAGAGATGCAGGATTCCTGGCTCAGTAAGAAGGCAGATGAAGTTCAGTTTTATACTGATAGTAACCATCCAAAGCACTTTTATGATTCCCTGAAAGTTGTTTATGGACCAAAAACCTCTGGTGCCTCACAACTACTCAGTGTTGATGGAGCCACATCGATTAGTGATAAGGACATGATCCTAGAGAGATGGGCTGAACACTTCCATAGTGTTCTCAGTAGATCATCATCAATCAATGCTGATGCCATTGACCATTTACCTCAAGTTGAAGTCAGTCCCTCCTTAGCTGAACTTCCAACTGGAGAAGAAGTTTTAAGGACCATTAGGTTCCTTTCATGTGGCAAAACACTTGGTGCTGATTCTATTCCAGCTGGGTTTTACAAGGTAGGGGGACCATTGCTCACACAAAAGCTGACTGAAATACTTCAGGTTATTATATGGCAAGAAGAGGTTATCCCCTAGGAGTTCAAAGATGGTTCCATTGTCCATCTCTGTAAAGGTAAAGGGAATAGATTTTCCTGTGACAATCACAGGGGAATCTCTTTCTTAGTCATTGCTGGCAAGATTCTTGCTATTGTCCTCCTTAATAGGTTGATCCTTCACCTGGAAGATGGTCATATACCTGAGAGTCAGTGTGACTTCAGAAAGGGCTGAGGAACAGTTGATATGGTGTTTGCTGCCCAACAACTCCAGGAGAAATGCCAGGAAAAGAACAGAGGTCTGTACACAACATTTGTAGATCTGACCAAGGCCTTTGACACTGTCAGTTGTGAGGGCTTATGGAAAATTATATCAAAATTTGGTTGCCCAGAGAAGTTCATCAGTATTGTACTTCACTTTCATGATGGCACATTTGCCCAGGTCTGGATAGTCGACAATGCTCTTGTGCCTTCCCAGTCAATAGTGGAGGGAAACATGCTTTTTAGCATGATGTTTTCAGCCGTGTTGTCAAATGCTTTCAGTGAGGATGAATTGTACTAATGATAAGTTCTTCAATTTGGAAAGGCTACAAGCCAAGATCAAAGTAGAGGGAGTGTTGGTGTGTGATTTTCTGTTTGTAGATGATTGTGCACTCAATGCAGCCTCTGAAGCTGAGATGCAACAAAGTATGGATCAATTCTCTGCAGCCTGTGCTAATTTTGTCAAATAATTGACACCAAGAAAATACAACTGCTTCATCAACCACCACCACGTGGAACCATCAGTTACAACAAAGAAGTTTTGAATGCTATGGATAAGTTCACTGACCTTGGGAGTGTACTTTCTAGGGATGTACACATTGACAATGAGGTTGACTCACACATTGCCAGAGCTAGCTCAGTATTTGGTCTACAGAGCCATTGTACTGACCTTATTGCTGTACGCCTGTGAAACATGGACAGTCTACCAGCGCCATGCCAGGAAACTTCCATTTACACTGTCTTAGGAAGATTCTGAAGATCCCCTGGCAGGGTAAGGTTCCAGACACTGAGGTCCTTGCTCGAACTGAATTACCAAGCATTCAAACTCTGCTTCAGAGAGTGCTACTCTGATGAGCTGGCCATGAATGCAAAATATAAGCTTGCCAAGAAGACTATTTTATGGAGAACTTGCATGGGGCAGGTGGTCAGAAGAAGTGATACAAGGACACTCTCAAGGTCTCTCTCTAGAACTTTGGATTTGACTGTGCAACATGGGAGACACTGGCACAGGACCACTCAGCATGTCATGCCCACATCAGAAAAGGTGCTGTGCTCTGTGAGCAAAGCAGAATTGAAACAGCACAAAGTAAGTGTAGGATGCACAGATTTGGAGCATCTACCCCAAATGTTCACACAAACTATCTGTGCCCAACCTGTGGTAGAGCATTCCGAGCTCAAATTGGTCTGATCAGCTACAATCAGACACAGTAAAACTTGACTCTAATAGTGATGTCATTTTGGTCCTCTTCGAGAATGAAGGACAACCAGCACCACCACCACCACCACCACGGTAAATCTAGACAGCTTACTGAAAAACAGAGATAGCCCCAGGTGGTTTCAGAATATTTCCTTAGGGCATGATCCATTGATACCAAAAGAAAGGCTGCCTCAGTTCAATGAGACCTCTTCATTTCCCAATTGATAAATGGTCAAAGGATATGAACATGCAATTTTCAGAGGAAGAAATTAAAGATATCTATAATCATATGAAAAGGTGCTCTAAATCACTTTTGATTGAGAGATGCAAATCGAAACAACTCTGGGGTCCCACATCACACCTATCAGATTGGCAAACATGACAGAACAGGAAGATGATAAATGTTGGAGAGGATGTGGAAGAGTTGGGACATTAATTCATTGTTGGTGGAGCTGTGAGCTCAAACAACCATTCTGGAGAGCAGTTTGGAACTGTGCCCAAAGAGCTACAAAAATGTGCCATATTAGGGAGGGAGGGGGTGGTGGAAGATAGATGGGAGAAAATCGCTGAGTTTTATGGCAGTGATTGTAGAGCATTAAAAATAAACAAAATGAATATATTTTTAAAAAGAAAGTACAATTTAAAAAATGATAATAATATTAAAAAGAGACCTCTTTGAAGAAACTCCAAGGCAGTGAACAGGTAATCTAGCAAGCAGGGTCATCCCTTTGGGGTGTATATGGAGGCTGAAGGAGATTTGAGACCAGAGATCAAGGTGACTCATTTGAGGAACATCAATATGACATAGCCAAAGAGTCTACAAAGTTATCTTCTATCATTATCTTCTGCTATAATAACTATGGATTAGATGAAGACATACACATTGAATATAATTGGGAGAGAAATCTGGAATTGATTTGTTGAAAGGTTGATTCCATTGAATGCATGGCAAGGAACTGAGACGGGAATGAGAATGGGAGCTATGCAAAGACCCAAAGACTCTTACATCAGCACCAATAATATTTTCTGGGTCCTTTCTACCTGAACTTGTAGGACCCCACAACAGTGACAGTAGGACTGAAAATGTAGAGTGCTCTTCTATGATACATAGAAAATCCCAACTGACAATTATACTTTGCTTTTTTTTTTTTTATGAAGGACACTGGTTGCTTATGCTATTTTTTAACTTTTTTTTATTTTTTTCTCTAAATTACATGTAAAGAAAAATTTGAAACATTCTTTCAAAAATTTTTGAGTTCTAAATTCTCTCCCTCCCTCACATCCCCCTTCCTGGAGAAGGCAAGTGATTTTATATAGATTATACATGTGCAGTCATACAAAACATTTCTATATTAGCCATATTGCAAAGGAAAATGCTGACAAAAAACCAAGAAAAGTACAGTAAAAAGTATGCTTCAATATGCATTCTGATTCCATCAGTTCTTTCACCGGAGATGGATAGAATGTTTCATCATAAGTCCTTTGGAATTCTCTTGAATTGTCATATGGCTCAGAGTAGCTAAGTCATTCACAGATGATCATTGTATGATATTGCTGTTACTGTGTACAATGTTCCCCTCTTTCTGCTCCCTTCATTTTATATCACTTCATAAAAGTATTTCCAAGTTTTTCTGAAAGCATCCTGCTCATCATTTCTTATAGTACAATAATATTCCATTACAATCATATATCACCACTTATTTAGCCATCCCTGATGGGCATTCTCTCAATTTCCAATTCTTTGCTACCACAAGAAAAGCTGCTATAAATATTTGTACATGTGGGTCCTTTTCCCTTTTTTATGATCTCTTTGGGATACAGACCTAGAAATGGTATTTCTGGGTCAAAGGGTATACAGAGTTTTATTTTTATTTTATGGTTATATTGATCTAGTTCCAAGAGGAGAAAGTTGAGGACCACCAATAATATAGTTTTACTGCCTCTCTCCTCCTATAACTCACTTAACTTTCCCTTTAATAATATGGATCCTATGCCATCTGGTGCATATATGTTTAGTATTGATATTACTTCATTATCTATAGTATCTTTTGGCAAAATATAGCTTCCATGCTTATGTCTTCTAATCAGATCTATTTTTCCTTTCACTTTATCTGAGATCATGATTGCTACCCCTGCTTTTTGTTTTTACCTCAGCCAAAGCATAATAGACTTTGCTTCGGTCTTTTAATTTTACTCTGTGTATATTTCTGTTTCACATTTGTTTCTTGTAAGTAACATATTGTTGGATTCTGGTTTTTAATCTGTTTTGCTCTCTTCTTCCATTTTTATAGATAAATTCATTCCATTCAATTAAAATTACTGTGTATTTCCTTCTATCCTATTTCCCCCCTATTTATCCTCTCAATTTCTCTTTTTTACCCTGTCCCTCCTCAAAAGTCTATTTTGCTTCTGACCACTGCTTCCCTTATTCCACTTTGCCTTCTATCTGCCCTGCTTCTTTCCACTCCTACTTCCCTGTAGAGTAAGATAAATTTCTATACCCACCTGCATGTATATGTTGTTCCTACTTGGAGCCAATTCTGATGAGAGGAAGGTTCAAGCATTGTCCTCCACCACAATCCTCCTATTATCTTCCACTCTAAAAAACTTCCTTTAATACCTCTTTTCTGTGAGATGATCTTCCCCACTCTTCTTCTCCCTTCCCTCTTCTCCCAGTTCATCTCTATTTCTCAACCCCTTAATTTTAAATTATCCCATCATAGTCAACTCACCCTCATGTCCCTTGTCTATGTATATTTCTTCTAAATACTCTAATAATGATAAAGTTTTCAGGAATTACAATTATTGTCTTCCCCTATAGGAATATAAACAGTTCAACCTTATGGAATCCCTTAGAATTTCTCCTCCCTGTTTGCCTTTTTATGCTTTTCTTGAGTCTTGTATTTCAAAGTCAACTTTTCTATTCAGCTCTGGTCTTTTCAGCAGGAATGCTTTTTCTCCCAAAGGATTATACTTAGTTTTGCTTGGTAAGTTAATTCTTGGTTATAATCCTAACTCCTTTACCTTCCAGAATATCATGTCCAAGCCTTCTGATCTTTTAATGTGGAAGGTGCTAAATATTGTGACACCACGGGGAGGTGTGATTTTTAGGTCTCCTATGTCACTACATTAACTAGCCGTCAGGGCCAACTGAGGATTACCCAGTCTTCAAGTAATCAACGTCTTGTTTGACAAGATAGATGTAGGGATTGTACATATGCCTTAAGTCTAGGATACACATAATGAGGAGTCCAGGATGCATGTAATGAGGTAGTGAGTTGGTATAGATGGTCTGGTGGGTACCAAATGTCTTTATGAGCCAGTACAAAACTGGTTCAAACTAATAATTCCTACAGGTGTGGTTTGTTGCTATACCTAGGGGATAGATAAATATTCTGCTGGGTCCCACTCATGAGTAATTGCTAGGCACATAGTGTCGTTGGGCTGGGGGGAAACTGCTGGAGATAGTGTTTTGAGGCTAGGGAGAAATATGGTCTTGGAAGTGGGGTCTAAGCACAGGCACTCAAGTACCCCATCAGCACTATATTCATATACCATAATTTGCTCAGTCATTCTCCAATTGATGGGCACCTGTTTGCACTTCTTTGACATTTCTACCCCGAGCACTTAGCACAGTCTATGGCATTCAGTAAACATAATAAATGCTTTCTTCTCCATTTTCATTTGTTCTTTCTTTTCAATGACCAAAAAGTATTGCTATAAATCTTTTGCCTCTTTTTGGTGACTTTGGAGTAGAAGCCTCATAGTGATATCAGTGGATCAAAAAGTAAAATTTTAGCGACTTTTGAGATATGATTCCAAATGGCTTTCTAGAATGATTGGAATCAATTCACAACTCCACCAACAGACCATTAGGGTGTTTATCCTTCCATGGTTTACTCCAGTAGTTGTAATGTCTCATTTTTGTCATCTTTGTCAGTTTGATGGGTATGCAGTGAAGCCTCAAAGCTGTTTTAATTTGAATTGTTCTTCTCATTAAATGTTGTGAACTTGCATTGTTTTCTGTTGAGAATGGCCTATTCGTATCCCTCAGTTATCTATATGGGAATGGCTCTTGAATCAACTCTTCATGTATTTTCTTCAGAGAATTTGTTGCCAATATTTTTCTCAGTTAACTAAGCAGTTAGTTTATATAATTTTATTAGTTTATGTAATTTTAGCTGCAATACTATTGCTTTTGTAAAAACTTTTTAATTTTGTGTAACTAAAATTGTCTGTGTTGTTTCCTATGATTCTCTCTATCCTTTGTTTGATAAAGAAACCTTCGACTATCCATAGTTGTATAAGAGCTTTTCTTTCCAGTTTCTACAATTTGTTTACAATATAATAAAAATAATGATAATAGGTGACATAGAGGTACAGTGAGGGGGTGCCACAATACACAGAGTGCCTCACCTGAGTCAACAAGACTAGAATTCAAATCTTGCCTCAGACATTGACAAGTTGTGTGACTCTAGGCAAGTCACTAACCTCTGTTTGCCTCAGTTCCCTCATCTATAAAATGGAGATCATAACACCATTATCAAATGAGATAATAATAATAAAGCTCTTAGCACATAGTAAGTGCTGTATAAATGTTAGCTAATATTATTGTTATTAATTTATGTACTGCTCTAAGGTTTACAAAGCACTTTTTGCACTCGTTATCTTATTTAGTCCTCACAACAACCCTGTGACATAAGTTCTATTATTATCCTCATTTGACGGATGAGGAAATGGAGGTTGAAGAGGGGTGACTTGCCCTGGATCAAACAGATAGTTAAGCATTTAAGACAGGTTCTTAACTCTGTCCTTCTTGACTCCAAGTCTAGCACTCTATTCACTTAATTACCTTTGGTGACCTTTTCCATACAGGTCATATGTCCATTGTCGCTTATTGTTCCAGTTTTTAAAACAGTACCAATTTTGATAATCAGAGCTTTATAGTATAATTTGAGGTCTGGCACTGTGCCCTGGCTTTTCATGTTTTCTCATTATTTCTCTTGGGATCCTTGACCCTTTGTTTCTCCAGATGACTTTTGTTAGTATTTCTAGTTTTATAGAGTAAACTTTTGGTAGTTTGATTGATATGGCACTGAATAAGAAAATTTAGTAATTTTGTAATTTTTTTATATTGGCATGACTGAACACTGAGCAACTAATATCTCTCCAATAATTAGGTCTGCCTCTTTTTCTATAAAGTAATGTTTTGTAGTTTTATTCACATAGTTCCTGTATGTTTCTCATTAGGTATACTCCCACGTATTTTATACATTCCATAGTCATTTTAAATGGAATTTCTCTTTCTATTTCTTTCTGTTGGACTGAGTTTACTTGATATTCTAATAATTTGCTAAAATTATAAATTGTTTCAGTTAATATTTTAGTTGAATCTCTAGGGTTCTCTTAAGTAAATATCATCTTCCAAAAACAATAATTTTGTTTCTTCTTTGCCTATATTTATTCCCTCAATTTCTTTTTCTTGTATTATTGCTATAGCTGGAATTTCTAGAACTATATCAAATAATAGTAGTGGCAGTGGACATTGTGGTGCTCAATTCAAACTTGATCAGACAATAATCCGCTGACATATTTTGACAAATACTAAACTGGTTGCTGTACCTGCCCATAAAAGGGATGGAGATGATGTTCTCTGATCATGGACCTGGGCAGATCCCTCCAAAAGAGTGCAACCAAGACTCTGGAACCTACCCTGGAAAGTGAACTATCTTATCCTCCCTGGTGCATTTGGTCTTGGATGATTGGTGGCAAGTGAAGCTACAAGATGAAGGTATATGAAAAATGATGCAAACCAAGAGAAATGGGAATCACCCTTTGTTTCTAAAGCTTTTTCCCAAGAATTGAGTTAAATAGCAGAAGATGGTGTTATTTCAATGTATTGTTGCGTCAGACTATAATCCAAAAGTAGATCCCACAAGGCAGTTTTTGGTGCTACCTAAAATATATTATTCTGTGACCTTTAAAGCACACTATTAGGATTTTGGATGTTGGAACTAAGAGAGAACACTGAAGTCAAAACAGAACAGTTTCTACCAGTCTACGATGGCAACAAATATATTTAAGAAATGTGAGGTTTATGCTAGTTTACGTACAAAGAAAACTGCTACTGCATTAGAATTTAGGTGGATACTTGATGTTTTTTTACTAGAATTTAGCTCAGCGCTTGTAAGAGACCAGGAAACTCCCTTCCTATTCTTTAATTTTTCCAACTCTACACTTTACAAGGGGCAACTTAGAGAGTACTTTTATTTCCTACTCCAGAGCTGTCTCTAAAATGAGTGTAACCTCAGTCCCTCAACAAGGGACCTGAAATACTTTTCTTCTTTACTTCCTTACTAGGAACATCAACAAAAGAGAATTTACTAAGGATGAATAAAAAAACATGATCCTGTAATAAAAAGGGAGAAAGGTTACTATTCAGATATGACTCAGACGTCTTGCATAAAGATGTGTCCCTCCTCCTTGTCAAGAGAACTCCTTCTACATACTGCCTTGATTCTGTTTCATCTCATCTTCTCCAGCAAATTGACCCCTCTTTCATCCCTACTCACTAATCTTCAGTATCTCCCCATCTACTGGCTGCTTCCATGCCACAAACATGTCTCTCATATTGGAAAAAACAAAACAAAAAACTTGAATTCCAACCTCATCTTTTAGCCAAATTTGCTTTCTCCAAAGTTACCAATAATTTCTTAATTGTCAAATTTAATGGCCTTTTATTAACTCTTCTTGTTCTCTCTACAGCCTTTCATACCGATCCCCACTTTCTCCTGGGTACTCTCTCCTCTCCAGATTTTCATAACACTGCTTTCTCTTATTTCTGTTCACACCGGTCCGACCACTCAGTCTCCTTTGCTGGATCTTCTTTCAGGTCATGCTCACCAAGCTTGAATGTTCACTATGCCTATGTCCTGGGCCCTTTTCTCTTATTTCTTTATCTATCTCACTTGGTAATATTATTAGCTAATAATAACGATGACAATACTATTACATATATAACTCTTGAAGATTTGTGAAGGACGTTACAAATATTGTCTTGTTTTATCCTCACACCAGTCCTAGGAGGTAGGTGCTGCTCTTATCCCCATTCTTCAGATAAGGAGATTGAGGCAGACAGAGATTAAGTTACTTACCTAGGGTCACACAACTAATTAGCCTCTAAGGCTGGATTCACTGTACCACCTAACTGCCTCTGTTCAATGATCACCTCTGTGCAGATGATTCTCATATTTGCTTTTCTATACCTGTCGTCCTTCCTGACTTTGGACATATTGAATTGGCTGTCCTGTAGACATCTTACAGTCAACATGTTCAAAACTGACCTCATAATCGCCTTCCCCTCCTCTCCAACACCTCCCCTCTTTTAAACTTCCCTATTACTGACAAGGGCACCATTATCCTCTCAATATCCCAAGGTCATAATCTCAGATAGCATCTTTGATTCCTCATTCAAATTCACCCCACATATTCAATTTTTCATGATTTTTAAAAATAAGTTTTAGTGTTAACTATATATCCATGTACTTTTAATTTTGATGGGATAATTGAAAAAAATATAGTATATAGGACTGAGATGTTTTAGTCTCAGCTCTGCCACTTACTTCTTACATGATTTTGAGCAAGTCACTTACAACCTCTCAAGGGCAGGGACTATGTCTTAACTATCTTTCTCCCCCAAAATCTAGTAGATGTACATGTAATCGATTATTAAATAAAGAATTGAATTATAAAATTGGAATAGTAGCATTTACACACCCCATAAAACAACATTATATTAGTAAGAAAGTATTTTACATATTGTGAAGAACTATATGAATTAGCAATTATTTGAATAAATAAGATACTAAGTAATTTATTTCTTCTCTCAAATTTTTCTTAATTTTCTCTATATCATAAATAAATGATTAATTTAGAGCTCTGCATAGCAGATTTTAGAAGTCATGTTTACTTTTTGGTTACATTGGTTATTACTTATTGGTTAAAAGAAAATTCCTGGTAGATAGAATGGGGTAATTCAATAAGCACTGAATGTAGAATAAGAGGACCTGGGTGTGACTCTTGGCTCTCTTACTTGTGTTACTGTGGTCAAGTCACTGACTCTCCATATCTCAGTTTATTCACCTGTAAAGTGAGGATAATTCCTGTAGTAACTACCTTACAAAGCTGTTTCAAGAATCAAATGATATAGGTATAGGAAGGGCTTAATTGATTCTAAATTGGTGCATAAATATAAGTCGTTTGTCATCATTATCTTCTGTTAGGGGAAAAAAAGGATTCTGTTGAGAAAGGTACAATAGTATTTCAATTAAAAAGCTATCTGGGATAGTTTCAAAGAGAAAAATAGTAAAAATTCTACACTGTTGCTTTTAATAATAAAAAGTTGAATTTTCTTTCTCGTTCTGTGTATTTTCTTAGGTTGGTAACAGAGGAGATGTGCCACAAAGACATAAAGAGACAAACTCCCAAGCAAAAGGTAATTGATTCAGTTTAATTCAACAAAAATATTTTAACTGCTTACTATATAAAAGGAAATGTGGAGGAGATGTAACGATGAAGAATTCCAGAATTCTTATCCTCAAGGTGCTTATTATCTAATGAATGGATAAGATTTGTAGACAAATAAGTAGGAAACAAGACAGGTTGTGCTTAGGGCAAAGGAGAGATCTAGCCAAAGTGCTATAATAAATACAAGGAAGGAAGAGAAATCACTTTTGAGAGAGGGGGCAAGGAAAGCCTCCATGGAAGAAATGGTACCTGAGCTAATCTTTGAAGGGAAAGAAGGATTTCAACCAGTGGATATGTGGAAGGAATATCTTCCAGACATGAGGAGAGAGATAACTGGGCATAGTTTAACTGAAATGTAGAATTGTCAAGGAGAATAGTTGTGAAAAACAACTGAAAAGGCAGGCTGGAGATTGATTGTGGAGGACCTTACCAATACCAAACTAAGAACTTTATATTCCATAGGCAAAAGAGAATAGGAAAGTGGCATGATTGCAATGTGCACAATGCTTTACTGAACTACTCTGTGCCTCATAGACATACTTGAAATTTAGACATTCAATTCTCTATATGAATACATTTCATTGTCTTAATACTACCTACTGTTATATTAGAAGCCTATAACATGTATATATCTGAGAGGCCGAAAACATAATATATTACCATTGCTGATAGTGTTTGCTAGGCTTGACTAATCAAATATTTTCATTAATGTTTGAAAGTTTTTGTCAAAAAGGGATATAAGAAATCAGAAGGGTTTTGCTGTTAAATAAAAACCTTAAGTTTGACCTGTTACATATATCCAGTGCCCAACTGGGCACCCTCATCTAAGTTCGATAAAGAAACTGAGAGTGAGCTCAGCTGATACAACTCCAAGAGGCAGCTCTAGGTGACATCTAATCATCAGTCCATCATCATTTACTCTCCTAATTCTGACACGCTCTGAAGTGCGTCTGAAGCAACATGAACCACACCATCTTAGAACGACACAGATGTGAACATTTCCATTCAATGATTACACAAGGGAAGAAAGCTTAGGATTGAATGTGATGGCTCCTGGAGTGACACTGCTGAAGTCTCAGTCAGTATGTCCCCTGTATTCACTGTCCTACTCTCAGTACCTTCTTGCTCACTACTAGGCATAGGACCCCTTCCTCTTTTGTTTCTTTCCCTAATAGAAATGCTGGTGCAGTCAGATACCCATTTTAGCTCTTTCCCCAACCTTCTATAGGGAGTGGCTCAAGGTAAAATCCCACAAACAACTGCTGTACTCCTTGTATATACTTCCATGTCTATTATTACTACTGTACTAACATAAGGGGGATGTAAGAGATTCTCCTCAGAGGAGGGCCACATTTTCATAATGCCTTGGCATGAGAGGCTCACTCACTGAACATCATATCCCAGAAGGCCATTCATTCATGAGCACCCAGCATGGACACTTTTCTTTTCAAGAGGTTTTGAAAAGACCAATGGGAAGGAAAAAGAAAAGACAAGGAAGGAGAGAGGAATGGAAATATCATTAAGTCTAGAGGCTCTTCTGCCGTACACCTCATTCTACCACAAACTGAATATATACAGAGGCTTTTCTCCTCCCCTCATGGGCCACAGGAATGCTAATCTCTGAGTGCCAGGCCCAAGACTTAACTCCTTTGATGCCAAGAATGTTCAAGTTAGAAGTCAACTGAGAAAATTGAGGATTCCTGGACCAAAGAAGAAGGTTCAAGCTAGGATCTGAAACATGAGAAAAAGACAAAGGGAAGAAATGGTGGCCAGGGGCCAGTCTCAATGTTTTAAGTTAAGGCATCACAATAAAGCATTTTACAATAGTCTTCTCTCTCTAAGCTGACACCTAACCATGAGTCACTTTAACATATAATGACTTGCTGAGACCAGTTCTCCCTGGCAGATATGTATGGAGAGGGAATTTGCTTTAGAAAGTGGGTATTGAGAGTATTTAATATAGTCTTTTGGGTTTATCTTGCATATCTATTTTTAAGTAAATTGACCTTTATCACAACTAAAATGTCATGATATATATTTAATACAATTTTGATTATCTGAGGAAAGATATTCCAAGATTGGGTACTGTGGGTGGAGTGGTGGAATTCAGAACATAAATCTGAGTTAATCTGAATCTGAAATAGATTATCAGAATCTGAACACATAGCATGGGGTAGTTACATTGTAGGGATATTTCTAGGGTTTTTTTCATTTTCAATTTTGTATTTTTTTAAAACAAAGCTGTTTTTAGTTACAGTTGAAACTGAGGTTATTTATATTAGAAATGCTAGAATTGGTTGAAGAGGATTTTTTTCTTTATATTTTACCACACTATAATTTACCACCAAAAGATATTTTTTCTAACTGAAACTTTCTGATTAGATCAGTTTTTTCTGTTGTTATTATAAATTATGTGTAAAATGTCATTGAGATAATGTTGTTATTAACATTGTTGAAATGATGTGATTCTTGTCATTGAATATTAGCTTAAGTAGCTGCTGTGGTTGTAAACTGTAGACAGAGAGGCAGGACTGGATTTTTGTTACAGCTGTGGACTAATATGGCAGCCAAGAAGAACACCATTTTAGAATATTAAGTCATCTATAAGATTGACAGAGGATGATGATGGAAGATTATGGCAGTATCTAATCATAAAACAGTAACAATGGAGATAAAAACAAGTTTACAAAAAGCTTGATGAAATTTCAGCTGAGCTCAGTTATTCTAAAGGTATTTAAGGATAAAAATGGAAGAAAGCAAACAGATTAGAAATGGAGAAAACCTGTAAAAAAAATTTTATAATGGACTTCTTTTTCATCATTAAAGCCACCACACCTAAGTATTCTTAACTTGTCACAGTCTTGCCTGAAGAAGTAAAATTAGCACTGGAAAACAAAGAAAGAAAGATAGGAAGAGCAACTGGAACAGACCAGGTATACAAAGCATAGGTCTGTGTTATGGAAGACACAATATTGATGGCATTGAGTATTCTTAAAGCATCTAAAAGAGGATAAATTGCTAAAGACTCAGTAAAAATCTTGGAACTTGTTACCAAAAACAGTGCCTTAGAAAATACTAATAGCTATCTCATATACTTACTTTCTCATTCCTCCAAATTTTTTTTTTAAAACAATGTACATACACATTCATCAAGAGAATGCTTGATGAATGAATGAGAAGGGAGCAGTCAGACATCACCAAATGATCATCTATAGTGGCACACATTTTTGTAACCATATAATTGACTAAATTTAGAACGTGCAAAAAATCTCATTGTGCCTATCATTTGTTGATAATTTTAAAAACTCTCTTCCACCAAATTGGTTCCCATGCATATGGTAAATCCATACAACATTCTTTGAAAGAGATAATAACAGAGATAATTTTTTCTGATAACCATCTCATAATTAATAGCAATTAATAGCAAATGAGTCATGAAACAAGGAAATAGCTTCCCCATGTCAAGAATGTCCAGTACAAAATCCAAATAAAAGATAGATTCTTTAAAGGTGTGTGGCACTCCAGACTCTTTGATTATGGATGATACTGTGCTCACAAGTCTTAGAGAACTGGAGGACTTCCTAACCATGATAAATAATCATTCAAAATGTTTGACAAAACCAAATGGATAAAGAATGCTTATTATACAGTTGGAATGACAAAGCAAAGACTTGGTTCATTGATACTTATATCTTGACAAACACTGCAAATGGACCTTTAGCTGAACTTGGAGTTGAATAGGAGAAGGGTAACAGATCAGATTTCTTTGGGGAATTGTGCATGGTTTTTTATGACCCCAAGCCTTTCTAAAATAAAGGCTCATTTTTTATTGTAATATTCTTCTGGTGATGCTATATAGCTCTAAGTTATGGGATATTTCAGTCTCTGAAGAATTAAAAGAATTAAAAACATGAATGGAAAGGTATATGTGGGCCTAAATAGACTGTAGCATGTCACAAGTGAAAAGATACACAAGAGCAGTAGCATAAAAGATGTCATTAGAGATACATAACTAGAAAAAAGATAGTCCTATCATTTTTCAAGAGCTAGGGATAACCAGTAAACAACTTATATATTGAACTGGTACCTGTGCTATGTCAAGACAACTAAAGGAAGAGTCCCTAGAATGTCTGATCAAAGAATCTGAAAGGTAGAAGGGACTTCAACAACCATCTATTCCAGTCAAATTACAAAAAGGATTCTTACCATAACATACCTGACAAGTGGTATTCCACTTCTTAAAGATGAATGGAAGGACTTGAACAAGACTAACATAGGACAGGCAAACATAGATGCATTGTTGGAGAGAGTGCTCCCATTTATGAGATCATCACAAATTTACTGAATTTAATGCCCTTAATGAACATGTGGATGCTATGTGCATTTAAAGTTGAATGTGTGGTTGATTCAGCAGAAACTGATGTTCAGAGGACTGGAATCAGGAAATAGAAACAAAATTAAGGTGCAGAAACTGAAGCAACTTCTATAGAACCTAATCATTGTCCCATCTACCTTTCCTGGGTCCTTCCCTCTGGACTCAAAGTATCTATGTGGTAGCAACAATAAAGACTGAAGATATAGATCATCTTGCTACACAAGAGAGTGGATTCCAAAAGAATCAGTTTATGGTTATCTGTAACAGCTCATGCCTTTGTGGACTGAGTGAGAAGGATGTGGTTGAGCCAGGCTTGAGTTATATCAAGATAGATAACCTTAAATTTCCCTAGGAAAGTCATGAGTATTGGCAAGAAGATGGTCTGATTTTTCCAAAACTAGCAAACATCTCTGTAATGTAAGATTTGATCAGGGCTATAGCCTGTTTAGAATACTAACAAAGTACTGCAGGTAGTGACCTAGAACTCAGTAGCTGGAAACCTTGACCATCCATTCCTCCTCTGCAGAATCTTAAAAGAAGATAGAAGGCAATGGTAAAAAGCAATCATTAAAAAGCCACTGAACCTTCCACCCCAAGGGTAGATCCAGAGAAATTTGACTTTGGTGACTCCAATGCCAAAGGAACCAAAGAAGTGAAATAATACAAGAGTTGTAGTGTGCTCACTGCTTGGATGGGATATGCAGTCCTACTTGTGGAATAGCATAAAAACAATCTATCTCAGATACCCTTGACTTTTCTGAAGGCAGTCTTGGAAGATTGTCTTTTCTGAGATGGAAGACCTCCAAAACTCTCTAACAGAATTGTTAGCCAAAAGCATAATCGGAGACTCATAGTTTGTGTGCCTTACCCATTGTGGCACTATGGAAAAAAGGCTAGGAAAATTCACATATGTATATGGTCCATCAGTCTTTGAACAAGAGGACTACAGTGGATAGGTATATCATACACGATGAGTTTGAATGCCCTGGAACCATTTGGTAGACATTCAGGAGTTCCCAGCATTGGAACTACCCAGTTGCTGTTATCAGATCCCTAATGTAGAAGAGGACAGATGAGATAATCTTTATCAGCAATGGTAGGATTCTGTTATTTCGAACATACTTCACAAAGAATTTCAAGGATACCTACAACTTTTGAACAGCTTTATGGAAAAGGTATGCCCCTAACACTTCCTATCTGTAAGATCCTAAGCAGATCATTTAATGTTTTTGTGCCTCAGGAAACTCCTGAAAATTTACTGCTAAGTCATCTATTGACTGGATCTGCATTAACAGAAGAATCTCCCACATGAGGAGTTCTCCAAGCTTACAGACAGCTCATATATCCTTGTTTTATCTTCCCTTTTTTCCACATAGAAAATGTGGGTTCTCACATGAACTATATGGAGGTGTTAGTGTATTTGAATTATCTCGTTGTATTTTGGGGGGAAGGGAAATGGAAAAGCATGAAGCTAATGAAAGCTATTAATGAAAGCTATATTCAACTGGAATATACTTCTATGAAACTACCAGTTGGCAAGTGATGATTCTGTGAAGGCTTTGCCAAGCACATGGGTTTAATGATATCTCAGCAGGGTCAGTATACTGAGAATGAAAGACAGAAATGTTCCTCACCTGGTCATGGCCAAAGAATTTTTAGAACTAAAGACTTTTCAAGGATTTTGTGGATACAATCAGAAGTTTGAAAACACAACTGCTCTCACTGCTAAACCTCTTAATGCTCTCACTCATGAGTATATAGTTGGGAAGTCCTCATAGTAAAAAACAGAAAGAGGTACCATGACTTCAGCCTTCTGTCACCATTTGGAAATTATTGGGATGAAAAATATGTGTGGGCTTTCAACATCTTATGTATAGACTGATACAGATCTATGCAAGCCTTACTTGTGGCACTACTTATGCCGGCGTAGAAGGAACCAGTGTTCTATCAGGAGAGCCATAGACATCAGAAGCCTTTTTAATTTGCCAGTAAATGACTTACAAATGGTGAAACTCTATCCCAATTGGAGTTCCTGGCTTTGAAAAGTGTTGTTAGTGATGTGACCGTGTGAGGAGCCCAATTCCAAGTATGGAAAGGCAAAAATACATCGACATATTTTCACTTGTACTGCCATGGATGATTTGAGGCCTTAGCCCTCCATGAGGTCAGTTGTTGTACCAGCAAGGGAAGAGTAATGTGGATTCAGATATTCCATCCTGCAAGTTCCATGTGTCTGAAATTGTGGAGATACCTACAGAAAGAGTGATAAGCAGAGAGCCAGAACTCTATCACCTGAGAGTACAACTGAAAGTTTGAAACTTCATTAGAGAGCATGCCAGCAGTGACTTTATTTTTTCCCCACTGGACCAGCCAGTATTGTCTTAGTTGTGTTTACATAACTGGCAGTGAGGATATCTATGAAAAATAAAAAACCCTAGAAGCAAGGATATATGACTCTTCGAGACTTAAACTTCAATTGTCCAAAGGGCCTAGAGGAAAGGAATGATAGAAACTGGAGTTTTTTAGTAGGAGTACAGTGCCAGACTGTAAATACCTAAAAACAAGATACCAGAAAGCATTTGGCACTACCAAGTGCATTCCATTCTATGGTCATGAAAGTACTATAGGGTGGTTTTGGACACTCAGAGACAGCCCAAGAGCTGGTACATTTTATTGCTCCAATACGGAAGCAGATATCTATAAAAAGTATCTTTGAGGTATACAAAGTAAATTGCTACCAACTCACTTATTATCTGGAGAGTATAAGTACCAGAAAGACTTTGGAGCTTGTGAGTATAGAGTTTTTATCTCTGGAAGAATATAGGAAAAATACGAGCTTGATCATTAGATCAGTGCGTACTGATCTAATGAAGGAATCAGAAAATTTCAGCAGTTGCAAAGGTGGAAGTATATGTATTGTGGGAGAAGTATTTCTCTGTGTTTGATTTCTATGTCATGAATCATTTTAACCAACTCTACATTGAGAGCAAGCTAGTCAACAAGTTGGTAGCTTTGTGGGGAATCAGGAATTCTGAAACTATATCTTGCAATCATTAAGGAAACCTACAACCTCAGTGTTTATATTGTATACTACTGAATATGCAAGTAACCATAAGGTCTGAACAGAAAGTTCGATTAAATCAACTTAAGTATTACTAGCTCATGCAATATAATGCTACCAAGAATAAAACCATAGAGTCTTCCCTCTTAATAATTGTTCATGAGCCATTTTTATCTATTGATTTATTCTTTGGAATCTTTGAAGATGGAGAAAACTTGGAAACTTAAACCACTGTATCTCTGAGCCAAGTGGTTGAAGAAGACTTACTGACTAGCAATGGCTTCAACCCAGAAAACTTGCTTTAATTTCTGGCTAAGAAATCTTGGTGTCCCAGGGGAGAGACAGATAGTGAACCAATGGAGAGCTGCCACAGACAAAATAGTTGAAAGGTTGGGCAATCTACCTTTCTACAGAGGAGCTATTGATAATGGTTAGGGCCCTGCAGAGGTGATGCATCACAGCCATCGCTTGTCCACAATGGACATAGTGTGCCTTCCTGGTGAACAAGAGGATAAGAATGAGGGGGAGTTTGCTAGCTGGCTTTTAGATGGGCTTGTTCACAAAGTGGACTACTAAAGCTGGATAGTGGCATATTTAGAGAAGACTCTGATGTAGAAGAAAGTGCAATTTTAGAAGGCAAACCAAAAGAGACTGGCCCAAAATGAAGAATGGAGAGAGAGAACTAAATACAAAGATTGCCTCTTTATGCCTAATACCCCAGCAGGAGAGACCTCAAGAGAACAAAGACCATGCATAGAAACTGACTCATTGGAAGCTAGAGACAATTACAGCTAGCCTGGGCTATCCATGACCTCAAGTTGGCCTATAAGTCCGTGGACTAGGAAGTCTGGAACATCCACTAGTGTGAATTAGGGAAAAGATAACAAAGTCATAGAGCTGACAACCAGTCATCATAGAAGTGCTGAGATTATCTAGTCAGTGAACAGGCTAATTTACAATGCTTCAAGAGCAAGCATCAGATGATGTCCCTTGATGATGGATGATACTGTGTTATGTGACCTATGTATTTTGTTACAATATACATATCTGCTGTATTATGTACCTTTATGTTATTGCTAGATATATATTTATATAATATCAGTTACATGCAACCTATGTGACTGATTAAGGTATGCAAAGGAGAGGTGTTCCTGTGCTGTGTATTGCATGGAGCACAGCTGCTTGGTGTATAGCCCCATCTTTGGTAATGTGCGCTCTGTTCTATACCCAAGCCTGTCCTCATGTTTGCAGAGTGCAATTCTAATGCTGACTGGCAATGTTATATGCTTGCATCTGTGCTGTATCTTTGTATATGGGAGTGACTTGAAGTCATGTGGTACAGAGGAAAGTCCACCAGATTTGAAGTCAACCCAAATGTGAATGCCAGTTCTACCACTTACCACCTGTGTGACCATAGATAAGCTACTTTACTCAATCAACAAGCATTTATTAAGCTCTTATTATATGCCAGGCACGATGGGAGAAACAAAAACAAAAATGGCACTGTTTGTGTCTTCAGATAGTTTACATGATATCAGAGGACAACACTTATCCATGCAAAGAGATATAAAATATATACAAATTTGGTAATTTGGGAGTAAAGGGAAGGCACCAGTAGCTATGAGAATGGAGGAAAAGCCTTAGGGAGGAGGTAGTGCTTAAGTTTTGAATGTGCTTTGAATAAAGTTAGGAGTTTAGGATGCAGAGAGAGCAAAGAGGGAGCCTACCTTACTCTAGACAGGGCAAGGGACAGCCTGCATGAAGGCTCCGACCAGGGGCACAGTTACATGTGAGAGACAGCAAACAGACCGATTTGGCTAGGACACCAACTATGTGCAGGGCTATGATTTGTAATTAATCTAAAAAGGTAGGCTAGATTATGAAAGGTTCTAAACGCCGGAGATTGTATTTCATCCTAGAGGTAATAGGAAGCCTTACTTCTTGAGCAGAGAAGTAATATAACATGGTCAGACCTGTGCTTTGAAATAGAAATTTAGCAGCTATGTAAAGAATGGGCTGTCAAGGAAAAGGCTGGATGCAGGGAGACCAAGAAGTAGACTATTTCAATAATTCAATTGATAAGGGCCTAATGTTGAGTGGTAGCTATATGAATAAAGAGAAGGTAATCTGTCTTCTCATCTTTAAAATGAGGAGGGCTGAACTACATAACTGTTAAGGTCCCTTCCAGTCCCCAAAGTATATGATCCTATGACTGTTATATACTAAATTTTGAATGTTTATTATTTGAGTTACAAATGCCCTAGTATATCCTCTGTAATTTGCAGGTAAAAAAATGTTTACTGGGGGTAGAATGAACAGGGGCACCAAGCCTCACCTCAAAGGACTGCCACGTGTTCACAATGCTTTGGGACAACAAAGACTCATTCATTGGGGAGAGGGGCCTGAACATCATATCCCAAGAAGCCATGCATTCATGGTCACACAGTCAGGAGGTTTTACAAAGAGCGCTGGGGAGGAAAAAGAAAGGAGGATGAGCAATGAGAGGGAAAATCTGTGGATCCAGGAGTTTCCCCCAGTGCCACACCTCACTCCACTGCCAGTTAAAGCTTTATCCCTCCCACCTTTCGATGCCTGCCTGGACTCTGGTTATTCACTGACAGCCAGTTTTGTAAAACATCACCCCTTCCCTGCTGCTGGTAAAGTTCAAGCTGGGAATCACCTGAGAAAACTGAAACTTCCTGATCCAAGGAAGAAGATTCCACCTAGGATCAGAAACACCAGAAAAAGAAACAGGAAAGAAATGGTGATCAGGAACTGGACTTAATGTTCTATTCACCAAATTGTTGTGCTGAGGGGACACCACAAAGCATTTGACAATACGTTTCACTTCCCAAGTTTTCACTCTGCCCTAAGTCCCTAACCTGACGTGCCTTGTGGAGACCAGTTCTCCATGGTATGGGGAGGTGGTTGGCTTTGGGTATTGAGAGTGTTTACTGTTCAATACATTGTCATGATCTTCTATTTTAAATAAATTCTCCTTTTTCACCACTAATATTTGATGTCATGTAATTAATTCAGCTGGTTAGTCATGGGAGGGAAGATTCAGAAACTAGAAATGGAGGGGAGAATCAGAACATATATGCAATTAGACATGAACCTGAAATATAGCTTATAAGGGCCTAAATATACAATTGTTACATTGACAAAATCAATTTTAATATACTTACATTCATTGAGTTTTGTCCACTTCTGATCCTTTAATAAAATATTTTCAAAGAGTGTTTCCTTTACTATACCTCAGAAATATTTTTAAATCACTTTTCATATAAAATATTTTTCACAATCTGCTGAATTCCTAGAGACTGTCACTTAGTGTGATGATATCTATGCTACAGTTTAGATTTTGAGACAAAGACTTTGAGTTTAGGGCCTCAAGTTCTTCATCTGAAAATGAAAGGGTTGTACCGTATGCTCTCCAAGGTTCTTCCTAGATCTGGTATAGTGCTAGGTTGTCATATTCTTTAAGTTTGGGATCAGAGGAGAAGATCCTCTTGCCTGAAGTTCAGAATTACAGCCAAAGAATCTCAGAGTTTGAAGGGACCTTAGTACCATCTAGTTCAATACAAAAGGCCTACCCACTCTCGCATAATAGACAAATGGTCATACTTAGAGACTCCAAGGAGAGGCAAGTCATCCCCTCCCTGGACAGTCAATTCCACTTTGGGGCAGCACTATTAGTTAATAGATTTTTCCTGATACCAAGCCTAAATTGGCTTCTTTGCAGTTTCTACCCATCATACCTGGTTCTACCTGGGGAAACAGGAAAACAAGCCTAATCCTTCCTTATGACAGTCCTTCAAAAACTTGAAGACATTTCTCATGTTCCCCTTGGGACTTCTCCACTTAAACATGCCCAGTTCTTGCAATCTATCTTTATATGACATTAATTCAAGGCCTTTCACTATCCTCTGGATATTCTCTAGCATATCAATATATTTCTTTTCTTTTTCTTTTTTTTAAGGTTTTAATAATAAATTTATTTATTTAACTTTTTACATTCATTTTCACAAAATTTTGGGTTCCAAATTTTCTCCCCATTTCTCCCCTCCCCCCACCCCAATACACTAAGCATTCTAATTTCCCCTATCACCAATCTGCCCTCTCTTCTATCATCCCTCCATTCCCTTGTCCCCATCTTCTCTTTTGTCCTGTAGGGCCAGATCACTTTCTATTCCCCATTACCTGTATTTCTTATTTCCTAGTATCAAGAAAAATACTCAACAGTTATTCCTAAAACTTTGAGTTCCAACTTCTCCCCATCCCTCCCTCCCTACCCATTCCCTTTGGGAAGGCAGGCAATTCAATATAGGCCATAAGTTTTGCAAATGACTTTGATAATAGTTGTGCTATGTAAGAATAACTATATTTCCCTCCATCCTATCCTGCCCCACATTGCTTCTATTCTCTCTTTTGATCCTGTCCCTCCCCAAGACTGTTGATTTCAAATTGCTCCCTCCTCCCATTGCCCTCCCTTCCATCATCCCCCCCCCACCCTACTTATCCCCTTCTCCCCCACTTTCCTGTATTATAAGATAGGTTTTCTTACCAAAATGAGTGTGCATTTTATTCCTTCCTTTAGTTGAATGTGATGATAGTAAATTTCATGTTTTCCTCTCATCTCCCCTCCTTTCCCCTCCACTAAAAAGTCTTCTACCTCCCTCTTCTATAAGAGATAATTTGACCCATTCCATTTCTCCCTCTCTCCTCCCAATACAGTTCTATCTCACAGATTAAAATCATTTTTTTAATTCAGTTCACTCTGTACTCTCTGTCTCTGTGTGTGCGTGCACGTGTGTGTGTGTAATCCCACCAACTACCCAGATACTGAAAAGTTTCAAGAGTTTACAAGTATTGTCTTTCCATGTAGGAATGTAAACAGTTCAACTTTAGCAAGTCCCTTATGACTTCTCTTTGCTCTTTACCTTTTCATGCTTCTTTTCATTCTTGTGTTTGAAAGTCAAATTTTTTTTCAGCTCTGGTATTTTCATCAAGAATGCTTGAAAGTCCTCCATTTCATTGAAAGACCATTTTTTTCCTCTGAAGTATTATACTCAGTTTTGCTGGGTAGATGATTCTTGGTTTTAGTCCTAGTTCCTTTGACTTCTGGAATATCATATTCCATGCCCTTCAATCCTTTAATGTAGAAGCTGCTAGATCTTGTGTTATCCTGATTGTATTTCCACAATACTGGAATTATTTCTTTCTAGCTGCTTGCAATATTTTCTCCTTGACCAATGTTCCTAGCAGTTTCTCTTTTTGGATCTCTTTCAGGCAGTGTTCAATGGATTCCTTGAATACTTATTTTGCCCTCTGGTTGTAGAATATCAGGGCAGTTTTCCTTGATCATTTCATGAAAGATGATGTCTAGGCTCTTTTTTTGATCATGGCTTTCAGGTAGTCCCATAATTTTTAAATTGTCTCTCCTGGATCTATTTTCCAGGTCAGTTGTTTTTCCAATGAGATATTTCACATTCTCTTCCAGTTTTTCATTCTTTTGGTTTTATTTGGTGATTTCTTGGTTTCTCAGAAAGTCATTAGCCTCCATCTGTTCCATTCTAATTTTGAAAGAACTATTTTCTTCAGTGAGCTTTTGAACCTCCTTTTCCATTTGGCTAATTCTGCTTTTGAAAGCATTCTTCTCTTCATTGGCTTTTTGAACCTCTTTTGCCAATTGAGTTAGCCTATTTTTCAAGGTGTTATTTTCTTCAGCATTTTTTTGGGTCTCCTTTACCAAGGAATTGACATGTTTTTCATGCTTTTCTTGCATCTCTCTCATTTCTCTTCCCAGTTTGTCCTCCACCTCTCTAACTTGATTTTCAAAATCCTTTTTGAGCTCTTCCATGGCCTGAGCCCATTGAATATTTATTTTAGATGTTTGGGATACAGAAGCCTTGACTTCTATGTCTTTCCCTGATGGTAAGCATTGTTCTTCCTCATCAGAAAGGAAGGGAGGAGATATCTATTCACCAAGAAAGTAACCTTCTATGGTCTTATTTTTTTTTCCTTTTCTGGGCATTTTCCCAGCCAGTTACTTGACTTCTGAGATTCTTCTCTACCCCCACCTCGCCTCCAGATCTGCCCAGCTAGTGCTTGGGGTCTGAGATTCAAATGCTGCTTCCCAGCCTCAGGGCTTTCATCAGGGGCAGGGCTGCTATTCAGTGTAAGATTAAATTCAGGTGCTCAGGTTGGGGCAGAGATGCTATTCAGTGTGAGATTAAGTTCAGGTGCTCAGGTTGGGGCAGGGCCACCACCCAGGCCTCAATTTCCTCAGGGGGTTTATGAGGAGATCTTCAATAATGGATCAGAGCTCCTGTCTGCTTTGGGAGCCCCTGTCTGCTGCTGCCTCCACTGCTGCCTCCCGAGGGGGCCTGAGTTATGGAGACACCCTGCTCCCCTCTCAGCCAGCCAAAAAGGCCCTGTCACTGACCTTTGCGCCTGTGGGTGGAGGGACCTGCGCAGCCTCTGGAGATTCCGTTCCTGAAGCCTGCTCGGATCTGCTCCTCTTGGTGCCACACGGCCAAGGCAGGGTTGGGCTCTGCTTTGGGTCTGGTGCACAAGGGACCTTTGGTGTCATTTTTTCAGGGCTCTCTGGAACAGAAGTCTCCTCCACTCCATTATTCTGTGGCTTGTGCTGCTCCAGAATTTGTGGGAGTTCTTTTTTACAGATATTTTATGGGCTGTGGGTTAGGAGCTAGCATATGTGAATCTTTCTACTCTGCCATCTTTGCTCCTTCCCCCAATATATTTCTTAAACTATGGATCCCAGAGACCTATACAATGTTTCAGATGATGTCTGATCAGGACAGAGTTCAGTAGGACTCTAAAGTCCCTGTCCCTGAAAGCTATGTGCCCTTCTTAATGCAGCACTAGCTTTTTAAATGGCCACATCATGCTACTGGTTCATCTTGAAATAGATAAAGCTCCCCACATCCTTTTTCTATCCATGTTTCCCAACTCACGCTTAAAAAGTCATTTTTTTGTAGCCAAGTGTAAGACTACGTTTATCCTTACTGAATTTCATCTGACTGCCTAACTTATTATACTTTACCCAATGCTCTAGCCTTTCAAGATCCTTTTGGATCCTGACTGTCATCCAGTATGCCAGCTATCCTTTCCAGTTTTGTGTCATCTGCAATGAGCATTCCATCTATGTCTTTACATAAAATAATGCTAAAAATGTGGTTCACAGCACAAAGCCAAGCACAGATCCCCAGGGGCATTACTTTGGGATCTTCTTGCCACAGTGACAAATAATAACTATTTCTGAATTTGGCCATCTAGCCACTTCTGAATCTATATAATTTTTTCTTGTTGAATACATTTCTCTCCACCTTCACAGGAATATTATGAGATACTTTATAAAAAGCCTTACTAAAATCTAAGCAAACTACATCCACAGCATTTCCCATCTCCACTGATTGAATAATCCTGCCCTCCCAAAAAAGTGTGTGTGTGTGTGTGGGTGCGTGTGTGCGTGAGTATACACACACATATGTTTGACTTGACTTGTCAAGTTGTGCTGACTCTCTGTAAATACTATTTCACTTCTAGATGTTTGCCAACCATCTCTTTAATAATCTGTTATAGAATTTTCCCAGGGAAGTTGGTTGGCATAAACTATAGGATCTTAGTGTCATAGATTCAGAACTGGAAGGGACTTTAGAGGTTAACTAGTCCAACCTCCAGAAGTTGGTAGGTGTCACAGTGGATAGAATGCCAAGCCTGAAGTCAGGAAAACCTGGGTTCAAATCCAGCCTCAGACACACTAGCTATGTGATCCTGGGCAAATCACTTAATCCTGTTTGCCTCAGTTTCTGTATCTGTAAAATGAACTGGTGAAGGAAATGACAAACTATTACAGCATCTTTCCCAAGAAAACCCCAAATAGAGTCACAAAGAGTAGGACAACTGAAAAATGACTGAACAAGAAGTCCAATCACCATCATTTTATAGACGAGGAAACTGAGGTCCAAAGAGGTTAAATAGCTTGATTAAAATCACACAGGTAATAAATCATAGAAATGGGTTTAATAATAAATAATAGAGTAATGAGTGGTACAGGTGGAATTTCATCCCAAATCTTCCAATACCAAAATCAGGTTTCTTTCCACTGTACCACATCGCTCCTCTTCTCTTTGTTTTCCTTCCCTATATCTACAAGAAGATGTTAAAAATAAAAATGGAGAGTGAGGCCAGCCCACAGTTTCTATCACTAGCCTTCCTGTTCTTCAACACTTCCTAAGGGAGGTCTTATGGGTAAGACAGGGTTCTAAGTTGGTTAGTTAAGAAATACAGAATGATCTTTGTGGTGCTTACTCTGAGCTCACGTTCCCTTAAGCACCACTAGTTTTGGTACATGGGCTCCCAGAAGACAGTTGACTTCCTTTCTCCTCAGTGTCCTCATTGTTACCCTGAGGTTTATTATAATAACACCCACAAATCCTTATCTGCTGTGAGTTCCATCAGCTATCAATTTTTCAGCCGAAATTAATTAGCTTTCTAACTGGGCAATTTATTAGGCAGGAATAGCAAGGACAGTTGTTACAGAATCATATCCCAAAATGGGGGCACATGACTTCCTCCTTGCATGTGCAAGGCTCCTAGGAGACTCGGGTCAAACTTGGCTCTTATGGCCAAGTGCTTTTCTTTCATGGTAGATTCCTCATGAAGTTTCCCTAGGCATAGTTCTCTCCTGGGCTCTGAGGGTCACTTCTGAAGATGCCTTTCCTCAAGGTATCTATTTTGTCTTCACATATCTCAGCTCTCCACACAGATGCTACTATTGCTGGAGGGAAACTGCTTTGGAGATCAGTGGAAAATCCAAAATGTTCCCCCCTTTTAAAGTTCACAATACTGTCCTTTGGTTAAAGCAGGAAAGAATTGTAACACTTCCTCAAGGTTCATTTTTTACTACCCCATACTAACTTCTTGTATAAGCCCAAGGCTTTGTATCCTCAAGCTGTTTCTAAAGCTTGACTCCTCAATGATGGAATCCCTTCTCAAAAACATAGGATGTCCCAAAAGTCAAAACTTTGAAACTTTACCAAGACTTTTGGGACACCATACATACATATAGGTGTGTATGTGTGTGTAGTGTGTGTGTGTGTGTGTGTATATATATATATATATATATATATATATATATATATACATAGTCTAAAGGTATATCTAATTCATTCGATTAATCCCAATACTTTTCCTCTACGTCATCTAATTTATCTAATGCCTCAAAGCACTTCACTCCTCCCAAATTGATTAAAAGCTTGCTCAAACCTAGCTTATACTTCTGGATGGCTGAATGATTGAATGGAGGTATCTAGGACTTGTTAATACAATTTGATTAGTTGATCCAATCAAGAAACCTCAGCCTTGTTTACATTCAATGGTAGGGTATGAAACAAGCCCTCTCCCCCCATATTTATCTTGAAAATTGGATTTGTTTTTAACAATAATAATCGTTTGTTTTCAAAACTTATGCTTGCTATTCTTAGGGAATGCAAAACATTTCAAAAATTATTTTGAATACACTATAAGGTACAAAAGATGCTATTACTAAAATAGGATTAAACTAAGGCACCCACTTTTGTTATTTAATTTCACAAGTTAGAAATGAAAATTTCCCCTATAACCTTTAAATCAGGATTGAGAAACCTACAGTCATAAGTGACCTCAAGCCCACAAATTCCCCACCACTGTTTTAGATGACAGAATTTCATAATATTAGAGATGGAAGGGATCTTCCATAGAACTGGAAGGCATCCAGTTCAACCTTTACCTTACTAAGAATCATCTCTATAACATCCCCAACAAGTGGTCATTCAGCTTTCACTTATAGATCTCAAGTGAGGAGAAAACCAATCCCTCCCAAAGCAGTGAATTCTATTTTGGGAAGGCTCAAATTCTTTATAAAGGGCTGAAATCTTAAGCTAAACTAATCAATGATGAATTAGGATCCTTCGTGACACTTCTGCAGACTTTGACACTACTAATAGACCCTCTTCTCCATGACACTCTCTTCTCTCTAAGTTTTTGGAACATTACTTTCTCCTGATTCTTTTCCTACCCATTTGACTAGACTTGTCATGCTGCACTGGCTATCCGTAATTACTATTTCACTTCCAGATGCCTTTTTTAGTTTTAGTCCTTAGACTCCTTTGCTCTGTCTTCACAAGGCTATGTCCTGGGTCCTCTTCTTCTCTTCCTCTCCACTATTACACTTGGTGATCTCACAGCTTCCATGGATTCATTGATCATCATCTGCTTATCCAGCTCTAACCTCTCTGCTGACCTTCAGCCTTTATCTCCAACTCCCTATTAGAGATCTCAAACTGGATGTCCAGTAGACAGCTTAAACTCAATATGTACAAAACTGAACTCATTCTTCCTAAACCCTCCCTCCTTCCAAACTGTCATATTATTATCGAGGGAATCACCATCCTCCCAGGCCCGCAGGCTCACAACCTAGGTGTTTTCCTCAACTCCTCACTATCTCGCAACCACCCCCCCCCCCATCCAATCTATTTCAAGGTCTGTCAATTTCACCTTTTCAACAACTTTTGAATATGCCAGCCTCTCTCCTCTGATACTGTTATCACCATGGTATAGGTCTTCATCTCCTCCCCCTTGGACTATTAAAATGGGCTGTCATTTGGTCTATCTGCCTCAAGTCTCTCTCTACTCCAGCCTATCCTGCCTTCAACCACCAAAGTGATTTTCCTAAACCACAAGTCCAGCCATGTCACTGATCTATGCAATAAACCCCAGTGGTTCCCTGTCACTTCCAAAATTAAATATGAGATCCTCTGTTCGGTTTCAAAGCCCTACAAATTTTAACTCCCCGCCACCTCCTTTCTGGTCTTATTCACACTTCACCCCCCATTCCCTCCCCTACTCCAGCCCACATGTTCTTTGCTCCAGGGACACCACTTCCTTGCTGTTCATTGAACAAGACACACCATCTCTTAGCTCTGAGCATCTTCTCTGGCTGTCCCTCCCATGCCTGGAATGTTCTTCCTCCTCCTCCTCATATCCACTCCTGGCTTTCCTGGCTTCCTTCAACTCCCAGATAAAACTTCACCTTCTACAGGAAGTCTTTCCTAATCCATCTTCATTCTAGTGCCTTCCTTCTGTTGATTATTTCCTGTTTTATCCTGTATATAGCTTGTTTGTTCACAGTTGTTTCTGTTTCATCATAGAAGCATAATAAATGCTTGTAAATTGACTCTCTGACTTTGGGTAAGTCACTCACCCTCCCTGGGCTTCAGTTTCCTCATCTGGAAATAAAAGGGTTGGACTAAAAGCCCTCTGAGAAGTGCCTTTCAGCTTCAGAACTATGAGCCCCTCCAGCTATGTCTTGCCCCTCTTGTTCTTGTGCTTGAGTTTTTGAAGTCCTGATTATGACTTAATGTTTATCTCTTTAGTTTCACAGTCTTAAATTTATGCCAACATTTGAATCCTGATTTGGTCATCCACCTACTTGCCTGCTTTTACAAGCCATCACCTCGACTCTGGCTTTGTTTCCTTTTGAAATTTTGATCTTCTTACTATTCTCCACCACACAAGTTCTTCCCTTGTTCTTTCATTCCTTTCTGTTAATTTTTTTCTTTTTGGTTATGAACATAATCATTCACAGATATTAACATTTCAATACACAAATGTAATAGTACAAACAGAACTATTGCTAGACCCAGTGGACCTGGGGTGCTGGCCCTCACCCTCTCCATTCAAGCTCTGGACCCTGCCCATATGAACCAGGTTCATTTCTAGAGGACTGACCTGTAGGAAAAAAGACCCAGGCATTTTATCTTGTACTCTTTGGTTCTTTACCCTGTTACCTTGAAGCCCCTGGGGAAGTCACTTAACTCTAGGTTTTGGTTTAGTTCATGCCAAAGGTCTCCCCAAAGTTACACGGTGTAGAATATAAATGAACAAGACAGTTACTTATCTCCTCCATATACAAGATATGATTATACTATACAAGAGACTTGTATGTATTATTATTGTATTATATTATATTATTATGTATTATATATATTATATATACATATATATACATACATATATAATACATATAGTATTATGTATGCATTAACAAAAGTTAATTAATAAAAGTTAAACAAGTGCCAGTAATAACTTAGAATGCCTGCCACGCTTTCCCAGGAGACTGATACTTAAAACATCAAGCATGAGTCATTTTTCAGGTAGTTGAGTCAGCATTTCATCTTCATTTGAACTCTACATTGTCCAAATAATTCCCTAGAGGTTCCTGCGTTGGCAAGCCAGGTCAGGTGTTGGATTCATCCTGTGCTGGGGGTCATCCTCTCTGCTACAGAAACTCCTCCTGCTTCCAGTCAGCTCTGACTGAGCAACCTAGGAGCTCCACACTCCCCAACTCATGATGCTGCCTCTTGAGGCTGGAAATAACCCATCTCCTTTCTTCACCATTTGGTCACCTATGTTTAGGAAACAAAACAAGCAGAAAAGGCTGACGGCCCAGGCCACACCCATATAACTCAATCCCTGCATTATAGCTGCCATGTAGTCACAGACATCATACTCCCAGGGTCCACCATCCCTTCAAGGATAGATTTCAGCAATTCTAACCCGCTCAGCAGATGAGTAGAGAAGTGGGGTTACTCCTTTTAAAGTTCACTCAGTGGGCAACTACCCCTGGATTGGCAGCCAACAATCTCTGACTCAGCTTCCCACACTTATAGAGGACCAAGAGAGCAGCCAGGTTTTGCTTTATTATCCTAAAGCACTCAAGTCCTTCAGCAGTGAACCACGTGTGGCAACCTGCAAGCAGCCAGGGCAACTCAGTGCATTTTCCATGGAGTGTACTTCAATCCAACTGTTACTACATGAATAATACGTAAAAAGATGATTGCATATGAAACTGAACTTTTGTACATTAGTACAGTGTGATTTTTTAAATGTGTATTAAATTTAATAAGGCAGTAAGAAAATCATCTTGATTTTTGTCCCCCTTTGAAGTGTTCTGTATATTTTAAAATCTTAATTATTGCTCTTTTGTTTGCTTGTTTCTTCCTTTCTTTTTTGCATCCCTATAACTAACCAATAACTCACTACTCCCACTTCCCACTTCTCCAGTAGAAGAAATATATATCATAATAAATAAGTATAGTCAAGGAAAACAAATAAACACATTGATCATGTCTGAAGATAAGAATCTCATTCTCTACCTCTAGCCCATCTTTGTGCCTAGATATGAAAGGCATTCTTCATCATCATTCTTCTGAGGTCATAATTGGTCACTGGGTGGTTGCATTAACCAGAATTCTGAAGTCTTACAAAATTACTTTCCTTTACATTATGGTGATCATCTCTTTCCAAAACATAACCCTGGATTACCCCCACCATTTCCTTTTCTACTCCTACCTGTGTATTGCTAGAAGATTTTTCACCACTGTGCTAACTGCTATGTCCACTATAGACTTAAGTTATATAATGTCAGCAGGAACCTCAGCTACATGCTAATTTTTTTTTACTCTTCCATGATTGGCTTCTCACAGTGTCTATTCCAAACTTCTTTCCTTAAGCTTTCTACATTACGCTCTTCCCCTACTTCTCAGCAAAGGTCTTAAATTAAACTTCACCGAAAAATTGAGGCCATTCATTATAGGCTTCCTGTTGTCACCAGTTCTATATCTTCAGTCCCCTCCATGTCAATCCCTATTCTTTCTCCTTTGCTCAAATCTCACAGGAAGAAGTGGTCCTTCCCTATGTCAAGTCCCTAATTCTATTTTTGCTCTTAACCCAATCTTCTGTTTTCTCTGGGAGCTTGTCATACCCTCTCCCTAATTTTCAATCTTCTTATCTAATGACTCCTTGCTGCCTGCAGTCTCCCCATCCTTAAAAAACCCTGGATCCTATTATCCCTTTAAGTTTCTTCACTTTGACAACTAAACTTTTTGAAAAAGTTGTCTACACTCCTCAAGACATCACCTCCGCTTTCTTATCTACCCCCTTGTGAATTTCTTTGCAGCCTGGCTTCCAACTCCACCACTTGATTGAAACTGTTCTAAGATGCCTAGTGATCTGTTACTAACTCCAGCGATCTTTTCCCAGGTATCATCAATCTCTTCTTGATCTCTTTGTGGTATTGTCACTGTTGTCTAACCCCTTCTCCTAGATACCCTCTCTTCCCTAGGCTTGCTTGACATTCCTGTCCCTTAGCCTTTTTCATTCTCTATATGTCTGGGGCACTGTTCTCTCTGTGTCTCTCTGCTATCATTCTTAATGATTTCATTAGCTTGCATTGGGTTCAACTATCATCTCTATGCAGACAGTTCCCAAATCTAAGCATCCCACCCTCATCTCTCGTATGAGCTCTAGTGCCATATCACCTGCTACTAGATATCCTCTCCTAGATGACTCTGCAGAAGCAACTAAAATTCAACATGTGCAAATGGAACTCATCACCTTTCCCCTTAAATATACCCTTCCTTGTAATAGACATATTTCTGTCTAGAGCACTATCATTCTTCTAGATATCCAGGCATGCAAGTGCATCTACCCTTTTCTCTCTACTATCAAAGTCACCATCCTAATTCAGACCTTCATCATCCTTCACACAAAAGTGACTATTATAATAGCCTTTTAATTTCTCTCCCTATGTCCATCACTCTTCCTCTCTCCAATTCATAATCCACAGAGTTGCCAAAGGAATATTCCTGAGGCAGAGATCTGATCATGTACGTCACTCTGTTGCTCCAAAGGCTTCACTGGCTCCCTACTGGCCTCTAGTGTAGAAGATGAATGCTTCTATTTGGCATTTAAAGCCCTCCACAATTTGGTTCCAACCTCTATTTCTAGACTTATTACGCATCTTTTATTTTGTCATTGTTCAGTCATGCCTGACTGTTTGTGACCCCATTTGGTGTTTTCTTGGTAAAGATACTAGAGTAGTTACAATTTCCTTGTCCAGCTCATTCTACAGATGAAGAAACTGAGGCAAACAGGGTGAAGTGACTTGCAGCAAGTGTCTTGCCTGATTTGAATCCAAGCTTTCCTTACTCCAGGCTGCCTAGCTGCCCATCTTACCCAGGACTTCCTCTCATTCCCCTTCCACATGCTGTGCATTCTAGGCAAAGTGATGTCCTCTGTGTTCCATATGCACAACCTTCCATCTTCTGCTTCTGCCCTCCGTCCAAGACTATTCTGCCTCTTCACCTCTACCTTGGAGCCCCTTACTTCCTCCAGGATGCCCTTCATGCTTCCTCCAGTTGTTGGTATACCTCATTACACTATATTGATATGGTTTCTATTCAATATTTATCTACCTATTGACATGTTGCTTTCTTGCCCCATCCACAGCAGAAGGTAAGGTCCTTGAAGGTTATTTTCATTTTTTAAAAATTATTTTTGAGGGACTATTTTAATTTTTTTCTTTGTATCCACCACTGTGCTTAGCACTTAACAGATGCATTTACTCCCTGCCCATCCTGCTAGCTGCCTTGCTGTCCTGACCTGACAAGATCCTTAAGGACATAATCCTGTTAACTCCAGAATTCCCAGACTGGGGCCTCGTGTAGTCCAGTCTATATAGGCTGGTTCTGTCATGCTTTACTTTCCATCTTCTTTCCATTCATTCTTGCTTTGCAGTCCCTCTCTCCTTACTTTTCAGTCCATGTACCACAATTAAATTAATACTACCATTGCCAAGGGCAGGAAAGTGTCAGCCTACTTCCTTGTGGCCTCATTTGCCATTCTTATAACACCCCAAACCAAAATACCTCTTCTTGGTCACCACTGCCTTATATGTATGATACCTCCTTATTAGAATGTAAGTGTAATGAGAGTAGAGATTGTCTTCACTCTTGTATTTGTATCCCCAATGCTTCAACAGTATTCAATATGCAGTGCTCCACGTTTACTCTTTTATTAATAAATACTTGTTAAATTGAACTGAATATGCAAATTTGATAACCATACCATCTTAGCTTTCATCCAAGTCCCTGATGAATCTGTTAAACAGAACAGGACCAGGAATCAGTCCCAGGGATCAATCACTCTCCTTAAGACCCTTCTCCAAGCTGACAGTGAGCCATCAGTGACAATCTTGGGGAGCCCGGCACTGAATCAGTACTAGTTCTGCCTGACTGGAGTGTTAGCTAGTCTGCCCTCTACCCCACCTTAGTCGTTGCTTGTTCATTACAATATGTCTGATTCTTCATGACCCCATTAGGGGTTTTCTTGGTAAAGATACTGGAGTGGTTTCCCATTTCCTTCTCCAGCTCATTTGACAGGTGAGGAAACTGAGGCAAATCAGGTTACGTGACTTGCCTGGGGGTCACACCACTGAATTTGAACTCAGGAAGATGAGTCTTCCTGACTCTGGGCCTGGCATTCTAGCCATTCTGTCACCTAGCTGCCCTGTAGTTTAGTTAGCCACAAAGAAAAATGAATGAATAAAAAAAGCATTTTGAGAATATGAGAAACTTTGTCAAAAGCTTTGGTGAAACCCAGGCAAGCTCTGTGTATAAAATTCCCCTGCTCCACCATTCCAGCAATCTGCTATAAAAGAAAGTAAGGCTTATGGCTCCAGAACTGGAGAAGACCTTAGAGGTCATCTAGTCCACTCATACATTTTACAGATAAAGGACTGAGATTCAGTGAAGCTGAGTGACTTGCCAAAGTCATATGGGTTGGCATAGCTGAGATGAGTCCAAATCTAAGCCCTCTGGCTCCAAATGCAGTTTGCCTGGTTTTTTTCCTTTGTTCAGTACTGCCTCCTACCCTGACATGACTATTCCCATTCTTTGTGGTCATCACTTTTTTCTAAATTTTATCAAAACAGCTCCAATAATACATTCTAGGACATTGAGAAAATTCAAGTCAAGCTTTGAATTTGCCTTGATTCTTGAAATTATTTTTAAATAGTTTATTGGAACAATTAGATATCATTTGTGAGACAGAATGGGATAGTGAATGTTGGGCTTAAAATTGGGAAGATTTGGCTTCCCATTCTGCCTTTATCATTAGCTGTAACTCAAGGCAAATTATTTAACTTCTGTATGACTGAGCTATCACCCCAGGTTTTATCCACTAAGTAATAGACAGGTTGCAGTCTTTGTTGGTAGAGAAAACTCTCATACTTTCCTGCACATAGGAAATCACATAACCTTTTTTTAATTCCTGTATTAATAAAAAAAACTACTTTGCAGTTAATTATATTTAAATGAATTAATTTCAAGGCATAAAATGTCATAACTCTTCAGTCACTCCCTCTGAAACTCAATTAGGATTATTTTTCCATTCATTCTCATTTACTTTTCCTCTTAGATATTTGTAGTGAATACTTCATCATTTAGATCAGATTTGTGGCTTTACATTTTGTAACAATATTTCTATATTTCTTTAAATCTTAATTATACTATTCTATTACATTGGTATACTACAATTTAGTTGAATGTTATACTATTGTTAAATATTTGATTGTTTTCAGTTTCTTGCAGTAACAGACACTTGCAGATACTTATTAACTGTATAACCCTGGGCAAGTCACTTAACTTCTGCTGTCTCAGTTTCCTAAACTGTAAAATGAGGATCATAATAGCACCTACTTTGCAGGGTTGTTGTGTGAAGATTGAATGAGATACTGTTTGTAAACCTATTTAAAATGACTAATATGACAGAAAAGGAAAATGACAAATGTTGGAGGAATTTGTGAAAATTGAAACACTGATTCACTATTGGTGGAGTTATATATTGATTCATGGGGCAGCTAGATGGTGCAGTGGATAGAGAACCAGTGCAGGAGTCAGGAGGACCTGAGTTCAAATCTCACCTCAGACACTTGATACTCACAAGCTGTGTGATCTTGGGCAAATCACTTAACCCCAATTGCCTCATCCTGGGTCATCTTCAGTCATCCTGATGAATATCTGGTCACTGGATTCAGATGGTTCTGGAGGAGAAGTGAGACTGGTGATCTTCCCAGCCCTCCCTCACTCAAAACAAAGTCAAGTGCAAGTCATGTCATCATTTCTCTGATGGCATGGTCTTCTTTGGCAACGAAGGATGAACATACACATGTTGATTCATCCATCTGGAGAGCAATTTGGATTTATGCCCAAAGGACTATAAAATCATTCATACCCTTTGACCAAGCAATACCACTAGTAAGTCTGTCTTGAAAAGAGATAAAAAACAAAAAGGAGAAGGGCCTTTATCTACAAAAATAGTTATAGCAGTTCTTTTAGTGGTAGCAAAGAATCGGAAGTTGAGTGGATGCCCATCAATTAGGGAATGGCTGAACAAATTATGGTATATGGTTGTGATGGAATACTATTTTGCTATAAGAAATGATAAGCAGGATGCTCTCAGAAAAACCTGGAAAGACCTACATGAACTGACACAATGTAGAATGAGAAGAACCAAGAGAACATTGTGTATAACAGCAGCAAAATTGTCTGATGATCAACTGTAAATGACCTAACTATTCTCTTCAATACAATGATCCAAGACAGTACTAAAGGATTTATGATGAAAAATGCTCTCCATCTCCAGAGAAAGAACTAATGGAGTCCAAATGCAGATCAAAGCATACTTTTCCTTTATTTTTCTTAGGGGATTTTGTCTGTTTTCTTTCACAACATAACATGGAAATATGTTTTACATGCCTACACATGTATAAACTATATCAAATTGCTTGCCTTCTGAATGAGGGAGGTAAGGGAAGGAGGGAGAGAATTTGGAATTCAAAATTTTTTTTAAAAATCTGTCAGAAATTGGTTTTACATGTAATTGGAGAAAAATCAAATATTTTTTAAAAAGGAGCTTGGCACAGGTGCCTAATAATCTACGTTCCCTACTAATATATATATATATATATATATATTTATATATGTACACACACACACACATATATGAGGAACCAAAGCTTTCAGATGGGATTTACAGAGTTTTGGGGAGAAAATTATCTGTTATAAATTTGGGGATTTGGAACTTGTCAGCAAGGTAGAGTAATACCTCACTTGTGTGGAGAAAAAAGAGGAACTTAGAAGAGTTGAAAACACTGTGAAGAGAGAGGAGGATAAAAAGCAACATAGATGGAATCCTGGCAATTAGAAGTAGTTGGATAAGAGAGGACTTCGGCTGAGCCATTCCTAATTGGCCAGATAACTGATTTCATGGACCAAGAGCTTCAGGGACCACCAGCACCACTTGGTGCTCCCTGCTACCACCTCTGGGTAGTGAAGGAGAAGCAGAGACGCTTCTTAGCTCCTTTTGTTTCTCATAGGAGCCACGATGAACTCGATTTTGTTGTCTGTGACTGATCAGTAAATGTTTGGTGATCATGGTATATAAGCACCCCAAAGTGCTATTTACTCTACAAAATTAACCTTTCTGTTGAAGTTAAAATTTTTTCTTCACCTTACGTTTGGTTATCACAATTAAAAAAAACTCATACAGGTTAAATTTGGTCCTATCAATTATTTTGGAAACAACTGGTTGAATCCAATGAGCCAGTTAATATCTAGTTCATGGGGATTCTTCCCCCTACCCCACGTAATATGATGGATATTTGACTTGAACTCAAATGAAAGAGCAAACTTGAGTTTGTTTTAACAAAGTAGGACTTTATTTGAAAAAACACTTATACTTTGTATATCTTCATATGATAAAGATGTATCTATACACATAGATCAGTTTTCTTTCGTTTCCGAATTGAATTAGGAAAAATAAACCTTTTACAAAAGCAAGATTATTTTAGAACCAAGTTCAATCCCACCCCAAATAATGTTAACTTAATGGAACTAGTTTTTTTCCCCAAAAACAATTTTATTTATGCAAACAGATTCTTAAGAAACAATTTCAACATAAGGTTTACCCTTTTGAAAAATATTAGCCAGCAGCAATTGCTACCTGCCTGCACTCTCCTTAATAATTACCAATAACACTGAAGTTTGAATTAATATAACTTTTGCACAAGACTCAAAATCATTTCATGATAATATATAATAGCCCCCAGAATATATTATGCCTTAAATCTTTTAAGAATTAAAAATAAAAAAATAAATATAAAGACTTAGATATTAGCTTTGGGTTTCAAAATTATTTTTTCTCCTTAATGATCATATGAAACAATTAATTGGACTATTTTATTTGAAATGATAATTTATTTTTTATTTATACCACCCTTCCCTTTCTATCTCTATTTTCCCCATTCTTTTCCTTTCCTTTTCCACGGTAAAGATGTGGGGAAAAGTTTTGACCAGAGGACCTCAATCATTAGTGTGATGGATCTGAAGCCTAGTCAAGAGGAGAATGCCTTATGCTTCTCTGCCGCTCTACACAAGGCCTGAATGTCCTCGCCCCAAGTCCGAATACAGTGGTGGACCTGAATAGTGATTCAAAGTATGCTTTATGCCTCATGCCCCGCTCCCCACAGGACCTGGAGGCCTTCACCTCGGAATTCAGGCAATGAGCTCTGCAACCTAGTAGGTGTCTCTCCTGTCCCAGTCTCTCTTGGGGGGAGGGGGGCGTCAAGAAAGGACCTCCCCTCAAAATCTAGCCATTGCAAAGAAATGTGGAGCTTTGAAAGTATCCCACACTTCAGAGGAATAATAGCAGAGGATTAGGGTAGGGTTACGGTATCAAATCAAAGCCCCTACATCTTCCCATCCTAGTTTTCCCAAAGATTTTAAAGACTAGAACATCAAGACCAGTTCTCACCAGGGTTGCCCAATTAAGTAGGAGGAAAAAGTTCCTGCAATTGTCAGGGAGACTCCTAAGCATCCTCCCCCTATAGTCTTAATCATCTAGAAAATCTTGTCCTAAGATGTGATATCTGCCAGCCAGCTGACAAGAGAAAAGAGTTAGTGTAAATCAAAGGCCATTTGCTCTAATAGCTTACTAAGAAAAGTAGCGGCAGGACATTTCCCCCATATACCGGCACACCTTCCCACAAATACATTGAAAAGAAAACTCATTGGAAAGAGAAGACGTATTTAGGAGATGTGCATGAAGAGGCATAAACATGAGAAAAATGTGTGATCAACGCACATAAAAGGGGGACATGCATATAAGCAATTACATAGCCAAGGAACATGCAATAGAGAACATTTGTCACTAGGGTATATCGTGGAGAACACATGTGACCGGACTATGTAAAGGCTCCCGATGCCTCCAAAATGCAGGGCTGATGATGTCTTCTACAACTGTTAGCTCCCACTGGGCTAGTCATCTACTCTGCAGGGTGGGACTCCATTGGCGACATGACTGTCATCAGGTGTTGCTCTTTTGAACATGCGGTTACCTAACTCCTTACTGTTGTTCGCTTCCAGGCTTCAGCTATAGCTGAATTCAGTAGAGGAGTTAGCTCTTCCCATAATAGAATAAGGGAGCTCTTCATCTTCCACACACCTAGGCATCAAACTAGAAAAGTCAATCGACTGTTTTTTCTCTATTAGATTATAATCTATCAGTTCCCAGTATCTTGAAGCTGTGTTCAGCTTTTCTCTCCAGAAGAAGAATGTTTGCCTCTGGAAATCAAACTCTTTTTAATTACAGAACCAACCAACCGGATAAGCACAATCCACCAATATTTAGTCTGTCTTTAAACCTTCACTCCTTCCTGCTCGCTATCTACACCAGCCTTTCTAAAAGTGTTAAATAATTTCCCTTTAGCTTCTATCAATTCCTTATCACCATTCTGCACCCTTTCAAAATCACTGCTTTTCAGCAGTCTACTAAAATCTGTTTGGACCTATGGATCCATAGTTTTTCTCAATCCTCTCCATGATCCTCTCAGTCATCTCTGCAAATGAAAAGGCAGGGGAAAGGCAGTAGCAAAATCTCCTAGGTGGAGCCGAGCCAAGACATTGCCTAGCATCTTGATCTTTTGTTCTGAATGCCCATTGCTATTCATGTATGCTATTCATGAGCAACAGAAAGGCTCAAAAACAAAGAGCTTTTCTACTGAAATCTGTTTTCCTTCATCTTCCTGCTTGGTCTTAGTTATAATCTCTTGAACCAAGCAGACACTATCATGGAGTCTCTTCTACATGAAAACCCTTAAAATATTTCAAAATAACCATTGTCTTCCCTTATTCAGACTAAACATCTTTCTAATTCCTCCCTTTAGCCCACCTTCTATGGCATGGTTTTGATTCTCCTCAAAATCCTGGCCTTCTTTCTCTGTAATTTTATGAAGGATCAACAAATCTTTTTTATAATGCACTGAATTACACGAGTGTGATCTGACCAAGTCTGGTTGTAATAGAGTTATCGCTTCCCTTTATATGACTTCTGTTAGTGTAGAATAAAATCACATTTGATTTTTTTGGCACTCACTTTAAATGTCCCCTCATAATGGCCTTACAGTTCACCGAAACTACCAGATTCTTATCATATGAGCTGTAGTCCACCTATGACTCTTCTCTAATTCACCATTAAATATCAACGTACTATTCTTTCTGAGCCTACTCTACAGTAGAACTGGGGGTGTCATCATGCCTCTTTAACATGAATATGATTGGTTTAGAGTCCTCTATGAAAGGCCTCCTACAAAGATACAGGGAAAGCCAGGAACAGCAGCTTCTGCTCAGGAAATGGGTCATTAGCATCAGTATTCTCTGAATCCCTTCATCCAACCATTTCTCAGTCTACCTAACTGTACTGTAATCCAAACTATATTTCTCCATATTATCCAAGGGTATGATGATAAGCTGTCACATTGCTTCTTGAAATCCAGATATCCTATAGCTAAAACATCCTTTTGATCTACTATCTAGCATGCACTGGCTCACAGTATTCATTATTTCCCTTTCTAAGTGGTTATAAAGTATTCCTATAATATCAGCATCATCATATGAACATAAAGTATAGAAGCAATACAGGAGAGTGGAAAGCATGCTGGTCTTTGGATCAGTGGAGACCTACATTTGTATCCTATTACTGATACTATAACCATGAACAAGTGATATAACCTCTTTGGGCCTAAGTTTCTTTATCTGCAATGTGGGAATGATAACTTTAGTAATTAACTCATTGGAACAAATCAGATATTGTATGTAACTTTAAATTGTTACAGAAATGTAAACAATTTTTCACTCTTTCAAAAATTTTCCAATAATCAGTCAAGTTCACCAGCCTTTAGCTTATTGTATTTATCATTATAGTAATTACAAAGTCAGTGATCACCAACAAATATTCAAACATATGTAAATAAGAATTTTTAAATTTACATTTAAAACAAACTTAAATTACTTAATAGTTTATTTTTAAGTGTTTATTAAATTTAACAATATAGTAATAATATCATCCAATTTCTATATATCCTTAAGAACTTTATGCTTCAGTGTATTTTTCTTTTTATTTATTTATTTATTTATTTATTTATTTATTTATTTATTTAGCTTTTTACATTCATTTTCACAAATTTTTGGGTTCCAAATTTTCTCCCCTTTTCTCCCCTCCCCCCACCCCCAATACCCCAAGCAATCTAATTTTCCCTATCTCCAATCTGTCCTCTCTTCTGTCATCCCTCCCTTCCCTTGTCTCCTATCTTCTCTTTTCTCCTGTAGGGCAGATGACCTTTCTATTCCTCATTAACTGTATGTCTTCTTTCCTAGTTGCTACAACAATACTAAACAATTGTTCCTAAAACTTTGAGTTCCAAATTCTCCCCATCCCTCCCTCCCCCACCTATTCCCTTTGGTACGGCAGGCAATTCATTATAGGCCATATCTGTGTAGCTTTGCAAATGACCTTCCTGATAGTCGTGTTGTGTAAGACTAACTGAATTGCCATCCCTCCTAACCCTGCCCCTCATTGTTTTTCTTCTGTCCTTTGATCCTGTCCCCTCCCCAAGTGTTGACTTCAAATTGCTCCCCTCCTCCCTTTGCCCTCCCTTCCATCATCCCCCCCCCAATATCTCTTTCTTCCCCCCACTTTCTTATACTGTAAGATAGGTTTTCATACCAAAATGAGTGTGCATTTCACTCCTTCGTTTAGTCAAATGTGATGAGGGTAAACTTTTGTTTGTTTGTTTGTTTGTTTGTTTTTTTCCTCAGCTCTCCCTCTTTTTTCCCTCCACTAAAAACATCTCCTACTTGCCTCTTAAATGACATATAGTTACCCCCCTTCCATTTCCCCCCTCTTTCCTCTCACTACATTTCTCTCTCAACATTTACCTTAATTTCTTTTAAGGTATGGTCCCATCCTATTCAGTTCAATCTGTGCTCTCTGTCTCTGCATGTGAATGCATGTGTGTACGTGTGTGCATGCGTGTACATGTGTATGTGTGGTCCCACCAACCACCCAGATACTGAAAAGTTTTAAGAGTTAGAAATATTGTCCTTCCCTGTATGAATGCAAACAGTTCATTTCTGGTAAGTCCCCTTAATACTTCTCCTTGCTGTTTACTTTTGCATGCTTCCTCTCATTCTTGTGTTTGAAAGTCAAATTTTCTTTTCAGCTCTGGTCTTTTCATTAAGAAATGATTGAAAGTCCTCTGTTTCATTGAAAGACCATATTTTCCCTTGAAGTATTATACTCACTTTTAGCTGGGTAGGTGATTCTTGGTTTCAGTCCTAGTTCCTTTGCCTTCTGGAATATCCTATTCCACGCCCTTCGATCCCTTAATGTAGAAGCTGCTAGATCTTGGGTTATCCTGATTGTATTTCCACAGTACTGGAATTGTTTCTTTCTAGCTGCTTGCAAGATTTTTTCCTTGAGCTGGGAGTTCTGGAATTTGGCCACAATGTTCCTAGGAGTTTCTCTTTTGGATCTCTTTCAGGTGGTGATCGATGGATTCTTTCAATACTTATTTTGCCCTCTGGTCCTAGAATGTCAGGGCAGTTTTCCTTGATAATTTCATGCAAGACGATGTCTAGGCTCTTTTTTTGATCATGGCTTTCAGGTAGTCCCATAATTTTTAAGTTGTCTCTCCTGGATCTATTTTCCAGGTCAGTTGTTTTTCCCATGAGATATTTCACATTCTCTTCCATTTTATCGTTCTTTTGGTTTTGTTTGGTGATTTCTTGGTTTCTCATAAAGTCATTAGACTCCATCTGTTCCATTCTAATTTTGAGAGAACTATTAAATTCAGTGAGCTTTTGAGCCTCTTTTTCCATTTGGCTCATTCTGCTTTTGAATGCATTCTTCTCCTCATTGGCTTTTTGAACCTCTTTTGCCAATTGAGTGAGCCTATTTTTCAAGGTGTTAATTTCCTCAGCATTTTTTTGGGTCTCCTTTACCAAGATATTGACCTTTTTTTCATACTCTTCTTGCATCTTTGTCATTTGTCTTCCCAGTCTTTCCTCCACCTGTCTAACTTGCTTTTCAAAATCCTTTTTAAGCTCTTCCAAGGCCTGAGCCCACCCAACACCCCCCCTGGGGTGTCTGGGGTACTGAGGCCCCGCCCTCCACATCTTTCCCTGATGGGAAAAATACGTTCTCGTCCTCCCCATCAGATCCGAAGGTCGGGATCATTTGCATTTGTTGGAAAAAACTCTCTAAAGTCTTATTTTTCTTCCCCTTTCTAGGCATTTTCCCAGCCAGTTACTTGACTTCTGAGATTCCTTTCCACCCCCCGCCTGGATCCGCCCAGATAGTGCTTGGCCTCTGAGATTCAAATGCGCTTTCCCCGCGGCAAACTTTAGTTCTGGCGCAGGGGTGGGGGCAGGGCCGCCTCCTAAGCTTGGGCCCTCAGGGGCTTTCTGCAGAGACTTTCAGGAACGGAGCGGGTGGGGGCGGGGTGGGGGGCCCCGCCTGCTGTGCTCAGCTCCCTTGGGGGTTTTATTCAGAGGCGTTCAGCAGTAGAGCAGGGTGGGGGCAGGGCCGTCTCCCTGCTCGGCTCCCTCAGGTTGGAAAGACCTTCAGTATTGAAAATCCTACCTGCTGCTGGGGGATTCCTGAGTCCCGGGCCGTTGCCGCCTCAGCCGCCCGCCCACGCCTCTGCCACAGCCGCTTCCTCCCGAGGGGGCCCGAGTCACGGAGAAGCTCCGCTCCCCTCCCCTATCGCAGCCTTCTTTCTTACTGACCTGTAGCTTCTGTGGGCGGAGGGACTTTCCCGGCTGCCGGAGCTTCCCCCAGAGCTTTCCTCTCTGAAGTCTGCTCGGGTCAGCTTCTCTGGGGCCGCGGCCAGGGGTGGGGGTGGGGTCCGCTTTCCCGGAGTGCGATGGACCCCGGGATGGCTCTCCAGGGTTCAGTGGAACGGAAATCTCTTCCCCTATGTTTATGCACCCCCTGCAGAGATTCAGAATTTATGGGGATCTCCTTTTACCTCAATTCCATGGGTTGTGGGCTCGGAGCTCGTAAATGTGTGTCCTTCTACTCCGCCATCTTGGCTCCGCCCCCCTTCAGTGTATTTTTCAATATTTTGTTGCTGGCATGGTTATTGTATAGTTGCATTTGGTATGTATATTATAATTTGCTTCTGCTTTCTCACTCTGTACCACTTTATATATCTTTTAGTGTTTTTTGGTATTTTTGTTGTTTTGTACAGTTGTTTCGGTTGAATCCAACTCTTGATGACCCTATCTTAGATTTTCTTGGCAAATATACTGGAAAGGTTTGCCATTTCCTTCTCCAATTCATTTTACAGATGAGAAAACTGAGACAGAGTTAAGTGACTTTGCCCAGGGTCACACAGCTAGGAAGTGTCTGAGGCCAGATTTGAACTCAGGAAGATGAGTATTCCTGACTCCAGGCCCAATACTCTATCCACTGAGTCACTTAGCTGCCCCATGAGTATTTTTAATATTTGTCTTTTCATTCAATAATAATATTCTATCACAATCATTTACCAATATCTGTTCAGCTACTCCTCAATAATATTCATGTTATAGAGGCATGAGGCTTCTATGCAATCTACAAGTCTTTGGCCTTCTCATTACCTTTTCCTAAACCATGCTTTCCCATGTATTTCTCCCTATCCTCACGTTTTCCTCATTTTTGCACTGAAGTCACCAAGAATCTGAGTATATGTTGATTTGATTTGGAGGGTCTTGTCTGGAAGACTCATCTTCCCAAATTCAAATCTGTCCTTGGTCCTTGAGCAAGTCATTTCATCCCATTTGCCTTAGTTCCTCATCTGTAAAATGAGCTGGAGAAGAAAATGGAAAACTGTTAGGGACCCCGGGAGTCTGAGCCTGATCTCTCAGGCCCACAGGCTTATCCGACCAGCAGAGGCCTGTAGGCCTTGGTGGAGTTTAGCTATAAGCAATGATTGAGGCGGGAGACAAGATAGTAGGAATTCCGTTTATTCAAGCAGTGAGTGGTGCTTTTATCTCTTCTCTGACACCAGTGCTCTAAGTGAAACTATTACCAATTAGTTTGCCCTTATAAGGAAGTAATTTACCTTAAGCCAGGACTGCCCAGGGTGGACAAGTAGCCCTAGAAAGAAAAACATTTTGGGCTTCTTTGTTCCCTGGAAAGCCTGGGAACATAGCCTTGAGCAAAACAGGGGCGGAACCCTTCCCCCAGCGCCATCTTGTTCATGCCTTACCAGTCTCCCTTCAGTTTACCTGAGTCATGACCAGTGAATGCCGTCCAAGAGGCTGGGGGTTGGCAATTCCCTTACAGAAAACCATTCCAGTGTCTTTGCAAAGAAAACAGCAAAGGGGCCATAAGAAGTTAGACATGACTGAAAAGCAACTGAACACGAACAACAATTAGGTTCTTTGTAGAATTCCTCTACCCCTTCATCTTCAGCGATTCATATTGATTCATAAACTGCAATTTTTTCCGTGGTGGTCTTTTTTCAAAGACATATCATTAGTACTTCAATGTGTAATGACCAAATATCACACGAAATATTGTTCCTTGTGACCTCTGATTGTATGACGAAACCCACTCTGCTATTTCTCGCTTTGCTTCTCCAAAGATTACCTGTGAGTTATCCTTCCATTTGGCCACAACTTCCTTCTGTCTTCTGGTTTTGTTTATAGAACAAATGTAAAGGTTCATATGATTCAGTTCCTCTAGCAGTATGCCCATTCATTGGTCTCAGATGAGTGCTTCTTTTTTAGGCTGTCAACAATCAAATTAAAGTTTATTAATGGTCTAAAAGTCCTAGTATCCTTTGCCCCCTTTTCCACAATTCAGCCATGATCACTGTTACACAGTAAAACTGAACTATTTAAATAAGTAATTGTAAATCAGAAATGGAAAATGCACAACAGCAAAAAAAAATACCACCACCATCCTCCTAGGGCACCATCATCCTTCTGGACATCAACACTGACTATAATAGTTTTACCCAGAAGTTTAACCAACCAGGCACTTTATTCAGTGAATATCTTACTCACCAAACATGAGTAGACTATCAAAAGCAATACCAGGTTAGAATAGGAACTCATTTGTAAAGTCTTTCTTTTAGAGGGGGAGAAGGCAAATAATTGGGATTAGGTGACTTGCCCAAGGTCACACAGCTAGTAAGTGTGCCAAGTCTCTGAGGCCAGATTTAAACTCAAATCCTCCTGACTCCAGGGTCGGTGCTCTAGTCACTGCACAACCTAGCTGCCCCTCACTTGTGAAGTCTTAAAATGACTATGAGTGGTATTGTCTCTAAAAATAGAGAGAAGCAGTTGAAGATAAAACGAATTTGAAGAAATTTTGGTAAGATACTCAACTAAGTAAAATGATCCCAGTGGTATTCAAGGATGAAAATGGAAGGAGGACTGAAAATAGGAAAAAAAAAAAAAAAAAGGAAAATATTTGCACAAATCACTTTAACAAACTTTTCTCTGTCAGCATCCCTGAAAACACCACACTTGGACCTCAACTTCCCAGACCCAGTTTTACTTCTAGAGGAAGTAAAAATTATACTAAAGAGAACAAAGACATGAAAAAATAGCTGGATTGCCTTGTATATTCGAGGTGTATGTATATCAAGGAGATTCATACTGGAAGTGAAACAATTATGAGGGTATTTAGAGAACTGAGACATAAAAGGTATCAGGGAAATATGTCACATTCATGGGGGATGGGGTGGGGAGAGGAATAAATTTCAGACTTAATAAATACAATAAAAAGGTGACTAAGAGAACATCAATAACTGCCATCCTGTATGCCTGTGCTCTCATCTACAGAAACACTTTATAAGAGAATGAACGGAGGGTCCTCTAAGTGGATATTAGTAAAAACAGGCATGGATTAGTTGCTCTTTTCATTATTGGGAGAAATTCCTGAACCAATGAGATGAGAGATCTAGTTCAGTGGAGTAGTGTGATTTTATTAGGTATAGAGTGGTCTTACACCAGTGCCTCATAGGACCTGCATGAGACCCAAGGCTCTCCAAGGCTATGCTGCAATTATTGGCAAATTCTACCATGCTGGAAAAGCTGCAAGTATGGTCCTGGCAACAAATGACCTGCTTCCTGAGGACCAGCCTAAGCACAAAAAGGTTCATCATCAGTTGGCTCAGTCATCACTTGATGATGAATCCTCTATTCATGGGAAGAAGAAGAAGAGGAAGAAGAAGAAAGGAGGGGGAAGAAGGAAGAAGAAGAAACTAGAACCTGAAGGTCCATTTTAATTCAGTGACTATAAAATACTAGTATTTTGTTAAAGAATGTTATTAATGGTTTGCCAGTGATCTCTTTCCTGCCAAATTCACTGGGTTTTTCTCATTTCTCATCTTCTCTGAGTGCTCTTGATCTTGCTAACCACTTCCTCCTCCTGGACACTCACCACCTTTGGCTTCTATGACACTGCTATTTTCTGGCTCTTCTGTTCAAATGGTCTTTCTTAGTCTGCTTAGTCAGGTGAGCATCTATCTGCCTTCTGCTCCTTGGTATATTTCTCAGGGCCATGCCTTTGTCACCGTCACTTGACAGTTTCTTCTTCTGAGGTCCACTTCATTCATCTACATCGCCCTGTTGAGATCACACTGTCATATTATCTACAAAATTTATATTACTTTACCATACAGAAAATAATTCATTACTAATATGGGAGTCATTTCTGACTTAACTGCCTTTGTGTAATCAGACTACTGACTTGGTGGAGCAAGAATCAAAATTAATACGAAAGAAGAAGAAAAATTAAAATGAGAGAAAAATGCATGTACAGTTAAAACAATTTCAGCCTGACCTATTGATACAAAAAAGTGGCAACTAGATGAAGAATATCACAATCAATTATGATAACTTTATAAAAAAAAGAATTGCAAATTCATTACTATAAAAAAGAGATCAAATAAGCCTAAAAATTGTCTTACCAAGCAAAAGCAAGTTTACAAGCTGAGAGAAAATGACCACCAAGGGCAATACCAGTTCAAAATATGAGATAAATTTTAAAATCTTAATGAGGATTGAGAAAAATTATAAGAAAAATCAACTCATAAAAAAATGAAAAACAATAGGAGGAAATTTTAAAAACTTAGTGAGATTCCCCACTTAAACAAAGCCATCCAAAATATATATGAAGATAATCCTGGAAGGAAGACAGCAACCATATGAAATAGGGGAAAGATCTAGTGATTTTCGTAAAGAATTTTTTTTACCATTAAGGACAGTGAAACCACTAAATTTAGATTCTAACATCACAGCCCCACATGTATTTGTAGAGGAGACGGAAATAGCACTGAAGAGGGCAAAAATGAGAAATTTTATTGAATTATATAAAGAATACAAGAAGTACTCTACTCAATCTTGGCAATTTATTCAGTTGAAAGACGAAGAAAATACAAGATTGTGCTGTGTTTATTGTTGGATTTGGGTTTTGTTCTTTTTACTATAAAGAAAATAATTGATTCAGTAGAACTAAATATCACTTCAAAGGCTGCCTTCCAAAAAGACATTTCCCATGAACATGTTAAAGTTTATAAACTATCCTGAAAGGTCTATGAGAGAATAACATTGTTTGATCCGAGCATCATAGATTTAGAGTTAGAAAAGACCTCAGTAGCTGTATGGTCTAATCTGACCCCTACGTCAAAGGAATCTCCCGTATAAAATACTCAACAAATGGCCCAAACCTCTTTGTTAATAGTTAAGAAACTAAGGTCCACAGAAGTTAAGTAATGTGCCCAGGGTCACAAAGATGGCAGAGCCAAGCTTTAAATCTAGGTCTTTTTAATCCAAATCCAGCATGTTTTTCTCTCTATACCATGCTGCCCTATAATTACCCTCATATGATGTAATACCAGATGAAGTATAAAAACAAGGAGACATATATGCTCTGTAAAAGTGTTCACTGCTGTCAGTGCTGACTCCAATTTAAAAATGAACTCTTGGATGCTAAGGTCCTCTAGATGCTTCTGTTAGTGGGTGACATTGTGCTGGTTGCACTGATGCTATAATTTTGCAGTCTTCTAGCTAAGATGCATATTCACTAAAAGGCTGTATCCTAATTATCCATATAGGAAAAAAGTGAATGAAGAATATTTATTGACCAGCTTATAATATGCAAATGGAATAGGGTGAGAATTTGGAACGCAAAGTTTTAAAAACAAATGTTAACAATTGTTGTTTACATGTAACTGGGGAAAAATTAAATACTGAATAAATACAAAAAATAAAGTATACATTATTTAATTTTTTTAATTTTGTATTTATATTAATCTACTTAATTAATATTGTTGGCATAATATATAATAATATAATTATTAATATAATATTAATAAATATTAATTTATTTATATTAACTTAATTTCTTTTTCTTTCTTAATCATATATAATCATGAAACAAAATATTTAGCCTCTTCTTTCCCTAAAATATCTTTAATTTCTTTTTTTCTTATTTTTTGCTATAACTAATGTATTCTAAAGCTCTTCTCCCCTCATACTTGAGCCTCTTGTGGTCTGGTATCTTTGGAACACAGAGTGAATGTAAGGGAGCAAAGTGTGAAAAGATAGGAGGGGACCAAGTTATGAAGAGCCTTAAATGTCAAATGGAGAAATTTTTATTTGATCCTAGAGTTAACAGGGAATGACTAGAGTTTATTGAACGAAGAGTTGATGTGATCATGAACTCCCACCAACTTTTCCTTTACCAGCCAACAAAGGACATGTAGTTCAAAGCAAAAGACACTTAAGTTAGTCTTGCAAAATTAGTGACAAGAAAAATTTCTCTGTCTTTCTACCTACAATACACACACACACACACACACACAATCTCATCTGATTCTCACAGCTCTTTGTACTATTATTACTGCCATTTTATAGATGAGGAAACTAAATCTGAGGTTAAGGGACTTGTCAGGGGCCTGAGGCAGGATCTGAACTCAGTCTTTCCTGATTCCAAGTCTGACGTTCTGTCCACCGTGCCTCGGCCCTTCTCTGTTGCCTCTGCAGTGCACTAGTCCTCCCGAGGTGAACAGCTCTCTGAAGACCTCTGATGCTCTTTGCTGCCATCTGCTGGCCTTTAGCTTTGCATTACCTTCCTCCATATAGGGAAAAGCTTGGCTCTTTATGATTCAGACTCAGGTTTTTAGCTACCCAGAGAGACTCTTGGCCATTGCCATGTTTTGGAAGTCCTTTGTTTCTGTTTGATTACCAGGCATGGGGAACCTGTGGCCTTTAGGCCACATGTGGCCCTCTAGTCCTCAAGAGCAGCCCTTTGACTGAATTCAGACTTCCCAGAACAAGTATCCTCCTCCATGTGTGGCTGAGGTGCGGCTGATCACACTTAACTAAAAATACTATAGAGCTTCCGTAATGAGATCCACAACTCTCTCAAAGAATTCGGTTTACTGATTCTCAGAGGAAAAACCAAATGAATAGAGAATTGTCTAGTCAGTGACAGCAATAAACATACCTTGGGCAGGGACTGCAAATGGATGAAGGACTGGGGCCAGGATTGAATAGGAGGAAGAGACCAATCTGGTTTGCATTTGGCAAACTGCATCGTGATTCCAACAATCCCAAGCTGTTCCCACAAAGAAAAAAGCAAAAACATCTTTAAACGCAGTATTCTTATTGACCTTAATCACTAAACAGGAACAGGGTGCCGGAGGTGGCACCTACCAGTTTGCAGAAGCCAATTGTTAAATGTTTCAGTGTGTGCACTTACACCCCAAAACTGACAAATGCTACAAATCGGGGTTTGATATGTTATTATTTTTCTGATTGTCTAGACTCAAGAGACATAGGAAATGTTAATGATGCAAGTTAAAGTGTGTGTATCGTGCATATATTTTCTTCGGAAAGCAGTAGTTAAATATTTACCAGCATACCCCTACTCCAGAGCATAACCTATAGGTTAAAATTTTGGTGACCCAAAAAGCAATGAAGAAATGTATTGTGCAGCATATCATTAAAAATGATTTTTATGCATAAAATATATCATCTAGAAAGGGCATATGAGAAAAGGAAGTAGGCTTGCGATGTAACAAGAGGGAAGGATAAAAGATGAAACATATAGCATTAGATGACTTAGAGGAATGCTCCAGCATATCCAATGGATACTTAATTTACCATAGTTACCTCACAGAGTTAAGGAGGGTGCTATCTTTTTCTACTTTTTAAAAAAATTGATATAGCACAGGGATTCTTGAGTATTTGATAGAATTCATTTGTGAATCCAACTGGTCCTGGTAACTTCTGACATGGTAGCTCATTAATAGCCTTTTTTAGTTACTTCTGAGATTGGTTTATTTCTGTTATCTATTTCATTTGGTCACCTTGTCTATTTTATATTCTTATAAATATTCATTTCTTTTATGACCTTAGTTTTGTTGGCATATTTTACAGGACAAAGACTATAATCTGATCAATGTTGAAAACTTATTGACATAGATTGCATGATTTAGCACTCTAGAGTCCTGAGGTTCAGAGACATTATGTGACTTACCTGTAGTCATCATGGTTTGAGCATAGATCTTCCTGATTAAAGCTCATTCTATCCATTGTGCCATGTTGCTTCTCATTGTTAGCAAACAGCTGTGTGTAATTATCTCTAATAATTGCCTTTATTCCTTCATCATTTATTGTAATCTCTCTCATTAAGATTTTGATAATTTAATGTCTCTTTCATTTACTGTGCTAATGATTTATCAATAGCCTAAATGCTTTCTAAAAAAAATCTTTATATTTGTTTTATTTTGCTAATTTCTCCTTTTATTTTTTATTGGCTCATTTTCTAATTTTTTAAAACTGCAAATCAATTCATTAAGTTTCTTTTTCTCCCATATGAATATAAACATGTAAGAACATAAATTTGTTCTAATACTGCTTTGGCTGCCTACATTAATTCAGTTTTGCCAGATATCACCACAGCTCTAATTATCTGCAGCTAAAGCATAACAAATTTAGGTCCAAACTCTCACATTATCTACATTCATCTTTGTACAATAAGTGATTTTCCATTAGGAAACATATTGTTGGTTTCATGTTTTTAATTCATTTGATGACACTTGTTCTTTTTATAGGCTGGGCAGTAGGACTGCATCTGTACTTTGATTGGTACAGGGTGAGGTACACTCCCTCTACCAATGCAGGTCAGATACCTATTTATAATTTATAGTCTCAGAAAGTTGGCTAGAGCCCTGAGAGGTTAAGTTACCTACTTAAGGTCACACAAAAGTATGGGTCAGAAGTGGGAATTGCATCTAGGTAGGTCTTCCTCACTGAGGCAAGTTTTCTATGCACTATATGTCATTGCCTCTTTTTTCTTTATATCAAAGATAAGATTCAAAATTATATTTTTTAATTATGGTAAACACAAACATTTTAAAATTATTCATTTTGTTTAAAGTGATAATAGTCTTTATTTTACTAGTACTATTCCTATTCTGCATATAAATACATTTACGAAACACTAAATACAATCCTAGTTGACATTTATATAATATTTTAATGTTTGCAATATGTTTTATATAAATTATTATTGCATTTGATCCTTACGAAAGCCTTGTAGAGAAGTATTACAGGTGTTATTATCCCAGCTCTATAGCTGAGGAAACAGGTGTGGAGAAGGTAATTGATTTATCTATACAACTCAGTAAGTTTCAGAAGTGGAATCTGAATCCAGGTTTCCTGATTCCCAAGTCCATCACTTTATCTACTATATGTATATAAAAAAAACCCACAATTTCCTCTCCCTCTCTTGTTATTTTTCACTTGTGATTATAATCAACCTATTTCTTCATCTCTTTGCTTCTTCCTGCCCTCTTTTAAATTTTTTTTAAAATTATGAACTTAATAACATCAAAGTGAGGGGAAGCATTTCTGTATACACAGGAAGATTACAGGAATATAAAAAGATTGTATATGAAAATATGAATCTCTAATCCATACTGCTTGCTTTTTAAAGAAATGTATATATGTATGTACAAACATATTTTATATATATATATGTATATATATAATTTGAACATTTGACAGTTTTGAAAGACTAGGTTGAATTGTTATTTATATGTATATATCATATATATTCATAATTTATATTTATAGTTATATATAATATATGATCATACATAATTATGTGTATAATATATTATATTATGTATAATATATATTATATGAATAATATATATACATAATATATAATATACAATAAGAACATAATGCATTAAAATGTACAAAATATATAATATATCTTATGTATAATCCATGTTGTTTATTTTATATGCAAAATTCAACCCAGTATATTGCTTCTACAATCATATATAATATATATATCTTATATATAATTTATATTACAAATATATAATATTACATATTATGTATATAAATCAGTAGTCTTTTAATTCAATGACTTTCCTAATTTTCCTTTCCTTTTTCTTTTTTTTGGCATTACCAGCACTACCACTACCTCCCCACTGAAAAGAGAAAAGCTAAATAAAAATACTTGTAATAACCATAGAAAAGGAAAACATACCCACACACTGGCTATGTCCAGAAATGTGTGTCTTCTTCCATACCTTAAATTTATCACCTCCCTGTCATCATAAGTCCTCTGGAGAATTGGTTGGGCATTACTTTGATTAAAGTTCTTAAGTCTTTCAAAATTGTTTTTCTTTACAATGTTATTAGTGTTGCAGAGGGTCCGCAAAAGTCTTAATGCAATTACAAGTTTCAGTGGCTTAAAACTACACTAAAACTTATGGGATACCCTGTATAAATCGTGTGCCTGGTTCTGCTCACTTCTTTTCACCCTGCATCAGTTTATAATAGTCTTTCCAGATTTAGTCTCTTCCATTGTTCACATTTATTTACCTTTATGTTTCTCTTGAATCTTGTGTTTGAATTTCAGTTTCTATTTAGTCTTTGTCTTTTCATCAGGAATGCATAGACGTCCTTTGTTTCATTAAAGATATATTTGCCATCACCTCCCCCCTCCCCCTAGAATTTTACATAGAATTTTACACAGTTCTTCTGGATAAGTTATTTTTGCTTTTAAGACTACATTTTTTGCTTTTTGGAATATCATGCTCTGGACTCTCTGCTTCTTTAATAATGATAGCTGACTCATCAGTACTTGAATGCTTTCTTTCTGACTGCCTACAGAATTTCCTCTTTGATATGGAAAATATAAATTTTGGCTATAATATTCTTGAGAGTTTTCATTTTGTTATTTTTCCAGAAGGTGACCAGAGGATTCTTTGTCTTTTTCACTTTCCCTTGTGGTCTAATAGCTCTGGGAAGTTTTCTTTCATGATTTCTTGAAACAGGAGTCAAGGTTCTTTCTCTCTTTTGGTCATGGCTTTCAAGATGTCCAGTGATTCATAAGTAATCTCTCTGAACCACTTTCCAGACAAGTTGTTTCTGATATGATACTTAAAATTCTTTGCTATGTTTTCAGTCTTTTGACTTTATTTTAATATTTATTGTCTCATGGAGTCATTAACTTCTGTTTGATCCATTAAAATTTTGAGAAGTGTCTTAAGTTGGGTAAGCTTTTGTTTCTCATTTACTAAGCTGTTCATTTTTCTTCCAAGTCTTTCCTTCCTAGATCTCATTTGTAAAAATCATTTTTTCACTCTTTTTTAACTCTTGCATCCTTCCAGAAATCCTAATTAATTCTTTGCCCAGGCTGGTTTTCTTTGAGGCTTTGTTTTAGATGCTTTGAAGCCACTCTGTTCTTCTGGATTAGTGTTTGGCGTATCCCTGTATCCATAATGGTGTTTTATTGTGGGTGTCATTTGGTTCTGTTTTATTTTGTTTACTTATTCTTTGAGCTTTCCTTCCTGAATTGGGACTTTGTGTAAGGACCTGGCTTTGTGCCCTTGGAAAGGAATGGGTAGGCCTTTTTTGGTATGTTTTGTTTTCTCTGCAGTCCAGCTGCTTCTTTCTCCAGGTTTTGAAGATATCAAGAGGTGCTCAGGCCAGAGACCTGCAATTTTGCAGTGCTACCAAAAGCAGTTTGATCTAGGGCAAAGGTTTGCTGCTGCCTTCCTGGTCTGAGCTTTGCAACTCCTAGTCCCATGAACTGCCTTTTTGCCACTGGTTGAAGCTCCAGTAAATGGCCTCTGGCTGCAGTTCCCATCAGGTAGAGAGAAGGTCGTGCATGTTCAGAACAAAACCTCAGGCTTCCCTGGGGCCTGAGTCCACCGCCCTGGCCCCAGCTTCAAGTCTCACAGTGGGTGGAGGGCTAAATTGAAGAAATCTCTCTTCTCAGTACTGCTCTGCTCCTTCCCAATTCTGCTCATGCTCCTTGCCCAGGACACAGCCTTAGTGGGCTCATGATTTGCTCCTTGCCCTGGTCTGCAGCAGCTCCAAGGCACAGGCCCATTCTTCTGTCTGCAGAGAATCTGCAGAGCAGCTCAGGGGTAGGAGGAACATAGTTGCTATTTTGGCTCCCTAAACAGATGGCCTGGCCCAGCTCTGCTAAATCCACAATAACTTCTTACCCTAGCCTAGTAGATGGGCATGGGCCCCAATTCCATCCTTTGACTAAAAGTCTCCGTGTGGCACCTTCCTGACCAGATCTGATGCCCAGGCCTCTGTCTCTGTCTGTCTGTCTATCTCTCTGTCTGTCTGTCTGTCTCTCTCTCTCTGTCTCTCTGTCTCTCTCTCTCTCTTCAGCTAGGCTGGAAAAATAACTTAATATATTTTCTTCTTGGATTTTACAATCACTCCTTGTGCTCCTTCTAGGTATTTTTGGAATAGTTGTAGAGATAACTGGGCCTTGTACCTGATGCTCCATCTTCAGACTCTGAGGGTTTTCACTGGCTGTCCTCCATCCCACTGAGTGCGCTCCCTCCCCTAATCTGACTCCTGACTTCCCTGGCTTCCTTCAAGTCCCAGCTAATATCTTATTTTCTAGCACCTTCCTCCTGAGATTATCTCCAATTTATATTGTTTATAGTTTGTTTGAGAGAGTTGTTTGCACTGTTGGGCTTGAGCTGCCAAGAAGCTTCTTCCCAGATAGGGGAGTGGTCTTCACTGGCTTACTGCCCTAAGGACTGTCTTAGCTTTTTCTGGCTGCAAACTCCAAACAGCTAACTAACAAGAAACCCTTCGGCATTTGTGGGTCACCGTTTGGATTCCTCTTCTCTTGTGGCCTCAATCTTGTTATTTAGTCATTTTCAGCCACATCTGAATCTTCGTGACCCCGTTTGGGGTTTTCTTGATACTACAATGGTTTGCCGTATCCTTCTCCAGCTCATTTTACAGATAAGGAACTGAGGCAAACAGGATTAGGTGACTTGCCAGGGTCACATAGCTAGGAAGTGTCTGAAGTGGGATTTGAACTCAGGAAGACTCATCTTCCTGAGGCTCAGCGCTCCCCACCTAGGATGTTTCATTTAAAATTCATTCTCAACTAAATTCCTTTTCATTCCCATGTAATCATTATGCATGTAATCTCAGGAACTGGGTAAAGATTGAAAAGGAAGGGTGACCATTGTCCTACTTACAGGAAACAGCCAAATCACTGCACTCCCTACTCATGGCGCTATCTTGCATATGATATATCTTGATCAAGTTGTACAGATGTGCAGTGGAAAGAGTCTGCATTTAAAGTCAGAAAATCTGGATTTGAATTCTGACGTTTACTACCTGTGTCCTTGGATAAGTCCCTTGAACTAGGACTAGGTTTTCCTCATCAGTGGAATGAGGTATAACATGTCTTCCAGCTCTGGCTAAGCTTCCTAGCACAGACAGCTATGTAAAAACAGAGTAGAGCACAGCACTGTAATACAGTCTTTTGATATAAAAACTCCCTCTCTGGAAGGAAGGAAATAAACATTTATTAAGGGCTTTACATCATTTGATCCTCACAATAACCCTCACAACAATCCCTACTTTACAGTTGAGGAAACTGAGACAAATAGAGGTTAAAGTGACCTGTTCAGGGTCACATTAGCTAGTAAGTACCCGAGACCACAGTAGATTCAGATCTTCATGACTCCAGGTGTAGGGTTCTGCCACTGAGCCACCTAACTGCCTCTCTGCCCCCAAACTCATTTGAAGTCTTTCAAATAAATAGCCTTAAACTGTGTCTAATTTCACAGCTTCAGTATCATTTGTTCCCTATTCTTATGCAAGTTGTTTGTATGCTTAGTAGCAAACACATGGCATGACCCAAACACCTGTGAACTCTGATACAACACAATGAGAATGCAAAAGGGTGATCTAGCTAGAACTGGAAGGATCTTAGAGGTCATCTAATCCAATCCCCTCATTTTATAGATGACAAAACAGTCCCAGAGTCCAAGATCACTTGTACAGGATATCTACCACATCCAAGGTAGGACTTGAGCCAAAATCCACTGCTCCCAGACGTAGTTCTTTCCCACTATGTCATGATACCTTGGAAAAGAAACCAAAAACCCCAGGCTGTGGGCACTGCCCCTGCACCACGCTTCTCAGCATCATCGGTCTATAAGCCTTTACTTCCAGGAGAGCCTTTAAAGGACATCTGATTCTAGTCCGACCCTTTGTTTTATAGAAAAGGAAAGTGAGGCTATGGATTTCTTCTCTGCACGCACTCTATTATTTCACACCAAGCAATCAGCTTATGAACATGCTGTCTTCAACAAACTCTGTTCACATCTCACCTGTCACCAGCTCACTCATCCCTCTTGCCATACTGGCAAACTTTCAAATCATTGACCCCCTTGAGCTCAGGGGGACATCCCAGCCCGTTAGATTCTACTCACCTCAGCTGCTCCCTACAGTGACAAGAGCATCCTGGGAGAGACTCCTCCTCCCTTACACACAGCAACACCTGCCTTCACTCTATACCCTACATCCTGACAAATGTTTATTTAAGTTTTTTTTTTATTTCAAAATCTTCCCACAAACACTTTCTAGCCTCCCAAAACCCAAATAACATGTTGTTACCATCATCATTACTGCTGCTGTTGTCATTAGTCGTATGGTTATAGCTTTTCCAAGGGTAACATAATGAGATAATACTACCAAGATAGCATGCTACCTACAAAAAGTTTTATCTTTTAGTGGAAAACCACAGAACCAGATGACAGGTATGAATATGTTATCCAAAATTTCGGAGAATATATAAATTGGAAGGACTCTAGAAAATGGCTATTCTAACCTCCCTCCCAGTTCAGGAATGAGTTGGGAAGACCTGAATTCAAATTCAGCCTCAGATATTTATTAGTTTTGTGACCTTGGGCAAGTTATGTAACTTCTTTCCACCTCAGTTTCCTCATCTGTAAAATGGAGATAATAATAGCACCTGCTTCCCAAGGTTGTTGTGAGGATGGGATGAGATATTTATGAAGCACTTTGCAAACCTTAAAGGACTATATAAATGCTATTGTATTCTTGGTAGAACTTGCTTGAACATGGAATATTCAGCACTTGCTCGGTCTGTCCATTCCATAATACTGTTTCAGGTTGAGTTTGAGGTCAAGTAAAGTCCTCTGTAGTAATATTATCCAAAAACAGAGACCTCAATGTGCCCAAGGGCACAGAGCCAGAAGCTAAGAAAAAAGTCTTTGGGGAGCTACAGCTCTGGCCACTTGAGTATTATTACTACCCCACTCATGTAAGTTTTAAATATGGTATTTAGATTTGTTTAGGGGTGTTTTGTCCTGTTTTTAAGAAGAGACAGTGCGGTCTAGTGGATAGAGTACCGGACTTGAAAGAGTTGGGTACAGATCTCACCTCTAGAGTGAGGTGACTTTGGGCAAAGCTATGTCTATATGACTCAGGCAACTACTTAAGATTTATCTACTGAGTGATAGCGGCAGGGATTGGTAGAGGCAGTTCCCTACCAAAATTTTATTTCTCACCCAGCAGAAGACAAATTCCTTGAGGGTAGGGACTATGTAAATTTTAATCTTGGTATATCCCATGGCCACTCTGACCTTTCAGTTTCCCTGGCAAATTTCTCTAGGACCGTAAGTTACAAAGGAGTTATTGATTGGTACCTGTTGAAAAAGTGTCCACACCAGGAATTCTTTAGTCCAATAATATCACAGCACCAAGCATCTTCCCCTGTTGCAGACAGACCTAGTTAACATTGTGCACTCATGGAGGGGAGGTTATACCTAAGTTGGTCCTTGAAGGAGGAAGGGACTTCAATAGATAGAGACAGAGATGGAAGAATCCATTCCAGAAACAAGGAAAGAGGCATGGAGACAAATGGTGGGGGTGGAATGTCATCCAGACTGTGTGACCCCATTAAGAAGCTTTGAAGGATCAGGCATGGAAAAAGTTTAAGAAATTCTGATCCAGAGTACCTGGAATGTAGACTATGTTATGAGGAGTAGTATGAGGTAAAAGTTGTTGGGGAGCCAAATTGTGGAGGGCCTGAAATGCCAAGATGAGGAATTTATACTTTATTTGGGAGGCAATAGTTAGCCACTACAGATTTTCTAGTAGAGAAGTGGCATCATAAGATTATTGTCTTAGAGCCTGAAAGAACCTTTGAGATCATTTAGTGTAGCTCTTCATTTTGAAGAGGAAACCCAGACCCAAAAAGATCAAATGATTTGCATCCAAGGTCATGCAGCTATTATATTCAGGGTCGAGATTATAACCTAGATCGCTTGCCTGCTTCTGTGTTCTTTCCACTGCACCACAACATAATCAGAGTACTGTTGAGTCTACTGAGTTGAAGGTTCTAGAACATCAGATTTCTTAGCATTCTAAATGAGAATGGTATCCCATTGAATCAATGGTCCCTGTCTCCAAAAATATATAGAAACTAATTGTCTAGAAACTATAAAATTTCAATTTCCTGCTAATCTTGAGCTATAATCTCATAACACTGACCATAATTTTTCCTTCGATAGTGAAAATACCAGCACCAGTTCCACCTTGGCTAATAAAAAGATACCTCAGGTAAGACAAATTTCTGCTTTGCACCAGAAAAGAATTACAACTTTGATCTCCGACAACTTCATTCATTTTCTGCTTTCTTAGAAGCTGTGAAAATGACTTTTTCATAATAATTTGTAATAGTGACAATCTTCCAAACAGACCTGGGCAGGGCCAGTTTTGGAAGGAAGCTGAGGAGGTAACCACCTTTGTGATTTAAGGTATGTGTTCAAGGAAAGCACATACCCTTGCCCCCAAAATATCTTCCTACTAAGTCTTAAATTCCACCACTGGTGATTTTGTGTGAATCATTGTGTTCCTTTGGCTCCTCTTTGAAAATACAATATCCTGGGAGCATTAGTACTTTAAGTACTAATTTTAACGTGACTCAGTTTATCCAACTAGTTTTCTCCTTGTGAGAGCACTAGGTACCAGAGATGGCAGAGGTGCTAAAAGAAAGGATTCCTTTTCCTAGTCTATTCTAGGGGTCTATGATACTTTCAAAGTATACCTTCAAATTAGGGGTGGTGGTAGGAGTTAAGCGGGAATGGAGAACATGAAGAAAGACCAAAGATGAACTTTTCCTACTTCACAATTTTGCTTGGGGTCAGCCCTGGCTGTAACTCTGTTTCAGTAGGGTCAAGCTGTCAGGGCTGGGGCTGTGACCACAACCTATCCAGACAAAGGAAAAGTTTTTGGACAGTATGTGAACATTTTAGGATTCTGCCTATATTTGCATAACAGAAGGAACATAAAGTGCTAATATCTGACATTTTCCTTCATCCTTCCCTCACTTTACCAATAATATCCTTATTATTTTATGAACATGAATAGGTCATAGAGTTAAGGAATCTCCTGTCCTAAAGACCTAAAAAATTGGTAGGTAATCAGTAGACTTTGGAAGAGGACTTAGAGACTGTCTCGTTTTTTAAAAGATGATCACAAGGAGAACAGAACCAGAACTTTAGCCCAGCTGTTCGAAACTATTTATTTATTGGAGATTCCAAATATGGTGCTCCTTGCCATTACACCACAGCTCCTTCTCAGATACCCATCTGCTTTGGATCTCTGTGTACCATCTCACATGAAAGCAAGTGATTAGATCATTTTCCTCAGTGCATGTGACTTTATTGTCAACTATATTTATTTAACAGTTTCTAGAGAAAAAAAGCAAAAGATATCTCAACTGCACACAGCAAGAGATCTTCCTGTTTTAGTTTTTTAGTTTGCTTGTTAACATTGAAAATGTGTTAATAACTCAGACTACCCAATCTTTTTCAGCTCACATAGGCTAACTCTTAATAATGACCACTCCAAAAATATCTCAGAACCCGTAGAACCCGGTGAGCAAAAAATTCGGAAAATGTGTCTGCCAAAAAAACTTAGTGCCAATGGAAACAACTTTAAGACAACATCCCAGCAGTACCCCAGGGGAAAATCTTCCAGCTGGACTGAGAAGATAGTGACATCCAAAGAAGGTTCTTTAATTTTTTAACAGAATTATAATATGTTCCAAGATAGAACCAAATTTTATTTAAATCTTAGAGGTTCCATTCAAATGTAAAGATGATTTGCAAACAGGGATAATCACAGGTTGCCAATTCAAAACTAGGAATACAAGAACCAGTTTTGTGAAGATAAAGGATCATTAGGCTGTTTATCCCTCACACTTCCAGTTTAACCTACTCTTGAAAAGAATAGGGGGAGAAAGGAAAAACTTTCATTTAAAGTAAACTGGCAGGGATTGGGCGAAAGGAGATTGTTCCATGTTTCCCACCATCATCGCTTCCCACACCACATAAAACAAAACAACAAAATCTTGTTCAGTTATTGTAACTCCCACCAGCCTGAAACAAAGTTGGCAATAGTAGTCAAATGTCCACAGAACCCTCTGCAGAACAGAGTATGAGGAGGATTCTCAAGATTCGTGACCTCAGAGACTACAGAAAGTTAAGCTTTCCCAAGGCCAGTCTAAGGTCTGCTTCTGCTCAAAGACTGCAGTCATATTAAAGAGCCCCATGTGTTTTCCTAACCCTAGTTGGTTGATAGTTCACCCTAGTTCCAGGTAGTCTACTACATAGTAAAAAAGGTTGAAGATGACTGCTCTAATCCAAGGAAAGTTCTTCAGGTCATCATAGCAAGGTCCAAAAAGTAGTTAGGAAATGACACTGCACCCCCTCATCCCCAACATACCCACACATAGAGCTTTAAAATTGAGACTGGGCATTTATGAAATACATGGGCAAATCATTGGTTTTATGACTGATTGTGAGCCTCAAGAGAAGCATTTCACTTCCATTTTAGTAGCAATATAACCAGAGAGAGTCTGAGAGGAAAACCAGTTGGTCCTATAGGGTCACAATCCATGAAAACAGAGTAATCTGTGCATGTGTCAAAACTTAGCTCCTATTAAAAGTTTCATCCTTTGGCCACCAAAGCAAGATACTAAGTAGAGGAGGCAAAGGAGGGCAGCAAGAGCCCAGCTAAAATGGCATGAACTGTTCCACGGAGAAGGCATTTTAGAATGTCCAGATACAAATGATAGGGTGATTTAGAGTAAAGCTCCGTGTTTACCCCAGCTATACATGCACTTGGATCAGAGACATCTGATTGGAGAGAATGCTGTTAATATTCTCACATACCCAATTATTATAATTATTTGCCTTTTTACGCTAGGTTTGGTTTCTTCACATAAGAATATGTCAGATAGTGATAAAAATGGAAAGCACAGAGGAAACAAATTTATTTCTGTTCACTGTTGGGAGTATAAATAAATACATATACACTGATTATAGCCCATACATACCAAATTTTGTGACAGATATCATCCTTATACATTATACATTACAAAAAAAAATTCAAAAGGTAAACAAAAGAAGAGGACTTTTGAATTGAGGCAAAATTGAGTTTTGGCCTAGAGCTGGATAGATGTCTTAGCCAAAATCCTCTAAGTTATTTCCTCAAAATTGTGACTTTTGGAGATCTGGAAGAAAAGCCCTAGGATTTGGTACTGTCATCTTTGGAACTAATTCCATTTTAATCTGGGAAGGCCTAGTTTTGTAACTGTTGGTTAATCAACAAGGGTTGACAACAAGAAGGGTTGTCTGTTTTCTCAAGAAGTTTGTGCCTACCAGAATTTAGGGAATCAAGATAATGATTTTTCTGAAATCTGGTCTTCTTGAGGCTGTTGTCTTAGAATTCTTCAGAAAAAAATTATGAGCTCAGGTTTACTGACATTTTTTGCCAGAGACAATAGAAAGTTTCATTTCATCTACCAATAATGCCAGATCCTGTGCTCAACTTATCTGTCTACTTAGTTGTCTCTTAGACCCAGCTAAACCCAATCAATATGACAGGGACCTCATTCTTGCTTTGATTCTTAAGAACTGGAGGCTCCAATGTAACTTTTTTTCCACTCTCATTCCCCAGATGTACATTGCAAACTAAAGAACATCTGTAGAGAACCTGTCACTTCAGTAAGGAAGAACTCTAACATAAATTGCACAGAAAATACAAACAGGATCTTTATTAAGAATAAGAGTTTTCAATCTCAAGAAATGTTTCAATTCTTATTCCCTGTTGTGAAAAGTGCTCAAAGAACACAAAGCCCTCAAATGAAGCGACTATTTAAACATCAGTCTAACATAGATATCCAGTACCGGTAGGTCAATTAAATTCTTCCATTCATTGAAATTCACTGAATTCACTCTTTCCATATGGAATCAAGGTTTATGAAATTGTGTGTCCAAGAAGAGAATCTCAGCGGGGATAAAATAGTACCTGTTGACAAAGGAAGAGGGTTCAAAGTCACAGAAAATAACAGCAACTCTATGAAACGGAAAACTAGGCCTTGCTGCTTGGTTACTTGCATGGGACCAGTGTTAATTTTTGACCACATATGGCAGACATTATGTTTACAGCATGTGAAATTATAAATCATTTATATGAACTAGAAATATATAACTGTAAATGAAATAACTAGGATCAAATAGTTAACCTGGTTTTACTTCCTGTAAAGTAAGAAGGAAGAAAAGGAAGAAAAGTTATTATAACCAGTGTTCTCCTAAGGGAAATAAAAGGAACATTACAGCTGTGGAAGAGAAAATTAAATTAGGAATTGATTAAAACCGAGTGAGGATGAAAGGAAAAATAAGTGAATGTTTAAAATTAGGTAAAGAAAAGAAAGAATAATCTCCATAGTAAAGAACCATTCCAAAGTATTAGACCTTAGAGTATTAAAAATGGAAAGAATTTCTAGCCCTACCTGTTCACTTCAGAGATGAGGAAACTGAAGACCAACTAAAGACACTTGTTTAAAGACATATATCTAGTAAATGAACTAGACCTAAGACAGATGTAAAACCCTTATCATGGCATGAATTAAAAGGCAGTACTCTGAGTACTGCAGCAATGAGTTTTTAAGGGGAAATTCACCTATCAAGTTTGTTCCAGGGACTGAGAGTAGACTAAAAGTTATGCAGAAGCACAAGGAGTGAGTGAGAGAAAAGGGGAGTGGGTGAGATATTTTACCTTATTTCATTTTTGTTTTTGTTTGATATATTGGGATCATACCGGAATTCTGGGAAGAGGGCAGAAGAAGGCCCAGTTAAGAGGCCCTTTAGGACTGGAGCCTGGTCGGTGCTACATATTGTACATGGACTACAAGTCCAACCTTGAAAGATTAGCTAAGGCACTGGATAGAAGAGCAAGGGGATCCTCTGGGGATAGGTAGACAAGAGATCAAGTTTAGAAAAATCAGGAAAAGCTGGGTTAGGAACTAGGCAAGGAGACTGCACGATGAACAGTCAGGACCATGGACCAAAGAAATCAGGGACCTAGGATTTCGGCCAGAAGCAAGGGGTCCAGATCACTGGCTAGGGCACCAACTGCCAGCCAGAGAGTTTGAGCCAAGAGCTTATGGGGCCAGTAGCAAAGCCACACACTAGTCTGAGCATGAGCAGGCCTACTTGTGAAGGCTAGCTAGGTAGAATGAGGCAGCAAGGAGAAGGGGAGAGAACAAGGCATTTCTTGTCAGTTAGTCTTAACATGGGACTAATCTGTTAAACCTGATGATTTTTAACATTATTGAAGAGGCTTTTTTGGTTTTGTTTTTTTAATACAACTGGGATGGACTGTCATTCTTGATTTTCTCTTTTTCTGCCTAGTTGGATATGCTTACCTTGTAGCTGGGTAGTGCAGTGTATAGATGAAGCACTGGGTTTGGAATGGGAGTTCAAATCCAGCCTCTGCCATTCTAGCTGTGTGACCCTGGGCAAGTCTTTTTACTTGCCTCAGTTTCCTCATCTATAAAATGAGTATAATAACATAGCACCTACCTCTCAGGGTTGTGTGAAGACCAAGTGAGATGATCATTATAAAATCCTTAGCACAGTACCCAGTACACTGAAAGTGCTGCATAAATGGTAGCTGTAATTACTGTTATTGCTGTCATTAGCACTATTATTTATTGTTGGGTTATATAATAGGATAGAGTTAGGTTAAACAGGGAAGGGGAAAGTCACGTTTCCTGTTTTACACCAGACAACCTTGAATCCAGGGTTAGGGCAGAAGCTGTCTAAACCATAAGTAACAGAAGCCTTGCTAGTTACCAGCGTGCCATACATAGTACCTAGAAATAACAACTGATCATCCAAGCTGTTGTTTCTCTCTGATCTTGGTCAAATTTCAGGCAAAAGCTCAGTTATGAAGAACTGACTGGTACTTATACTCCATCTGGTGATGATGGAAATTTTTGCAGCAGAAACATTTTGCAGTTCAAAACTCAGCAGGAATGTACTTGCTAGATAAAAACTAGATTTCAAAATGAGGTGGAGAGATGAGATTAGGAGTGGCTATAAAACATAGTTAATGAAATATTGTCTTTGACTTGTATTGATCATTATAATAAACGAAAGCAACAAGGACAGGGTATACAGGCAGAATACATTTTTCATCTATCCCTGACATGCCATAGGGGATCTAAGACTAAATATCTCTTCAGATTCAAGGGACATGAACTAATGAAATAAGACATTGAGTACCTCCTGTGTTCAGTGCTAGAGTCCATAAGAGGCTACAAAAGAAGTTTAAGACATGGACCTCTGCCTTTAAAAAATATAGGGTACAAATGTGGAAATAAAACTAACACTGAAAAATTAGAGAAAATTAAATGTTCAACTGTCAATTAAAACACTATTTAAAGAATATAAAAGAAATTTCATAGAATAGGATAAAATTAAATATAATTTTAAGTCTGGAAAGAAACTTAGAAGTCATTTAGACCAGCCTCCACCTCTTATTCCCACGCTCATTTCATAGATTAGGAACCTGAGACTTAGAGTAGTTAAGCAATCAAGTGAACGTAGCCAGTTTCTGAGCTTGAAATGACAGCAGATATCCAGATGGCAATGTCCTACAGGCAATATGACTGAAGTGCAGTTCAGAACTAGAGATCTGGGAGCCATTCTCATAAAGATGAAAGGTATTACCATTCAGGTCAAAGTTGGAATGGATAACCATAGATGCCTTCCAACTCTGAAAATCTGCAAGTTTTAAACACTAAGCTTTTTTCCCCTTACATGCTCACTGGCTGAACTAATTTAACCAAACAAGAATTCCAGATTGTACAGAGGATATATAGATTACTGAGGGAAAACACAGTATTGTTATTTGACACTGGAAACCATCTCATTTTTGTCAATGAGCTGATAGTTAAGGTTATAAAACATGGACAAGTTTACTGAGAAAATGAGATTCTTATGATATTATATACTGTAGCAAATACCTAAGGGAACAGAAATAGGTCAGAGAAAGGTGCAGTTTGGACAAAAATTGACATATTTCATTTCTTTCCTAGACTAAATCCAGCCAGCTTTCCAGATATAAAGAAAAGCATCTCACCACATGGGCACCACTCAGAAAACATTTACTTTTGGTGCAATGGAATATCATAAAGACAAATTCTATACAATGATCTTGGTCTGTGTCCCTGACCCGTGAAAAGCAGAAGTCATTTGAAAGCTTATCAGCTCTCAAAAGTTCCAAGAACAAGAAAAAATAACTGAGATCAGGGTCACAAAATCTAAATACAAGAAACCTCCCAGAAGCAAATGGGAAAACTTCCTGTCAGGCCTCAAGATGGATGTTAATATTTTGAAAAATAAATTCCTTAATTAAAGCATTTCAACCAACAAGACTCTACCCACATAGATCTCTACCAAGCTGAACGAGAGGCCAGCCAATGTTTGTTTGAAACTCCAAAAGGACAATTCATCCAGTCTTAAGAAAACTGTTAGGGAGAAAGCTCTGATCTGAAAACTGATGAAAGACAGCAGATGTGTGGGAAAAATAGTTTGGCCCATTGCATCCTAAACTACAGATTCTAGATACTCCATCTTCTTTGGTGGGTGAGACATCTTGCAGAAATTAAAAAATAATAATAAATCCACATAAAATTTGAATTTTCACAAAGAATTTACAATCTCATTGGACCTGTGGTGTCTGAGTAACATAGCAATAGCAGGAAAGACTATCAAGGTCCAAATCTCCAGTTCTAGCCCCTGATTTGGTGATATGACTCTAATCCTCCAGCTGCAGGGACTATATTGGTAGTATGTTTCTCCCTCTCCACTTGGGAACTCTAGAACTTAGAATTAATTACCTAGAAAGTACCATCTACCCCCTCACTATCCCTTCTCCCTATCCCACACCCCCACACACACTCCAGACACCCCCTATAAGAATCCACCCTCTGGTATTCTGGTCTCTGATTTGGGCTCAAAAAAATAATTGAAAGATAAAAGATGGTGTCAAAGAGCTACAAATGCAGGAACTCCCTTCAGGCTCACCCTACACTAATCCTACAAATTGCCGTTGTTGCTCTTAGGATGAGGGAGAGACCTGGAATCTACTCCCATAGCCTTGCTGAACTCTAATCTGAAAGTTAAGGAGAAATGGGTATCTTGGCTCATTTTTATACTACAGGGGAAAGAACAAGTATTCCAGTAAGACTCTGTCTTCCCCTTCTTTCAAGTATTAGACTCTAATTGTGTCAGAGGCAACCATAAGCACTGGGAAGTAATCAGAGGGTTTCTGTGGATCTGCTGCATCACCTTTCCTTAGTAACTATAACTCTCCCCCACAAAAAAAAACCTATTAAAAACAATAGTATTGTATTATATTACAGGCATTTCACTACTGAAAAGACAGAATATCCTTTCTATTAATCAGGTTAACAGTATCACAGTTTCAGTTTTTCAGATTTCCGATAAATTAATAAATTTACCAGTAATTGTACATGTACCTATATAAATCATATCTGAGAGGCCACTGGAATATTGAATAGAGGGCTAGCCTCAGGGAGATTATAGGTGACACATAGGTTAAATCACTTAATCTCTCAACATCTAGGAAACTAAGAATACTTGCTGCTCTGCCTTGGTAGAGTTTCCTCTCCAAGAACTCAGAATTATGGACAAATGGAAAAAGAAAAAGAGACCAGTCCAGCCCATCAGTCTCAAGGAGTTCTGAACATCAAATGGATGATTTTATATTTGATCCTGGAGGTAGAAGGAGCCACTAAAGTTTATTAAAAGGGGAAATAGAAGTCAGACCTGTGCTTTAGGAAGATCAGTTTGACAACTGAGAGGAAAAGGGATTGGGATAGACAGAGACTTGAGGGAGACCAACCAGTTGGCTATTGCAATAGTCCAGACCTGACGTGATGAGGGCCTGCACCAGGGTGGTGACAGCGTCAGAGGACAGAGAAGGACATATCCATGTGAAGGAGAAATGACAGGACTTAACTGATTATATATGGGGGATGAGAGTGATGAGTCAAGGAGGACACCTAGGTTCTGAGTCTGGGAGAAGGGGAGGATCAAGACTTTTGACAGTAATAACAAGAATAGGGCAGGGGTTGGGGAGAAAGATAATGAGATCATTTTTAGACATTCAGTTTAAGAAATATATGGGACAGTCAGTTCAAGATGTTTAATAAGTTGGAAATGTAACACTGGCAGTCAGGGAGAGGTTAAGGCAAGATAAGTAGATCCAAGAGACTTCTTCATAGAGATGATGAGATCACCACATGAAATAATATTGAAGGAGATGAGAAGGACCCAAGGGAGAGTTTTGGGGAACACTGATGGTGAGTGGATATGATATGAGTGAAGATCCAACAAAAGACACAGAGAAGGAGTAGTCAGACAGGCAGGAGAACCAAGAGATAGCAGTTGTCCTGACAATCCAGAGGAGAGTATCCAGGAGAGGAAGGTGATAGCATTAATAACTGCAGAGAGATCAAGAAGGATGAAGACTGAGGAGAGACCGTTGGATTTGGCATTTAAGAGCTCGCTGGAAACTTGGGAGAGAGTAGTTTTGGTTGCATGCTGAGGTTAGAAACCAGACTGCAATGAGTTAGAGGAGAATGAGAGAAAAGAGATCTTCTCAGGTAGTTTACCCATAAAAGTAGGAGAGATATTCAACAATGATTAGTGGGAATGGATAGATCAAGTGATGGTTTTTGGATGATGGGGGGAACATGGGCATGTTTGTAGGCAGTAAGGGGGCAGACAGTAGTCAGAGAGCAATTGACATTAGTGAAAGAGTAGGGATGGTAGAGGGAGTAATCTGTTGACGAAGGGATGGAATGGGACCACTTGGACATCAATGGGATCAAGTAAGGGTTGGCCTTAGCAAGAAGAAAGAGCACCTCACCCCTTCATATGAAACAGGGATGAAGGAAGAGAGAGTGACAACAGGTATCTGGATAATGTGAGAAGAGTAGAAGGATTAAAGAAGATCGCAATTTTTTCAGTAAAATCTGAAGTAACAAGAGGGTGGGGGAGGGGATTGTGGGAAGTTTGAGGAGGAATAAAAAGGTTTGGAAAAGCTGCTGTGGGGCGTAGGATTGTAAACTGATTGTTTTTCAATTTTTTAAATTGTTAAATTTAAATTTTTTTAAAATCATTTTTAAAATTTATTTATTTTTAAATCATGTCCTACTCTTCATGATCCCATTTGTCATTTTCCTGGATGATACTGGAGTGGTTTGCCATTTCCTTCTCCAGCTCATTTTACAGATGAGGAAATTGGGGCAAACAGGGTTAGTGACTTGTCCAGGGTCACACAGCTAGTGTCTGAGGCCATATTTGAACTCCTGGTTGCAGGGCTGGCACTCTATCCACTGCACCATCTAGTTGTCCATAAATTGATTAAAGAGGGATAAAAGGCTTGCCTATTAATAGTGAGGGCCCATTTAAAATTATAGACCATAAACATGGAGTGGACCCCAGTATCACAGTTTCAGTTTCTTAATTTTCTCCAGCTTCCTTTAGCAGTATGTCAATAGGAGTGAAGAAAGAGGATGGTTGAAGTAATCCAAGGCTGGAATTTGGCAGGTGAGATCTTTGATAGGATAAAAAGGCAAGAGACTCGAGAAGAGGACCATGTAGAATTGATCTGGTTCACCAAGAGGTCAAGATGGAAAAGGGAGGAGAGTGTACCTAGTATAGGGATAATGACCTGGGAAGGAACTGAGGGGCAGAAGAACTGGAGGTCACAGTGCAAAGAACAGGGTTTGGAGTTAGAAGGACAAGGTGGAAAGAAAATGGATTATGATCAGATAAAGGAATTTTAGAGTTCATTAACATAGATGTGGAACACTTCTGGGCATTGGCAAGATCAAAGGTATCTTAGTGTGCAGCTACAGTGGGGTGGAAAAGCCGGTCATGGGAATGAGTAAGTTGAGGACTCTAAAGTTAAGGTGTTTGAGGACATGTCAATATGTATATTGAATCTCCTAGAATTAGGACAGGAGTTGGGGAGGAGAGCTGGGTGCTAGATTTGTGGAGGAAGGAAGGAGAGTGCTCTCGAGTCTGTAGCCAACAGCTACCAGAACCTTGAATTTGGTAAAGATGGATTGAATGAACTTCAAGAGAGGAGAGGTTCCCAAGAGATGGTGGGAAAGGGAGAACCTGAAAGTGGCAACGAGGAGGAAAAGTATGCAATCTCACTCCCCTACCACAATCAGTATGCTGGGGCATATAAGTGGAAGCTGTGTCAGCAGGAGAGTGTCAAATCTCAATGAACCCAAGAAGATGGAGGGAGCAAGAAAGAAAAAGATTTAATAGTTTGTTGCCTAATAGAACAGGTTTTTCAGAGAGGATAATGGAAGAGGTCCCTGCCCTCAAGGAGATTATATACTCTGAGATTACCTTCAATCTACTTTGTGTGTGTGTATATATATATATATATCTTGTCTATACATAGTTGTTTCCATGTTGTTTTCCTCATAATACAATCTCCTTGAGGGTGGGGGGTCCATGTTTTTGCCTTTCTTTGTATCTCTATAGTTGAACAAGTACCTGACACTTAGTAAGTATAAACACTTGTTGACTGGCTAACTTCTAAAATCGAAGCCCCAAGCTCCAATCAGAACTGACATTTCTGTTCTCCTCCCACATCCTAGAAGAGTCCTTCTAGACCGTAAGACCACAGGCCCTGGGGGAGAAGAGAAGAAAAGCTCTGTGTTTACCCTTAGCTTTCCAGAACACGAAAGGCACCTCTCCGCCACCTAATTTGCAAAATATCTTTCTCCTGAGCTTCAGGATCCCTCCCTTAATTTGTCAGTTGCTTTCTTCATCCTCTGGATAATAATAATAATATAACTAAAATAACTAGTCCCCAGGAAGCTTTCTCCCATTGTTGACCTCTACGTCCTCCTAACAATGAAGCAATTCTGCCAGCTGTTCGTAAAAGCTAGTTTTGCCTTTATGCATAAATATGGTTTCTCTACTCTCTGATCCTAGACTGGTATCTAGGACCTACTCCTCTCTCTGGGGGCTACCTGAACACAGGACTGTAGGGTATAAATTGGCAGGATCCCCTTCTGATCTGTTTCTACTCAGACAGGCTCTAGTATCCTTTCTAAACCTCCTGGACTTCTAATTCACTGATTAGGGCAGAGAGCTAGGTGACACAGTGGATAGAGTGCTGGGCCTGGGATCAGAAAGACTCATCTTCCTGAGTTCAAATCTGGTTTCTGACACTTACTAACTGTGTGACCCTGGGCAAGTCACTTAACCTTATCTGCCTCCATTTCCCCATCTGTAAAATGAGCTGGAGAAGTATCAGTATCACTGCCAAGAAGGGCCACAAAGATTTGGACATGACTGAAATGACTAAACAACAAAAGACAGGCCTTGGGGACCGAAAGCAAAATATTACCCCTTCCATTTGGTCAACTTTCCCTTCCCTTCTCTCCAAAGGTGGAAGATTAATCCCATTGTCCAGATTACTGTATCACACAGAATCTGAGAGTTAAAAAAGAACCTTAGAGTCTGTCTAACTGAACTCATACTGACCAAGAATTGATTCCATAATGTCCGTAGCAAATGGCTATTCAGACTCTGCTTGAAGATTTCCCTTAAAGGGAAAAGTAGTCCATTTCACTTTGGGATAGTTCTAAGTATCAAGAATCCTGTTTTTTTACATCAGACGTAATATATCCCCTTTAACTTCCACCCATTACTCATTCTGCCAGCAGAGCTAAGAGGAACAAATGTAACCCCTCTTCTATGTGACAGCCCTTCTAATACTTAGAAACAATACCATAACTTTCTTTCCTCTTTCCCCTCTTCCCCTGCTTAAGTCTTTTCTTCTCCATTGGTCTACAAGCACTATAGTGAACATATAAGATGCAGTCTTAACAAAGCAGACTGCAAAGAGAATATGGCATCACGTTGCCCTCTTTGTTATGTAATCCATGAAATTTTTCTGTAAATGTGGTGATGTGGAATAGGAGATAACCTAAAAAAGGATGTCTAGTAAATTCATGCATGTTTCTAGTTATGATTTCAACTGTACCCAACAAATCAAAGTACTAGAGCCAGACAGTTGAAAAAATTGACCCTAAAGGGGAATTTCATGGTCCTGTTTTTGAGCAAGCATACACTGTTTTATCATAATATTAAGATGATAATCATTTGTACAAAGCAAAAAGCATTTTACAAATGACCCTAGGAAAGACACTTAACTAATGTTTGTCTCAGTTTCCTCAACTGCAAAATAGAGGATAATACAAGCACCTCTCCTCCCTGGGTTATGGGGATCTAATGAGAGAGTATGTGTAAAGTACTTAGCATAGTACCTGGCACACAACAGACACAATAAATAATTATATCTTTCTTTGTTTCTTTCCTTCTTTTCTTCTACCTTCCTTCCTTCTTTCCTGCCATCCTTCCTGTTACAAATAAATTCCAAGACACAAAGTCTGGGGTCTGAAAGATCAATTTATAAATTAGGCCAGCTAATAATCAATAAACTGATGGTCGTTAGTGTCTCTCGATAACCAAAGACAAAAAGGTAAGGTCTTTCAGCACCTGAAATGCCCATCTGTCTTCCTAACTGCATATTAGTGGAACCTCCCCAAGCAAGAAAAGGCAATCCTAATTGTTAGATACTTAATGAGTTGGTGGACGGAGTCCTCAGCACCCCCACCAATTACTTCATCTTTTGGGAGGGGCTGCTAAATATGGCCTACTCATGAGGTTTGAGCCCCCTCTAGCAATTTGGGTACCCCATCAGGATCTCTCTAGCTAAGTAGCATCAAGCAATTCAGTTTGACTTCTGTTTACAAGGTGCAAAAGTCAGGGTCCTATATGGGTGGGACCTAGCCCAAATTAGTTAGGGAAGAGATGCCTTGGTTGCTAGGAATGACCACATTAGTTACTCATACCCTTCAGAGACTTGACTGATCTTTTCAGGAGTGGAGTTTTGACAAAAATAAGATAAAAGGTATTGTGTCCCCATTTTGTATTGAAGGAAAATGTTTCAGAAAATTTAGGAAAGAGAACACCGGAATGTGTTTTAAGTCAATGTGCTAACCAGTAGTCTACATCAGCCCTCTGCTAAAACTTAGATCACCTGAAAAGAGGGTCCTCTTTAACAAAAATAACCCTTTTATAATACCATCATTCAGTTTTCAATGCTTATTGCCATCACATCTATTATTATTATAACAGGTTAGTGTGAGAAGAGATGGATAATATATGCCAATGCCACGTCTCCTCTCTCCATAAAAGGTATTTTGATGGGTAAATGCATAAAATATAGCCATAAAGCATCAATGTACATTGTATGAAGCTGAGTGGACCTTTGGGTTTGGCTAACTTACAACTGACATGGTGATAAAAAACATGCAGATATTGGCTTATGTCTGATTAAGGAAGCATAATGGAAAAGACAGCCCTCCTAGGAGGCAAGAAGGTCTAGGTTCAAGTCCTGCTCTGACTCATACTGGCCTTATGATCTGTTGTCATTTAGTCGTTTAGTCATATCTGATTTTTCATGATCTCACATAGATTTTCTTGGCAAAGATCCTGGAGTGGTTTGCTATTTCCTTCTCCAGTGGATTAAGGTAAACAGAGGTTAAGTAACTTGTCCAGGGTCACACAACTAATAATTGTGTAAAGCCACATTTGAAATCAGGTCTTCCTGACTCCAGGTGCAGTGCTTTATCCACTGAGCTACGTAGCCACTTCTTTATGGACGGATTATACATAATCATTTGGTTATGATTATATATAATCATTTTTTCCAGCTCTAAATCTATGTTTCTGTGATATAACCTGGTTCAATAGATTATTCCATAGGCTATCTAGCATTCTAGGAGCCCTGGATTTGAGTCCCAAAAAGACATCTTGCAAATATGCTACTAGTCAGAAGGAGGACTGGGTGAAAGTATACAGATGTCCCAGTGTAAATCCATTCCCATTTCCAGGAAAACTTAAATCATTTTTTTCCCTCTTTTGGAGGGGGCGCAGAGGAAAGGGGGAATACTAGATCTCCCTATCTTGCTCAGGCTGTAAGTACAGCACTCACTCATGGGTATGATCCCACTCCTGACTGGCATGGGAGTATGTTTCTGATTTGATTTGGATTGTCCCTCTTTAAGCAACCTGGTGCCCGGCTCCCCATTCCTAGCTCTGGTCCTTTTTTAGTTATAGGACCCTAGACAAGCCACATTTCCTGGGTCTCCATTTCTTTCTTTACACAACCTCCTTCACAAAGTTCTTAAGAAGAAAACACTTTGAAAATCACAAGGTCCTAAAGAAGTAGTAGCTGTTGTGATCACAAAGGTTGGTTCTTCTGGATGGAGTTTTTCCTAAATCCTAGGTTCCAGGGATATTTGGTCCCTTAATGACTCCTTTCTCTCACTCCATAAGGGGCTGCACAATGCTCTCCTGGCCAGATGAAAGACTCAACTCTGCTCTACCTCCTGATTGCCCAACTTATGAAATAAGAGAAAAGCCCCTCAGAAACATGGATGCTCCATAAAGGAGGCTTAGTCAAAACAAGAAATTTCTGAAGCCCAGAGCAGTAGAGACCTGCCTGTCTCTCATCACATGCCCCCACCCAGGGCAGGGATCCAAGAATGTATCAAGGGAGATTTGAGAGAGGGCATCAGGGCTTTTTTCCTTGAACATATTCTGTTCCAGGGCCTGGTGTCCTGGAAAAGGGACCAGCTGATTCTGAAGAAGGGTGCTCAGTTCCAGTGAGAGGGAAAAACATTCAATTGAGGAAAGACATTGATAAGCTGGAGTATATCCCAAGGAGTGAGGCAGGATGTAGGGAATAGTAAATCATCCAAATGTGTATATGGGAGGCATGGTGGTGGAGCTGATAAAGCACAAACTCTTGAATCAGAGGACTTGGATTCAAACCCTTCCTCTTCTGCTTACCACTTACGTGACCTTGGGTAGATCTCTTAACCTCCCTGAGTCTTAATTCTAGTGCAAGACTTATGATCTAATGACCTGGAATCACATAACAGCTCTTCCATCCAAAAGATGTTTGACCCTGGACAAGTCACTTCCCAGTCTTCAAATATCTGGAGGACTTTTATGTGTAAAATAGATTAGACTTGTTTTACTTGCGACTACAGGCCTGGGATCTCAGAATAATGACAGTAAATTGCAGAAAGAAGTAGTTTCTAATTTAACATAATGAACTTTCTAATTATGAAGGATCTGAAAGTGTAATGAGCTGCCTCATTAAGGTAGTGAGTTCCCCATCACTGGAGGTAGTCGAGTGAAGGCTGGATTACCATTTGTCAGTGATATTGTAGAAAGAAGCCATAACCTGGATGGAGCTGGCCTAAATGTAGCTGACACATGGGAAAACCAAGCTTTGTTTAATGATCTTTAGCCTCTGGAGATGGGTTGGTTCACACTGGGATAGCCTTAACTGTCAGGTTATTTCCACTCAACTCAATATTTACTCTCCTTATCTCCAGGCTAGATGAAGAATGTGTGTTCATCCTTCATTGCCAAAGAAGATCATGCCATTAGAGAAATGATGACATGACTTGCACTTGACTTTGTTTTCAGTGAAGGAGGGCTGTGCAGGTCACCACTCTCTCTTCTCCTCCAGAGCCATCTGAATCCAGTGACCAGATGTTCATTAGGATGACTGGAGATGACCCAAGATGAGGCAATTGGGGTTGTGACTTGCCCAAGGTCACACAGCTAGTGAATGTCAAGTGTCTGAGGTGAGATTTGAACTCAGGTTCTCCTGACTCCTGCACTGCTACTCTATCCACTAAACTACCTAGCGGCCCCTCCAGGGTAGATAATTGCTAGCTAAGTGTTTCAGTTTCAGCATCCATAAAACATGCAGTTGGGGGAAAAAGAAAATGTTAAAGTTAAGGGGAAAAATAATCATTTTTATTTTTTATCTCCTTTGTTTCTATTTTTACCAGCACATTCTCTGGGGCAATTATTGTTATCCCTGTGGGTTTTGTTTTTTTTAAGTTCACCTGAAGCACAATAGATTTGGCTCTAGTCCCTTATTTTAACGCTGTATGAATCCTATGTTTCAGGTGAGTTTACTGGAAGAGCATATTGTTGGAGTTTGCTTTCTAATCCTTTCTGCCAGCTTGTAGTATTTTTACTTTATCTGGAAACTCTGAATTTTGACAATGATATTCTTAGGAATTTTCATTTTGGGATTTCTTTCAGGAATTCAGTGGATCCTTTAAATTTTTACTTTGCCCTCAAGTTCTAATAAATCTGTCAAGTTTTCCTTTGCTATTTCTTGAAAAATGGAATTCAGGTTTGTATTAGTCAAGATTCTTAGGTAACTCGGTGACTCTTAGATAACTCTGGCCAGTTTTTGTTTTTGATAGGAAGTATCTTGTAGCTTGTTCTGCTTGATAAGAAATATCTTGTTTGGTTGTTTTTTTTCTTTTTAAAGCTTTTGATTTTGTTTTAATATTTGTTTTGTGGATTCATTACTTTCGGTTTGACTCACTCTAATTTCCAAAGAGTCCAATTTGGAAACTTGTTCAGGTGTGGGCAGCCTGGGTTCTGAGTTGGCTTTAGATGCCTGAGCGCTAGGTCAGGCCTGGGCTATGTGGGCACGTGTCTGGCCCTATCTCCTACAGTGGGTTTGGGCTACTTGGCTTCCCATGACCCTGGCTGATCTCTGTTTAGAGCTTCCATGGGTTTCCTTCAGTCTTCTTATGTGGTCCTGCACTGGTTAGTGTAGTTCACACCCATATTTTTTTTTTTTGCTGTCTTGGTCACTGTTACTTTGAACTTTATAGATATGACTAGAAAGGGATCTGGATTCCTTTGGGTTCTAACATGTTGCCCTCTTAGCCAGAAGTCTGGACTTGTGATTTTACTAGCGTAGGGGAACTCCCAGTAAGGAAACCCACTCTACCAATGCAGATTAGCCCCTGCTCTGCAATGTATGGTCCTAGAGGGTCATTTAGGCCACTGAGTAGTGGCTTTCCCAGAGACACATGGTCAATAACTGTCATCTGCTACTGTGACAGTGGCTCTCTATCCACTACTCCATGCTGCCTCCCAGGAGATCTGTGTTAAGAAAGATGCTTTTTATGATGAGATCACTGAAAGCACTTTCCACCTTCCTAAACATCATTGAGCTGCTTCTCCTCCTACTCCGTTCTGGTCCAAATTCCCAGTTTGTTTGCAGTGCCTTTCCAAGGTAGTCCTGATGGACTGGCCCACCTCACAGCTCAGTATAGTCTGGGCAGTGCATAGATATCATCTTGTCATTTCCTCTTCTAGGCTTGAAGCGATCAGAACACTGTCAATAGGAACAAGTGGACAATACTAATAGTAAGAGTTTACATTTTACATAGTACTTGAAGGTTTAAAAAGAAGTCTCCTCACAATAACCAAGTGTGGTAAGCAATGTGCAAGTATCCTTCCCTCTTTTTAGAGGTGAAATAACTGAGGCAGAGGGTACAAGGCCACAGAGTCACAGGGTCACAGAGCTAACAGCTATTGAAACTAGGATTCCATCTCAGTTCTTTTTCTCCACACCTTCATGCCTTTTCTACCCTAGCCCTAAGTTCTGCTATCCCTAAATTCATACCACCCTGCCTGCTTCTCAACAAGGGCCAATAATTGAAAAAGAAATACTTAACTCCTCCTTTCTTCTGTTCTGCTTCACTAGGATGTACTCATATCTAACTACCTTGCTCCAGTAAAAATCAGATTTTGCCACTGACATTGCAACGGCTGCTTCTAGTCAGTGCAGTATGTCCATGGCTTAATCGCCCACAAGGAGAGAGCCGAGTATTTACTTTTATATAGCAAATCAAAGATCCCCTTCTTCCCTAGGGGAAAAAAAGGCATAAAAGAAGCAGCAGCAGCATTACCAGCTAATTTCCTACTCATAAGCGGAGCCCTGATCAACCCTGATGTCCCATCATAAAGAAAAATAATTCTTTGTCTCTGCACTATGAGTGGTTCTCCCCTGCCCACCACAAGACCTGGCTGTTGGTCTTATTTTGTTGTGTAACATCTAATGCTTAAACAGCTGAGTACAACGGACCTGGGTTTAAAACAATTACAGGCATTTTGCCCTGACTTCCTAACCACAAGTTAACACAGAAACCCCCTGAGTCCTTTCAGACAACGTGCAAAAAAAGTTGTTTACCAAGTTTGTTCCCAGAAGTTCCCAGCTACAAGGCAAATAACACACTTATAAGAAATGAAAGTGAAATCAGTTGTTTACACCAGACGTCACGAGGAATATATTAAAGTGCGTAGGGTTATTTATTCACATCCCAAAGCAAAGACAAGGAAAGTTTAAAGTGGCTGACTTAAATGAGGAACTCAAGTGTGCAAGAAAGAAGTAGGTGCTAAACAAGACCTTTAGTGGATAGTGTGTGGATTTTCTCGCTGGTGTGGCACCGTGAATCCTGTGATTTAAGTACCCACCCGTCAAATTTCTCAGTGATCTCTCCGTCTCCTTTTTCAAAGGTAAACTTACTTCTTTTAGGATCATCTAGCATGCTGCGATGGTGGGTTGGGGTGGAAGTGAGGCAGTAAATTTAGCCAGGTGGCAGTTTGATATATCTGTGAACATTCCTTCTGATTTCCTCTGTTTTGCTGAACCCTACTTCCCCTTTTTCCTTCACATCCCCCCTAAACTACCCTCCCTCCAGACCTATCCTTTCCATAATCACTTCTTTTTGATTTCTCACCTTATATTTAGTGTATGATGCAAAAAAAACTGGTAATCAATTATGTGAATTTAATAAATATCTTCTCGGTAAGTAACAGCTTCAGCATTTTACGTTGATTCTAATAGACATGATGAAAAGGAATTAACTCAATTGCACCAGTTTAAGTAGAGATAAGAAGTAGAAGAGAAAAGACTGCCAGCTACTAACCCAAAGAAATGCATTACGATCCAAGAATCTCAGTTGGCACAGGTTTGTTTTCAGTATTGATGAAGCCAGCTTCAGAAGAAATTCACAAGTTCTGACACTTCTGTTGCTAAGAATGCAGGATTCTGAATAGGCTTCTCCCTTTATAGAAAGAAGTTAATTTGAGGGTCATTTCATTTCTTGTAACCAGTATGCAGATCAGATCTGTATTAAATATAAGTTCAGTTTATCCAGCAATTTTTCTCACTCTTTCGTTAAATAGAATTCACTGGAAGAGGGGGAAAAAAATTGAAATGCTTCAAGTGTATATATCCTCACATGAACACATGCGCATTATGCAAATATGCTTGTGTTCACACTATGTACTTGTCTGTGTACGCTGTGTGCATGTGCATACATATTCACATGCACACATATATGCATTTTCACTTTGTGGCCAACCTTCTGGTTAATGAGGCATTTCTCTGTACTTAGCTGTGCTGCTCCAGCGACAACAGGTACAGGTAGAGCTTACACTGTGCTGGCCTAGCCTTTGAGAGTTTAAGGAAGTGAGCAGAAAAATCCAACTGTGAATGATAGGAGGCTGCTGAGTGGCTCTGGCTGTGGAGGTGGAGAACAAGAGGTGGGTAGTGGAGAGAGAAGAAAACTCATTACTGAAGGCGCTTCCAGAATTGGAGAGAGGACCTTTAGTGCCCAGAGAAGGAAACTAAGTGGAAGAAGGTTTTTGTGTTAGTACAAAGAAGACTTTAACAGTAGAGCTGACTTTTGCAGAGGATACAGTGGAAGGGGTAGACGCAAGAAGATGGGTTCTGAGGGGACTTGGGGTTGCTCTAAGTACTTTAGAGAGTTTGAGGAGAGGTAACAAAGGGGCAAGCACATGGGAAATGCTTATTAATGGCTTGTTGATCATTAGCAGGACTGAATGACCAAGAGCAGGGGAACAGATGACTAGGATTTGCTAGCCATAGTTACAGGGGAAAGCTGCTAGGTCAGAGCAATCCCAAGATTCCGACGAAAATGCTAATGTGGTGGAGCCCTCACAGGTGTCCTTTGCAAGATGAAACCCACTCAGGTGAGTGTAGGTGAAGGAAATTCCTGTGGACAACGCCTCCTGACTCTCATCTGTTTTCTGTTACTGTATTTGCCAGTCTCTCTATAGACCCATCCTCTGAAAAGCTCTAGAGTTGAGCTTCAGTACAACTTAAACTCTACTTTCCATCCTCACTGCTATTCACTTTGACTTACTCCAGCTTTCTTGTTCCCAGTCTTGGTTTAGGGCCTATAATCAACTTTGGAAAATCTTGGGAGAACTTGACATACAAGTTAGTTCAAGTACCCCAATACTCCCACTTCCTAACTAACTCTATACCATATTGGTAATGCTATACAGGAATAACAACATATATAAAGAATTTTATATTCTCAAATAAACGGAAATTTTTTTATTCTTATCTACCTTAAGTACCAGAAAAATCTTTAGGTTACATCCATGTGTTGATGCCTATCTTGAATCCTGAACATACGCGGTTAACTTGGTTCACCCATACATGTAGAAAGAATTCTTTAAAGGGGGCAGGTGACCAGTAAGAAAGAGTAAATGATTTCTGTTGATCCTTCCTACCCAAACATCTAATGCTTCTTTCTCCCTCCAGGCTTCAAACATTCCATTCCTCCCTTGTTAAGTTCCTTTCTTCTTTTCTTTGCCAAACCTTAACCACCTGAATAGCACCTGACCAACTGATGTGTCCTTTGACCAACCAAGAGGCATCTCCAACTTTCTGTGAAAATGAATCACTTTTCAGGTCTCCTCAACCATGTGATCAACAGGGGTGTGGCACCAGGCATTCTTTTTTTACCAGGGATCGAAAATCTAGGAGAGACTGGGAAGTAGCATCTGATGAAGGGATCCTGATAAGGAATAGTTTCTACTGGGTCTGCCTATAGGTCCCACTCTTACTGGTTATAGATTCCTGACCACCTGTGATGAGAGGAAATTAGATGATCCATTAGACTGTAAGTCCCTTTTTCTGTATCCTTAGTGCTTTAGCACAGTGCCTAGCACTTCCTTCTAGCTATGGCAGTGGCATTCTTGGATTTTAATTTCAGGCTCCATTTGTACATTCCTTACCTCCCCCTCTTAGAATCCCTCCCTTGTTGCAATGCTCAGCTCCAGAGCTACTTCCCACAGGAGACTTTCTTGACACCACCCCTCTAACTCCCCTCCAGTCCACCATGACTTTGGGTTTACTTTGAATATATTTGGCATTTGGGAGGGTAGGGGTGGGGGTGTTGTTTTTCCCTTACAAAATGTAAGTTACTGAAAAATAAGTTGGTTTTTTTTGTCTTGGTATCTTTGGGGTCTAACAGTGTATGGCATTCTGTAGGCATTTAAATGATGTTTAACCGATTCATCCAAATGAACCCTAGTTTATCAAAGTTCTTCTTAAGATGTATCATCCGTAACTGAACACGATACTTCAGAAATAGTCTGACCAAGGCAGACTGCAGTGGAATTATCACTTCCCTTGCTTTATAAATAGGTATGTATGTGTCCGTATATACAGTTCTGTATACGCATACACATACGCAGACACACATGTATATAATCTGTTATTGATGAATTCTAAGATTGTATTTGCTTTTTGGGGTAGTTACATCAGGCCAGTGACTTACACTGAGATTTGAGTCATCTAAAATCCCATGAGTTTTTCACGTAAAATACTTTCCAACTACTTTTCCTGAATCCTTTGCCTCTACATTTTAAAAAGAAGTTAACAATTCAGTGCATTATATTTATTTCTATTCATTCCATCTTGTTAAGTTCAGCTAATCATTCCTTTTATGTTGAAGTCTATTTTGGTTCTTCGGTTATCCACTATATCTTCTCAGCTATATGTCATCCACAAATTTGATAAGCACTCCATGTGTCCTCATCCAAGTAGTGATTAAAAATAACAGTTCAACAGATCCTGTTGCATGCCACTAGAAAGTTTCCTGCAGTTTGGCAGCTTGGTGGTACAATGGATAGAGCCCCAGACCAAGCATCAGGAAGACTCATCTTTCTAAATTCAAATCTGGTCTCCTAGGTGTCTAACTCTGGGAGAGTCACCTAACTCTATTTGCCTCAGTTTCCTCAGATGTACAAAGAGCTGGAGAAGAAAATAGCAAACTACTGCAGTATCTTTGCCAAGAAAGCCCCAAATGGAGTCACACAAAGTTGTACACAAATAATAATAATAAAAAAAGACTCAGCAAGAACCAAGTCCCTCCCTTTCGGTAACCTTTAAACTACCTCTTATTTTTTCATCTTGTCATAGAATGACAGTTGGAACAGAGATCATGTAGAGCAGGTCCTACCCAAAGCATGGATATACCACTTATATGTGACAAATGGGGTCTTGCCATCTCCATGAGCAAATACAAAGTTAATACTCTCCAAGGCCATCCATTCCATTTTCTAATAGTGATCCTGATTAAAAAGTTTTCCCACAGGTAATGGTGGGGTTGAAATGACTACACCTCATTTTAGCCCTGATACCTTAGGTCAGTTATATGATGCTTTCTATCAAGTGCAAGATTTCCTTTGAACTGAAGGGATGTTGGATAGTCTATAGAAACTTGGTCACACTTGGGGTTGTCTATATTAACAAGCTAGTTAGAAAGTAGAATCTTTCCAGAAATCAGAAAGAACATGCACTCTGCTAAACTCCCTGAGCATTGCTCTTGGGGCTGGGTCTTCTCTTGGGCCAAGCAGAATAAGCCTAATTCCTCATCCATATGACATCTCTTTAAATATTTACAGACTTCACACACACCATCCCCCCTGCTCCATTCCTTTCTCACATTGTCTCTAGGCCCAACATCCTGTTACTTAAACTGATTTTTGTATGGCATGGTTTCAAATACCTACAACATCTTGGTCGCTTTCCTCTAGAAGTGATGCTGCCTATCAATTCCTACCATCTCAAATGTGGTGCTCAGAACTAGATACAATAGCCAATGGACCTGACCAACTCAGAAAATAAACAGAATTACCACCATTCCTCACTCTGGACATTATACTAATAGTACACAACCTCTAGCAGGGATGGAGAACCTACAGCCTCAAGGCCACATGTGACCTTCTAGGTCCTTGGATGCAGCCTTTTGACTGAGTCCAAATTTTCCAGAACAGATCCTTTAACTAAGGGGATTTGTTTTGTGAAATTTGAATTCAGTCGAGGACCTAGAAGGCCAAATGTGGCCTTGAGGCTGCAGGTTCCCCACCCTTATTCTAATACCATGTGCTTTTTTTATTTCCACATCATACTGCTAACTCATACTGAGCTTGCAGCTCAACAAAAAACCCCAAGTATCTTGTTTCTTCATGTGAATTCTGGAAGAAAACAGGTGGTCTCTGAACACAATCGATATGGAACAACATAGATGCTGGGGCTCTGACATCTCTTACCTCTATGGTACAAGAAGGTTCTTTTCAAGAATCCATGATTAAATCATCATCAGAGTCAGGACAGCTTGGGTTCAAAGACTATTTCTGCAATGCACTGACCTGTGACCTGGGGCCAAAGGAATTCTGCATATATAGAACAGATACTCTGTATTCTTTCATTTATTCTGTAAAAAACAACTGATGCTGAATCTCAGAAGGCAGTTACTGTGTCTTCTCCTTCCTTTGAAACTCCTTAATATTTGATCACCTTGGGTACCTGCCTGCCTACACAATGTTAACTGACTCACTGCTTCTAAGCCAATAAACAGTGGCTGAGACATTGAAAACCTGAGGGGAAAGTGCAAACAACTTGTATTTGAGCTTATGTAAATCATCTAAATTCAAAACTAAGTCTCCAGTTGTGGGACTGATACTTTATCTTTTGAATGTGAATACTCCCTAACTGGGTACTGTGAAGGTATCAGTCTCCTCTTAAGGCTTCAGGAGGGCAGCAGAAAGCCTAGATCTACTTAGAATCAAGGTTATCTGTTTCCAAAATAAAGCTCTTTGGGATATGAACTGCAAGCATGTTGGGCCGGTGTTTGTGTCAGAGGAAATGTAACCCATTTCCTTTTCTCTGCTCCCAAACCACTGCAGCGATCAGCTGAGCATTGGTATGATCACACGAATCTAGCCCAGACTCTGAAACTGACGTAAGGAATGGTTTCTTCTCTTTTGGGGCAAGCAAAAGTCCAACCCTATGGAGCTTTTTTCCTGTTCTTGTTCCATTAATCTTGCCTTCTCTCTTCCCTGCCCCCTCATGCCGCTCTACCATACAGACACGTTACTCAGAGGGCTCCTAGGTTCATTCCTTCTCTTCCTCCATCATGAATCATTAGGTAATGCAGTCTGGGTCACTCCCCACTGCTGCACCAAAGGACAAACTAGACACGTACCTGGTTCTCTAAGCTGACTATAACTTCCAGCTCAGTCTACCTTAGAGCTCCTCTGCCACACTTGGAAATTCTCTGAATTAGCCCCGAAGAAAACAATAGGACAGGCCTGGACAACATGGCCAAGATTTCAGGCAGCCTTCGAAAACTGTAGGGTTGTCCAGCTTGTCTTGTGACCTGTGGCAACCAACCATCATCAGTCTGTCTCTAGTCCAACCTACCTGCTGCAAGAAGAAGCTTAGCTTATTTTAATTTTGGCCCCTGCCTGCTGCCTAGTTGTGCAGGTCAGCAATATGGTAATGAGGCAGCCTGGGGCAATAAATGGGGAATTGACCACACACCGCTGGAGGTTTGAGTTCAAGTAGCCACTCTACTATATACTGGCTGTAACCCTGTTAAGTTATTTAACTCCTAGATGCTTCGGGCAAATTTCTGAGATTATCAATTGCAGAGAAAGTGCCAACCTGCATTGGGGAGGATTTCCTTACTGGGAGCCACTTATGCAGATTATATTACTGGTCCAAAAAGTCATAATGATAATGTCTCAGATTTGCATGATACTTCATAGTTACAGAGCAGTTTACATGTCTTATCATTTGATAGCAACTCTGTAATGTAGACAGAGTAGACACTCTTATTCTGACTTCAAAATATGTATGATTTGATAGTTGTATGAACTTTCTCCAGGGACACAGATAACAACCCTTCGATATCTTCATAGCTAGTTTTATAATAGCTAGAATTTACATAGTGCTTTAAAGTTTGTGAAATTCTTCACAAATATCTCATTTTATCCTTACAACAACCCTAGATGATGTAGGTATCCTATTTTTATCCCCATTTTACAGATGAATGAACTGAGGAAGAGGTAATATCACTTGCCTGAAGCCACAGAAGTAGCCTAAGGTCGGATATCTTCCTGATTCTAGGTCCTATCTACTGTACCACCTAGCTACTTCCTATTTCATGACTATTGTAGCCAAGAGTTTTTTACTAAAAGCTAACCCTCTTGGGATGAGCCCATTCCAGTCTGGCTTGGTTGATCCCTGGATGGCAGACGCTCAGTCCACTGACCTACCAAAACTTGAGGTACTCCCAGTGGTCACAGTCTTTGAGAAAGGGGTATTTTGTACAAGAACTAAGAATGAAATAATCCCTACTTTCAAGGAACCTAATGTGGAAGACAAGTACATAAATAAATGTACTCTGCATACCCATAACATGAATAAATACAAATATCAAGCATCCCAAAAGTCTTAGTTCAGTTTTAGGTTAATTAAAGCTTAAAACTGCACTAAGACTTTTAGCACAAGCAGTTGGTAAGAGAAACAATAGCAACTAGGGGGTTTTGGAAAGGCTTAATGCAGGAGAAGTTGCTTCAGGTTTTTTTGTTTTGTTTTGTTTTTTTAATGGAGTTATCTAAATTGCTCTTTTACATTCATCACACTTTAATTTTTTTTTTATTTTGAACTTAAAACAGTAAATAAAATGAGAATTTCTATATATAGTATATAGTAGAACAGTACTGTATATAAAACTGTAAATACTCTGTTCAGCTTTTTATTTTAAAATTCATGTAATTTTCAAAGCCATTCTGCTTCTCTGATTCTTTTTACCTTTTATTTTTTCATTTTTTTTAAAGCTTCAGTGACTTTTCTTTTGCTTCTCTTTCTTTCTTTTCTTGGCTGCCTCATCTCTACTCAACCTTCCCCTCAAAAAACCAAACCAAACCATTGCAACAAATATGCATAATCAAGCAAAATAAATTCTCACATTGGTCGTGTCTGCCATATTCTTTGAGTCTATCGCCACTCTATTAGGAGAATTACTGCAGTTTAGTGGTGCGACTCAGCATGTCCTTTAGAGTCATGGTTGGTGTGACCTTGAACAGAGTTCTTAATTCTTTCAAAGTTGTTTCTCTTTTCCATGTTATTGTATGATGTGTTCTTCTGGTTCTACGCACTTTACTCTGCATCCATTAACACAAGTCTTCCCCAGTGCCTCTGAAACTTTCCCTTACGTCATTTCATAGACCATAAATTGTTCAGCCATTACCCAGGTTTTGGGCTCAACACTTTAATTTCTAGTTCTTTGTTCAACAAAGAGATATAGATATTTTTATACAGAGAGTTATTTTTCCCCATTCTCTGTGGTCTCTTTGGAGTATAGGCCCTAGTGGTATTGTTGGGTCCAAGGATATATACACAGTTTAGTAATTTTGGGGGGGGGTAATAATTACATATTGTTGCCCAGAATGGCTAGAGCAATTCACTACTCCACCAACAGGAATTAGTTTAATATACCTGCTTTCCCACAACTCTGCAACAGTTGTCATTTCCTTTTTCGTCAACTTTGCCAAAGTGCTGAATGTGAGGTAGAACTACAGTTATATTAACTTATATTTCTCTATTAGTGATTTGTAGCATTTTGATATGGCTTTTAAGAGCAAGAGCTTGGATTCCTTACTTATGAAACTACCTATTCATGTCCTTTGTCCATATATCTATGGGCTCTTTTTTCTTATAAATTTGAATAAGTTCTAGATGTATCTTGGATATAAGACCTTTATTAGAAAACTATATTACAAGGATTTTTTCCAGTTAACTATTTTTCTTCTAATTTTAACTACATTGCTTTTGTTTATACAAGAGCTTTTAAATTTTATGTAATCAAAATTATCCATTGTATTGTACAGTTGGAAAAAGTATTGTCTTCCTTGTTCCTCTAATTTATGATGCCACCCTTTATGTTTAAGTCATGTATCTCCATTTAGAGCTCATATTGGTACATAGTGTGAGATGTTGTCCTATACCTAGTTTCTACCAGATCTTTTCCAGTTTTCCCAGGAGTTTTTTTCCTTTTAACAGTGAGTCCATGATTCTGGTAGTTGGAGTCTTTGGATTTTATTAAACACCATGCTAATATGTTCATTTCTTTTGTATATTATATACCTAACCTTTTCCACTCATCCACTTCTAGCTTGTTCAGCCAGCATCGTATTGTTTTAGTTCTGGTAGTTAGGCTCCCCATTTTTTTTCATTATTCCCCTTGAGATTTTTAATCTTTTGTTCCACTGGACAAATTTTACTTTTTTCTGGATCTGTAAATAAAGTCTGGCACTGAACAAGTAAATTAGGTTGTAATGTCATTTTCATTGCACTGGTACAGTCTACCCATGAGCAAATTAATATTTCTACAATTATTTAGGTCTGCCTTTATTTCTATAAGGAATGATGATTTTTGTAATTGTATTTATATAGTTCTGAATATATTTTTGGTTGTCTTTTTTATAGTTCCCTTTTGGTCACTTTCTGACTCCTCCCCATTTGAATGATTTCCCTTGAATCCATTTTGGCCTCTTCTTTTAAAGGGCAGTTCACAGCTCACAAGCCTTGGTCTCTGTCCCAAAAGACTTCTGAAGGTTCAGAGTTGGCCCCAGATGGGCTCTTTCCTCTAGGCTTAGTGGAATGCCACACCCCACAGTGTTCTACCTCAGTTCTCTGACAAAATTCTATTGTGGCAGTGCTGTAACCTGAGCAAGCTCTTCTTCTACATTTTATATTTCTGAAGCTCTAGGAGGAAGTGGGGGTGGAGTGGAAAGGAGTCCTGATGAAAAACCATGGATCAGCTTGTATAGTCTTGCAGCAGGTGGGTAATGAGGGGGTGCTGAGTAATTAGGGACTAGCAAGTAGCCTTTTTGTGCTGTTAGTTCACTGAATTGTTACATCATTTGGGTTCTTGGAGCCTAGAAACAGATGAATTTGCTTTATCTCCTGTACCTAATTCCTATTTTGGAAAAGTCTGTGGTTGTGATGTCCTCCATCTTGCTGGTCATGTTGATAGATAGACTCTCAAGTATTTACTCTAATTCTGTAGTTATTTTGAATGAAATTTCTCTTTCCCATACTATTGGGTTTTATTGGTAGTATACAAAATACTGATAATTTCTGTGGATTTATTTTATGTCCTGTAATTTAAAGTTATTATTTCGAGTAATTTGTGATTGACTTGTGAGGGTTCTCTAAATAGAGCATCATATATGATCTATAGAAAAACTATAGTTTTATTCTTGAATGTCTCTTAAAGGAACAGAGAGACTTCATGAGTAGAGAACACGAAGAAATGCACTCCAAGTATGTGAAATGGCCACTGCAAAGGCATAGAGATTCAAGACTGTGGCCTGTGGGACAGAAGTCCACTTTGACTAGACTCAGGACCACCTCCTTGCCACAATGAGGCAATAGAATTGAACTTAAGAGGAGAAAAGGGCTGGAATGAGATTATTTTTTTTTTATAAATCCACTTGTTCAAGGTCTCATAACTGTAGTTGGTGTAGCTGGGTCTAGAAAGCAGCTCTGATTTCCAATCCAGTACTCTCTTCACGGTACCATATTGTCTCTCTCATGTGAGGGCAGGAAGGAATGACAGAACCCAAGTTCTATCTTGGTGCTACTAAATTTGAGAAGGTCATGGAATCATAATTGATGGCAGCCCAATGAAGCACCTCTACTTTCTTTCCAAACTTCTGTTCCACAGAATCCTTTAAATACAGAATGTGTCAGAGCAGCAAAGATAACATTTCTGGGTCCTACCAGCCCACACCTCCACATCACAATATTATAGCCAAAAGTCCAGGACAATGATCTGAGTGGTTCTGACGATGACAGCGTTATTCTGGAAGGAAGAGCAGTCTCCTCAGAATAATTCCCCTATCTGTCTCTGCTTTTGCCAGATTAATATATGTCCTTTTGAGTTGTTTTAGTAGTACCAACTTTTAAAGAATATTTCCTCAAATGATCTCTGCATGTCCTTTGCCTGTGTCATGGTTGGGTTAATGGTCTGCCTTTAAAAAAGTCTTTGCTAGCAGTTTAATTCCTTTCTTTCAGCCCAGTTTCTATCAGTCTCATAAGAATTCACTCTTCATTTTCACCTGCTGATTGATATATACTCTATATTAAGCTCAGAAATGATGAACTATGCCTACCTGAAACATAGCCACACTTATAGAAGAGCTATCAGAGGCATACATAAAGTAATGATACTGCAGAGACCAGAAAAAGGTAGTGTGTGTTACGTAAGGTCATGTCGGACAGCGAGCCTAGCAGAAATGAAGAGCTCCGCCCTGTTTCCTCTGATAGTCAATGGTCAAGTTGGACATTGTAGTTTTGTCAGGTTGAGAGCCTGGTACAAGGCAGCACCACAATGGGAAAGGAACCCAGCAACTGCCTTAATCCACTGCCTACCGCACCATATATGGGCTAGTGTCTCCAACCAATACCTAGGAAAAGAGAGATCTACAAGATATTCCTACCTCCAATATTTGTTTGCCCATATCAAATTATTTAACTTTCTCTAAACAAATCTGTTCTTCGCTATTTCTTATCATCATTAAAAAGATGAAGGAAACTGCTTAGACAAGGTGTTCTAAGTTCCCCCGGATGAAAGGTAACATAAATGGTTTTATGGTAGCTGCTATGCGCCATAGTCTCTGCTAGGCAATGTTCTCCTTATCTAGGATGGTCTCACAGTGGCTTCTGAGTGTATAATCTCGATTGTTCCCAGCTTCTTTAGGGCCACCTGCAGGCCACTTCAACTCCTTACTAACTAGCAGTTCTATTGAGACTGCAACCCTCTATTCCGGACAAGTATCTCACTTAGGATTAGACATTCCCCAAATCATCTCTGATTTTGCAAGCAATGATTTGAGCCAGAACAAAAGGAAAAAATGTGGTTCTTATCCACCTAGCTTACTTTCATACCATTATCATGCATATCTGTCAGCAGCAAAATTACTATTGCTATGACTGGTGAAAAAATCTTTCCATCTCCCTGCATAAACAAATGTTCATGAAGTGTTTACTATATGCCTGGTACTGTTTATGACACTGAGGATATATTAAGGAAGAAGAGGCTTGGGCCACTTAGGTGGTTCAGTAGATAGACCATTGGCCCTGGAATCAGAAGGAACAGAGTTCAGATCTGGCCTCAGACACTTGACATTTACTAGATATGTTAACCTGGCCAAGTCACTTTAATTTCAGTTACCGCCCCCCCCCCCCCCCCGCCAACCCCTCCCCCCACACACACACAAAGGAAGTAGAAACCTATGGCCTTAAAGGCTTTTGCAGCTTGAGGAGTCAGATTTGTAAACTGGAGAACACTGACTGGAAAGTTGCAGGTTTTATTCTAAGACCCAAAATTTCTCTTTCACACAAGCAACAAGAGGCAGCAGGAAGTGTTCTCAGTTCAGGATGGTCCTTCATGTCCTCCTGGGACCTGCGGTATCTCCATATTCAAGGACATAGCAAGAGAAACAATCCAGAACTCACTAGAACACTTAAATTTTGGTTTGGCTTGCTTTCAGTTTCTAATTTAAAGCTCCCCTAAAGTATCATCTGTAAAAGGAAGCAGAAGACAAAAGCAATGGCAGAACCTGGCTGGATTCCTGGAGGTGACCGATTCATCTTGCTTCAGGGTTGCAGCCCTGTCACTTAGGGACTCAATTCTAAGAAGAAAAACAGGATCTTCAGTTTAGAGCCGAAAGGGACCCCAGAGGCCACCTGTTCTGATCCTTTCATTTATATAAGAAAACTATGGTCCAGTGAAGTGATTCGCCTAAGGTCACACAGCCAGTAAAAAAAAAAAAAAAAAAAAAAAAACCCTCAGGGAATAGTGATCCTGTTTGTAAAAGGTAAAATGCTAAGTCCAAACCAGGGTTAGGGAACCTGCAACCTCAAAGCCATATGGTGGACTTCTTGATCCTTGGTGCTGCCTTTTGACTGGGTCCAAGTTTTACAGAACAAATCCTTTTTATTAAGGGGATTTGTTCTGTGAAGTACTTAGCCACATTAAGCAGGGCTTGAAGTCACAGAAATAAAGAAATGCTAAGATGTATGAACACTCAAGTAGAAGAAATAAAGGGTGTGTGTGGGGCCATGGGTATGGGCCTTTCAGGCAGATTTACTAAAAGACAGTGGGAGGTTCCCTCCAGGAAAGGAGAAATGGTCTTCATTTCCATTTCAAAGTTTTGGATTTCTAGAGTCTGACCTAGGGGCTTAACAGCCTCACCAAAATCTTCTAGATGTGTTGGTATTTAGGAATGTTGAGATCCTGAAATAGTGACACACAGGTCCTGCCCAAATGAATTTAACCCACGCCAACTTTCAGAAAAAAAAAATGTGGTTAAAACACAGTCCAAGGTGGGCATTATTCTAAAAGTCTGCAGTATTGGCCAGACTCTTAAGCAGTCTCAGCATTGGTGACCCTTGTGTTGACAAGTAGGCTAAACAGAATCTGAGTACTTCAATGGAAACTGAGATGGCTCTTATATGCAGACTGTGGGAGGGATCTAGGAGTGGCCAAGTAATCTGGGGTGACTAGAGGAGGGGTCTAGGGAGGATCTTGATAAGAGTGGCCAGTAGACTGGGGTGAAAGGAGGTCTACTGCCTGGACCAAGAGAATGGGGTCTAGATAGGACCAAGGATGGGAAGTAGCCAGGGCATTTGGAGGTAACAGACAATGGAGGGCTGGGCAGCAGAGAATAGGGATATTGGGTGTAGGTTACAATGAAAGACTAGTTGAGAGAATTACAAGTGGAGAAAGTTAAGGGCGGGATTTTCTAGGGCATTAGACAAATGAGACTCAAATTCTTTTGGATAAGGAGCAAAGGTCTTGGCTTGGGCTGTACCCTGTCAGATGGATAGTTAAAAGAGCTTTAAAGCCTCTACTCTAACAAATTGTCTTTCATGCATATATAGCAGGTTTTTTTCTGTTATTTCTAGTTCTATTACCTGGATTTGGGGGTTCAGAGCTACTCAGATTAGTGATCCAAGTTCCCATTTCTTCCTCATGAGTAGTTAGTAATTAGTAACATCTTTTTTTACATCCTACACTTTTGACTCCCAGATTCCTGTATACACCCAAACTCCCTGACTCTCAGACTTCTGTAGACTTGCTCTCCTGACCTTTCAAAATTCTCAAGACCAGAGCCTCCCCGATTAATCTCTTTTAAATAAAACAAAAGAACAAATGTTAAGGTAAAAGATCGAGGCCATTTTCAAAGGGTGTATCAGCCAGCCCCTTAGTATTATTATTATTTCTTATTGAATGCCGTCAGGGAAGGAGTAAAACCAAGAGCAGAAACCCACTAAACTAGGAGCAAAGTCCTACAAAACACCCTTTTGCATGCCTCTGTAGTCTTTTAAAGAATTTCCCACTTACCATGATTGGCCTCTCCCATTTCAAAATCTCCCTCACCTCTTTTGTATCACAACTTCTATGTATTCTACACTTTCAACAATTTGATTACATGGTTAAAAAAGAAGTAAGTAGATGACTAGGAATTTAAATTATGAGATACTCAGCTGATAAAATATCTCCTCCCAAACTTCCAGGGATGTAGGCTCTAAGTCCTCTTAGCTTTTTAGCCCTGCACCATATGCTAATTGCATGGAGGAAAAACTACCTATTTCCCCACATATTGATATTGGCATACTGATATGGTAGATCTGTTGTTAGGGACAGAGCAGCAACATGGCACTGAATTTCTCATCACGGGAACCAGATGAATAGGAAATTCTAGGGCTTCACTATGATAAGATCTGAGTCAGAAGCCCAGCCCTGATGATTGATGCTTCTTGGGAACCAGAAGGTCAGAGTACACATCTCGGGTTTCTTTGATTTCTCCTATAGGGCTCACCAGTACTACTTTCAAAAACCTCATGCCTCAAAAGATGTCCCCAAACTGCATACCCAAACACAGCCTCCTGGAAATAAGTAGCTTAGGATCACTCTCCCAATAAGTAATTCTCCCTAGTTACAATGCATTATAGCGATATGGGGCAAGGCAATCCACATTTATTTAAGCACTTTCTTTGTGCCAGGCACTGTGAGGAGCTAGAGATACCAATACAAGCAAAGAGGAAGATAGGCTCTGTCTTCAAAAAGCTTGTATTCTAACGGGGGAAGACAATATTACAAAAGGCACCTGAGAAGCATAGGGACAGAATATTTGAGCAGGGAAATGTTGCCAAAATTCCCAAAAGTCCACTGTGTGGATCAGCTGAGAAAACAGCAAAAAATGATAGCTAGTTGTTATTCTTGCTAGAGGAGAGAAGGGAAGCATATTTAAGAGAGATTGCAAAGGTGACATCAGCAGACTTGGCAACAGAGTGAATATGGCAAGGTGGCAGGGCTAGGCAGGGGGAAGACACCTAGGTTGTGAGCCAGGGGGACTTGAAGCATGGTGGTGCCCTCAAGAGTAATGGCAAAGTGTGGAGGGTGCTAGTCTTGGGGGAAAAGATACTGAGTTCAGTTTTGGACATGGGGAGTTTAAGTTGTTTGCTGGACATCCAGTGTGAGACGTCTGAAAGGCAGCTGGAGATTCAAAATTAGAGGTCAGCAAAGAGGGTGAGGCTCACCAGCATAGAGATGATAGTTGAATCCATGGGAGCTGGTAAGATCAAGTGAGGTAGTACTGAGGGGGAAGGGCCTGCCCATAAGAGTTCTGTGGGGCACCCACTATTAGTGGGCATGGCAAAGGAGACTGAGAAGGGGAAGTCATATAGGTAGAACCAGAAGAGTAGTATCCGAAGAGCTAGACAGAGGAATATCAAGGCTGATGGACAGTGTCGACAGAGGTCAAGGATGAGGTTTGAGAAAAGGTCATTGCATCTAGCAATTAAGAGTCAGCTTAAATCCTTGTCTGCTAGCGATACCTTTAATCTATAATTGCTTTTTAGATAGAAGAGTGGAATTGTCCTTTTTCCCCATCTTTGACCTACAGCCCCATACCAGCATCACAGGGAGCTCAAATGATTCCAAGAAGCAATTGTTTGTATTATTGCAGTTGGAAAGACTAAGGAATCTATTATTTAGGAGTCCTGGAGATATGGTGGGAAAAGTATTGGACTTGAATTCCTAACAAACCTAGGTTTAAATCCTCATGACATTATTTGGCCCTTGATGAGTCCATTTAACCTCTCTGAGCCTCAGTTTCCTTACCTGTAAAAGGAAAATATTGCTCATTTCTAATTAAGGAATGCCAGGTTTTGCCTGTTCCTTTGGGCCAAATGCCTTCTTGGTGTCCTTCAGTAACACCATGAAACCTGCCACCTAATCTCCCAAGTCATAAGCATGAGCCTAACCCCTGGTGTTCTTGATAATCCTCTTCCATGGATTGCCCAGCTAAACGTTTGCTTGTGTTTTATGAAAAGCTGGGGACTTTGTGTACATCATAGTGTGTGTGCATGTTAGGTGAAAAGTGAAGCATTCATTGGTGTTTCTGTTTATTTCAGATCCTCAGAAAAGTTACTGCGCTGGAAGGTTGGAGAAAGGGTCAGGATGGCCACCGTAAAATCAAAAGGCTGCAGGCTCTTCCTGTCTTTGACCATCGCTCTCCTCATCACTGCAGTGATCTCCCAGCTGTTCTACACCCTGCTCTGGAAGTCGGGAAACCTTATCGACCTCCCCACCATGAAAATTGGCTTTTACAACTTCTGCCTGTGGAACGAGAGCATCCACTCTCTCCTATGTCATCAGTTCCCTGAGCTGGAGAAGATGAGGGTGTCCCAGGTTGGCATTGCCCTGGCGAGGTTTGGTGTCTACGGAGCTCTTGTCCTTGCTCTCTTTGCTTGCCTGCCACTCCTCCTGGCCTGGTGCTATGGGAATGAAGGCAAGTGGTATCTGACGATGGTGCTCCTGGGAGCTTCGGCAGGGTTACTGCTCAACGGACTTTTGCTCTTCCTCTTCTACACTTCTCAGTGGATCAAACCCTCAGAGCTAGGTGCTGAGTTTCTAGCCTTGGTTGGGGCAGAAGTCATGCTCCTGCTTTTGCTTCTTATCATTGTCAAGTACCCCCTTGGTTATGAGGAGAGCAGACTGGAGCCCCAGGGAACAAAGGCCTACATCTACAGACAGAACAACCCTACATCTGTGGCCTTACTTGGAATAGGTATAAACCCACAGCAGTTTTCCAAGGATCACTGGGGATGTGTGAGAGATATCCCTGACTATCCGCCCTTTTCCTCTAAGGAAAGCTGGGCAAGGTAAAATTCAATGAACTCTTCTCCATATCCGTCTCTTGGGGCTTTAAGATGTGGGAAGACTTGTCGTTCAGTCATTTTTCAGTTACGTCTGACTCTTTGTGACTCCATTTGCGGTTTTCTTAGCAAAGATACTGGAGTGGTTTGCCATTTCCTGCCATTTCTAGCTTATTTTACAGATGAGAAAACTGAAGCATACAGAGCTAAGTGATTTGCCCAGGGTCGCATAGCCACTAAGTTTCTGAGACTGAATTTGAAGTCTTCCTGACTCCAGGCACTCTATCCACTGTGCCCCTGGCTGCCCCCAGGAAGCCTATAAAACTTTGTCCAGAAAGGGTTGTAGTTATGGCAGCAAGAAGATAGGAAAGGACCTTGGACCTTGGACCTGGCATAAGGAAGACAGGCAAAGAACTTGAAGAGTAAATCACATTATTTTTAGGGAAGAAAATAAAAAGTAAACAGCTTGCCAACGATCCTTGACTACATGTTAAGAATATGGGTCTACTTACCTAACTATTGCTCCAATCTGAGATGGCCCTGTTTCTCTCAGTGGAGAGAATACAAGCATGACAGCCTATACGTTAGTGTTGTATTCTATGCTTTATTAAGTATCATTCACCTGGCTGCGAGCAAGTGAGCTGTTCTTTGCATGAGGATAACGTGGAATGATGTCGTGCCACCTCCTGCAGATTTCCTTTTCATTTAATCCTGTGCTTCCCTATTACACACAAGCAGTGTGCCCACACACCACTTCCACAGATGCCCAGCAGTTCCAGTGGTGATATGCCAAAAGACAAGGACTACCTAGGTAGACTCCTTACTTGGCAGAGGAATGAGATCATTCTATAATGAGTTCATTCTGTCCTTTAGAAATTGGGTTCCTCAGACTCCCAGGCACTGGAAGTAAGATGGTGTAGATTTGACTTTTGTCACAAGTAGAGAGAAACCACTTTTTTCCTTGCAAGGAAAATGGGTATCATATCTCTTTCTGGACAATTTCTACTATCTCTGTTCTCCGATTCCATCTGCCTCTCTGGTGATTCCTTTAGTATCTCAGTCCCATCCCTCAGACGCTCCTCTTCCTCCTCCTGCTCTCTCACTCTGGATGTCCCAAAGTGTGTCCCCAGCCCTGTGATCTTTTCTCTCCTCTCCATTAGAGAAAGCATCTGCAGAGTTTCAACCAATACTTTTACAGAAAGATTCCTAAAACAATGGTGCTCAGGAAAGTTCTACTCCTAGACCATCAGTATTTAGGGGATCAGACAGATATAATTCTGTATATCTACTTTGTGTACATACCTTGGAGCTATTGCAGATTTGGTTTAAGACCACCACAATAAAGCAATTATCACAATAAAGCAAGTCATGAATTTTTTTGGTTTCTCAGAAGTAGATGTGGGGACTGTCTCTGAATATTCAGGTTATAAGAAAATATGTAACATTTTTCTGTACATGTTAAAACACCTGCCAGCTTTACAAGGGAGGGGAAAAACATAGGCACTACCATCAAGAAGCGTTCATTTGTCCGTCTAGTTGCATCAGCAAGAACTCTGGCATACAGCCTTGTATGCATTTGGCGTGAGTCAGTTTTTCCCCACAGTGTGATTACCCTCTCGATCAGCTGACCAGTTTCCAGAACCAGAGGCCTGAGATGCTTAACACTGAAGTAGAGTTCCCTCCATAATTAATTGTGAGGACTTTCCTGGCCACAGACTTAACTGCTCACTACTACCCCATCAATTCATTACCAGTTTAGACTGCCCTGATTTCACTGCCCAGAGATAAAGCTCTGGGATGCAGAGATCTCATTCCAAGGATGCATGAGGGACATGGTGCAGCACTGCATTCCCTGCTGGGAAGCATCCCAACACATTCAAAGCAAAATGTTCTCTGAATTCTTCATCCATCTTCTCAACTGAAAAATATTTCCCTCACATATTTTAATGCATCCTCATCCTCTTCTGAGTTCTTCTTGTGGTCAAAGGTTGAACACTCCTGCTTGCTTGAGAGACTTGTTGAAGGGGCATCATTCACCTCCTCTTCATTGCTACTGCTCTCTGAAGCCCAGGGGGACTCAGGCTGTGTGGTTTCGGCCTTATCAGTTCCTAGCAGCAATGTGTGCTCCAAAGGCTTTTCCTGTTTATGGCACTGAAGAGGGGGGAAAAAAAGATAAGAACAGTATTTTTTACTGATATCCTAGTTTGTTTATACAGGACAAAAAAATCGTGCAGGTCTAGGGTAATTTCTGGATCATGAGTCATTCCCTTCCCCTTCACTATCCTCCATACCCACCCACATTCTCTCCCTTACCCCACCCCCACATTCCACACCCCATATACACCTCTGGATAGTTCTTCAGAGAACCGTACTAGAGAGAGGACAGAAGAGGGCTGGGGAAAAGAGTTTGCTCAGGAATTGAAGCTTCTAGCCCCAAACAGAAGAAAGGAAAAAGGTAAAGTAGGAAGAAATAATTTCATTAGGCAAGTTTCTTCTTGAATGAGCAGAGCCAAAGAACTTCAAAGGAACTCAAGGAGGGAAGGAACAGCAGCTAAGCACTCATTCTAGACCATTAAGAAATCACATGCACAATGGCAGAATCCTTCTTCCACTCCTTTCTATCTCCCTATACAAAAATAGCTTAACAATGACAAAGTCAATGGCTAGGTCATACAGATGCACACAGAGACATCCATATTCTCCCTAGCCCATGTTTGTACGAGGACACACAAACACAGTGGGCAGAAGAAAGTGTGGCCGAGGAGTCAGAAAGATGAATGTGGTGACAGGCTGCATGAAGCAATAGGAAGAGAATACTGGGTTGGAGTCAGGGAGAATATGATTCAGGAATCCTATCTGACACTAGCTGTCTATGGGCAAGAAATACCTCTATGAGGCTGAGTTTTAGACTCTTGGGAGAACTACAGATGACAGGCTCTCTGCCTCACAGGGTTGCGGCAGGGACCAAATCACCAAATGCCACAAAAACCCTCTGCAAACCTTCATAGTGCTAAGAAACTGTCAGCTGTCATCATCATCATCACCAGTATTATCTGTGGGAAGTTGGAGGAGAGAAGTCTGACTGATTGAGAATATTATTAAATAAATATCAAAGACTAAGAAAGCTTGAAAGGACTGATAGGTTACTCACAGGTCCAGAGGTTCTTAACCTGGTGTCTCTGAACCTGTTTTTAAAAATATTTTAATAACTGTATTTTGACATAACTAGTTTCATTTGCAATCCTATGAATTTTATCTTATGTATTTAAAAACCTATTTCTGAGATGTCCATAGGCTTCACCAGGCTACCAAAGGGGTCCTTGCTACAAAAAAGTTGAAGAATCTCTGCTCTAAACCTGCTTCCTCATTTTCTAAATGAGGAACTGAGGCCCAAAGAGGTGAGTAACTTGCCATTCACCCAGCTTGTATCCTTTCACCCCTCCCAGAGCTGTGAAATCCTCTCCCTTAAGAGCTGCTTCAGAGCAGTAATAACCAAACTCCTACACAAGTATCCACAGCACCAGCTGTGCAGATCCCACTGGGAAAATCAACACTACAAACATCACCCTACTCACTCCTCCACAAGAGGAAAAAAAATTACTAAGGGAGCTGCATGATCAAAAACCATTTGGAGACCACATTAGAACACGAAGTTAGGTAGCACACTGGCTAGAATGCTGGGCCTGGAGTCAGGAAGATATGAGTTTCAATCCAATCTCAGATGCCTCCTAGCTTTGTGACTCTGGGAAAGTCACTTGGCTTCTGTCTGCCACAGTTTCTCATAACAGCACCTACTTCCCAAGGTTATTGTGAAGATGAAATAAAGATAGTATTGGTAAAGTGCTTACTTAACACAGTGCCTGGGACATAATAGGTGCTTAATAAATGTTCTTTACCCCCATCCCCAACTAGACCATATGGAGGCAATCAGAAATGCTAATATCTATTTTTTATTAACATTAAACATTACAGAACTCAAACCTACTCTCAAGAGTTTTCTGTTCACAAAGACACAAATTGGGATCCACTAGAATAAAAGGTCTTACCTCAACTAGGATACCCAAAGCAACATCCACCAATTCGGCTTCATTCATGAAGTATACAGTTCGTATAGAGGGAAGACTGAAAGATAAAGAAACAAAGGCAAAGATGGATGCAAAGTGAGTCCCAGATAGACACACAAACAGGAAACTGGAGTTGAGGACTGTGTATCCCCAGCCCTGTCTGCCATGAATGAGACCATACACATCCTTTAGATCTGAATAGCCTGCTCCACAAAGGATCTGAAGCCTAGGGCTCTCCGATGAAGGAATTTAAGCTCTTGCCTTTCCTCATACATTCAATTGATACAATTAAGACACACATACACACAACAGAGACATTAAGTCCCTCAAGCAATAAAAAATAACACAATTAACCATGTGTCCTGGATGATATCTGGTTTGTCATCAGTGTTCACTGCATTTTCTAATGAGAGCTGATTCTCTAAAAAGCACTAAGGGGAAGTCACCATATCTCATTTACTTTACATCTTCACCAGGTCACAAACCGTTTTCCTACACAGTATATGCTAATGAAATGTTTTCTACAGTGAATGAGCATTGGTAGAAGCCTGGAGAAGAGGGATAAGAGGGAGAGGGAGGGAGAGAGAGAGACAGAGACAGAGGGATATGGGTGCATGTGTGTGAGGAGAGTTGAGAGAGCTGTAAGCATTTAAAGGGTAGCCAGATGGAAGAGGGATGTGACTTATTCAGTACGGCCCCAGAGGGTAGAACTTGGAAGGATATATGGGGAACGCAAAGAGACAAACACAGCCTCGACAGGAAAATCTTCCTAACAATGAGAACTGCTCACAAGTGGAATGGGAAGTGGTGGGTTCCCTTTCAATCCATCCATAAGCATTTATTAAGCCCTTATTATTTGTCAGGAGCTGCACTAGGCAGCAGGGATGCAAAGAAAGGCCAAAACAGCCCTTGCCCTCAAGGAGCTTACTTTTTTAAAAATAATTTTTATTTTTGACAAATTTGGCATTTGACAAACACCAATAAACATAAGCATTTCCATATACAAAGGACAGAAAAAAAGAGATTTACACTTGAAGGCATGAATCTTCATTATGAATAGTTTGCTCTTTTTTAAAAGTCCTTATAAATTCAAGACATCAATTTCGAGTCTGTCTTGCTTGTCTGGATGTCCTTCTGAATTTCCTTTTGTTCTCTAACATGCTTACGCTCTAATGAGGGAGAAAACATGCAGTCCACTGTGAGTCTTCGAGAAAAGGCTAAAGACTTGATGGTATGTTGTAGTGGGAGATGTTTTGCGGGGTATAGAGCTTTGGGCTATAGATATCTCTAAAATTCCGTAATGTTGTGAAGGAACCAGAACTCTCCTACTCATGAGGTTTTTCTGAATAGGAATATAGGTGTCTCAGGAATGAATGAACACTCTGGAGGTTCCTTCCAACCCAAGAATATTCCCCTTTTAGATAGAGGAATATTGATAGATGAAGAAAGAGGAAGATCCCAAAGACCTGGAAACTAAGAGGGTGCCCATCAACTGGGGAATGGCTGAACAAATTATGGTACAAAAATGTAACAGAATATTATTGTGCCATAAGAAATTACAAAAGGACAGTTTCAAAGAAATCTCAGAAAACTAGTATGAATTTCAAGTAAAGTGAGAATCAGGAGAAAGATTTATACAATAAAAAACTGTAAAGATAAATAAGTAACTTTAAAAACCCTAAAAACTGAGATCAGTGCAATAACTGTCCATGATTCCAGAAACGATGGAAGAATGCTGCCTACCTTTTGACTGAGGGGTAATGGACTCAGGGTACAGACTAAAACACATATTGTCTGAACATTGCCAGTTAGTGAATTTGATTTGCTTGTCTATGCAGGTTACAAGGATTTTCTTTTTTTTTTTTCACCAATGGTAGCAAAGGAGAAAAATGGATTTTTCTTAACTGAACAAAAAATAAATGTTTCAAAGAGTAGGGGAAAGGCCTTGGAAGGGCCAGTGGATCAGACAAACAGATCATCGAAGGGCAATCTCTAGTTTCTGAGCACATCACTGTCCATAGAACCTAGCTTCTTAACCACAGAAGTCCCCCAGTTCTTTTATCCATTACCCCTCTGCGAGATGAAAACTGATCCTGTAGCACCTCCTTCAGAATTCAGCTGGTCTGTAACAGGTTAAGTTTAGAGATCCAGTTCTCTCTCTGTTTTTGCTTCAAGGAATACTGCTAACCTCAGGGGATGTGGGAATCAGGCCTACTGTCTTCATACCGCCAGGCCATCCTTCAAGAACATCCGATTTGCTGTCCAAGGAAGTGTGGGTCCCTGTCTGTGACCTTGCAGGCGAGCTCAAACCATGAACTCTTCTTAGTCTCAGGAGGGAAGGGGACAGATTCACTATAAACTTTCAGTCAATCATGTTGTTCCCCAAGCCTCAGGTAGGTAACAATCCTGTTGCCCTCAGCCCCATGATGTCACCTATCTTGTTCTGTTCTTTCTTCTGTACTTCCCAAACCTATGAAAGAAAAGTTGTCCTTTCACTTTGGATCTCCACCTGGAAACTGAGGCAGACAATGACCTCCCTTATTCTCAGGTTTCATGCCCTGTGAATAAAATGTTATCTTGCTCAGAGAAACGTGTCTCAGTTTGCCCTTCTGTTACATTTCATTCTCAACTAAAAGGACCCTAGACCACAAAGTTTTGCTGCTATGCAGTAGCAATTTGCAAAAACTCACTTTGATGATACATGTGCTGACTGCACTGTGCTTTTTCTCCTCTTAGGTGGCTTCCACGTTGGCACTGATTTCCTCACAGCCACCTGGGCTGTCATCCATGGAGGAAGGTCCCTCTTTTTACTCTCAGACTGTGCATTTGCCATCTCTCCAGACTCCCTGGCAGAGTGCTCAGGACCCAGGTAAGTGTCACAGATAAATGTATTGCCCACTGATGGCCTCCCTGTTTCAAGATAGCAAAAACAAACCACCTGTCAGAGTAACAAGTCAAATCTGTCTGTATTCTTGGCACAATGCCTGACACATGAAATGAATGCCTGTGATCTTGACTAACAATGCTCCCAAGTAAAATCAGAGAAATATAGCAAAGTGAGGAGAGAGCTCAAATGAGATCACCTTTGGCCCATGGTAGAAAGGACAGCTTCATGGAAGAGATTCCATTTGGGCTTATCTGGCTATTGTTACAATCCCCTATCTGTGTGGAGGCCTTGAGTGTAAGATTCAGTGGTCTCATCTGATGACTGGGACTTGGTTCCATCAGTCATTTCCTCTTTTGCATCTTCTTTCTCTCTCTTCTGGTTCCTTCTGGTTTACCTAAACACATCAGATTTCTGTCTTTTTTTAAGGCTATAGGCACTAGATCTAGCCAAACTGGTCTGACTATTCTCAGAACATAACATTCTTGCCTCCACTCCTATGATCACGCTTCTGTTCCTAAAAAGACTTTATCATGTCCTATTACCTATTAAGAGTTTATGCCCCTACTCTACCAGTGGCTCAAGGACAAGGACCATGTCTTTAAATTCTCTCTCCATCCTCCCAAACTAGCCTGGGGAATTGTACATGTTCACTGAATTCAATTTCTTCTCCTAGATCTTTTAGGAGCAAGGCCCAGTCCTACCTCCTTAGTGAAATCTGAGCCTCCATGGCGCTAGAAAAATGCCCTCAACACACAATGAAAGTTTGCTCAACCTGCACCTCCCAACCCCTCGCTCTGCACTGTCTCTGCCTGGAACCTCACTCTTCATACCCATCTCCTGGAAATTTCCCTGGCTTCCTTCAAGGCCTGGTTCAGCTCCTCCGTTCTGCTGGCCTTTTCCAATCCCTGGCCCCTTGACACCCTGCCCGCCCCGACAACTTCCATCTGAGATTGCCTTCCCCGTGCCCGGAATGTAAGGGCAGCTGGCTGGCACAGAGGGAGCGCTGGGCCCGGGTCAAGAAGACTGACCTTAAATCCTGCCCCTGGCACTTCCTAGCTGTGTGACCCTGGCCCAGTCACTTAGCCACATTTGCCTCAGTTTACTCAGCTGTAAAATGAGCTGCAGGAGCTGAGAAACCCCCAAATGGGGCCAGGTTGGGTCAGCCCCAGGCCCGTTGAGTTAAACAGGGCAGGGTCTCCCCAGGGCGCCGCCCGCAGCGGGTGCCCACTCAGTGCCGGCTGACTTGGAGGGCGGCACCTCGGGAGCCCACCCTCCGCTCCCAGGGTCCGCCCCGAGCCCGCGGCACCGGAGCGCGGGCCTTCCCACGGCCCCACTACGCAGCGGGGCCTCGCTCGGGGCGGTCACGTGGGCCGGGAGGCGGCAGGTCCGCCGGAGGCGGCTTCTCCCCTGCCAAGAACGGCCCCCATCCCCTCTGGGGCCCGGCATTCGTCTGGCCCAGCACCCCGCTCCTGCTATGGGGGTCTCCCGCGCGGCCCTCGGCCCGGCCGGCCGGCGCCAGCGGCAGCACCTTCGGCCTTCTCCTGTCCCTTACGCCCTTTCCCCGAGGCCGGGGCAGGCTCAGCCTGGGCCCCGTCCTACGCCTTCCCACGCTGCTCGCACCCGCTCTCCTCCACCGTTTCCCCGGGTCCGCACCTTCTCCGCCGCCCCGCTCTAGGTCGCGGCTCCGCCCCGAGCAGCGAGCGGCCGCCGCTTCCCGACGCTGAGGACGGGCGCCCCCGGCCGGCGGACACTAGGCCGTGCGGCTTCCGCGGACTCCTCCCCCCACCCACGGCGTCGGCTGCTGAAGCCACGCCCACTTCCCCCCTCCCGGGGGCTTCCTCCCAGGCGCAGGGGCGGGCCTTCCGCCGCGACGTTCGGTCTAACGTACTTTTCTTTTGGCCGTCACTCCCCTCAGGAACCTTCGTGCTTGGCCCACCGCGGCCTACCAGACGAAGATCCAAACTCGTCGGCGCGGCACTCGGGGCACCCCGAGGTGCTACTCTACCTCATGGCCGAGGCCTCACTCCCCGCCCTTGCTCGTCCGCTCACGCCCAGCCCCCCGCCCGTGCTCAGCTCCGACGTCACTGAAACGTCTCCAGGCCTGCACGCCGCTTACGCCTCGCACCGGCCGGGTGGGCGGGGGCTGGAGTCCGGAAGCCCCGTTCAAGTCCGGCCTCAGACACCCGGCGTGCCCCTGAGCCGGTCCCTCGGGAGCCTGCTGCTCGTCTGTACGCTCAGTTGGGCAAGGAAGTGGGAAACGACTCCAGCACGTGCCAGGAAAGCCCCAGAGCGGGTGAGTGTGGCAGCACTGGGAACGCTGGCACCGAAACACCAGCTCGGACTGCGTCTGTTCGCACAAATCGTACCTCTCCTAATAGAACGCTGGCAGCCACCGTGTCCATTTTTATGTCCTTCCTGCGACTACCGGCATTCTGTCAACAGTGAATAGTATCAGAATTCTGGGGCTTCTTTTTTTTTTACTCAAGGAAGATTTTACAAAACAGAAGCAAAAACCATAGGAAACCTTAGCAATACAAACACAAAATGCTCTACGAAATTCTAAAGCATTTCAGCCAATAGCGCCACACTTAAAACTTACAAACTGTACTGTTTTCTATTCTCTATGCTATAGAGAAATTGGGTGGAAAAAATGTCCAAATCACCAGTTGTCCTGATCTCTATCTTGCCACTGCACCCAGAAGGCTCCACAGAGGAGGCCGGTGACTTCGCACAGCCCTCTCTCACTTCCAAGTCCACAGCATCACCTTCCTGATGTCAGGGTCCTCTCCAGGAACGAAAGACAAACAGCAATTTCACTGAACTTTATTAATTATAAATTTCATCATAAATTGATCTCATAATTTATTTCCTGATGTTCCTTCTAAAAGGAGAGAAGACTGGAATACCCTAGTCTCCTACTTCTGCCTTGGGGTACAATGAATAGCCCACCAATTTCCATGATTATCACTGGCATGTCAGGGATGGTGTTGTCTGTGGGAGGGCAGTTTCAGTGCCATTACACCGTGTTTATATCCCCAACCTCTTCTTTTTAAGTTCCAGGATTGCAACTTAAATGTACAAAGGACAAGGAAGGAGCCAGGCATATAAATTGCTCTTCAAAGGGCTTGAGACATTTGAGCTGCAAGCCAATGGCCTAACTTCCTGGCAGCTCCTGCCCTGAAGCTTATGCTTTAAGCTTCATAGGGCACACCACCGTACAAATTCTGGATTTTTCACTGGGCTGAAGTACACTTTGGCCAGACAAACACAGTTCCAAAGGCTTCACCAAAGCAACTATGGTATAAAATAAGGGGAAGGGGTGAGGGTTAAGTGTTAGATAGGGCCTTCACAAACATGATCTCATTTTACCTTCACAGCTACCCTGCAAGGTAGATGCTGTTATCCACATTTTACAGTTGAGAACACTAAGGCAGAGGTTAAGTGATTCACCCAGGGTCACAAAGCTAGTAAGGCTCTGAGGTCAAATCTGAACTCAGGTCATCGACCCCAAGACCAGTGCTCTCTCCACTGTATCTATCACCTAGCTGCCTCAGAGGGACAGGGAGCTGCTTTCTAATCCCCTCTAAAATAGAATAGCACCCCAAGAAACAGAAGCAAGTTTTAACACCTGTGAATATAGGTAAGATTAACTCTATATTTGCCAAATAAAACATTTTTGTTTCTCACTGAACCAGAACACAAAACCCCTCAGGATTAAACTTCTTAGGCAATGCAAAGCATTTCAATACACATACCTGGAAGCTGCCATCCTTCAGCGGCCTGCGAAGCCACTGGTTATCGGCCACATGATTCCATAAATAGTTTGTTTATTAAAGTTTTACTAAGTGCACGGCACTGAGGTACAAATGTGAAAAACAATGCAGCTCACAAGGAGCTTATAAATTTAAAAAAGGGGGAGTGGGAAGGGAGATAAAGTACTAGTACAAGGCAGAACTGTGAAGTGCAGTCTCTCTCCCACCATAAAAAAGGGGGGGCCACAAGACATCTGAAGGAAAGCAGTGGGGGAATCCAAGAAGGAAGACTTCACAAGGCAGGCAACAGACTGGTTCTTGAAGAGGGTAGAGACAGGAGAGTGAAGAACAAGAATGGAAAGTGAGCCCAGTTCAGCTGCCTGGAAAAGGTGGCTCTTCACATCAGATTGTAGAGTCTTGGAAACCAGTATTAAGGAACATATGCTTTACTAAGTAGGTAATGGGAAGTCACAAAGAAGTTAGGATGGAGCAGCAAGCCCCATTAAGACTTGAGCCAGCAGTGTGCAGTGTAGGTTATAAAACAGGGAAGAAGGTGATAGATGAGAGTCTGAACCAGGACGCTCTCACAGTGGGTAGGATCGGAAGGGCTAACCCAAAGGGGAGTGTAGAATGGAAATACACAACTGTTCTTCTCAAGATGGCACATCCACTTGACTGGGTGCATGAAGGATCTGTGGTTTATCAGTGAACACCAATACACATTACAACCAGTCAATAACTTGGTAGGGAAGGGTTAACAAGTGGCCTGAGATTTGAGAGTTAGGTAACTCAACCTACATCAAACAGGTAATCTTCTTCAAAGGTGAGATTTCCTATGTCTTCATGACTCCAAAGCTAACACTACCCAATATGCCATATTTTCTTAGCTACAGATAAACTAAGACAAATGGGATTTTTTTTCCAAATGGGAGGAGGAAGATTCATGTGAGACTGTCAAGGAGAAATGAAAAGAAGTTGGTGAGTGGTGTAGATGTGGGAGGTCAAGAAGGATCAAGCGTAACACCTAAGTTTTAAGACAAGGAGGGTGACGGGGAGTGGGGGAGGCGCCTTGACAGAAACAGTTACCACTTCAACAAAGGGGATGGGAAAAAAGAAATTATCAAAAGAAAATATTTTCCCCTGATTTTCCTACACTTGGGGTAGGGGGAAGGATCAGAATATGTATGATATGAATGTGTCCTTCAAGAAGACAAGATAATGTATTCTCAAGAGGGAGGTGATCAATAGTCAACATCCCACTAATATCCAGGAAATGGAATATGCCTCTCCACTTCACATTCAAGCTTGCTCAAATGCAGGTTCAGTATTTAAATTCTTTCACTTTTCCCTCCTCCCCAAGCAGAACAAAGCCCTAGATTTGTTCTCTGTCTCCCTATAGCCATAGAAGCATGGATAACTAAGAGGCAATAAAACCTGAGGACACCACCCAGCCCCAGAACTAAGTTAGAACCAGCCCAACCACTGGTAGTGGAGAGATAGGGTGGATGTGTGTATATACCTTGTCAGTCTCAATAACTGTCACCTCCCAGTTGATCCCTTTAAGGAGCCAATTCAATGGCAATACCAAGTAGAGAGTGGAAAGAACTCTAGACTTGGGGTCAAGAAGTTGAGTCCCAATTCAGCCTCAGACATTTACCAGCTGTGCAACCCTGGGCTAAGTTACTACCTGTCTTGGTCCACTTCCTCATCTGTAAAATGGAAAGAACAACTGTACCTACCCTCAGAGTCTTTGCAAGAACTGAATGAGAACGCGTGTAAAGTGCTTTGCAAATTTTAATGTTTTAACATTTTAACTTTAACATTTAACTATTACGATTCTTATTTCACCGGTCATCTGTACAAGTTCCAGACCTGCTGACTTCACTCCTCACCGCAATAGCTACGACAACAATACCCCGGGGCTATTTCCCCTTGGCCCACAGGCCGTGGAAGGGGAGCAGAGAACTGTTTTCTACCTTTAACATAGGAAGGGACTGTGAGCCTACCTAAGGAACATGGAGTTCAAAGACACAAAGCCGACTTGCTTAATGCTTGTTAGCTGAGAACTAGTTAGTTATAGTACCAGCACCTGGGCAACAAGAAACCTGGCTTCAAGTCTGAGCTCTGCCACTGAATGTCACAATCTGGACAAATCATCATCTTCCTCTATTCCTTTAACTGCAAATGGGTGAAGACAGTACTCTTCTATCTGCAAACAAGAAATGGGGGTTAGAGAATCAAGATGCAAGTCCTGGTGCTACTGATCCTCATAAGCTAGCAGGTATAAGACAACCACCAACAGGAATACATGGAATCATGGGGCTGAGTGGAAATAGCCCTGGGAAAACAGGTACCATGGTCTGCTAGAGATAGGCAGCTACAAGCCAAAGGTCTTAGGTCCGCCTTAGATCTGCTACATATCTCTTTCCCACAGAAGAGGAAACTACATCCCCCTCACAAAGATTTGTGAGCAGAAAAATAAACCTTTCCTCTAGGATAGTCCAAAGTAAGTGGGATAGAGAACATATACATAGATAGGTGCACATGTGGAATGGAGAGTAACTGAGTAATTATAGATTGTGAGTTATATAAACAGCCTCACCTCTATAATAAACCAACACCTCAAACCTCTTTAGTCTGACAGATACTATGGAAAGTTCACTGTTTAAGTAACACATATTTAAAGATCTGAGATTTCATCAGTGTGAAATCCTCCACTAATCCAGCCTGCCACCAATCTATAAGCTAGTAGATAAGTTACTGAGGCTCACAGTGACTTGCTCAGGGTCACACAGATAGTAAACATCAGAGACAGGAGTGAACTACCATCCTGCTGATTTCAAATCCAGCACTATCCACTATACCACACTACCATGTGTCATCTTAATTCTTCCACCTAGGGAGGTAAGGAGACAGTTAAGCTCCCAACACGATATTTCTGCTTTCTGAATAATGTAAAGGGATTGCAACCAAGGGTCACTCACTGAAGGAGCTTCTTTTCCATTCCACTTCTATAGAAAGACACCACAGTGACAACAATATTCTTTTAAGAAAGGGAGGAGAAACGAAATGTATAAATATACAGATAGTTCTTGCTTTATATAAATTCACATTATGCAAATTTGACTTCATATAAAAAATTCTGAAAGAAATCCACATCCCAGAAAACATTTGTGTTAACTTAACTGTACAGTACTATGTTCCCTCTCTCTTGCTCTCTCTCTGCTCCTGCTCCTTGGCATCACTCCCCTCACACACACACCAAAAAAAACAACCAATACCCCAATCCTCCAATCAAAAGAAGAAGAGACACACAGACCACCACTGCCACACCTGGCATCAAGATAGAAGATCTTTGCTATGCTCCAACCACCCATGTGTCCCCACCCCAACTTGGGTAGCCATGTATCTGTTTCTGGCTCCCGAATATCACCCATCCTCTCCTGTCTGTGTTCTTGTCCAGACCCCACCTCTCTTCCTCCCAAGTGTTTCTCCTCTTGGTTCCAGTCAGGCCCTCACCTAGCTGGCCTTGGCCCCTGCATGTTCCTCCTGTTTTCACTTCTCTGTCTCTGGCCCCATGTGTCCTTGAACCGTGTGCTGGCCGCTTCCCTCCACAGGTGCTGGAGGGGAGGTCCTTCCCACTCCTCTCCCTCCCTTTCCTGTGTCCATGGCAAATCTGCATTATGGAAAAAAATCACCTTAAGTATAAGTTTGTGGAAAGGTCCATTTACTTAAAAGCAAGAACTGTCTATACACAAAATACTATCAAGGTTCACAGGAATCAGAGCAAAAGTCACCAGAAATCTGTGAGCCACTTGCCGTAGTCCAGTAGGAGCTTGGGACAACATTAGAGTGAGTATCCCAGACCAATAGTTTTCTGGCCTCCTGCTCCCCATGTTCTCCAGCTAGCTGACAATTTATTGTAATAAACCTGCCAGTCTCTCTCTATCTCCTCTTTCCCAGTCCATGATCTCAACCTTATGCTAATACTGATTCCCTAAGCATTCTGTAACGCTCCCCTGGCTCAGTGCCCCATCAGAATTTCTGAGCCAGCAGGGTTGTCAACTTGATCTTGCCATCCATGGAAGCAGTAAGGCAAGTTCCACAGTCCATGGCTGTGCACCAGTCTACAGTGACCACTGGGGCTCTGTGACCCCCGAGGCTCAGGCAGCTCTCCAAGACTTTCTCATCACTGCTCAACTGCAAAGGAAGACAAGAAAAAAAGAGACAAATAAGAGAACTCTGGAATGGATTGCCACCGGAAATGAAGAAACCCTTAGGGAAAAGTTGGGCAGCTCATTTTAAAATGCCAAACTTCATTTAGATTGGGAGGAAGCATACTTAACCTGAGCAAGGATAAGCATGCCTGGATCCCTGAGTACTTTGGTTTGGCTGACTGGATTAGATATATACTGTCATCTCCCTCCCTCCAACCATAAAGGATTACTGCTTATAGCTTAAATGGATTATTTTACAAAAACTGGAAGTGTATCATGCTTTGGTAACAATTCAGAAAAAAGTCATTCCAGCACTTGTCACATCACCAGGAGATTTCTATCCTGGTAAAAGATTGCTATGTGTTTATAAGCAGTAGGGCCCATGTTGTTAAGGAGCCTATACCAAGTTGTTTATTTTCCAGCATACTTTGTCCAACTACTTTCATTTTCTCTTTAACATTCCTTAGCCCAGGGTCAGGCAGCTGCTAGTTAGTGATCGACAGCAGCCCAAAGTTCTTTCCACCACATGACACTGTCTCAACTTTGCAGGAACACACTCTCTCTATTCCTCACAATTCCAGTGAAATCAAAAGACATGGGCAGAATGACTTCTATACAAAGAAGAGCTCCACAAGTACCAAGCATTGAGGCAGGAAGCAAAACTCAAATGCATACTAAATGAGGCAGAGATCCAGATAAAGGGCACCCATCCCAAGATCACAACACGGGAGATTTAGAGCTGAAAGGGACTTTGAGGCCTTCAAGAGAAACACTCAGGAATTACTGCTTCAACCATGTTACCTTATAGATGATGCCCCCTGTAGCAGAACAAGTCAGCATGTAATTTCCTTCAGAATCAAAAGCAAAGAGACGACCCCGTGGAATTTGGACTTGCTTGTATCCACTGTAACCCGACAACACAAAGGGGCCTGTGGCATCCATGGGGAGGGAATATTCAGACACTTTCTGGCCACTCTTGTGGATGTTCCACTGAATAAACTAGAATTACAAAAGAACAAGAAGAAAGCTGCTGATTAAAAGGTAGCTGTAAGATGAAGCACAACCCCAAAAAACAATCTAAAAGATGACTGACAAAAAGAACAGAAAGAACAAAACAACCCAAACTGAATGGTGCCAGAGTATTATGACTAAGCGTGATCCTAAAGAAGAGATATGTGAAAGCACCTCCCCTGATTCCTCTAGAGATGTTGGGGAAAATGGGTGTGGGTCACTGCACGTGTCAGATAATTTCAACCACATTGGTTAGTTTTACTGAACCCTTCTTTTTAAAAAAAATTCTTTATTAGAAGGTAGGACTCTCTGGGAAGGAACAGGATAAAGAGGAGAAGGATATAGTGAGAAATACAGATAATGTAAAAAAAAAATTTCACTTAAAGCTATTAAAATAAAGAGCATCTGGCACCAGGAGCACAGAGATCATCAGTCACCAGAAGTACCTCTGGCATTATTCCAGCTTAATGGGAAGCCCAATTCACTAAGTCCATCTCCTTTCTAAAAACTTGGCCCTCAGAAGCAAGGTATGACATATTAAAAAAATGTCTCAGGGACTTTGCCATCTTATGGGAAGGAAACAATAATAGAAAGAGTGACTTGAAACCCTTCACAGAACTATCATGTTAAATGCTAACCTACAGTCTCTGGATCCCTACTACTCACTCCCATCCTTGCCACCTACAGTGATATGGGCCACTCCCTCCTCAAGAGGAGAGAAGCAAATGCTAATAACCCTTAGAATCCAAGAGAACCCATGCTAGTGAGGAGGGAAAATTCCTAATGCTAAATAAAAGTGTAGAGAGCCATATCATCACCTCCAATACAGCTCAAGACAAGCTGGTTTAATCTAAGGAATATTTCAAATCCCCACCCACCTACCCCACATCAAACCTACCTTCCCATCCTCTCCAATGCTGTACACAGTGTTCTCATCGTAGCTAAATTCCACAGAATAGACCTCCCCACTATGGGCTTTCCAGCTCATGGCACACTCATGCTGCTGCATATCTGAGAAAACAAGTTATAGAATTCCCCTTACATTCAACGGTCCCATGTCACTATGCTTTTATAATGAATTGGTTCTATTTTATAACTCTTTAGTTTGAATTAACTAGATCATCCATCACTCCAGAGAACCTCCTTCCCAATACAAAGTGTAAAAAGCTGGCCTCAGGACCCAGCTCAATAGTTCTGCTCCACTGTCTGTTTTTTGATCAAAGAATGTTAAAACTGGAAGAGACCCTAAAGGTCATTTTGTAGATTACAGTAATGTCAGCGCCAAGACTCAAACCCAAGACTTCTCACTCTAAATTCAATGACCAAGTACTTTGTTATTAGTCATTGATATTCTAGTGCTCTCCTGAATGGGAGAAGCTGGGAACCTCATGTACCTAAGAAGAGGTGATGGCCCCCTACACTTATGAATAGGTGGGAGCTAAGAGTTGAGACCTCTCTTCAGTCTGAAAAACTGTCAAAAATACAATTAAATAAGCCACTAAGGTGGACCCATACTTTCCCTTGTATTTTGCTATTCTGCCTTCTCTTCTTCTACATACAACAAATTTACAGAAGAGTTAAGAGGTGGTGCACCCCCCCAAGCACGTGAGTATAATAGCACCACTCTCAGCTTCAGGATCAAATGTATACCTCACTGGGTCACAGATTGGCTGAAACTCAAGCAGTCCATGAGAAGCCCCACTGGAAGAAGCAAAAACCCTCACTTCTCCTCTCAACTCCTTCCCAACACTGATCACATGAATGTTAGCCATGATAAAAAGAGCTTATTATAATATGCTAGTGCAAAAGCACCCAGATCTTATTCCAGCCCCACAGATTCAATCTCAATTGTGCTTCCATCCTCACAGACCCCACAGTCTAAGTGACTGCTCTGAGACAATCAAGACATGAATCTCTTGAACAGAACTACGCACCAAAGAGCCGAATGGCACCATCAGCTGCCCCTGTGACCAGCAAGTTCCCATTGTGGTTGAAAGCAGTACAGTTGATAGCAATGGGGTCTGGATCCAGGGAGAACTGGAGCTGTAAGAAAGAGCTGTCAGTGGGAGTCAGTTTGACCCTAGCAACATGCTGCTCTCCCAAGTACAATGTACAAGCTGCTGAGTGAGGCACTGCATGTGACTCGTTGCTCGCTCCCTCTCAGCATTACGGATCACTGAACTGGCCAAACAAAGTGCTGATTGTGAATTATGCTGCAATCAGTTTCTATACTGATGATGACACCTTTCCTAAGACTCTCAGACATTGATTTATAGAACATTCACATCAGATAATACACAGGATCATAGATTTCAAGCTAGAAAGAGACCTCAGAGGTCATATAATACAATCCTCTTATTTTACCATTGAGGGAACTGTGGCCCTCAGAGAGGTTAAGTTATCTGCCCAACATATGTTATAAGCTGTAAGTAGCAGATTCAGGAATCAAACCAAAGTCCTCTGACTCCAAATCATTTATGTCCTTTCTAAAATGAGCCAGTCCATTCTTTGGTGATATGGTGATGGTGGTGGTGGTGGTGATGATTACCTCTAAAAATAAGGCTCATAACATTCCAGATTCATTCTTATACTCACACTGAGCTTTAAGGCTTGCAAAGTGCTTTTTAACTGAGGTAGGTTATTTTCTGTCTTAACCTGTGATTTCCCTGGTACAAGAAATTCCCTCTACCAAAGCAAATCAGCAACTCTTCTGCAATTGACAGTCTTCTAGTGCTGCTGATGGCCCCAAGAAGTTAAATGACTCCCCAATGGCCTTGCAGGCAGGAAGTGTCAGGGGGAGGTAACCAGCATTTCTTAAGTGCTCACTCTGTGACTACCCACTTTCCCCTGCGTTAAGCACTTGGGAATAGAAAGAAAGGCAAAAACAAGTTCCTCGGCCTTCAAGGAACTCCATGGGTGAGACAGCATGTAAATAATTAGTATATACAAACTATCTACAGAATAATTTGAAAAGAGAAGGTACTAACAGCCGGGGAGGGGAGGAAACAAAAAGGAGGGGGAAAAAGGGGGGTTAGAGGGAGAGAGACAAGGAGAGAAAGGGAGACAAGGAAAGAGAGAAAAAGGGAGAGATAGAGAGAGAGAAAAAGAAAGAGAGAGACAGAGAGAAGGAGAAAAGGAGAGGGGGGGAGGGAAAGAGTAGAGAGGGACCTGCAGAAGGTGGGGCCTCAACTTAGACTTGAAAGAAGCCAGGGAAACCAAGAAGCAAGGATGAGGGGGTAGAATATTGTAGACAGCTCAATGACTGTTTTTTAAAGTTATCTACTATATCATGGAAAATGGGGATACAGAAATAAAGATTAAAATCCCTCCACCCCTTACAATACTTGTGTCCTACTAATTCTACTATGTTTTAAAGACTTCTGGAGAACAAAGTAATATATTACGCATTCTTTTTCCCTTTTCTGAATGCTATATTGAGGATTCTATGACTATGATGGTGAGTTCTCTTACAAAATAAAGGGAAGAAAGTAAATTTACTCTTTTGGCTTACCAGCTGTATGGCCCTGAGCAAACATCAAAGCCAAATCACTCAGAGGTAAGACACTCACCTAAGATAAAAATCAGACTCCCAACAGGGCTTAGGGTAAGAATATTGATAATTCATCTGACACCTTTTGTCACAGCACATCTCAGTACAGACACCTCCTAACTCATGAATATTTCATACATACAAACACCAGCAGTTTGTGATATTCTTGCCAGAGTAGAGAGAGAGGAACAACATTATAAACGGTTCTAAGTTCCCAGATCAATTCACAAAAGCCACTTAGTCCCAAAGGTACCTGAAATACCCTACATCTGCAAGAATACTATTTTTGTGGCAATTTTCACTTTATATATTTCACTTTTATATATTTATATAAAGTTGTTGTGGGCTAGTCTGTGAACCTGAACAGTTTATAATGTTGTTTCTGTAAAAAAGCATTTCCCAAATTCTAAACTGGTTTACAAATGAACATCTGGAAAACAAGTCATTTTAAAACTAGAGGTTGCTTAGTCATATTAATAACTCATTTATCTAGTGAAGTCAAGAAAATGGGATGTGCCAAGTAAGTGAATTTTCCAAACCCCTGAGCTTACCCCTCTTTAAACTCCAAAATTCTACAGGGAGACATCTTCTTGAAATGAATTGGCTCCTTTTCTGACTTCTTAAACAGATTATACTGAACTTCATTTAAACTTTTCTTAATGAGTCAGTCGCCATCATTTACATCAATTTTTGTAGTGGGCTGTCATACAATGAAGTCTTCAGAGACAATTAAGTGTAGGGATGCTTGTCCCTTTTTATTCTAGGCCCTAGACTCCTGTAATTTTATAGTTCTTTTGTATGTTTCTTATATCTTCCAGAAAAATTCCCTTTCACGTCTTGCTATTATTGTTAATAGCTTCTATTTTAACTTACACACAATTCTACATCAGGTGCTCTCTGTTTGTTTTTACTTCCAGGTTTGTGGCTGTCTTTTAAATGAGTGAAGTTAGTCTGCCAGTCTGACCTTAAGATATACTTTAACACTGACTCACATTCACACCCCACAGAATTCTTTCACAGTTTAAGAACATTAACAAATACTAAATCATTATGAAACCAGAAGTTTGTTCCTGTTTGGGAACACAAGAACTCGCACTTAAATAAGGCAACCTTCTAACTCTCATAAGGAGTGACACTGCCACTCTTACTGTGCCACTGAAGCCTGCTAATTCCCTGGCTCTGCCACAGCTGCAGACATTACGAGACACTGCCATGAGCAGCTGAGATGCCTGTGGAGAGAGCCATGTATATACCTGCTGCTTCATGGTTTTAGTGTCCCACAGCAAGAGCTTGCCAGGAACCTGGTTCATGCCTTTGATGCCACTGTCGAGTATTGTGTAGTCCATCTGTGAAATGAGGCTGGGGGCTGCAGCTGAGCAGACAAAGGAGGTCCCACTGGGGCTACAGGCAAGTGACAGGATCCTACAACAAAGGAGAAGCTCAGTCAGATTCCTCACCCACAAAAGATCTTTCAAAAAGAAGAGAAAATAATTCAAGGCACTACTATTCTAAATCTGACCATGATTAGCAAGAAAAAAATTGTTTAGGGAAACTGAAATAATGGGAACCATGATGGCAAAGACCATGCTACCTTAGAGGCTATGAAAATGCCAGGCAAAGTTTTACTTGTACCTTGAACTTTAAGAGAACAGATCTCAAAGAGTTCAGAGATTGACAGGATTCCATGATAGGACTCTAAAAGAGAAATCAACTTGAAACAGGTGGGAGACTCAAAAATAAATTCTGGTGATAGTCACAAATGAGACTGATAAGGAAAAAGGAAAGGCATCTAGAGAGTTCAATTTGCATAAGCAAGGAGTTCATCAATATTTACATTATATCATCTACCCAGCAAAACTGAGTATAATACCTCAGGGGAAAAAAATGGAACTTCAATGAACAGAGGACTTCCAAGTATTCTTGTTGAAAAGAGCAGAGTTGAATAGAAAATTTTACTTCAAATATAAGAATCAAGAGAAACATGAAAAGGTAAACAGAAAAGAGAAGCCTTAAGGAACTCAAAGTTGAACAGTTTACACTCCTACATAGAAAGATGCTATTTGTAACTCATGAGACCTTTTTCAGTATTAGGTTAGAATATATATATATATATATACACACACACACACACACACACATATACACATACATACATACATGTATACATACATAGATAAGTGTGTATGGGTATGCATGCATGTGTATATTATATATGTGTAGGTATGTATATGTACATGGGTGTTATGTGTGTATGTATATATATACAAAGACAGAGGGCACAAGGTGAGCTGAGTATGAAGAGAGAATACCAAAAAGAATAAATAAAATTTACTGTTGAGTGAAATGTACTAGGAGTAAGAGAAAGGGAGAGGTAGAATGTAGCAAATCATCTCACATAAAAGAGACAAGAAAAAGCTTTTACAATAAGAGAGAAGAGATGAAAGGGAATAAGTGAGCCTTACTCTCATGGGATCTGGCTTAAGGAGGGAATAACACACTCAACTGGATATGGAAATCTATTTTACCCTGCAGGAAGGCAGCGGGAAAGGGGATGAGAGGGAACAAAATAGAAGGGTCAGAAAATTAGGGAAAGGGATAATCAGAAGCAAACACTATTGTGGGAGGACAGATCAAGGGAGAGAATGGAATAAATGCAGGGCAGCATAGGACAGAAATGTGGTTAGTCTTTCGCCACATAACTATTATGGATGTGTTTTACATGGCTACACTTGTATGACCTACATTGAATTGCTTGCTTTCTCAATAAGGGTAGATGGGGAGAGAGGGAGAGAATATGGAACTCAAAGCTTTAATAATGAATGCTGAAAATTGTTTTAGCATGCAACTGGGAAATAAGATGTATAGGCAATGGGGTATAGAAATCTATTTTGCCCCACAGGAAAATAGAAGGGAGGGGTATGAAGCGGGGTAACAAAAGGGAGGACAGATTGAAGGAAGGAGGGGATGGGATTCATGCTGTCCTGGAGTGGAGAGAGATGGGGAAAATATTTTGAATTCAAATTCCTGTGGAAGTGAATGTTGAGAATTGAAAAATGAAAAAAATGATATATTAAAAAATACATTGTAAGAGGGTATTTAAACAAGGGTAGATATATGAAAAATAAAAAAGAGGTACAATGTCCTATGAGAACAGCATCAGAAAGACTAAAAACCAGTATGAGCTGAGACTTGTAATAAATGATAAAGACAATAAAAAGTATCTTTTGAAAAAGCCATTTGCAGTGGCAAGAGGAAGGTCAATGATGATGAGAGCCCAGGACGATAATGAACAATGAAAAGAACATAAGAAGAATGCCACTTCTGTTTTGCTTCACTTTTCAATATCAAAGAAAAGGACTTTCAGACTGGGAAAAGTAGAACAAAAATGGTTCATAGAACTGAAACCCAAGATAGCAAGAGAGCTGCTAACTGTCCTAAATAAGTTCAAGTCACCTGACCTACCAACCTAATCTCAGGAGACTGAATTTGCAAATATGATTGCTAAATCACTGCTTTTGATATTCATTTTGGCAAGCGGAAAAGACACAGTAGGACTGGAGAGACTCAAAATGTCCCAGTTTTCAAAAGGGGAAATAAAGTGGATTTTGTAAGCTAGAGGCAGGCTAACCTACTAAAGGCCTGGTTTGTGAGTTTTTATAAAGAGAAGGGTTATGGAGAGCAACATAGTAATATCCAAAAGGATATGAGCCACAAAACTTTGTGATTAACCCAGCAAATCAACTGAACCTGATCCTGAAAAAATCATAGAAAGGTAAAAGGAGAACTAGTGATACAAAGAAATCAATAACTGGATCATATGTAATATAAGACAACTGGAGATGCTTTTCACAGACAACATCTGGGTGAATAGCTAGAAAAGTTATAGTATAGTCATGTAATAGAATATTATGGTACCACAAAAAAAAGTATGATGAAATATTGAAAGTTTTATACAAAGTGATGCAATGCAAAATTAGCAGAACCTGAAATGCACATCCACGGATTATTAAAGATAAGGAAGCCCAAAGCGGCAGAGTTTCAGAGAGATGTGTAAAGTGGCGGAGCAAATTCATTTTGTGTTTGTTCGTTGTTAATTCATTCGATTACATTTAATCAAATGCTAAGGATCACATAAGATTTTACTCCCTATTTTATATGTTTTTAACTATCAAGTTTATAATAGAAGTTGTAAAAACTTTTAAGAAGATGTGGTGATTACTAAGTCAGCGTGGATAAGACTCAGTCATTCCAAAACAACCTCTTTTCCATTGTCATAGTGTTACAGGACTAGAGATTCCAGAAATGATATGGACCTACCACATCGTGATTTTAGCAAGGTGTACAACAAAGTCTCTCACAGTATTCCTGTACATAAGATGGAGAGATAAGACGAACATTTCAGATGGGTAAATTCAGAAATGGTTTACTGACGGGACCCTGGAAAGAGGTCTCCACTGAAGTGATCCCAAGAAGTGGTCTTTGGCTCTAGTTCATCCAGATCGAAGAGCAGAGAGCGTAAATCACAAAAAGTTGGAAGGAAAACGAATAAATTAGGTAACAGATGCAGAATTCAAAAGATCTTGGCAGGCTAGAAGAGTAGGCGGAACTTCAAACTGAAATTTAATAGGGACAGAGATAAACCGCTGGGCTTGGGTTTAAAATCAACAACTGCACAAGGACAGCAGACAGAAGGAACAACTCGAAAGCAGTTCATGGGAAAAGAAGTCTGGGGATTTTCATCGACTACAAACAAGATCAAAATGAATCAGCAATGCAATGTGGCAACCAAGAAAGCTTACTTCATCTTAGATTATATTAATAATAAAAGAGTATCCAAAACAAGAGGGGTGAGAGTCCCACTCTATTGCTCTCTGGACTAACCACACCTGGAGCATTCTGTCTGATACCAGAGACCACAATTTAGAAGTGAAACAAATAAACTAGAACATATCCAGGAATGGGTACATATTCAGGTACAGGTACCAGTACCTGAAACCATGCCATGAATATCAACTGAAGGACCTGTGGAGAACCTAATGGGTACAGATCATTAGAAGGAGATTTTGGTTACCTTAAGAAGAAAATTCCGAACAATTAGAGCTGTCCAGAACTGGGATGGATTGCCTTTGGGGTTACATGAATTCCCAGTCAAGGGGTATCTCCAAGTAGAAACCAGAGAGCTACCTGTTAGGATGCCATGTAGATGAAAGGGTGGAACTTGATAATCTTTGAAGTCCCTTCCAGTAATTCACCTGCTTCTAATAAGGCCAGATTCTAGGATCCCAGACCAGGTGCAGAGGAATGGAAAGTGACAGCCATATTATAAAGGTCTGATTCCCAAACTACTTCCTTCACAGTGAATAGAGGAAAATGACTACAAGTTATGGTATATAAAGGCAACAGAATATCACTGTGCTTTAAGAAACGATGAAAAAGTCAAGTAAACAGAACCAGGAGAATAATTTATACAATAACAATGACCTGGTAAAGATAAACAACTCTGAAAGAATTAGGAACTCTGCTACCCACTTCCTAACAGAAAGGAAGGTCTCAGGGTCCAGAATGACATCTTTTTTTTTTTTTTGGATACAGTCAAAGTACAAATTTGACTATACATATTTGTAACAAAGGTTTTGATTTTCTTTCACTGTTCTGGGTGGTTGAGGTGGCAGATGGAAGGGAGGGTGAAAAAGAAGATAGTTTACTGACTAAAGAAATAAACTACAATTAAAACAAAATTTTTAAAAGGCCAATGATAAAAAGAAAGCTTCCATACAAACTAAAATATAAACAAACATTAACAGCAAAGAACTAGAAATAAAGTATATGCTCCTTTATTGGGGGATGGCCTAATAAGATGTCATACATAAATGTAATGGACTACTATAACACCATAAGAAACAATGAATAAGAATTCAGGAAAACATGGGAAGGCTTACATGAGCTGAAAAAAAAAAAACCAAGGAAACAGAATAAACAATTATGATGATAACATTACTGAAAAGAGCCCACAAAACAATCAAAACTGGTTCTGTGAAGTTACAGTGACCAAGCTTGGCCCCAAAGAGGTATAAGAAAGTCCTCACCACACTTCTTTGTGGAGACTGGTATGTTTGTCCTTCATTCTCGAAGAGGACCATGACTTGCAGCTGACTTCGATATGAGTGAGGGAGGGCTGGGCAAGGTCACCAACCTCACTTTCTTCTCCTGAGTCATCTGGATCCAGTGGCCTAATACTCATCAGGACGACTGGAGATGTCCCAGTAATGGGAAACCCTGGCCCTTTCAGGTTAAGGCCTTATAGCATTCTCACTTTGAGTGAGATACACCTATCAATGAATAGGTGACAGAAGACGTGGAATACTACATCTGTTACCTTTTAATGTGCTAGTTAGGTTTACTGAACTGTCTTGTGCCTTTTTTACTCTGGAATGGATTTTTGTAAAGGGGTGGGGTACATTGGGAAATATGATATAAAAACAAAAGGCATGAATAAAATTTTTTTTAAAAGAATGAATAGGTGAAAAACAGTCGAAAAGAGAAATACAGGTACTATATATACACCAAAATATAGCAGCACTTTTTGTGGCAGCAAAAAATGAGACCCAAAGCAATCACTTGGGCAGTGTATGAGTGTAACAGTAAGATTTGGGATGGCATGACCTTTAGATAGATGAACTGTCATGGAGAAGAGAGACTGGACTCATATTCCTTACTCAAAGAAGGTGGACCTAAAGCTAATGGGTACAAATTACTAGAAGGAGACTTTGGTTACCTTATGAAAAAAGTTCCTAACAATTAGAATTGTCCAGAACTGGAATGGATTGCATGGGAAGACATAGAAAACACTTACTTCAACTGACAGAGCGAAATCAGCTGAACCAGGAAAACAACACATACAACAATGTATGCAGCATAAATGAAGAGCACCACCCCCACCCCCACACCCTACATGCTGAAGGCAGTAATTATTAAATAGCAAGTTTGTTCTCCAAGAAGAGGTGAGAAATAATGCTTCCCTTCCTTCACTGCAAACGTGTGGAACACTGCACATCCTATCAGACTGTTCATGTGGAGGTTAGTTCGGCTGATAAAGGTTCAGAGGGATATGTTTAGAAATCAAGGGGATGGCAAAATAAATGAACATTCTCCTCTAAACCCATGAATGGGAGTCGGGCTGTTCTTCGCTCACCTAGGCATGTCGTCATCGATATTGATCTCACAGAGATTCTTCTTGGCTTCAGTGTCATAAAGACGCACAGTCCCCGCCCCACTACCGAGTAAAAGCTGGGGAGGCAAATGTGAAAGAGGAAAAAGAAAAAGAACAACTTCAATAACATTCGCTAAGTGTGTTATGGCCTCTCCTAGGTCACATATGGTCCTCGGTGCAAGTGAAAGCTTCAAGGCAGCTTCCACAGCAGCCCAACATTTCTATACAAGTGAAACATAGTTCAAATGTAAATAAAAGGTCAATCTAGCAAGTGACTGGAGGACATGAAGACAATGGCAGTCAAAGGGTATGTGTATGGAAGGGGTGTTCAACTCTTTGCGACCCTGTGGATCATATCATGCCAGTACTGTCCATGAGGTTTTCTTGGCAAGGAAACTGGAGTGGTTCGCCAATTCCTTCTCCAGTGGATTAAGGCAAACAGGATAAGTGACTTGCTCAGGGTCACACAGCTAGTTAAGTGTCTGAAGCCACATCTGAACTCATGTCTTTCTAACTTCAGACCCAGCACTCTATCTACTGAGGCACTCTGCTGCCTGTATGGAGGGAGGAAGCCTTTTTATCCACCCATTTATCTCCTCAATTTAAAGGATAACTGAATACCTAGGAATGCTTTGGCTCTTTTCACAGTCCAGATGGCTGGGCTTGTTGTTCTCATTGTTTGGTCATTCTTCAGTCCTGACTGATTCTTCCTGACCCCATTTTGGGTTTTCTTGACAAAGATACAGGAGTGGTTTGCCAGTTCCTTCTCCAGCTCATTTTACAGATGAGGAAACTGAGGCAAACCAGGGTTAAGTGACTTGCCCAAGGTCACACAGCTAGTGCCTCAGGCCAGATCTGAACTCAAGATGAGTTTTCTGCATTCCAGGCCTCGAACTCTATCTACTGTGCCATCTAGTTGCCCATGGTTGGGCTATTTCTCCCCTAAGACACTGTCTCACAATCTATTGATTCTGCTATCATTAGGAGATCAAGGATCTCCAAAGCTGAAACCATTTCCCTAAATTGTTATAACCTGGGAAGAGCTCTTAATACAGAGTCTGAGGAGAAATAGTAAAGAAACAGAAGGCATAGTCTCTCACCTCAAGAAGAATACAATCTAGATAAGTCAATGTAACACTGAAAAAATATTTTAAAAACATACAAGTTGATAGCTTAGGGCTATCCCCTGACAGCGTTTTAAACAAGGTAGGTTAAGTTTTGAGAATTAAGAGGAAACAAAGGCTGAAGGGTAAAAGTGGTTTCCTATAATTTATAACTGCCTTATTAAGTATTTTCAATGAGTATTTTTGGCTACATGGTATTACCCTATCAAAAAGGTAAAAATGGAAGAGTAATTCCATATTCACTATTTAGGAAATCCTACCTCATAAACACAAATCTCAAAATACACAGGGAAACAATGTCAATCTGACAGACAACTACGATCACAGGAAGTAGAAAATGGGCCTTTATGTAACACACCAATCTTAAGTTATTTTCTTTACTTTCAGCAATCAAAAGGAGAACAAGGAAAAAATAAACAGGGTCAGTGTGGAAAAGGAGGGAGTAGGACTCGCACAATAGATACCAAAAGCATAATATGGGAGGAATGGGTTTCCATTTTGTTGAAGACTAGGCCTCCCCAATCTTGCCCGAGAGAAGCAGATCTCCCTGCACAGGAGGCTGGCCGGCTGTTTCTGCCCTAGGTCAGCTTACCCCTCCACAGGCAGGCTGGGGGTCCCCTACTCCTAAGAGCTCACTGTGCTGGTGCCAGACTTAGTGCAGATACCCAGTACTGTACCCACAATCAAACTCTGTTTGCCTCAGCTTTTCCAGCAGAAGGGTTTATAGGAGCCTGCTGCCAAGAGAACTGTCTTTAAAATTCCCCCATGCTCTAATTACAAGTCTTAGTGGCATAGGCCCTGGTATTATAGTCATACTAGCACTCACACAGGCAACAGGAACACAATGATGGTCAGGACATTCTAGACATATGGTACTCCAACCTCCCACGGGGAAGGAGATGTAAAAGAATTGCGCCTTGGCCGTTTCTCATCATGGCCTCGGATCCCTACAGGTATAAGGATACTTAAAGCTACATGGTTAAGTGGTTAGCAGATGGGAATGAGGTGAATTTTAAGGGTTCTGTACAAAGGCTTTCAGAAATTCAAAGACTGCAAAAAAAAACAGCAACTCAGGTAATAAGGTTACTCACCAGCCTGTCCCGTTTAGTGGCCCATTCCAAAGAAAGAAGTGGTGACTTGGAAATAGAAGAAGCTTTGGTCTGCATGATGGGATTGAACGACCACACCTTGATGACTCCATCCACATCTAAGCTAGCAACCCTCCTCCCAGAGCAATCCACTCTAAAGGAGAAAAAGAATATATATAATTGTCAGTGTCCTTCTTCCTTGATCTTCAATTCTAATTCTCCCTGACAAAGTTTAGATTATTTTCTGTTTGTCAGGGGTAGTAATGGAATATTAAATTCAAAAATGCCTAATCTAATTAATAATGTGGTATCTTAAATTATTGAAATTTAGGAATCCAGTACAAAGAAAATCCTAAATTCTAAGGACCTAAGAATTCCTAAGCCCTAATAAAATCCCTAATATACTCTAAGAAAACAAATGTTTTGACTAATCCCTCTTCCAGGCTTCTCCATAAGCTCTTATCACAACAGAAAAGAGTGAAGTGCTGTTCCACGAAATCACAGCTTCTTCTGTGCTCACTACCTAGAAAGCAAAGGAGGGTCATTTCACTGGGACCCTTCTAGCCTAAAGAGACGATAAGGAGGGAATAGCCACATAATACCATTAACATGCAGAAAGAAAAAGGAATTTTATTTGTTCTGCTTGGCTCTACACAGCAAAAATTGGACCAAGTGGTAAAAGTTATAAGAATATCAGTTTTGGCTCACCATAAAATACTACCTCAGTTAGAGTTGTCAAAAATAGAACAGGCTGCCTTTGTAAGCAGTAAATAAATATCCTCCAGCAGAAAGTCTCAAATAATTTGTCAGATTTATGGAGAATGGAGAAATATCTGACCAAACAAAAGATAGAGAACATTAAGAAGGGCAAAATGAATAATTCTGATTACATTAAATTGAAAAGCTTTTGCACAAACACACCCAATGCAACCAAGATTAGAAGAGAAGCAGAAAACTGGGAAAGAATTTTTGCAACTAGTGTCTGTGATAAAGGCCTCATTTTTAAAATATACAGAGAACTGAGTCAAATTTACAACAATACAAGTCATTCCCCAATTAATAAATGGTCAAAGGATGTGAACAAGCAGTTTTCAGAGGAAGAAATGAAAACTATCTGTAGTCATATGAAAAAATGCTCTAAATCACTATTGATTAGAGAAATGCAAATCAAAACAACTCTGAGATACCACATCACACCTATCAGATTGAGTAACATGACAAAACAGAAAGATGATAAATGTTGGAGAAGGTATGGGAGAGTTGGAACACTAATTCATTGCTGGTAGAGCTCTGAGCTGATCCAACCATTCTGGAGAGCAATTTGGAACTATGCCCAAAGGGCTACAAAAATATGCACATCTTTTGACCTAGCAGTATCACTTCTAGGACAGTATCTCAAAGAGATCATAAAACTGGGAAAGGATCCCACATGTACAAAAATATTTATAGCAGCACTCTTTGTGGTGGCCAAAAACTAGAAATCAAGGGGATGCCCATCAATTGGGGAATGGCTGAATAAGTTGTGGTATATGAATGTAAAGGAATACTACTGTGTTATAACAAATGACGAACAGGAAGACTTCAGAGAGGCCTGGAAGGACTTATATGAACTGATGCTGAGTGAAAGGAGCAGAACCAGGAGAACTACACAGCAACACTCACAGTGTGCAAGGAATTTTTCTGGTAGACTTAGTCCTTCACAGCAATGCAAGGACTTAAAAAATTCCCAATGGACTTGAGGCAAAACACCTTCCACATCCAGAGAAAGAACTATGGAATTGGATCACAGAATGAAGCAGAACATTTTCTTTTGTATTATGTTTTATTTTATGATTTCTCCCATTCATTTTAATTCTTCTATGACCATGACTAAGGTGAAAATGTATTTAATAGGAATGTATGTGTAGAACTTATATAAGATTGCATACCATCTTGGAGAGGGAGTGGGGAGGGAGGGAGTAAAGAGAGGGGTGGGAGAGGGGAAGTAAGAGGAGAAGGGAAAAAAATCTAAGATATATGGAAGTGATTGTAAAACACTGAAAACAAATAAAATAATTTTTTTAAAAAAGAAAGTCTCAAATAGAGAAAAAACGATACTTGTAATTCTACTGCAGCTGGGATTCATACATTGGAGGAAGACTGGACGACATGACAACCACAATCCCATCTAACCTTGGATTTTTGATTATTAGATTAAATGGGATAACTAATTAAAATCAGAATCATGAGATCATCAGTTCAACTCCATCTCTTTGCAGAATGGGGCCTGAAGATTTCCGGACTCCTAGGCATTCACTTTTTTCTAAAATCTTGGGGATAATATCACAACCTCCCATCCTCATTGTCAGTCCTCAGTTCCTTCCCTGCAATGCCAGGTAACCACTTCCACTAGCTATCTTGAAGGTACCAGAGTTAGAGGAGTACAGGCTGTCTTGACGATGGGTTGGATTTCTATCACTGCCACCTCTGAGCTGTTCCTAGTCGTTACTCACCTGCAATGCATGATGGAAGAGTGATGTTCTCCATACTCTTCCTGGCTCAACACAATGAAAGGCTGCTCAGTTCGGAAGCCACTCCCTTCTATGCCAGCTCCACAAGCTCTGGTAATCAGGTCTGCTTGTTCAATATGAAGCTCTGAGGAAGGCTCTGTCTCTGGGCCACTAACTTCTGTTTTCTTTTCTGGACCCTGTCTCAAGCAAATGAAATGAGGAATATAGACAGGATATCTACACTCTATTTTTTTATTTTTTCTTAATGGTATTTTTTCCAATTATATGTAAAAATAGCTTTCAACATTCATTTCTGTAACATTTTGAGTTCCAAACTTTTCTCCCTCTCTCCCTCCCCTCTCCCTTAGATGGCAAGCTGTCTGATACAGGTTATACAAGTACAATCAAGTGAAACACACTCCCACGTGAGTCACGTTGTCTACACTCTACTTTCAACTCCTCTATTTGTAGTTCTTCACAACCTGGCCCCTACCTACCTTTCCATCCTTACTGCACTTTACTCTGCTTCATGCACTCTACAGCCGAGTCAAACTGGCTGTAATAAACTTCCAGTATCCCCTGGAAATTCAAAAGCTCTTTTCAGAGCTACCCTAATGAAGGTGGTAAAGAAAAACCATCAGATAGGAAGGAGGATGGTACTTACAGACAAAGCCACCCCCATCCACTCAAGGGGTATCTTTAAAGAAACCTCAGGTAGGGTGGAGCTCAAGGTTTCGCTTCTAAGGCTCTCCCCACCCCACCTTCAGGCTTCGAGTCATTTCTTTATTCAGGAAGATGGGCCATTTTGGGCAAGTCTCTGTATGGCTAATGACATGGATCCACCTCCCCATATCAATTATTTTTCCTCACCCAGCTGTGATACAGTCACACTAAGTACAACAGAATACCATCATCTTCTTAACCATCTATATGTCAGATACACAGAACCCTGTCCTTATGCTTTTTCACAGATATCAAAGATTTAAAGTTTTCATTGCTGACAAGAGCAGCCTAATACACATAATAGATGGAGCTGCTACAATCCTTATGACTCAACTAAGTGTGCAGACAGTACAGGAGTCCTTCCTAAGCTCTGTACAAGTGGTCTTGTACAGAAATGTTACATATGATAGCGGGCAGTCATAATCATTATATACTATGCTAGCATGGAGAAGTACCAAGCTAAAAAGGAGGGGCAGGGATGGAGAGGAAAGAGGACACAAAAAATCCCCTCAAATGAACTGTCAAAACAAAATTCAGTTCAAATTAATTAAGCAAAAAACAATCCTTCACAAACAAAATGAAGCAAAAAACATCAAATATTTCTACATGACTAAGAAGTCAGAATAGGCTTAACAAATAAAATCTGAGCTGCAAGAAAAACTTCTCTGCCAATGCTCTTGATTGTCAAGGTAATATACAAAAGACTAGCTGTTGGCTCTTCTGGAGTAGAGCCATACCTGGAAAGATGATTTGGACAATAGTTCTTTTCTTTCTTTGCCATGATCCTGCAGGCGCTTCTGCCGATGATGTGCCAAACCGGGCTCTCCAGTTGATAAGCCACTGAAGATGTTCTTTCCATCCTTGACTCCTGTTGTGACTTCCTTTCCTTTAAGGGTCTAGAAGACAAGAATTAGAACAATGGAAATTGATTTTCAATTTATGCCCAGATCACAGCAGACGAGAACAGAAAGAGGAGCTTCAACATTGTGTCATCAATGCCATACTGTCAGCTCTCATTTAGTATTTGTCTATGTTTTTCAAAAAGTTTAAATTTCACTGTTTCAGCCAAGCAGAAGCTCAGTGGCTCCATAAGTAAATCAGGGAATCTGGATTTTCAAGTTTCTATTTATATTTCTAATAGTAATTATGTATGATGAAAAGAATATCACCATTTCTCTACCTTAATTTTTAAGATTTACAAACTAAGAATAATGACTTTAATCTACTAATTCTTAGAAGATGCTAAGGTAACAAAAACTTTCTTTTTTTAAACACACCCCACAAAAGCCTCTGTAAAATGGAAAAGTCTCACAGCACTCTCCATGCTAAGTCCTAGCAAAGTATATATGACTGGGCAGGATGATAGTGAAACCTATGGCATTTAAAAATGATTATTATGATGTCAAGAATTCTTAAAAGAAATTCTAGGATACGTAAAGAACTCTAGTCAGTTTTAAGACTTGGAAGGAAAAGATTCTACTACGGCAAACAGTAATGTATATGACTTTCCTTAGCCACATGTCTAAGACAAAGAATGTGCAAACACTCGAATTAGCTAATTGCTACCCATATGATCTATTTACTTGGCAACAGAATCAGAAGACATAAAAAATATTTCTCTAAAGATACAAAGACAGCATGGTAAACTGAAAAAAGCAATGCTCTGTGAGAAGGTGGGTATCTAAGAACCTGGATTTAGAGTTTATGCAACACTGACCAAATTATTTACTCTTTCTGGACCTGAGGTTACTCCTTTATGCAATAAGATGGTTACAGATAATCTTTAATATCCTCTCCAGCGCTAAACTCTGAATCAAAATAATGAGTAAGAAACGTAAGTGGTACTTTCAATTATTTTTCTAATGATTGTTGTGACTTTGGAAGAAGATATGCTACTCTATACAATAAAGCAACAGTCATTAAAACCATTTGGCACTGATAAAAAGAGAAGTAGATCAATGAAATAGACTAGACAAAGGAGAATCAGAAATAATAAAACTCAATAGTGTTGAATAAACCCCAAATTATAAATTACATAAATTATACTCCAGCTCTCAGCTCTAGACATTATGACTAGCACCCCATACCTGGAACTTCTTTAATTTCCAAATAAAATCTCACCTTCTACAGGAAACCTGTCTCAACTCCTCTTAATTCTAGTATTCCTATTTATCCTGTATATAGCTTGTACACTGCCTCCTCCACCCATGAGACTATAAGCTCCTTGACAAGGGCAGGGACTGTCTTTGGCCTCTTTTTGTATCCCTAGCGCTTAGCACAAGGCCTGGCACATAGTGAGCACTTAATAAATGTTTATTGTTTGAAGAACTCCCTTTGGGTAAGTACTACTAGGAAAACTAGTAAAACAGCATGGCAACAATTATACTTAGACTAACTAACTTACACCATATTCTAATTCTGGATTAAAAGTGAATACCTGAATATTAAATACCATAAAAAACTTAGAAGATCATATACCTTTCTTAAAAATGGGAAGATTCTTAAAGAAAGGAAATTACAAAAGATAAATAATTTTGATTACATGAAATTTTAAAGTTTCTGCTTAAGCAAAATTAATGCATCTAAGACAAGAAGAAAAGGAGTCAAATGGAAAAAATATAATTTCTCAGATAATGATCTGGTATCCAAGATAAACAACTTCAGAGAAACACATAGGACCAAAAACCATTCTCCAATAGATACGTGGTCAAAGGTACGAGCAAACAGTTCACAGCTTGCAAAAGAACTGAAAACTAATGGAACCATGAGAAAAATGAAATCACAACAACCCAAAGGTTTAACAATGACAAAAGGTGGGAATAATTAATGTTGGAGAAACTATAGAAAGATAGGAACATCTTGCATTGTTGGTGAAATTGTGAATCATTTTAGAATGTAATCTGGAATTAAATAAACAGAACAGCAAGGTTCCACTATTATGTATATATTTCCAAGGACATAAGTGATAAAAAGAAAGTCCCAATATGCACCTACATATTTGTAGCAGTACTTTTGTGGGTAGCAAAGAACTAGAAACAAAATCCATCAATTGGGAAATTACTAAAATTGTTATACAGGAATGTAGTGTAATATTACTATGCTATATGAAACAAGTCTGATCAATAGAGAGAGGCACACAAAGGCTAACACAAACCTAGGCAAACGGAAGTAAGCAAAGCTAAGAAATGATATAGACAGTGACAACAATGCAAATAGAAAGAACAACCACTGAACAATCTGAAATAGATGTTGCAAAATGATAAAGAACAAGTATGACCTCAGGGAAGACATAGAAGAAGATACTCTTCCTACTCCTCTGAAGAGTGGGGAGGTCCATGGTGTGAAACAATGCATATATTTTCAGAATTTTTTTCAATATATTAATCATTTTGCTGGCTTTTTCTCCTCTTTGTCTTTTTTCATTAATAAAAAGTTCTTTGTTATATGGGATGGGTCTCTAGCAGGGGGAAATGAAGGGATATATGGGGAAAACTGGTATTCTATTTTAATTTAAATTTAAATTATATATTTATTGAGAATCTAATCTGTATCAGAAGTTGTGCTAGGTATTTCACAGAAGATACAAATAAAACATGGTACCTGCCTTAAGGAATTTATATATTAATAGTGTGGCATAAGTATGTAATTATACTTATTGATATACTGCAATTAACAAAAGCATATAAATAACTATTCTGTAAGGTAGAATATAAATAATATGAGAGGTACAAAATTCCAAGGAAGCTCAAAGAAGAGAAAGATTATATCCCTGAGGGTAAAGAGTGGAGTTTCTGGGGATGCTTCAAAAAGGAGGCAGTGTTTGAGATGGGCTTTGAAAAGCAGAGCTTAACATGAGGAAGGTATTATAGGCAGAAAGAAAAGCATGAGCAAAGGCCCAGAGGCAAGAAAGTGGCAAGAACATAGAGTTCACCTTGGCTGGAACATAGGGTATAGAAAAGAAAGCAATGAAAAGTGATGCTGTGGCCAGAGCAAGGAAGGCCAAGTAAAGCAGTTTTTACTTAATTCAGCACACAATGGAAACCCATTACAGCTTTTAGTAGAAAGGTGAGGAATTAATGTTAGTTTAGCAGCCATATGTAAAATGGATTGGGCAAAGGGACAACTAAAGACTGGAATGCTATGCTCTAAATCACTACTAATTAGAGAAATGCAAATGAAAATAACTCTGATCTCATACTTATGATAAAAAAAGAAAATGATAAATGTTGGAGATGTGGGAAAATTCGAACACTAATGCATTGTTGATGGAGTTGTGAATTGCTCCAACCATTCTGAAGAGCAATTTGGAACTATGCCCAGAGGACTATAAAACTGTGCATACCCTTTGATCTAGCAATACCACTTCTAGAGCCGTATCCCAAAGAGATCGTAAAAAAGGGAAAAGGACCTACATGTACAAAAATACTTATAGCAGCTCTTTTTGTGGTGGTCAAGAACTGGAAATTGAGGGGAAACTGGGGAATGGCTGAACAAGTTGTGGTATCTGAATGTAATAGAATACTATTGTGCCATAAGAAATGATGAGCAGGCAATTTCAGAAAAAACTGGAAAGACTTACATGAACGGATGCTGAGTGAAGTGAGCGTAACTAGGAGAACACAGTAAACAATAACAGCCACATCATGCAATGACCAACTCTGCTAGACTTAGCTCTTCTCAGCTAGACAATGATCTAAAATAATTTCAAAGATGAAATGTGCCTTTTCAAAATGTGCCTTTCTCTTTAGCACAAGGCCTGGCACATAGTGAGCACTTAATAAATGTTTATTGATTGAAGAACTCCCTATTGGGTAAGTACTACTAGGAAAACTAGTAAAACAGCATGGCAACAATTATACTTAGACTAACTAACACACCATATTCTAATTCTGGATTAAAAGTGAATACCTGAATATTAAATACCACAAAAAACTTAGAAGATCATATGCCTTTCTTAAAAATGGGAAGATTCTTAAAGAAAGGAAATTACAAAAGATAAATAATTTTGATTACATGAAATTTTAAAATTTTACAAGATGGATTATGCTATCCATGAACTATGGAGTCTGAATGCAGATCAAAGCATAATATTTTCTCTTTTTTTCTGGTGGTTTTTTCCCTTTTGTTCTGATTCTTCTTTCACAACATGACTAATGTGGAAATATGTTTAATATGACTGTACATGCAGCATACTATATCAGACTGCATGCCATCTTGGGGAAGGGGGAGGGAGGGAGAAAAAAATCTGAAACTCAAAATCTTATAAAAGTGAATGCTGAAAACTAAAAAACAAAAAATAAATGTAAAATTTTTTTAAAAGACTGGAATGTCAATTCAGAGACTACTGATATAGTCCAGCAATGGGGGCCTGAAAGACACAGGTGGCAGAGGTAATATGAGAGACAACACTCAGGAAAAAAACAACCAAAAAAACTAACCAAATGGAGGGAAAGCAAAAGGAAAGAGCAGGCAGGAAGAGAAGCTGATGTGGGGGAGATGAATCTGGTTTTCACATTCTGAGTTTTACAGACAAGGTGAGGGAGGGATTGGGGTAAAAAGAGAGACAGAAGGTCATCTACACACATATATGCATGTATGTTACACACACATATAACACACCAATTGTACATATGCATGTGTACACATATGCATACTGTGTGTGCATGTATGTTATACATGTGTATGCACACACATATACACAGACTGGGTACAGTTGTGTGGGTGTACATACAGGTGGAGACACAGGCAATCATATATAAATTTCAGGCCTGCATTTCTAATTGCCTTCAACTGGAAATGTTCTCCCAGCATCTCAAACTATACATGTCCAAAACTAGATTTATCTCCCCAAGCCAGCTTCTTCTGATTTTTCTGTTTCTGACACATACATTTGAAGCCATGGTGTAACTTGGGACCTTGATGAACCAATGATGATTGGGATGTGAAGACAGAGATAAACTTACCAAGGGAGATACTACAGAAAAAGAGAAAAGGCAAAGGTTAGAATTTTAGGATAATAACATTTAGGAATCAAGAAAGGACAAAGAGGAAGCTCTCAAGAGGAAGGAAAGGAAAACGGTCAGAACAGTGAAGCTAAAGGAGGAAAATTTCAACGAGAAAGAGCTCATATCAAGGGCAAATGCTGCAGAGAGACGAGGAAAACAACACCTTTGTAACTGACCTGTTTGTAACTTCTCATTTCCATGGCATTTTTAGTTCAAAATGTCAAGGTACATTGTTCCAGTAGTCATCCAGTACTCAGCTAGGCAGAGCAATGCATAGAGCTCTGGGTCTAGAATCAGATATGAATTTAAATCTTGTCTCAGACACTTACTAGATGTGTGATACTGGGCAAGTCACTTAACCCTGTTTGCCTCTGTTTCCTTATATAATAGCACCTTCCTTGAAGGGTTCTGGTGTGGATCAAATGAAATAAAAATTATGAAGTGCTTGGTACTCAGGAAGTGCTAAATAAACAGCAGTCATGATGATGAAATAGCTAACTACTTTTCACCCCACTTTGCCAATAAGAACTAGAACAAAATGGAAACCACATGTGCTTATACCCAAGATGCTCCATTATCTAATTGGTGCTTGTGATAGGAATTCAACTCAACCAATACTTATGAAGTATTTACAATGTGCCGTATGGATCTGCATTGTGGATATAAAGGAAAAAAGAAAACAGATTAAACCAGCTGCCTGTCTTACCCGCCTCTAAGAGCAATGCTGAGAATCCCACCCAACCAATATGGTAAGACAATTTAAGAGATGCTTATCTAAATAAAAGCTATCAACTTTCACTATGGCAGGTACTATCTCCTTGGTGGGAAAAAAAAATCTCAGTAGGGCATTTTGATTATTAGATGGTAGATGGCATAGAAGCAAGTACCTTCCAAGCTTCCAGGGAAATTTGAAATGGTAAAAATCCTTTATAGAATCAGCAAATACTTGCTGTTTGAAGAAGGAACACAGGTTCTAGGGCCTGCTATGATGAAATATTTATTCCTCAAGACTTTGATTTTTACATGTCTAAATTTTCAGATTTTGAAATTCACTCCTCAAACACTACAGGCTGCTGCCTACAATATCAGAAAGGGGAAGGAATGTTTCAAAAACTATTGTGTGTCATACAGTTAAAGTTGATCTCAATCAGCTTAAAAGGCAGTAGTGAATATCAAGAGTTAGACAAAACTTAAGAAGCATGCCATGCAACAATCAATGGTAAAGTTCTGATTTCACTGTCAGAATGAAAGACTTGAGATAAGAAGGGAATATGACACCTTCCCTCTCTGTCCCCTTGGCTCCTCTACTTATCCCAATCCTGAAATGCTAATATCAAAGACACAAGAAGAAGAAAAAAGAAAAGATACAGCCTAAAGGTAAAGAAATCCAGACTCCAATGTAGAATGTGAAGACAAATATAAAAAAGCGACCATGTACCTTGGAAATATCATCAGATGTCAGAGATGTGTTCGGAAGGTAGAAATTAGACACTCACCTGATTGTTAGCTAACTCTTTTTTCACTGAGGACTGTGCCTGAGGGGGACCCGGAGCTGGAGATACTCTGGAGGGACTCTTCTTACTCTGAGGCAACAGGGCGGAGAAGAACCCCATCTTGGGGGAATGGGAAAGTGAGGCACTCCTCTGGCTACATACCATGACGCTGGTCAAAAGAGAAACACAACGCTGTTACAGAGTTGAAAGAGGAAGGCACAGTAGGACCACGGAGCTACGAGAGACACGTGAGGTATTAGTTATCAGGGCTCAAGTTGCTCGGATAAGTGGCAAGCTCCAAGCTACTGGCTTCCTTGGTGCTGTTTCTTAGTATTAATGGAATCTGCTGCTTATCTGGCATGAGAGCATCACTTCTCTATCCTTCTTACAGAGCTCCAGTGTTAAGAAACTAAGGGAGTTCCATCATTAAAAGGCTCTGCTTTAGCTGGCTATTTCTCAAAGTCACTAAAGTGTGTGTCATCTCATTTTCTCACCTAAAACTTCACAACCACATGTAAGCAACCTACATTAGAGAGCAGTACTAAAAGTACAAAAATCTGAGCTCATCACTCTCTGAAAGGAGGACAGTACATAACGAACAGCCACTCTGGGACAGTTCTCTCAACCAAGTAAGGTAAGGTATTTAGGGTAGAATGATGAAACAAAGTTATTACTAAGACAATACCATAGGGTAAAAAATAGAAAAAAGTACAAAGAGCTTGACTGCCGAATTCTCCCCACTGAGTAAATGCCACATGAACTCACAGTTCTGAGTCTCCCAGGCGGTCCATGCTGGACACGTAATGAGGGAGCCTGTGTTGCACCACCGCCTCCTCCTCAAGCTGCTGCTCTTCTTTCTTCATCCGATGGATTTCTGCTTGCAATGCAAAAAGCTAGGTAGGGATGGGGCTGAGTTAGAAGATGTTCTCACCTGATCTTCCCTCAGCTCTACGATGCTTTCTAGCTTTACCAAGTCTTTACCAAGTCCATAAACTTCACAATCCCACATCTCCTCTAAAAGAGAGCTCAAAAAGTAAGCGTGCCACATCCACACAAGCACTGTCTTGCCAATGAACATATTTGGTACTACTCTGTGGTATTAAGGAATTTTTTCCATATATAAATCATACCTCTTACTATTTGAAAAACATAGGCTTCCCCTTTTGGTCACAAACAGAAAACATGAGATTCCCAAATTGTAACTGCTGGAAGGGTAGCAAACATATTCCCCACTGGAGGGAAAACATATTCCCCACTGGAGGGAAGAAGGAAGTCAACCCTGAAAGACCATCAAGAAGATTCTATGACTATCACTGGTCTGAATTAACCTTAAGTATTTGGGAAAGGTCTTCATGTTTATTAAGGGAAAGTGACAGAGTAGGTGGAGTACTAGAATGGGCATCAGCAAGTCTTGAGTTCAAATCTAGCTCAGAGGCTTCCTAGTCACCTCACTTCTCTGCACTTTGGCTTCCTCAGCTGTAAAGTGAGAATAAGAACACTCACCTCACAGAATAAAAGGAAACAACATATGTAAAGAACTGTGCAGACTAAGTACTACAGAAATATCCGCTCTTGTTATAATTAACATGGAGGGGTTCCTCAAAAGCTATGCCAACAGAGCAAACATGTGGGTCCTCACAAGCGAAGCAGGTTTCAAGTATGAATGTGGTGAAACAACATCCCCTCCCCCAAGAAGCCTAGCTAAGAAGAGGCTCATCAGCAACTCCAGAAGAATCTCCTTAGGAAGGTATGTGATCTGCAAGAGGGAAGGGCAAACCAATGGCCCTTGGGAAATAATGACGTCTCAGAAGGGAAAGACACGTAAGCCCCAGATGTTAGCATATTGGTGTTCTACCCAATTAAAGTCCTAGTTCTTTTCTCATTCATCTATCCACAACTATTTCTCAATAAATTTGTTTTTAAGGCCTAAATGGAAGATACGTAGGGGTACAATTGTCACCAGGGAACAATAGGCATTGCTTGTATACCGAGACCACCTCCTCCTCCTCCTTGATATAGCCTTGCCCATTCTCTCCTAAAAAACTTTTCCCTCTCCTATTTCTTTAATGTACAATGTACAGACTCACTTTTACCTATGCCAAAATAACTAGTGCCAAGAATTATGATTCCCCATTTTTCAATTTATTCTCTGCTGTACCAAACAGGTCCATCCCATTCCTCAGCACTTTTTGTCCAGAAAAATTAGCACTGAAAATGGGGAAGACTTTGTAAAGATCACTTTGCTGGGTAAGTTTTTAAGTCAAAAAACTAAAATGGTTTCTTTTAGTAACTTCACCTAAGGTATTGAGACAAAATTTCTATTTCCCAAAAAAACTAGAGATTTTTATAAGCTCGCCCTTAGTCTTCATTTGCTCATTTCAGGCATGAAAGGGAACTCCTCAAACTATTCAGACTGTGGCACACCTATGATCCAACTCTGGATATTAGATTGAGTTGAAGAAACCAAAAGCCAAAGAGCCACCTAGAAGTCATTTCCATAGCTGCAAACAATCCAAATTTATGGCACCCAGAAAACAAAAATACTGAAATGGTCTCTGGTTCTCAACAAGTAGAGGCCTCAGACTCAGCTCCCATGACAACAGGCCAGGAGGCCCCTCCTTCCCCCCTGCTTGTGGCCACTGTTGCTACCTCATCACATGCCCAGAAAGCAGAAGGAAGTGCTCCCAAATGACTGAAGTCGAGCAGAACAAAGCAGAACAAACCTTCTGACGCAGAGCTTCGTTTTCCTCTTGTACCTGAGAAGTTCTCTGACACTCAGCCTCAAAGTTCAGGATTACTGGCACTGGTGCACCAAGTTAAAGAATAAGCCCACCTGCAAAATGTTTGCCTGCAATTCCTACTCTCTCTGGCACATTACAGATGTTTAGTGAAGTAAATGATACAGAGTACTTTTTTTAATGTTTAATAAAATTGTCTGGACTATGGCAGCTCTGGTGAGGTCAAAGAATACTGGACTTGGAACTACAAGACCTGGGTCTGAATACTAGCTCTGCCACTTTATAGCTGTGTAACCTTAAACAAATTATTCCCCTCTCTGATCCCGAGTTTCTTCAGCTGCAAAATGGGGATATTTACACTACCTACAATTCATCAGATGAAGATCAAATGAGATAATGAATGCAAAGCTATTTGTAAACTGTAACATGCTGTATCAATGTCAGTTGTTGTTATTAATATTAATACTTTATGACTGGTCTAATTTCCATCAGAACACTGCTTAGGAGCATGTAAAAGTTTGCCTGGCCAACAAATACAGATGTTAAAAAGCCAAGTTTAAGATTTCTATTAAATGACAGAAATTTTTACTTTTTTTACATTTCAATTTTTTTTACAGTGATCCTTTTTTTTTAAACAAATTTGCAGGCCCCAGGTTAGATATATATATTTTTTTAAAGTAGTAACTATATATACAAAAGTCAGGTCTTAGCCAGCTAACAATAGGCAGTTGACTAGATGAGATCTTGGAGTCTTGTGACTCAGCAGGCATGTGGCCAATTGGTCTGCTGAGAAATGTGAAAATCTATCAGATGGGGGAAAAGGATCAACCATTTGCTTCCGTCTTTTCAAGCTGAACATGGATAGCCTTACTTTACAGGGTAAGAGTTACAATGCTGCATGACAAAGTGTTCATGAGCTTGTACAATCACCCGGATATCCACCTGCACTCACACTTTGGGACAAAGGGTCCTTACTAACATCCCAACACCTAACAGCCTCTGTTAAAATAGAGAAAACACAGTTTAAACAGGCAAAACAAGGAGAACAAAATAGATGCCAATAATGTAAAGAAAAATAACAATGAAAGACAGCAGACAAATAAAAAGAAAGGCAACAGAACTCTCCTCAGTGCAGGGATGTCAAGTGTACTTACATCTATAACACTTCTGGTGAAGCACACTTCCCTCCTCTCAGTGGAGAGAGGGTGGATTACATGTGTGCAACGAGGCATACATAATCAGACAAAGCCAGCCTGTAGATTTTTTTTTTGTTTCATTATACTTCTCTGCTGTAAGGGAAGGTCTTATTAGAGTAGGAGGGCTATATGAAAGCTCTGGAAAGTGGCAGCTTTGCTTTTTTAAAAAGCATCAACAAAACATTAAGGCAACTTGGTAAAGTATTTAAAGTGCTGAACATGGAGCCAAAAAGTTCTGAGTTCAAATCTTGCCTTAGGTACTTAATGGCTGTGTGACTTTGGACAACTTATTTAATAATCCTGGACCTTAAGTTTCCTCAACCTGTTAAATGAGAGGGTTAGCCAAATGGCCTCTGAGGTCACTCCTTGCTCTAGGATCCATGAACTGATAAACATTTATTAAATATTTTTTTAAGGCAAAGCTTTTCCCAACACATTTCATCTACAACTGCTTCCTGTCTTTAAAGTATCAGCTTCCTATTTCCTATCACCAAAACAGTCTGACAGAAGCACTTCTCTTGAACAGGCAAATGTTCCTGCTATGACTGCTCCCAAACCAAGTAATCAAAATCTCCTCTCCAGATCGATCACAGAAACAAGGGCAGAAACAAAGAAAAAAACACCTGAAAGATGAGGGCAAAAGCAAGTAAGATGTCTTTCTCAACCCCACAAGAAAATGCTTCCTCCCATAGGCAGAGACAGCACCCAGCGGGTGGCATTTGGTAACTAGAAACTTATCAGCATTTCACCAGGTGTCCCAACTCAAAAGCCTCCCCTTTTTTCTCTAGTATTTCAAGGCAGGAGTAGAGAGAATAAAGGCCATAGGCTTCATGGATCTCAGGCAACCACCTACAACGATAAAAACGATTAAATGGCCATCTAGATTTAAACCAAAAACCCAATCCCATTTTGTCACATCCCTCTAACTGCTGTCTTCTTCCCAAAGACCTCAGTAAGAAAGCTCCATTTGCTGCCAGAATTACAGTAAAAGCTGAGACTAAAAGAAATTCTAATTCTCGTTCTTTTCTAAACTGTATTTCTAGGATATTATATATAGGTTAAATAACGTCCCTGGAAGCATTAAATGCCCTCAGTAGTTGCAAGTTCTGCTCCAAGGTGGATTCAATCAAAGGGCAGCCCCTTAAGTACTTAGAGTCCTCAAGGCCACAGGTTCCCCACCTCTGTTAACGAGGCAATAGATTTCTTCTCTGTTTGGCTACTTTAGCTTCTATGACTAACGGAAGAAAACTAGGATCCAGGTGACATGGTCTACTGTTCAGTAGTAGCACCATAATCCTTCCTACAAGTCACTCCCTGACAAATTTTAAGAAGCATAGCAGCAGAACTGTGACTCTTCAGAGGTCTATGGTAGTAAATAACTTCATTTTGAGAGCTGCTTGAGGCTCAAAGAGATCCAATAACTTGCTCATGTTCACACAGTTAGGCAAAGGCATTTGAGGCTAGGTCTTCCCCATTCCAGGTATATTACTATCCATTACATTTTGCTGCTTCCCAAACATGATGCAATGTTCTTCTTATAATAATTTTTTACATGTTAAAATGATAAAGCACTGTGAAAATAAAAACACCAGCCGCAAAGACAAAAGGTAAAATTGTACAGAGTGGCTCAGGGGAAGCCCACAGGAACAATCATTCCCAAAAGTCCTCCCCATTATCCACTCCCAAACCGGTGGAAGGATATGCATGCAGTGAAACAGGACACTCAGGAAGTTGTGGAGCGACACAATGAAAGTGTCAGCCCACTGCCTGGAGAAGTAGGTGGCAAAGGTAGGGTTGGTATCTGGAGATGGGAGAAAGGGGAGGATGAACCAGTCCTTCCACTCTGCTTGGTTCTGAAGCTCAGTGGCCTGCTTCACAAAGAACTCCTGAGCTTTATCATTTCTGTTTGTCTGCCAGTGACACAAAAGAGAAAAAAGAGTCAAGGAGTTAGATTCTTCTATGCTATATGTATACACTATACATATAATCTACGTATACATCGAGGAGCAATCCTGAAGCCTCCACTACTAATTCAAACTATTGACTACCCCAAGGCCCCAAAATCATTCTTCCAGATATCATGAAGGAAACAGTCACTGACCTCAGGCACATTCCTGTGTTCAGGTATTGCTTAAAGAGATGCAAAGAATGCAAAAATGACAAACCTGTAAACAATTTCTTTCTAATTTTCATGTAAAAAAATATCTGTTCCTCAGGCCAAGGAAAATCTTTACAACAAAATGGTAGGGGAAAGAGAGCCTAAGACTTGAAGAGAGAAATAGGAACCAGAGAGGCAGACTGAGGTTTAAGGTGCTACACCAACACTAAGGTTAGAATAAAGAGACTGCCTGCCTCATAACCACTTTCAGGATCCGCTTTTGTGGTTCAATTAAAATCTTTTCCAGGTGAGAACATTTCCTCTCTAGGGAAGATAAATCATATTTGCCTTATGCAAAGCCCCCAAGCCCTAGGCACCTGGATTGTATAGATGAGATAAAAACGGAACAAGCTGGTCTTCAGTTTGTTGACAGCAGGCCGATAGACATCCTCCAAGCGGCTGAAGAGACGTCGCTCAAGGTAGCTCCAATAATCTCGAAGCGCTGCCAGGTCATAAACTTGCATTAATTGCTGCAACTGATCCACAATCTTATCCACCTGAGAAGAGCATGAGATTGAGAAAAAGAGGGGACAAGGACAGCAAGAAACAATGCTTCAGTTAATTCAGTCTCTTTCTGCCATGAAGCCTTCTGACCATCAAAAGAAACTTGCTGAGCCTTTCATCATAAAAAAGTTAACATTTACTTACAAAAGCTTCAGTCATACACATTGCAAATGGGGAAGATTTTTTTTTTAATTAATGAACTTTAGATATTGATTCAACCCCACAGTCATAAAGTTTTTAGTATAATGAAAATCAGAAGGCTTGAGTTCTAGCTCAGGCCCCACCAAAGTCTAGAGCTGAAAACCTGAGTAATTAATACACTTAGCCACCTGTAAGGTAAAGGGAATGAACAGAGATAAGGTCTTTTCCATCTGTAAAATCCTATCCTTCCTGGGTCCTCCCAAGGTATCTTCGAGATGTGGGAAACAGAGTTCTAAACTCCCTTCGGGTGACTTCCCCCTATTTACCTTCTAGCCAAGCTGGGCTGCTCGTGCCCTGAACCGAGCCTCTACTCTGAACAATCTCCTTCACTTTCCTGAGAATCAACAGCTTCCTTCAGCAGGCTCCAACCACAAGCCTCTCCTGAACCCTCCAGTCCTCAGTATTCTCTCCCCCCCAGCCTCGAGGGTTGCACAGAGAGCTGGACCTGAGGCAAAGCCTGGCTCCACATTCCGACACAGGCGAGCTGGATCGTCCCTCCGGGCCTCAGTTTCCCCATGTGCATAATGGCTTATATAAGTCAGCAAACACTCGGTGCCGGGCTTTGCCGAGCGCCGAGGACACAAAGATGGGCAGAAACCAGAGCCGGCTGTCAAAGACCCGGCCCGAAGCGTCGGCACAGAGCAGGGCACGGAGCAGGCGCTTACTGACTTCTAGGGTTTGGAGCTGGAAAGGAGCTTGGCGGCCCCCGCGCCCCGCCCCCGGCGCCCCTCGCCCCCCGCCCCCCGCACGCACAAGATCAATACGGAACACGGGGGCGGCGGGCGGGAAGGGCACCTCGCACGCCGAAGGCGCTCAATGAGTGGCGGTCGGAGGGCGTGCAGGGCGTCACAGGACGCCCAGGTTTCCATCTGCAGTCACCCGAGGACGCCGCTCCCCTCGCACACAGAGAGCCCAGCGGACCTGGACCGGTCATCTGCGCCCCGTCCCACCCCAGGGCCCCGGCACACAGCAGGCACTTAATAAATGCCTCCAACAAGACCGGCGGGGAAGCCAGGAGCCTGTTTACGGACGCACGGCCCCGCCGGGGCAGAAACCCAACTAGCTCGTTACGCCGGAGAGCCGGGCTCCTCGGCTCACCCGTGGAAGCTCGGCCGCTGGGCCGGACATGCCCCCCGCTGCCCGGGGCGCACCCCCGCCTCCCCGGGGGTCTCCGGAGCCCCGCGCGGCCTCCTCACCCGGAATCCCTTCTCCTTGTCCGCCTTGATCTCCGCGTCCAGCTGCCGCAGCGTGTGCGTGAAGCCGCGGAAGAGCAGGTACTCGCGGACGAGCTCGTCTGTGCGCTCCACGGCCTCCGCCATCGCGCCCGCCGGGAGCCGGAGCCAGAACCGCGAGCCGGGAGCGCGGAGGCGGGAGGGAGGACCGAGACTCCGCCCCGGGACGGACGAGACGGGGGAGGAACCGCAGCGACAACCGGCACCCGCCGGGGCGGCGGGGCGGGGCCGGGCCGTGGGCGGCGTGTGACGTCACCGCGCCACCGCGCCTGTCCCGCCCCCGCCGCGGGACTTACGCGTGGGCACGCCCCCTTCGGGACGCGACTTAAATATCCCGCCCTCTCCCGCCACTGGCCCCGCCCCCATTCTCTCCGAAGCCCAGCCTCCTGGCTTGTCAGTTCAAATGCTATCTATCCGTCATCTATCTACCTATCTATCTATCTGTCTGTCTATCTGTCTATCTCTGTCTGTCTGTCTATTTAGCTATTTGTCTCTATTTATTGACCCAAGAAAAGAATATTGGCACGCCAGATTTTGGAATTAAGCTTCCTAAAGAAAGAGAGAAGGGAAGAATGCGGAGCGGCGTGGTACGGTGGCACGTAATAAATGTCCTCTAAGCTGTCCGTCCGCACACTCCCAGAGGCGTGACCGACCCTCGCCGACTGCCTTCGCTGCCGAATCCCACTCCTTTAGACCTTCGCGACCCCACTTCGGATCCCCAGCGTGTTCCCAAGGTTCTTCCAAGATTACCGGCCGTCCCTCCGTCCTACGCCCGATCTGCTTACGAACTTCTAAAACACTGTCTATCTAAGGAGCTTCCCCATCCCTAGTCTTGCTGTTACTCAATCACTTGACTTTACATCTCTGAGAGGACAAAGTCCACAATTTCCTTAAAACTGAAAGCACCGTAATATCCAGCAGCGTCAAACCACGGATAAAGGGAAACACCACCATTACTGTTATATCAAACAGGAAAGTACCTCCTCCACACCCCAGGCTGGAATCTGATAGCTCCCCACTCCCAACAAGTCTGCATTCACCAAGGAAATTCAGGCAGACTTGTTGCCTCCTTTGACCCCTAATATCTCTAATAATCTCCTAATACTGTGGGACAAGAAATAGCTCAGCCACTTAAGGAGGAGAGTAGAAAACTTTGGCAAAATTCATGGCACATACTGGCCCTCACCCCATTGTCATGGGAAGCTCGACTGTCCCACAGGGATGGTTCTACATCTTCTGCCCTTCCCTAGACTGTTCTTTCTCCTCATCCCTGCTATCAGAAACAAATCTGGATTTAGTAGGAATAGGACGTTTATTTTTTATAATAAATAGCTAGCTTCAGTGGTAGGGCTTCAAGGATTACAAAATGCTTTACATATATTATATCACTTGATCCAATGATTACAATATCCTAGCTAGATATGGTTTGTAGCACACGCTGCATAGTAGCCATGTATTTTCCTCCTCTTTCTTCTATTTGTATCTGTATGTGATCCTACACATAGATACAGGAGTTTCTAATATCCATCACATGAATTTTTCCTAGGAAAACACATTCTTTTCAGGAGCTTCTCTCAATGAACTTTCTTTGTCCATACAGAGTTCTGGGAGATTTAATCCAGAGAGTATCCTTACAGACATTTGGCAAAGGCAAAGATTGACCTCCTGAACACTTTTTCTTTCTATTACCTTCTAAGGCACAATTTTCTCCTGTATATTCTTCTTTGAAAAGTTCTTTTTCTTCCTCTCTCATTAGTCTTCAGTCTTCTTTGCTAGACCATCTTCTGCCTTCCACCTCAGACTGTGTCCTGGGCCTTCTTCTCTCCTGTCTCCATACTCCATTTTGGGGATCTCAATCATTCCCATAACAGCAACTATTATGTCTTCATTGTTAAGTGTCAGATCTTCCTATCCAGTCCTACTCTCTCCCCAGAACTAGGGTCCTATGCCTTCAAGTGTCTTCTAGACATCCAAACTGGATTCCCACCTACTGCTCATACTCAACATGTCCAAAACTGAACTCACCATCTTATCTGCAAATCTGCCCTTCCTGTCAACTTCCTATTTCTGTCAAGTACACCATTATCTTCTTAGTCTCAAAAACTTAGTGTCAGCTTGGATTCTTCCCTCTCTCTCACCTCTCATATCTAATCAGATACCAAATCCTGTTGATTCCACCTCCACAAAATCTCCCCCAACCATCCCTTCTCTTCAGGCATGGCCACTATCCCTGATTCATGTACTTTTTGCCAAGATTATCATAATAACTTCTTAAGTGATTTTCTTGGCTTTTCAAAAATTTTATCACTTCCAGGAAAGACTCCTTCTGTGTATTCTTGATGGGATTAGGTTGCTTTTCCCATTTTTTTTTAGTTCCTTTTCTATTTCTTCCTACACTATATCAAGACTACTACTAGATATTAGAATCAAAATATAGTGGCTCTACTGTCATTGATAAAAATAGTTTGTTGTACAAAACATGCAGACATTTTCCATTTTTTTTTTTGTCTGGCCTTCTGGTTTTGTCATGAAGTACTCTCAAAATGTCTTGACTTAAGTGGGTCTCTTTTATAGTTTCCACCTATAAACACTGAGTCTTGCTGTTTTGTGATATGATGTTATTCCTAATATTCCACAATCTTCCTTCATAAGACTATATAAATGAGTTAATTTTATAAACCTATGTTGTCCTTGACTAAAATATCTTTTCTTTTGGCAAGAAGATCAAATATTTGCCAGTTGTGGTAGTTTCTAGATAATTTTGGTCTCTTCATTATGGTGGTAATTAGCTTACCTTACTTGAACTTCCTTGGAAAATAATGGTAATCTCTATCAATATCTATCCCTTTATCCATTTACCATTTTTCCACATCAGTGGCCGATGTAAATGATCTGGTTGGAGTTATTTTTATTTCATGCCATATCAGCTTCTCATTTTTGTCCTTTCTTCTAATCTGGTATTTTTACCTTTGCTCTAAGAGCCTAAGATTCTGTGGTACCTCAGTGTGGTACAGCGGTGAGAGCACTGGATATGGTGTTGAAAGTCCTGGGTTTAAGTCCTGGCCTGTCCATTTACTAACTATATTCCCTTGGGGAAGATACTTAATCTTCACAATCTTCAGTTTCCTGGTCCAAAAAGTGAGGAAGTTACACTATATGTTTCTCTTTAGATCTATGCTCAATAGTCCTGTTAACTTTTGAATGCATTTTTTTGTAACATATATACCACACTTATCTGTGTTTGTGTCTTATCTCCCTAGCATACTATAAGTTTGATGAGGACAGAGCCCATGTATTTAATATTTGTATCTCTCCCAATACCCACATACACATTTACAAAAACCCAATGTCTGACTTTACATAGATAGTTGATTCAGAAATGACTCTTTATTAACCACTTGCTTCCTGTTAGTTAAAATCTAGTCAACTTCATTTTTGTGATGCCATTCAGTGCTTACCATGTTAAGTGGCTAGGCATGAAGTTGTTTTTTTTGTTGGTTGTGGTTTTTCTTTTTGTCTACACATCTACAACCCTAAATGTACCACTTTCATTTCTTGATCCTGGGCCATATATTTAAATATATTTTCCACCAGCCTCCTCTATGCTTTTGCACTGAGCTCACAGGGTATAAAGTATGTGATGATTTAATTTTCACTTTATTGTGTTTTGTTTTTAATTAATTTTTTTAATTGTCAAGCATTCTTTTTTTTATTCCTCCCAACTTCCCAACATTGAGGAAAAGAAAGGAAAAAACAAGACTCTAGTAACTAATATTCAAAGTCAATTAAAACAAATCCCCACATTGACCATGTCCAAAAATGCCTGCCTTGTTCTGCGTATAGTCTATCACTCTCTGTCATGAGACGGTTAACATTCTTCGTCACTAATCCTCTGGAATTGTGTTTGACCATTGCTTTGATGGAGCTCTTAAAGCTTTGAAAATCAATGAATTTTATATTGTTTTTACGCATCATTGTTCTGGTTTTGCCCGCTTTACTCTTCTTACAAGTCTATGCAGGTGTCTTTGAATCCTTACCCTTCACTGTTTTTATAGCATACTAATATTCCATTACATTCATATGACATAATTGAAGTATTCCCTCATTAATGGGCATACACCCCTCTCCAATAGATTGCAGTTCTTTGCCACCACAAAAATAGCTGATGCCAATATTTTTGTAAACGTAGGACCCTTTCCTCTTTTATCTTTTTGCAGCGTAAGTCTTCTGACATTTCCTTCCCCAGCTCATTTTACAAATGCAGAAATTAAGGCAAACAGAATAAAGTATCTGGCCTGGAATCACACAGCTAGTAAGTGTCTGAGGCTAGCTTTGAACTCAGGAAGATGAATCCTCCTGACTTCAGGCCCAGAGCTCTATCCACTGTACCACATTATGATCTGGTTTTTTAATTTTTTTTTATTGTTCAGGATTCCTGTAAATGTTACCTCAAATTGTCTTGGGGCAGAGAGTGATGTCAGAAGACAGGGGAACTATCTGGGGACAGTTTAGATTGCTCTCTCTCCAAACTAGAAATTCCTGGATATAAATTCATGATAAATTAAATGAAATTGTGTCTGAAAGATCTGAGTCTTAAATTTTAGAGTACATTATTGGTATTATTTATTTTTTCAACACTGAAGTCTCATAGCAAGTAAGTGGCAGAGCTTAGATTTGAATCCAGTAGTTAGGGGATGAAAACAGATTCCATTCTGTTGTAATTAACAATGGCATTCTCCCTGTTATGTTTTTGTGCCATCTGACTATCCTCAGGCATACCTGGGATCTTCAGCAGCTGCTTCTCCCTTCCTCATTCTAGGCCCCACACTCTATCTACCAGACCACCAAAAAAATATTAAATCTCTTTTTAATACTTTTAGGTATTTGTTCTAATAGTAAAAGAATTTTTAAAATACCTTTACATGGTGCAATGCACAGAGTACTGGGCCTAAATTCAGGAAAACTCTGAGTTCAAATCTGACCTCAGACACCAATTAGTTTCTTTGAAATAGCACTATTAAACCATAGTGTATTGAATTTAATCTCAAAGACACTCTAAGCTTTTAAGTCTTACATGAATTCTGAACCAAAAATATGGCTTATATTGCCTTCAACCAATGTGAATATGTGAATAAGAGCAGGAACCCTGGACCCCTTTCCATAGAGTGTGCATGAAGAAAAGTCTGGGGATCACCAATATTTGGTATATAAGAATAATAGATGCTGTACAGTGGGCCCATGTAACCCAAAAAGGAAAACCCGAGAGTAGTAATTAAAATTATAAAATTGTTAAAATTAAATACCCCCTTTAGATATCAAAGCCTACTCTTTCAAATTATTCATCTTTAAGATTATATATCTCACAGTTCTTTTGAGCTACTGAAGTTCTGCTTTGCTCACAGAGCAAATTTAGAGACATCTCCACTCCAAATGTTCATGTGAACTCTTTGTGCCAACTTGTGGCGGAGTCTTCCGAGCTCATATTGGTCTGAGCAGTCACAGTTGGACACTCCGTATATTGACCCCAACATAGTAATGCCATTCTGGTCCTCTTCAAGGATGAAAGATATCAACCAACCAACCAGTTTTAAAGTTGCCAAATAGCAACTAACATTCCCCCACACACACACACTCAGGTACAGACATACACATTCTAGAGGATCAGGGACTAAATAATAAAAATATTTTGCAGTATTTGGCTCCCGATATAGTCTCCATCCAAACCTCATCGAAGAGGTGCATTTTTCAATACACTTTAATCAGAAATGAAGGACTCCCTATCTCCTGGCCTCTGGAGATATGTTTCTCAGAGGCTCTACCACCATGCAAAGGTTTTCAAGGGCCATCCCCTTTGGAATATTATTTCATTGTAAGAAATGATAAATATGGTGATTACTAAGAAGCACAGGAAGACAAGTGAATGAAATGATGTAAGATGCTTGCTTCAGCAGCACGTGTACTAAAATTGGAATGATACAGAGAAGATTAATATGGCTCCTGCATAAATGATGACATGCAAATTCATGAAGCATTCCATATTTTTGTGTATCTAAAAACAAATAAAAAAACTAGTAGAAAGAATTAATAACTTCAGCAAAGTTGCAGGATGTAAAATAAACCCACATAAATCATCAGCATTTCTGTATATTATCAGCAAAACCTGGCAGAAAGAGAAAGAAAGAGAAATTCCGTTTAAAGAAACTGCAGAAAGTATAAAACACTTGGGAGTCTACCTGCCAAGGAAAACCCAGGAACTGTGGGAACATAATTACCTTTCATATATATAAAATCGAACCTAAACCATTGGAGAAATATTATTGCTCGTGGGTAGGCTGAGCCAATAGAATAAAAAATGACAATTCTACATAAATTAATTTATTTGTTCAGTGCCATAACTGAACTCTCAAAAAATTATTTTATGGAGCTAGAAAAAATAATAAAAAAATTTATCTGGAAGAACAAAAGGTCAAGAATATCAAGGAAATTAACAAGAAAAGAGAAAGAAGGAAGGAGGCCTAGCAATACCAGGTTTCAAACTATATTAAAAAGTGGTAATCATCAAAACAATCTGGTACTGGCTAAGAAATAAGAGTGGTATATCAGTAGAATAGATTAGGTATGCAGCAGTAAATTACTATAATAATCTAGTTTTTGGTAAATACAATGATCCAAACTTTTGGGACTACAACTCACTGTTTGATGAAAATTACTGGGACAACTAGAAAGTAGTTTGTCAGAAACTATAGATCAACATCTCACACTGTACATCAAGATAAGGTCAGACTGGGTATATGATAAACTAGGTGGTGACACCATAAATAAATTAGGGGAGCATGGGAAAATGTACTTGTCAGATCTATAGATAAAGGAAGAGTTTGTGACCAAATACGAGGTAGAGAAGATTAACAGGAAGCCTAACAGATAGTTTTGATTACATTAAATTTAAAAAAAAAAAATTTCTGCACAAAATCAGGGCAGCCAGGAACAGAAAAAAAGCAGAAAACTGGGGAGGGGAAGGGTTGAGGAATTTATAATTTCTCTGATAAACACCTTATTTCTGAAAGATATAGAGAATTGAGTCAAACTTATTGACTCCCCAATTGATAAATGGTCAATGTTTTCAGATGAAGAAATCGAAGCTATCATAGGCAGAAGAAAAGGTGCTCTAAATCATTACTGATTAGAAAAATGCAAAGTAAAACAATTCTGAAGTACCACTTCACAACTCTCAGATTGGCTAATGTGACAGAAAAGGAAAATGACCAATGTTGGAGGAGATGTGGAAAAACTGGGATGCTGGGTCCCTGTTGGCAGCCTTCTGAACTGGTCTAGCCGTTCTGGAGAGCAGTTTGGAACTATGCCCAAAGGGCAACCAAACTGATCCCTTTGATCCAGCAATGCCACTACTAGGTCTGTATCCCAAAAAGATTAGAAAGAAAGGAAAAGGATCTATTTGTACAGAAAGATTTATAGCAGCTCTTTCAGTGGTAGCAAAGAGTTGGAAATTGAAGGGATATCCATCAACTGAGGAATGAATAAATAAGTTGTGGTATATGATTGTGACAAAATATGATGAAAAATACTATTGTGTTCTAAGAAATACTATGAGGGGTTGGTTTCAGAAAAACCTGGAAAGACTTGTATGAACTCATGAAGAGTGAAGTGAACAGAAGCAGGAGAACACTGTACACAATAACAACAATATTGTATAATGATCAATGGTGAATGACTTAGTTATTCTCAGCAATATATTAATCCAAGACAATTCCAAAGGACTTATAGTGAAAAATTCTGTCCATCTCCAGAGAAAGAACTGATGGAGTCTGAATAAAGATTGAAGCATAATTTTTTTTTCCTTCATTCTTTCTCTGATCTGTTTGCTTTTGCAACATGGCTAGTATGATCTGTATATGTACAATCTATCAAATTACTTGCCTTCTCAGGGAGGGAAGAGGGAAGGGAAGAGGAAGCACTCAAAAAATTTTTAAATGAATGTAAAAATTGCTTTTGCATATAATTGGAAAATATTTTAAAGTAATCTGAAAATAAAGTGAAGAAAGCAGAATCAGACAACAATATGTACAATGACTATAACAATGTAAATAAAGAGAAGGACAAAGAAACAATCAAAACTGAATGTTGCAATTAATTACTAAGCTTAGGTCCCAGGAAGAATTATAAGAAGATATCTCTATTTCCTTTTTTTCAGAGGTAGAGAATATAGATATGGAACACTGCATATTAAATTAGATTTTTTTTTTGGATGTTTGTTAGTTTTATGGAACTTTTTTTCTTTTTTTTTAGTTCTTTATTATAAGGGAAGACTGTGAGAGGGCATAAAATGAGGGCTGCAATTCGAAATGTACATCATGTAAAAATAAAAGATATAAAAAATCTTTTTAACTGAATGCTGCTAATTATAATGCCAAGTTTGGCCCCAAAGAAGAGACATGAACATGAACCTCTCTGTGGGTGTGGAATACTGCATATAAAGTCAGGAATTTTAGATGTGTTGATTAGTTTTGCTGAAGTGTCCCTCCACCCCCACACACACTACTTTAAAATTTTTTTTGCTATGAGGCATGATTGGGGTATGGAGAGGATTTAAAATGTAAAAACCAAATATATCAAAAAATTACTTTTTAAAGGCAGGAAAACATAATGTGTTGCAAAAAATATTTCCATAAAAATGATGAAAATTCTTAAAAGTTATAAACCTCAAAGAGATAAATCTTCAGCTACCTGGACATTTTAACTACCCAGAACAATTATTCCCCCAGGTACTTATGTGGCCCTGATTTATACAGGTAGGTGTTTGCTTCATAGTTCCCCAGTTTCTTCCTAGACCCACACATTCCAGGGACCAAACACTCCAAGAATCAGGAAGTAAATGATACAGGACACTGTGGCTAACTGCGGTGCACAAGACTTATAAAAGCTGAGTTGACTGGTTTGTTGTTACAACCAGGTCAGAGGGAATGCATGCGGACAGTGGAGTGTGCTGGGTAGAGGTTGCCCTGCCAAACAGAGAAAAGCACCACTCTTCATCTCTCTCAGGATTGTTAATTATCAATGAGCCAGTGCTTTCAGCCTGGGAACTACTGGCCAAAGCAGTCTCCTTGGTGAGAAACTCTGAGACACAACTTGGACAGGGAACTCGCAGTAATAACTTGTGAGACCCCAAGCCATGGTAACTGCAGTGAAAGATGGCAAATTGGTTCTTTCCTTTCCTCCTTGAGATTTTAACTGTGGTTTTTCAGGAAGTACTTCCCTAATGAAAAAAAATATTCAGGTTTACCTGAATAAAGGTGTTAAAAATAGGGAGCAGGGAAGAAATCCAGTCCAGATTCTACTGGATAGTGGGTAGATCACCAGCATTTGGAAATCTCATACTCTGGTTCCCATGGTAACAATAAAATTGAACTTAGCTATTATTTGAGACAAGCTGCTGCCTCTGGGAAATGGAGATAACAGATCTTTTATTTAAGCAAGGCACAGCCACTTGGAGTTTTAATTCTCCACTTAATTTTAGTTTAATGCAGTAAATTGCATGTGTTTTAATTTATTATGGGAGTATGTTTTCTTTTGGGGTCATGCAGATTTGGAAAGGAGATTAGAATCTTAACAGAAAATAAAATAAGCTCTATTAGGAGACTTTTCCAGAGTTGGGTGGGGGCACAATGAATCAATTTGTGATAAATTCATGAACTTTTGGATGTAAATAATTTTAAATCTTAGACAGAGACAGAAAGAATCATTACCAAAGTAGAAGGCAGATGCAACTATATTTAGGAAAAATTTCCTGAACTATGTACATCTATGATATCAAAGTCCCCATATGTAAGGAGTATTCTACAATTGGGCTGTCTGTATAGGACAAATCCCTTCCTAGACTGACTCTACCCTCCTCTACTCATGAGGTCTGCTTTATCTGTATCTTGACTGAATTCTATTTTAGTCATCCTGTATTGCTTCGTACAATTGCTGTATTCACTCTAATGCCTGAAATCAAAGCACAATTTTATTTTCCTTGCAATTACTACAGATTTTAATGAGGGGAGTCCATTCTGACTGAATTCCTCAACTCTGAAGTAGATCAACTTCATATGTCTCCTCTTCAGTCATATGAAGGTAAACCATGGTTTGCTGATGTAACATCACCAGTTCTAAATTCATCATTCGTGTTCTGAACAAATTCAGAGTTTGCCTCATTATTTGTGGTTCCTGAAAAGTATTTTCATAAAGATGCAGAATAGCTGATTTCTGAGTAGCATATGGGACAGGGGCAGCAAGATTATGTCTAAATCTTGATCAAGATTAATAAAGAGTAGAAGGTGAGGTTGGAATGAAAGAACAGAAAGATAAAAATGTGTTCCTAAAATAATGCTAAACTCATTAGGCAAAAATGTCTTTTCCCTAGCTTTTCTGTGATAGATGGAAGTACTTTGGCCATTATAGATAAATGGAAGACAGGCTGTTTAGCTCCAATATTCCACTTCAATAAAAACCTGAAACTTCCACCAGAACAAATGATGATTAAGAAATCCAATGAGAAACTACCATAAATTATTTATTCCAGGACAGACTGCACAAAACAATCAGTTGGAAGCCCATGGACAATGGGAAAGCAACAGCAAAACAAGTTCCACTTCAAGCAAACAAATCCAATGTGGCTGGTGGTACACCAGAGATTTATATAGCCTGCAAAGCTCTATATCTAGAGTCATGGGAAGATCAGAAAGCCCCAGGGTGGGAACTTTGGAAGCTCCAGAAGAGCTAGTGATCAGAGTGATATGAAGCAGCACTCAGACTAGCTCAGTGACCTGGGAGTTCTGAGGTCCCTAGCATTCTGTGCTAAGATGCCAGAAAGGGTCCTGAGTGTGTGTGGGGAGCAGGGGAATGGCAGAAGAGTTACCTGGTAAAGAGACCAGTGCAAGAATCCAGGCGACTAAGACCAATCCTAACCCTACCCAAATGCCCAGCAAGGGACACAAAGCCTGGCCCTGGCACAGAACCCCAATTTAAGGACTAAAAGCTAGAGACAGAAGTCAATCAAAATACCAACCAGCGTACTGCAAATCTAACTCTATGACAACTGCAAACAGAGACTCAAAAGAAAAAAATGGATTTTCCACAAGCACTACAGGAATACATTTTTAATTTGTGCCTCATCTCTTCCAGTAATTCAAGTAAAATCTGTTCCTGAATTGTTTTTCTTTGAGGTTTTGCTTGCAATTTTGGAGTCATTCTTTTCTACTGCTGTCTTGAGCATCCCAGTCATAATAGCTTTTTATAGTGAGATTACTTTCTTTTTGGTGCATCCTTCCCATCGAGTTCCTGATGTCATATTTGATGTGAGGGCCAGTCTTGGAACACTTCTCTAGGGAAGGTTTGGGCTGGTCCTCTTTGGTGCTTCCAAAGTGGTTCCAAGAAGTTGCAGCACAGGCAATGGACACATCCTGGTTAAAAAAACATATCTCTGCAGACAGGTTGAACCAGGTTGAGGGAACCAGCAAGCCTCAAGTCTATTTGTGAGTTAGGGGGATGTCTACCCCACACGTGTGAAGACTTCCCCTTGCGGAGTGGGCAAATGAGAACAATTTCTTCCAACAGACATGATGGGAGTTGAAACAGGCACTCGGTCAGACATTGAAGATGTCAAGGTCATCCACCGCATCCTGGACCATAGCTAGTCATCTTGACTTTTGTCTAGCCACTGGACTTCAATGACTCTGGAAGAAAGAATGAAGCTGATAACTTTGCTCAACCTTGCCTCACTTAAATCCAATCTAAGTCAGAACATTATCTATCACCAGAAACTAAGTGGGGGTGTTTCATGGAGAATGGAATTTGGGTGCTCAAAGCAAGGAAGTCCTGAGTTTAAGTCTCATCTCTAATGTATAGTCCTGGGTAGTCCTGGGTAAGTCACTTAGTTTCTCAATGCTCTAGACAACTCTCCATGAATATATATAGCAAAGAAAGTGCCCAAATGGCTTGGCAAAGGGAGTTTCCTCACCTGGGAGTTCCTTATATAAATGTAATCATAAGTGCAGTTCTTATGCCTGTACCCTAATCAGGGGCAAGGCATTGTGCTAAGTACTAGAATAAAAAACCAGGAAACAAAAAAAAAACTGTCTCTGGCTTCAAGGAGTTTATTTGAATACTACATGATACAGTACATAAACACATAAGAATATACATGATAATTTGAAGAGAGAAAGAGAAACAAGTGGGAACAAGAGAAAAGAATTCCCATGGGAGGTGGTACATGAGCTGAACCTTGAAGGAATAGAGGGATTCTAAGATTTTGAGGTAAAAAGGTAGTATATTCAAGGTAGAGGAGAAGGTGAGACACCAGTAAGACAGGATGTTGTATATAGTCAGTTATGATGCTCTATAGGATGCTTTTGCTTAATTGTTTTTCTTAGCCACAAGGAAGGATTCAATCTCTGCATGTGTGTATGTGTGTTATGAAACGACATATAGATAAAAGATGTCAATAAAACTTTTTTCCTTGTTTTTCAAGGCAATTGGGGTTAAATGACTTGCCTAAGCTCTCACAGTTAGTAAGTATCAAATGTCTGAGGCCAAATTTGAACTCAGGGCTGGTGCTCTATTCACTGCACCACATAGCTGTCCCCTTGTTTTTCTCTCAAGAGAAAGGATTGGAAAACAGCCATCTAAGAGATGCTTGGATCAAGTATTGAAGCGACAGAAGGGAAGTAAGATTCCTAGGAACAAAAAAGAGAGAGACACAAGATGAGTTAGGAAGGTGATCATGCAGGTAGCAGTTACAAGAGGAAACCAGAAAAGGATTAATTCACAACTCATACAGGAAAGAATCATGTTTCTATAGAGATGAAAAGGTTAAGCAAAGCACTAGAGAGTGAAAACATGGTGTACTAGACAGAAAACTAGTAACTCAGAGAGAGAGAGAGAGAGAGAGAGAGAGAGAGAGAGAGAGAGAGAGGGAGGGAGAGAGAGAATGAGAGAGAGAGAGAGAGAGAGACCCCTAAGGACTAAAATGGAGAGTGACTACAGGTAGTACCTGAGGATTGTCTTGTACTTGGAACTTCTACCAAATGACCTGTGGCCTATACTTGTGATTTAAATCAGTTACATATAACTTGTACACAGAAATTCCTCCTCTATAGTATGATTACTTATTCCATTGAACAGTCTACTCAATGCTCACACACTTCCATGAGATGGGGCAGGGAGAGAAGACTATTTGTCAAGAGCAAGAAAGGGCCATCATTTTCTTCTGGGAAGCCTCTAACCCTTGCCTCCAGGGATGTCAGGGCCTACAAGATAAAAAACTCATAACAACCTTGCCTCCACCATAGGACCTGACCCAGCAGCTCAGAAATATCAGTTTGTTGTCAGAGTAAAGCAGGTAAAACTGGACAAACAGGTACGTGTGGAGCTGTCCATGGTTCTGCATTTGCCTTGAGCTTGTTCTTCAAGGCGATTTCCCAACTGACTTGCCTTTAACTTTCCTTACGTGATTTGTCTGACTTATCATGTTACCAATCACCTAATCATTATTGTTTTAACTATGAAGATTCTAGCCTCCATCACACTTAATCACTGGGTCTCTTGATTGATTCTAAAGGAGTGTCCCTGCTTCAATGCTCGAAGGTTCCATCCTGTTCCAGGATAGCCAGGCATATAGGCATTAATGGAAATATCTTCCCCTTTTTAAAAATCACTTTTTTTCAAGGGAAAAGTAAACCAAATATCTGTAAGTGAAGATACAGGGAATTCAACTAGGAGATCTGTCAATCTTTCCATTTGGAGATTGTTCTTAGTAATACGTAGCAACAGCCTCCGGAGTTAAAGGCAATCTGTTTTAGTGGGGAAATGCCTGGATTTGACACTGAATACATGAATTTGAATAAGGACTCTGTGCCTTATTATTTGTGTACCATTAAGCAAGGAATTTCCTCTTTCTGGGCCTCAGTTTCCATAAAATGAGTTGCTAAGACTGGATGATCTCTAAAGCAATGATAACCAGACTATCCATTTAAATTGTTTATATTTTCTTTTAAACTTATGGAATTAGTCATCAGCAGATGCAACCAATTCAAGATAAAAAGAACAAAAAGAAGTGCATATGAACTTCATGTACAATTCTGTTTTTTAATTGTATTAAATTTAATAAGGTGGTAGTGAAAATTGTCCCTTTTGGGTCCCTTTCTGAACTTATTTTGTATTCTTCTGTGTAGTCTTCATTTTAAAATGTTTTTATTGGTATTATTTCCTTTCTATCCTCTAACTTATCCCTTCCAAATAGGTGTCTCTCCTGTGTCAATAAGAATACCTAAATAAAACAAATCAACACACTGGCCATTTCTGAGAATGTATTTATCTTTCTTCATCTCTAGACCTTCTTCTCTACCACAAGAGGCAAGAGGTATGCTTCATCATCAGTCTTCTGAATCCATCATTGGACACTGTATTTACTAGTGTTCTAAAATCTTTCCAAGTTGTTTTCCTTTGCATTATTGTGGTCATCACACAAATTTTCCTACTGGTACTCTGTGTCAATTCCTGTAAGTGTCTCTAAGTTTCTATTAATCCTTCATATCTGTCATTTTTTACAGCACAATAATATCCATTATATTCATATCCCACATTTTTAGCCATTCCCCATTTTATAAAATCCCACTTTGTCTCTAGTTCTTTGTTATAAGAAGTGCTTCTATAAATATTTTTGTACACATGGGCATATGCATAGTAGTATATTGTCACTGTCCATTGATTGAGAAAAGTGCATAATGACAGAATAGAAATATTTGGTATGCAGATGGATTTAATAATCCCTTACAATAACTCCGCATACATACATACCCCATGGACCTGTGGCCTGTAGATTGGGGAACACTGCTCTACCTTTTAGTCCTAAATCTAAAGAAATAGAAGAGAGAGGCAAGTTCCCAGGTCTACCCATTAGACATTCCTGCTTCCTATAATAAGGATGGAACCCAGTGTAAAACGGACTGAATTAATCAGGGATATTCCTATGAAATTAGAGGTTTCAAGTGAAACAAACCACAAAAAAGGTGGCTCTGAGAAGCAAACAGAAAAGAAGCATCCTCCAGGGATCAAAATGGTGACAGTCAACTGTAGACTTGAGGGTGGAAGCTGAGTTGCTACCTAGAAAAATGGTAACCCTCAAAATAGAACTTGGGGATTAAAAAAGAGAATTAGTCAAGGAAGAAATAGTTATTGTACTTCTTCAAGGAGCTCATAATGTCATTAGAGCCTGCTGCCAATCTGTATTCCCATTTCCCTCCCACTCCTCACCTCTCCCTTTAAGCTTCTACTTATTACCTTCAGTGAACAGTGTAGTCAATATTTGCAAATTCCTTAATGCTATTGTTGAGCAAGCAGTATGACTCCATGGGTCTGTGATTATTGGAAAAGTTTTGTCTTCAGGTCTTTTAGTTACAGGGATTTGTTGAATGATGCCTCCTTACAGGGCATAGTGAGGAAAACTCTACCCATGTTGACTTGCTGAAAGCAGACTCTCTCCTTGCCCTCTATAATTCAGTTTTTACCCCTTAGAATTGGAAAGGAATTTAAATACCACCTAATTCAACTCCCTCATTGGATGGATAAGGAAATTTCAACTTAGGGAGGGGAAATGGCTTGCCAGAAGTCACAGAAATAACTAATGGCAGACTAGAATCTAGAGCTCTTACTTCCTAGTCCAAATTTCTTTTCATTATACTATGAAGTTTCACTCCACTGAAATGTTTTCCAGTTTCACTCCACTGAAATGTTTTCTCACAGACTATTTTCTCACAAAGAAATCCAGAGGACACAACTCCATCAGTTTCTCCTTGATCTTTTTTTTGCAGTTTTTGATCTCTTTTTCTGACCATGGGATCTAAGATGATGTCCAATCATTTGTGTCTCACATTTATAGACAATCTCTCTACCAGCATTTTCCTTAAGGGCTCCACTTCATATAGAAGTCATTCCTGACTTCTAAGTTTCCCAAGGTTTCAGTTTAGGTTCCTTACACTTTTCCCTTCATATTAGGATGCCAAACAGTCATATTCCATGTGACAGATTCAGCTGCTATATGCAGATGGCATGCAAATCAACTTGTCTGTTTCCTTTTACCCCAGACTCTGAGGTGTATGATATATGTTTAACTGATCAGTTATTCAGGAAAAAAGAAGTTTAAGCATTTCTATATTTAATCTACATTTTTAAAATTTTCTACATAACTTTATTAAATCTAGTCAATCAATAAAACAAGAAATCAAGGCCTGATTTGTAGCATTTACTGATTGCCAGTTTGGCAGCTAGGTGGCACAGTGGATACAGTACAGAGCCTAGAGTCAGGAAGATTCATCTCCCTAAGTTCAAATGTGTCCTATAGCTTTGTGATTCTAAGCAAGTCATAGCCCTATTTGCCTCAATTTCCTGACCTGTAAAATGAGCTAGAAAAAGAAATGGTAAACTCCTCCAGTATCTTTTGCCAAGAAAACCTTAAATGGAATCACAAAGAATCAGACATGACTGAAACAACTGACCAACAAAAGGTATAAATGCTCACATTAGAAACTTAACAATCGACCCTCAGGAGCCAGTATAAGCTGCCTCCAGCACACCAAGGCCCCAGTGCCCACTGCACTCCATCAAACAGATATCTCTACATAGATATCTGCCAACTAAACAGTACAAATATGGATTTATCTTCCTCCATGACCATTTCCTCTGGTCAGTCTCAGAGAGATTGCTGATGATGGCAGCAAGCAAGGATTGAAAATGTCAGTGATGAGCAAGGAACACACTTGTTCCTCCCTCTCAACTCACTGTTCCAGTGGACAAGTGAAAAGGAGCATTCAGTACTGTTAGAGAAGTGATTATTTTCTATTACATTAATAACCAGTTATTAATTAGGATTAAGGTTTTTCCCCTTTATTTCCTCATTCAGGGATCAGCGCTTGTAGGTCAGTTATGTGTGTGTTTGTCCTTCTTTACTGAAGTAGACCATGCCATCAGGCAAATAATGATATGACTTGCACTTGACTTTGTTTTGAGTGAGGGAGGGCTGTGCAGGTCACCAGCCTCACTTCTCCTCCAGAGCCACCTGAATCCAGTGACCAGATATTCATCAAGATGACTGGAGATGACCCAGGATGAGGCAATTGGGGTTATGTGACTTGCCCAAGGTCACACAGTTAGTGAGTGTCAAATGTCTGAGGTAAGATTTGAACTCAGGTCCTCCTGACTGGTGCTCTATCCACTGTACCACCTAGCTGCCCCTGTAGGTCGGTTAGTCAGTTTCTGAAGGACATTGCTGATAGATGAAATTACCAAATCCTCTAGGTGCATGATCTGCCATCATGGATGGGATCCCAGCCAATTAGAAAACCTTCCTTATAACTAGAGTATAAACAGAATCTAATCTAGATGAATTCTCACCCCTAGGAAATAAACCCATGTTATTGTGCCCTCCCATTGGAGTTTAGGGTCAGTCAGCTTATGAAGGAGAAAATCAACCAAAATGATCTGGGTGGAGATGGATTGCATTGTCCAGACTGCAAGAGGCAGCTGAGTCTCTCGACCAAGCCACTTTCTCAGTGGAGCTAGAGATTTTTAGCCCACCTCTTCACTAACATGTCTACCCCCTCATTAATTGTTCACCAATCAGGGTTGATTTTCACCCGTCACCTTTTCCAAAGGTATTTAAGCATTCAGTGATCTCCATGGTTTTGTCTTTGGTTACCAAGAGAAATTACTGACCATCAACTTATTGAATGTCAGCTAGCTTAATTAATAAATTGAAAATTAATTACCCAGAAACTGTCTCTCATCATTTTCATTCATCTCAATTGAAAAGGTTGGTCATGAATGGAAAGAGCCAGGTTTCTATTATTCAAGAAGATGGAAAGAATATGATCAAAAAGAGTCAGGATGGCAATTGAAATTCGTCTTTTATGGCCCTTGATTTGTTGACATATACTTTTCTATCACCATGATTACTGCCAAAATAATTGACTTAAAACTGTGAATGATCCTTGGGGATCATCTAGCCCAACATCTTCATTTTATAGGAAGCTGAAGCCCACTGAAGTTAGGTGACTTGCTGAAGGTCACATAGCTGTTGGGTAGCAAAGAAGGCAGCCAAGAGTTTAGGAGCTTGTGGGAGCTAAGACAGGAAGGAGGAGGAATAGGAAACTGCAAGGCTATAATTCTGAAAGGCCAGTTAGGAGTCAGAAAGTAGTCTTGGGGCTAGTACTGGTGAATTTGGAGTGTGAGAGACAAATCAAATAATTAAAGACAGTTAGAAGGAGAGCTAGCGGCTATGCTAAGAATGGTTTTCTTTGTATATTGCTATGGGACTGAGAGTGAGAGAGGCACTAGTTTGGGAGAGGAATTTGGTGTGAGGGCAGTTTTAATAGCCATACTGGGGACTTGAGAGGATGAATGGCTCAATGCTAAGGCAATCGAGAAGTTTGGGAGCCGCAGCTGTGCTCCAGAACCTAATAGGAGGATTGTGTACAGATTAGAGTAGCAGCATAGAAACAGTGATAAATAGATTTTGAGATCACATTCTGTCTCTGTAACTGAATCACTTAGCTTTGAGCCAACTTATATTTTTTTTTTAAAGGGGGGATTATCCGTAATAGGGACAGGCATAAGGTGACCTAGAACTCTGGCACATATCCAAATAGAGTGTTCTTTTCATTAATCCAACTTGATTCAGTCAGTTAAATTTTGGCAAAAAGTTAGGGCTTTTGGAACATTTCAATGGTTTGTGGGGACATTATAAAGAACATTTGAAATTGAGACTATTTCCAGAAAATCTGGGGAAAGTGGTCATATGGAGGGAAAGAGAACCATGAAATCCCGATGCTCTGCTTTACTACTACCACTGTTACTTTGAAACTTTCTGATGGCTCTCTTCCTGCTAACTGTTATTTCCACTAAAACTAGACACAAACTCTGGTCCTTTCAATCACTACCTTTTGGATAAGTCCAGCAGTGAAGGTAGAGGAGTGGAATCTGCCGCTGATCTGACAATATTTATCTTCCCATTATCAGTCACGCTCTTAATCTATCTGTACAGGGGCAAAACCAGAGGTCTGTTAGAAAGGACTTTTAAAAGCACTGTGGCAAAAATACTGAATCTAGAGACAGAAGGTCTGGGTTCAATCCTAGTATTGCCACTAAACCACCTGTGCGATCTTAGGCAAGTCACTTGAACTTAAACTTGGTCTTCAGTTTCCTCATTTACAGAATAAGGAGGTCAAATTAGATGATCCCTGGAATGCTTTCAAGTTCTCAATCTATAATTTGTGAAAGTAGTCCAAATGTCCAAAGAGTTGAAGTTCTGATGAAAGGGAAAATTGAGAATCTTTGGGATCCAGTGCCAGGCAATCAACAAAAATGTACTAAATTCCACATAGTATGTTCAGCACATCTGGATGATGCAGTGGACAGAGTATTGGGTTTGGAATCAGGAAGATTCATGTTTCTGAGTTCAAATCTGGCTGCTAAGTGTATGACCCTGGGCGAATCACTTAACCCTATTTGCCTCAGTCTCCTCATCTATAAAATGAGCTGGAGAAGGAAATAGCAAACCACTCCAGTATCTTTGCCAAAAAAAATCTCAAATGGGGTCACAAAGAGTTGGACATGACTGAAAAATCACGAAACAGCACTTTCAGCATCATGATAGATGAGGGAGCTAAGGGCACAGTGGGTAGAGTTGCTGGCCCTGGAGTTAAGGAGACCTGAGTTCAAATGCTGCTCAGACTCATTAGATGTGTGAACCTGGGCAAGTCACTTAATCTCTGTTTCCATTTCCTCAACTATAAAATGGGGGAAATAATAATACCTACCTCCCAGGGCTGTTGTAAGGGCCAAATAAGACCACAGTGGTAAAGTGCTTAGCAAATGCCTGGCCTAGACTTGTTGTTTTTCAGTCGTTTCAATCATGTCCGACTTTTTTGGCCCCATTTAGGGTTTTCTTGACAGAGATGCAGAAGTAATAGTAGGCACCGTGTAAATGTTACCTATTATTATTAGATGCTGTATGAGAAGAGAAATAGTTCCTTACATTAAGGAGCTCACAGTCTATTTGGGGGCAGAAAATCAATACATGTTCAGTACAACCAACAGCAGGAGACTATGTTTGGATTAAGGGCTAAATTGAGCGGTTGATACAGACTGCAAGTGCTGTTAGATTTCAGAGGAAGAGATGGTTTTAACTGCCACTTGGGCTGACATTTCCTGTTTCTTCTGCCCCACCTGTGGGTTTATCTCTGTTGGGAGTTTAACTGTTCTTTCCCTCAGTTTCTAAGCCCTTTGGTATCACTTTTAAGAAATCTTCTTTCTAAAGTGAAGTCAAAATATTTCATTTTTATTTGTGAGGACACAGCTTCAGTCCCCAAGGCAGAGCACTGGCCCTAGAGTGCTCTCCGAGGCTGCCCTCGAGGTGCCTGTACCATCACCCCTCCCTTGCCCATTTTAGCCACATAAGCAGAGCAGTGTGGAAGCTGAGAAGAATCAGTGGATTCCAGTAGGTGACTCCCTTCCTCACTGCTGCTCCCTCTTCTTTGGGATGAGCTGCCATGCTATGTGGCACTGGCCATTGTGAGGTTCCAGCTAAAGTCTACTGGGGGTGTGCTTCCTCCATGAGAAGGTGTATGAATTTCTCCCAGGCTGGTCTTGTCCTGGAATCTGAGGACCTGATTTTTAGGACTGAATTCTGGCCTCAAGCAGGGTATTTCATTGCACTAACACTGAGTTTCCTGTTCTGTAAAATGAAAGAGCTGGACTACATGATCTTTTCGGTATCTGTCAGTTCTAAATCCTAAAATTCTAGGAAAATTAATATCTCATTTTAATGTGTTTAATAGAATCAGGGCCCTAAACGCAGCCCTTCCATTCTATCCCCAGTCCTCTTCCAAAAAAAAAAAATACTGCAAGCCCAGAATAACAATTGGGCTGTTTTGTTGATTAAAGAAATCACAGGCATCCTCTCAATTAAACTCCAGTAGATAAAATTAGTTTTTCTAGGTGAATGAGCTTTCAACATAGAAGATATTGGTGGCATGATGCTTTTTAAAGCATTGTTCTTTACTCTTTTAAAAATTTCGTTTTGTTGATGAGAGAGTGTGTGGAATAGTGAATTGAGAACGACTTTCAAGGTCAAGGAAGACCTAGGTTTAAGTTTAGCGTCTGACATCCTGAACAATGTAATCAAGTCATTTTAACTCTCAATCCTCTAAAGCAGAGGTGTCAAACACAAGGCACTCTTCACTGTCTCCAACCAGATTAAAATATAATTAGGAAATATTTAATAAAATAAATAAAGATACAACAAAACATGAATAAAATACATTTTAAAACGAGTCAATATGCTGCTGGCACGATCCTAATTTACTGATTAGTGGCCCTCCTTTCTTTCTGAGTTTGACACCACTGATCTGGGCAACTAAGACTGTAAATTGCAGACACTGCTGACCTGCATTAATAGAGGACTTCCCTCACCTGCACTGACACTAATACTGATAGTGAGTCCCTTGTACTAATGAAATCACAAGTCCACTCTTTTCCCCTACATTTTGTTAATGCCCTTCCTTTTCCCCAATTATATCGCAACCACTTCAGGAAAAAAGACAAAAAGTCCTCCTTACCCACTTCCAGTTTGTACCCCACTTCTGCAAAAAAGTAAAAACATTAAGCAAAACCAGTAAATCCACCTGAAAGTATGTCCTAATAGTGTCCTGCATCTCTACCATGAGGAGGGAGGTATGCTTCATCATACATTCTCCAGGATCATCACTGCTTTTTTCATTCATTTAGATTTTGGCTTCCTTTTCATCTGCACTGTTGCAGTCATTGCATATAATGATTTGGTTCTGCTCCTTTCCCCCACGTTCATCCACACAAACCTTCCTATGTTCCTCTGAATTTTCCATATCTATAATTTATCTACTACATCCACTGCTCTCATATACCAAAGTTCACTTCCCCAATATATGAGCAACTACTTTGTGTCCAGTTTTTTGCTAGCATAAAGACCATTACTATGAATATTTGGATATATATATATGTATGTGTGTGTATATGTGTGGGGGGGGGAGAAGGGGAGGAGAGGGAGAGAGAGAGAGAGAGGGAGGGAGAGGGGAGAGAGGGAGGGAGGGAGGGAGGGAGGGAGAGAGAGAGAGAGAGAGAGAGAGAGAGAGAGAGAGAGAGAGAGAGAGAGAGAGAGAGAGAGAGAGAGAACCTTTATTTTTGCCTTTGACCTCCTTGGGGTATATGCCAGTGGTGGGATGACTAGGTCAAAGGGTATGCCCAACTTAGTCATTTTTCTCACATTTGCTGGTGAAATACTGTAGGTCAGTGACTAAATTGTCAAATTATAGTGGAATAAGTATATAACCATTTCTGTGGAATTTCCAACGGCCTACCCATTGGCCATATTTTGCATTCCAAACTGCTAAACTCCAAACTTCAAAGTGCCTTCCTTTTTTCCATGAAATATAAAAACAATCTAACTTTGATCATGTTTTCTCATGCCCTCCATTTGTTTCCTTGTCATTTTGGTGCAGTTTTACTCCAATATGAGCTAACCTGCACTTTTAAAATGTAGATTTACAGAAAAATCCTGCTACTCTAACCTTGGGATTTCTAAACTTCTTGAGTCTTGGATAATCAGATAACTAGATGTATTAACAGCATGTCTAAAATAGAAGTGAATACATTCTGAGTGAGGGCTTCTACAAGTAATATGTGTAAACTTCGGTCCACGGAATTTGTCTTCTTTACTTTGGTTACTTAAGGCCTTCCTGGTTTTCAGCTGTACTCTGAATAACTAGGTGGCACTGCGAGAAGACCACTAGATTTTAAATCAGAATATCTAGACTCACATCTCTTCTCTGCTCTTCATTACCTGAGGGCCTTGATCAAATCACATCCTTTCTCTAAGTTTCAGTTTTTGCATTTGTAAAATAAGGGAGATTGGACTAGAGGATGACCAAAGTCCCTCCTAACTGGAAGTCTCTGTGATCTTATGTTTCCAGAAATGATTGAGGTGTTGGCCTAAGCAGAAACAGACTTCAGGTATTTAAATGTGCTACTTGAGATGACTATAAAATATATTTCTGTACTTGTGAAACAACTAAAGAACTTGTGGACCTTTGTGGTTCAGAACCAAACCAAAAAACCATGATAATCATCATTATTTGCAATAATCAATCACATTCAGGGGATCCAGAGGATGGAGAGCAGGTCCAGAATAAACATCCTGGCAATGTGATTCTGCACAAATCACTTAACCTGTTAGTGCTCCAAGCCCCTTAAAATAAAAGTGACTGCCTTACTAGAAGGGATTTCCTTACAGGAGTTCCCCTATGCCTCTGGAACCCAAGTCAATTGTTTTGTATTGTTTCGTTTTATTAAAAAATTTTGTTTTAAGTTTTTAAAAAGTTTTTTTAAGTTTTTAAACTTTAAAGTTTTTTAAAAGTTTTTTTGTTTTAAAGTTTAAAGTTTTTTTTAAGCTTTAAGGCACTTTCCTTCTAAACAACAAACCTGAGTATTATTTATTTTACACATAAGGAAATTAAGGATCAAAAAAATGTTTGTCCGAAAATCACACCATTTAAGAGTCTGAGCTAGGACTTCAACCCAGGTCTTCTGGATTTTGAGACTAATGTTTTTTCCATTCATATACCATGAAACAGATAGCCAGGAGCTCTTTGCTCTCACAGATAAGGGAACTGAGAGCCAGAGTAGGCATATGATTTACCCCATCATGACAAGACTCAGGTCTGGTGACTCCCAGTCCAAAACATTTTTCATTCTACTTGACAAAAACATATTCCCAGAACTTGATGTTTTTTCCAAACACTTTCACAATTAAAACAGACCTTCCCTCTGTCCAAAGCCTCTGTCCACCTACACATCAATGCTGAACTAGAATGAATAGCCCCACCACCCCTAGGGATATTACTTTGGGGGAGAAGAGGAAGGAGGTGCCACCTTTTGAAGCATCTTAGGGTACCTAGTTTGGAAGACATCTGACTTTGTCTCTCAGAGATGCGAGAAGGTGTTGACAGGTGAACATCCAATTCCCACCAGAATCATTCAAACTCCTGGTGCCCCATCAAGTCTTCTACCATCCCACTGACCTTCCCTGGGAGTTTGAAAACTTAGATTTGGTTTGAAGGAAAGCTGAGATTGGCAAAGGTATGTCCGGGATTGCTTTTATAAAGGCTGCAGAAGATTATCGTCTCCTTAAAGGTCTAGTTCTCATCGCAGAGTCTGACCTTTCCTTGACCTCTGCCCTTCTCACCTGTTCCTAACAGCTTTCCCCTAAGGCTTTTGATAGGGTGCTCTATGGAAAGCATTTTGCTTTACTTGCTTTTTCTGAGGCCTCAGTCTCCACAGGTAAAGCGTGTCAGGAGAAGGGAGGTGTGAGATCCCTTCCAGTTCTCAAAATTCTATTATTTTGAAGAATGAACCGGGAAGGGGTGGCACAGCGGGTAGATCGCAGGGTCTCGAGTTGGGAAGGTTCAAGTCCCAATCCAGTCTCAGAAACTGACTAGCTGTGGGTCAGTTTCCTCCTCTTGCTGCGGTAGGAAATGACAAACCAGTCCTGGATTTCTGCCAAGAAGACCCCAAGTGGGGTCACGAAGACGAGATACAACTGAAAAATGGCTGAACGTTAGGAGGACTTAGGCATTTCGATAAACTTCATGAAGAGAAAAAGGAAGAAGAAAGACCAGAAGGAAGAAAAAAGCATAGAGAAGCCCAGCGTTCGCAGGCAGGGCTGTACGTGGCCATGGGTAGAGTGGACATCAACCTTGACTGCCAGGCTAAGGAGTTTAGCTTCCTCATTTATGATAGGTGATAAGCGTTCACTGCCAATACTTGAGCAGAGAGGGTTGATTTGATAAAAGTAGTTCTATGAATTTGTTCGAGTGAGATGGATTAGATTGAAAAGTGAGGATGCTCTAGAGAAAAGGCATCTACTATAAACAAACAAATCAGACTGTAGATACATACTCATTGTTCTGGTTATGTATAAATTTATTGTGAACAAATATCTTGCATGAAGAAAGCCTCTAATCCAAACTGAACTCTATTTACATCCATCTCCATTCTCTCTTCTAAACCTTGTTACCATACATACAGAGGTTCCTACATGGTTGTGATCAGTATATATGCATTATTCTGACTTCCAACTTTGCCCTACACCATCATTTCACACACATCCTTCCTTGTGTTGACATAATACACATTCTTGTTAACTAAGTTAAAATGAGAATAGACCAGATGATCTACCTCTAAACTCTAGCATTCTATGATTCCCTAACAACATAATTTGCTCATCTGTTTCCCAAGAGTGAACCCTTTGAGTCTCCAATTTTTCAGTATTGCACAAATACCCCATAATAAGAATCCTAAGAACATGCCAAGATGTTTATTCCATGACAAAAAGCAAACAAAGGAATCTCCAAAGAAGGCAAGGAGTATGAAGGAATTGAGGGGAAGGGGAATTTTCTACATGGGTTCCTACCCCCTGAAAGTGTGGTGACCATATCTGCCCAAACAAAAATCAGAATTTGTGATGTAAGAAAAGTTATCCCTTAAAATGGAGCTTTACAAAAGCATCCTTACAATCATATTTATTTCCTTAAAATCAAGACTCTCCTGGATATTGTGGATACATACATACATGATCAACCACAGACCCACCTCCTACATCTCACCACTTTCTTTCTCACTTTTAAATCATGTACTTTAAATAACATACTTAAAAATTTTTACATTCTCAGCAGAAATTTTATATTTTTTTCTTCTATTTCTTCCTTTCTCTCAACTCATTCCCATCTCCCTTGTCAAAACTTTCTTCTTTTTTCTCCTACATATATTTATTTTCATTTAATGTTTGTAGAACCTGACATACTATGGATCTCTCAAAAATGTTAAATGAATGGCATATGTAACAGATTATGCTGGCTATTATTCTTCTCTACAGATGTGAATAACCTATTTGTGTCTATATCCATGCTCTATTTAGCATTTATCGATCTATCTGTATCTATCATCTATCTCTCTATCCATCTGTCATCTACCTACCTGCCTTCCTGATCATCTATAGCTATCATCTGTCTATTCATCTATCATCTACCTACTCATCAATCGGTATCATCTATTTTTTTATTCATTTACCTACCATCTACCTATCTGCTCTGCTATCTAACTGTACCTTTATTTATCAATCTCTATCATCTCTTCTATCATCTATCATCTCTATCCATCTATCTGATCTATCTATCTAGCTATCTATCTATCTATCTATCTATCTATCTATCTATCTATCTATCTATCTATCTATCTATCTATCTATCTATCTAATCTATCTGTCTGTCTGTCTGTCTGTCCGTCTCACCCACTCACCCATACACAGACAACAGGCAAGGTCAGGAGTTCAAACAAGATCATTCCCTGAAATTCGCCAAGCCTCCTTCAGTCCCCGCCCCCCCATTTCCCCCCCTCTTCACTCCCCCACCCCCGCGCCTCGGGAACCTTGCTACATTGTATTAGTCCCGCCGCGCGCTCATTGGCCCGGCAGTCGCGCTTCCTTATTGGCTGGGGCAAGTCCACGGCCCGGGCGGGGATTGGTCAGCTGTCATGGGTCGCGGAGCCGCCTTTTCTGCCCAGGGTCGCGGGAGGAAGCAGCTGGATTCCAGCTGCGCAGGGTGGGCTTGCTGCTGCGTGGGGTGGCGGGGCTGCTGGGCCGGGGGAGGCGGCGAGGGAGGGCAGCACCTCGGGGGCGTCGGCTGGGCCCCCCTGGGCCTGTGGGGGGGAGGGCGGAGGTCCGAGAAGTCGCGTCCTGGTGTCGGGCAGGGTCAGCTCGAGGGCTGGGCGGGCACCCCTGCCCGCCTGCGTGTGGGTGCCGCCGCCCGCCGTCGATACCCCGCGCCGGTCCGGAGAGGCATTGGCGCGGGCAGGTGCCACGCCCGCACTCACCCAGGTGCGCGTCCAGCGGTCGGCACGTCCGCTGAGCTCCGCGGGGGGCGCAGGTGTGGCTTCTCCGACGTGTCGGCGAACAGACCTTACCTGTGTTTATCCGTGTTTGCGCCGAGCCAAAGAAAGCTGGCTGCGATGGAGAGCAGACCACGTGTGAAAGGAAACTCCGTGTCTGCTCGTGTCTCGTGTGGACAGATGTGCAGCTCTATGGCTGCGGGGAGAAACGCGTGCTTGCTGGCTGTGACTGAACCAGCACCTTAAGGCAGGGGTGCAAGGGGTAGCGGGAACAGGGCTCATGGCTCCACTCGGTGTTTAGCCTGGAGGTTGTTAAAAAGACGATCTCGAAGGACAGGGAAAGTGTAAAGCAGATGACCGAATTGTGCGTTTTGGCTCTTCCAACTTGGATTTGGAGCTAGCAGAAATATGCAGGGACGGAAAGTAATCGAAAGGACCATGGTGTGCTAGGTGAGGGAAACAAGGCAAAACGTTTAAGATTTTTTTATTTTGAAAGAAAGTACCTAAGATCACAGATTTAGAGCTGAAAGCGGCAGTAGAAGTCATCTAACCTGGATACCAAAAACTCTACCATGGGCTGATGTGCCAGTGGGCTAGAGAGGGTCAGTCAAGAAATGGAATCGCTGCAAAAGAATTATAAAGAATCTCAAACTTCAGGAATCATCTATCTACAAATGAGAACAGGGATAAAACATTACTATGAAGTCAGGGCTCTATTTGAGCAATTTTGAACAACCCAATTTTAATTTTGCCTCTACAAGCCACTCCCATCTCCTCCCCTTTCTCCAGAGGAATTCCCACCCTCCCACAGTCTTCTTTCTCCCAAATCCTTGTCCCTCCCTAGACCACTTGTACCCACCGGTCGGGTTTATGCTGTGGGGGTGGAGAGTTGAAAACCTTTTAGTGATCCTTGCATTGTAGGGGCTGGGGTAGAGAGGGCGTGAGGGGAGGAGTTGTGTTGAAAAAAGCCAGTAGGAGACAGTATCTTTGATAGCACTAAAGAAATATAACAAAGACTCAGTCCTCAAGGAGTTTACAATTGAATTTTGGGGGGGAGGAGGAGAGGGAGGGATAAAACTTATATATGAAAGAGGTTAGATAATCAGAGACTCTGCATGATAAATTGTGTGCTAAATGCAATACATCCTTCAAGAAAGGAGAGAGCAGAGTTCAGGGATCTAGCGTGGGCCCTGAAGAAAGCTAACATCTCCTTCTACATACCATAACTAGAGGCTAAATGGAATATATCATTATAGATGAAATGCTGTAGCAAAACAGAATCTATTGTCTAACAGACGCAGGTATAAGCAAGTTACAGAGGCAAAGGAGCTAATAGGCTAGACTAGGATGGAGATTTTCTTTTAGGAGATAGGGTTGAATGGGGTGGGCAGACAAGGGGAACATGGATCATGGAGGATCGTGAAGACAGGTGCAGGGCTTCATAACATGCAGCTGGAAACTGATTCTTAAAGAAGAAATCATAATGCCTTGTCTATACAGTACTTTCATTTAAAAAATAAAAGCATTTTAAGCTATATTCTTAATTTTTAGGTTAAGTCCATCCCTACGCCCAAGCAAAAGGGCAACACTCCATTGGTTTGGGGGAGAGAAAACCTTTGTCTCATTCTATGTAGTTACAGGAGTTCTCTAATGTGACCTGAGCATTCTTTCAGGTTCCTTTGTCCCTTAATCATTTCTCTTGGCTAGTACATCCTTCTGTGGTTCTTACAGTTGCAGTCTAGACTGAATCTGGCCACGCAGATCAAATACCATTACAACAACCACTCTGTCCAGCAGGGAGACAAGCTGCGGTCTGGTGGGCTTGGAGTGACTTGGAGTCAACCTCCACGGGTTTGTCTCAGCTGAGATCTTTAGCAGTCAGCTAACTTCTCTGACTCAGTTTCCTCATCTGCAAAACAGACATAGTATTCTTTGCCCTTCCTGTTTCCTAGGCATATTATCAGCTTTGTAGACTGTTCAGTAACCTGTACGTGGAAGCTGTTATTTTAACAAACATCTCACCAAGCACTGGTCAGCAGATTGCTCACTCACTTCAGGCAAAATTCAGTATAATAAAATTTTAATCCAACAAAATAATTGGCACAATCCCTTGTAGCTAATCAACCGTAAAAGCATTTAGTCTGTGTGCCAACACACCAGGGCACTGCAGTGTAATGGAAAAGCAATCAGATTGGGAGTTAGAAGCTCTGGATTTTAGATCCAAGTCTAGCATTTCTGAACTGTGGATAAATCCCAACCTCTTTAAGCTTCTCCTTCCTTCCTGTAAACTAAGCATGATAATTAGAGGCGTGCTGGTAAATGTTTAACACCCGGATCTCTGATACGTGCTCACCACACACTTTTAAGTTTAATGTGAACTATTAGCAATTTCATCCCTTTCTTAAGGGGGGTAAAACAATAAATCAGCCTCTGGTTTGTAGCTTTTTGCCAATTCCTGAGATGTAAATGCTTACACTGGAAATTTAACATTCATCTGGGTATGAGCTGGCTCTAACATACCCCTGAATGAATAGCACTTGTACTACAAGAACTTTGTAAGCAAGTTTCCTCTTAGTGTGTGTTTTTGCTATGATAGAGGAGGTGCTGGAAGACAGAAGACTTGGGGACAACACTGATTAGGCATCAACCACAGGTGTCAGGGAGCCTGAGAATTGAGTTTTCATGGGACATGGGCCTTGGCCTACGTCTTGCTTTCCCTTTGGACAGTCTGCCCAGTGGAAGGCACGTGGCCACCATCCTGTCTGCTCATGAAGAAAGGCTGTCCCTCCACTCATCTCAAGAAGTGAACAGATGCAAACTTTGGACTGACCACCTCAGAAAGGCTCCCCACCCCTAGTATAGAAAGTGATTAGTTGACCCCTTCAAATTCAACAAGCTTTTATTAATTGTCTAATGTATGTGGGAGGGGTTACAAAGTGAGATACAAAGACAAAAATGAAATGATCCTTGCACTTTTGGTGTGAGAGTAAGGGAAACAATTTTTACACTGAACTAAATACAAAGTAATATCTGGATGACAAGTTCACTAAAAATCTAGGGGAAAGGTAGATGAGGAAAAGCTTGATGTAAGTAAGAGGTGGCACTTGTAAGTCATAAGGGACCTAAGGATTCCAAGAGGCAGAGATGAGGAGGAAAGGTAGAGGGAGCAGCCTATGCAAAATCATAGAGGTAGGAAATGGAAAGTTCTATCTAAAGTAGGGCAGATTGCTTGGAGTGTATGAGTGCATGTGGAAGAATAATATGAAATCTGTCTGGAAAGATAGGTTGGAGCCAGATTGCAAAGGAGTTTAAGAACCAAGGAGGAAAGTTTGTGTTTTATCTTAGAGGCAAAAGACTTTTGAATAGGGGAATGCCATGGCTGGATTTGGTTCTAAAAAGTCAAGCAAATGAATGCAGGATTGCCCAGTGACTCTGAGACCTCCCTCTATACAGCCAATCCAGTAATTAGTAATTCAGGAAAAGAGTGTATTTGAGAAGAATCTTATTTTTTTCCTGGGGGGAAGGGAAAGAAAGAGAATTTTTTAAACACCAGTATAGTGAAAGGCAGTATGAGGTCATGAAAGGCAGTGAGAAAACCATGATGGAATTGTGGCTCTTCCAGCTTCTAGTTGATCTTGCAGCAAGTGACTTTCTGAGCCTGTTTCCTTCCACGTGGTAGCTCATTCTCGCTCCACTTACCTCACAGGGTGTTTGTGAGGATCCACTGCCATGTGAAAGGCCATAGAAACAGAAGTCATCATTGGCGTTGTCTAGCTCTTTCACAGATTTTAGGAAACTGCAGAAAACAAGAGGGCTTATTTGGATTTCCCTTTTCATAGGCTCGTGATCATTTACTCAGGACTGACTGGCTGCTTGGCAGTGTCTTCACTGTGGTGCCTGCTTAGAAACAGAAGTCATCATTTGAGTTGTCTAGCTCTTTCACAGATGAGTTGCTGTTTTAGGAAAGTGCAGAAAAAAAAGAGGGCTTGTTTGCATTTCCCTTTTCATGGGCTGGTGATTGTTTACCCAGGACTGACTGTCTGGCTGGCAATATCTTCACTGTGGTGCTTGCTTCACTCTTTTATGACCACATGACGGAGGAAACAAGATATAGATTAAAAGTTTGTCAAGTGACTTCTTTCCAAGCTCTCTGCAAATAAAATGTAGAGAAATAGCCATGCTGCTCATTTTTGCTACAGGTGGAGACTGGTGTGTTAGAAGAAGGAATGCTTCCTTTACAGCTCACTATAGTCAATTTTTTTTTTACAGAAATTGCAACAAAAATTTAATTCAAGAAGCATTTATTTGTCCAGCATCTGCTGCACATCAGGGACTGAACTAGGGACTGAGGATGCAAAGACAAAAATAAAAACAATCCCCGACCTCAAGGACCTCTGTGGGCGGGTATTATTGCGCCCATTTTACAGATAAGGAAACTGAGTCTCAGAGAAGTGACTTGATCTTCCCAGGGTCACATGAGTAGTGAGTGGTAGACAGAGTATTCAGACACTAAATCTAGTATTCTTTGAATTGGTGGGGGAAGCATTTTAAAATCTATGATTTAGTATGCATTTGAATTGATTCTCCCTTCAAAGCTTCCTTCCCCCAGTTGCTGACAGTTGATATACCATTGTCAGAACTCCCCTGGCAAAAATAACATTGGGGCTTATGATAATTATGAGGAAATGAATGATCAATGCATTGCTTTGGAGAGACAGTGATTCTTACCCTCAAAAAAAGGAACACTCTGGACATCCCTCCATGACCTTAGGATAACCCAAATCTCTTTAAGGAGTGAATTGTCAGGAACTTGTACAAATAAGTGTGTAGTCTGCACAAGTCTGCTCTGGCTACAGTGGGAAACACATGATCATCTACAGGAAGGATAGTAAGATTATTAACATTGCCTGCTATTGGAAGGGATTCCCTCTCTGCAAACCCAGAAATTGTTAGCTATAGTGGAGATATTTCAAAAAGAAGAAAGGGTTATCTTCGGTAATCATGGCTAGTAAGGTAAGACTATAAGTCTCTACTTAAAGCACTAGGTGAAGGGAAGCCAGTGCTATTGTGGTGGTTGTGGGACTTTCTCATTTCGTAGGTGGATGACATCATGTCATGGCAATGTGGTATGGATAGTCCACTGGATTTGCAAGACTTGGTTCGACTCCACTCTTAGACATTTCTACACTTATCTATAAACTGCAGATGGCTCGATTCTGGGCAAGGTGCTTAATCTCCTCCAACATTATCTGGGAGGTTGGTCTTAACACCTTCTACATCCCTTCTTCCAGCTCTAAATCTATGATCCAATGGTAGGGGGGGGCATCTTTTAGGAGTTAGAGTTGTATGAAAATTGGAAGAAATCAACATGGTTGAATTCGACCTTTTTAAAGCTCCTACTATGTGCAAAGCACAATGTTAGAGATACAAGACAAAAGCAGTCTGTGCACTTAAGCTGGCATCAGTTTGGGACAGGGACCAAGGAGAGAGGGATTAGAAAAGGCTGCTTGTTCATGAGATTTGAATTCCACAAGGCAGCAGGAGGAGGGAATGGCCCCCAGGCATGAGGGACAGGCTAACATCGGAGATGGGATAGGGCAGTAGCAGATTAGTTTGATGGGAAATACTGTTCGGGAAAGGGGGGGTACTAGGAAAAAGGTCTGGAAAGAGCTTCCAGCCAGATTGTAAAGAGCCTGAACTGCCAAGCGGAAGAGTTTGCGTTGTATCTTAGAATTAGAATCTAAGGATAGGGATTGGGCTGGAAGGCTACTACATCAAGAATCGAAGAAGTCAGACTCCTCCAGTGCCTTGGCATTCTTGTTCTGTAACTCAGTGGGAACCTCTGACTGTCAACCCAGTATTGAGAGCTGCTGGCTTTGGATGCCGTGTGGTACCATGTGCTGGATTTCTGTCAGGGTCTGATGTGGATAATGAGGATGCATGTAGGGGGTACCTTGCTTCCATTCTCCCACTTCCTCTTCTGCTTCCATCCACAGCCTCTCCTCTCTCTCTCTCTCTCTCTCTCTCTCTCTGTCTCTCTGTCCATCTCTCTGCCTCTCTCCCTCCCTCCTGTATATTTACTTATGAAGGGCAGAAGGCATAATATTCCATTGCAGCTCTTCATGGAGACGTCCGGAGACAGCAGCCCATGTGTCAGCATGACTCCCAACCTCCCAACCAAGCTACAGGAGTTAGAGCCCCGAGTGCTGCGGAGACGCTTGTCTCAGGCCCGGCACCGAGCAACGCTCGTCAGACTCTTCAACAGCCTTAGGAAAATGGTTTTTTCTCAGTCTAATAGTAAAACAACAAAGGTATGGAGAGGCAGGGGTGAGTGGCTCAAAGGGGAGGGGAAATAGCAACATAAGTGGATATATAGATCAGGGATCCCAGCATTCTTCAGCAAGAAGAAGGAGATTTCATGTCAGAGCGCTTAGAGGCAAATCACTTACTGGATGACGTAGGACAAGTCACCTAACTGATTTGGACCTCTGTTCCTTCATTTCGTTGTTATCCAGTCATTTTTGGTTGTGTCTGACTCTCCATGACCACAATGGAAGTTTTCTTGGAAGCTTGTCATCTTTCTCCAATTCATTTTACAGATGAGAAAACTGAGGTAAACAGCGTTAAAGTGACTTGCCTAGGGCCACATAGCTACTAAGTGTGGGAGGACAGATTCGAATTCACAAAGAGGAATCTTCCTGAGTCCAGGTCTGGTGCTCTATCCACTATGTCACCTAGCTGGCCCTTCCTCCTCTTTAAAAAAGCTTTGGGTCACCTTTAAGTTCTCTTCCAAATCAGAATCTATGAATCTGTAAGATCATCTGTTCCTCACCTGAAAATGCAATAGGAGTGGAGGGGTTGGCAGGGAAGCACAATGGGGGAGAGGGATCACGGAGGAACCTGCCAGGATAACTCGGGGCAATAGGGAATCTGGCTATGCCGGGGCAGGGAGAGGGGGCTGTACAGCAGCCATCCGTGTTTCAGTTACTTCTGGCAATACCATCCCCCTCCTCCTGCCAGAAATGTCTAAGGGAAGTGGAGTGGCATGTGGCTTTAGCACCCTGGTTAACTGATTGGTCATGATCTTCTAGCTGGGACATTGCCACAGATCTATGTGCCCATGAGTGGAAAGCATTCCTGTCTGGGTGCACATAGGGAGAAGGAGAAGCCTTTTGGATAGGACCCTATTCCAACTTCAGTCTGCTCCCTAGAGCAGAGAGATGACTCCATTTCCCTCCTCAAACCAACTATGATTCTCATAGTTCAATCAAGAAATGTCATTCCACTTGCTTAACTTCTTGGTACAACTGTGGCATCACCTGCTTCTCATCTTACTTTGCCCTCTAACTACTGTCTACAGCCCAGAGCTATCTGGCAAGTGTTGGAAGGGCAGTCATGGGAGGAAATCAGATTAGACTTCGAAGCTCCAGAGGACAGAACTAGAAGTATCCGGAATGACACTGAAGAGAGGTAGATTTAGACTCCATTTAAGGAAAAGGTTTCTGTCAATTCGAGCTATCCATCAGAAGTGGAGTGAGCTGCCCCAGGAAGTAGGGGTGGGACAGGGTGGACTTTGGCATCTCTCACCACTGTCATCATTGGGGGTCTTCAACCAAAGTCCAGGTGACCCCTCATCAGGTATAGTGTAAAAGGGACTTTTGTCTGGTCCAGGTTAGACTCAGTGACCCCCAAGGCCCTTTCTGAGCCTCTGACTGCTGTATTTTAATGCAGATGGTAAAATATTGCCTCTACTAATGGTAATTTTTTGTTCATTGTGATCTCAACAAATTTTGTAAACTCTTATTTAACTGTGGCATTTGGCATTTCACATCTCTCAACCTCAGTTTCCTCATCTTTAAAATGGGAGCAGTAAGGGTACCTACCTCACTGGGTTGTTGTAAGGACCAAATGAGGTAATGCATATAAAGTATTCTACCAGCCTTAATGCACTCCATAAATGGCCTTTGTTGCCGTTCAGTCGTCTTGGGGCATGCCTGAATCTTCATGACCCCATTTGGGTTTTTCTTGGCAGAGGTACTGGAGTCCTTCTTCAGATAAGGAAAACTGAGGCAAATAAGGTTAAGTGACTTTCCCAGGGTCACACAGCAAGTGTCTGAGATAGGATTTAAACTCAGGCACATGAGTCTTTCTGACGTCAGGCCTGGTGATCTATCCATTGGGCCACCTGGCTGCCCCTATAAATGTTGGCTATTGTTATTAATTATCCAGCCATTATTATTACAAGTAATCTGATTCATTATTGATTCTATTTTATACAATAATTAATATCAATTATAGTTCAGCTTATTAGTTATATTATTATTGATATCTTTGGTGAGAAAAGAGCCTCAGATTAGGAGCAGTTCTTCCTGGTCTTTAGGTTTTCTGAGTCTCAGCCAAACAGACAAACAAACCCAACCCTACCTGGACCGACAGTCAGTCATCTGTATTCCTTGCTGCCTGCTTGGAGTCACAAGTTAGCTTCTGAGAGGATCCAAAAGAGCTGGCAATCCTGGTCCCAGCACAGCTCACCGTCTCGTTGGGGAGAAGGTGCTGAAGCTTCTACACATCTGAACAATACATTTCCGGAACAATCGAAAAAGCCCAAGTTAGCCCTGGGATGATTTCTCTCCTTCAAACGGAAAGCAAACTCCGAGAGCAGGGGCTGCTTGCCTGTGTCTTTGTACCTTGAGAGACTTAAAGTCACACAGAGTTTTTTGTTTTGTTCATTTCTTTTGGGAAATGTCATTGCTGTTGGGACTGGTAGTGTTGCCTGGGAGGTCTACGGAGTTGCCTCAAGCACTGAGATTAAGTGACTTGCCCAGGATCCCACAGCTAGGAGGTTGGGGGAGGGAGGGGGAAGGGGGGAGTGTCTGTCACAGATGCAGCTCAAATCCAGCTCTTGCTTCCTCTAAAGGCAAACCTTCCTCCACTCCATTTACCTGCCTCTTGCCTTGTGTCAAAGAGGGCTGTCACTAAGGACCCGTTGGCTTGATTTGAATGGAAGGTTCTGTGGGTACAGATGACAATCTTAGAATTTCTGGCTTCTTTGGACTCAGTGAGACTAGAACCTTGGATAAAAGATATGTCAGTCGCTGCAGAGTCTGCATTTGAAGTCTTTCTAACTTGGGTTGGAGTTGTCAGAGAGGGCCCTCCCTCCTCAAGAAGAACTTTTGAGAATTTAGGGTCACTTCCATAGCAGGAAGATACGACGGAATTGTTATTGTCATATCAATCCTGTCTGACTCTTTGTGACCCCTGACTCTTGGATCTTGGCAAAGATACTGGAGTGGTTTGCCATTTCCTCCTCCAGCTCATTTTACAGAGGGAACTGAGGCAAGCAGGGTTAAGTAACTTGCCCAGGATCACACAGCTAGTAAGTATCTGAGGCTGAATTTCAACTCAGGTTTTCCTGACCCCAGGATCTCTATCCTCTATGCCACCTAGCTGCCCCTAAATTAGAACAGTACTTTGATAATGGTCATTTCCCCATGAGTCAGAAGTTGTGGTCATCCAGAAAGGAACAGTCTTGAATAGTGTCTTCCTGCTAGCAAGGACATGTTTGCTACATCAACTTAAAGAGCTAACCAACTGAAAGGAGAAGGTTTATCTGAGTTGACAGAAGCTATAAAACCATACTTTTCCTTCAATGTGGAGAGGGTGCTAAATAGAGTGGTCATTTGGGACCAGTAGAGACAGGCAGTGTGGTACATAATGGCTAGAGTACTGGACTTGGAGTCAGATAGGCCTCTCACCTTAGACATTTATTAGTTGGGTGACTGCCAATAAATTTGACCTCCCTGAGCTGTAGTCCTCCCATCTATAAAATGGGGATGACAATACCACTTACCTCATAGGGCTGTTATGAGGATCAGGAAGGGGATGTATGCAAAGTGATTTGGAAACTTAAAAAAAATCTGAACTTACCTCTTAGTGCAATTTTAAAAAAATTCTGAATTTAACAAACATCAGATACAAGGTACACTTCCATATGGAAGTAGAACAAAAAAAAGAATTTTACAGGATCTTTACAACCTTTAAAGGATGATAAATCACTGTAAATAGTAGAGGATTCATGGACAAGAAAGCTATTCTTTCTGCTTACTTTTCCCTATAGTTTTGAGACACTGGGTCCCTTTAGTTCGTGGAGGATCATGAGAGAGGTGCAGGGCTCCAAAAGAAGAAATCATAATGCCTTGTCTATATAGTACTTTCATTTTAAAAATAAAAGAATTTTAACCTATACTCTTAATTTTTAGCTAAGTCCACCTCCATGCCCAAGCAAAAGTGGAATGCTTTATTGGTTTGTAGGAGAGAAAATCCTTGTCTCATTCTCTGTGGCTATGGGATTATAGATTGAGAGCTGAAAGGAACCTCAGAGGCCCTTTATTCCAACCCTTAATTTTTGTAGATGAAGAAATTGAGGCATGAATTAAGTTGCTAGTCCAAGGTCATGCAAGGTCTGACTGCAAATCCAGCATCATTTCCACTGGGTCAGAGGCCTTGTAAGTACATAGTTGCTTGGAGCAACAATAAGTGCGCCTCTATTTTGAGTAGATTGTGGACGGCGGACTGTGTTACATGGGAAATATTTTCTATTGAACTGTTGCTCTGGTCCTTCTCTCTTGTCTTTTGGGTTGGTCAGAACTGCTTGGCTATTGCTTTGATCTGAGCATCTCCCTGTGGTGCATCCAATTAGTGTGTGAGTTCACCTAAAACTGCAAGTAAAAGTGGAATGCTATCAAGAAATCACCTGTGTTGTCTCACTTTGTGGAATAAGAATTTCAGAAGTTTCAATGGAGTCTGCCTTTTTCTAACTTTTCACACTTTTTGGGGGGCTGGGAAAGACAGAGGAAAATTTCTGCACTCATCAGTTCAGGAAGAAAGCTGACAATGCAATTGGAAATTGTGCCTGTTGCCGTGGTGGTTATTTAATGAGTTATTAGATGAACTACAGTGCTAATAAAATGTAACAAACGTTGATGAGATGCCAGCTTTGGGCATGGCAGAAAGGGGTACAAAGGTGAATTCGAATAGAGTCCCCACTCTCCAATTAACCCTTGTTTGAATGGTGGATTGGCATGTTAACTGGCAACACATCGTTACAGGTAAGCCAAATCCAGTTCTGCTGCTTTAGTTTGCCTACGTACATTGAAGCTAGGCATCCTGAAGACTGATATTCAAACTAGACATCTCCTATTATAGGAAATCTTCTGTCTAAAGGTAGCTGGTAGAATTACCTAGCCAGGTAACCAGTCAGTGAAGGAGTATACCCGAGTCAGTGTGAAGTACAGTTATCCCTTCCAGATTGTAGGGCACAGCATCGCCTTGATCTGGAAAATTTGCATAAAAAGTTTTGGCCCTCCCTTCATGCCAGAGTGAAAGTGTTTTCTTTAAGGGGGATTTATAGTACCTTACTGTAAAATTTGAGTTCAGTATTTGGTCATAGGCTCTGTGTCATCTGCTGGCCTTTGTGTGTTATCTGCTGTTCCAGTGAAACTCCCCCAAATTCCCATTTAATTTCTTATGCTGACTCATGATATATCGAAAGCACAAGGGGAAAAGTTGCGCTGTGGAAGGGATAACTGTATTCCATGGTAAGAAAGCATAAGCCACAATCCCTGCCTACAGGTTTCTTCTAGGCCATTATGAAAGACATTGCTTAAGCCATGATTCCAACCGGCTGCATTGGATATACGTGAAGTTATGTGGTTGATTGTTTTTGTATAACTCCACCTTTTCCAAGCTAGGAGGTGTCTTCCTGGTAATGTCCATGTCAAGATACTGTGGCCCTAGGGCAAAGAGCGCTGGAATTGTAGTCAGAGGACCCGGATCCATGTGCCAGCAGGCCCTTGTTAGCCTCTGTTCCCTTAGTCCCACTTCACCTTTTGGGGCTTTAGTTGGACTACATCAGAGGCTTTTAACCTTTTATCTGCCATGGACCCCTTTGGAAGTCCAGGGACGCCTTGGGGACCCCACTTCCTTCTTAGGATGTTTTTAAATGCATGACCTAAAGGATTACAAAGAAAAATTGAAATGCAGTTATCGAAATATTAAAGAAAACAAAATCGTGGACCCCAAATTACCCGAAATTAAGAATCACTGGACCAGATGAATTCTGAAGTCCCTTACAGCTCTAAATCTATCATCTCATTATAATCGACAGACAGGTCTGAAATGGTTAAAAATCTAGAGGGGTTGAGTTGTAGCTACTGTGTAAGCATCAACATTTAAGCTGCTGATCTCAACTTGGCATTTTAACGAAACACTAAAAAAAACACTCAAGTAACATTTTGCTGCTCTCTGCTTACCCAAGTATTTTGGTATTTCATATAAAACCCATTTATATGAGCTCTTTTAAAGGCTTAAATCCTTGCAGTTGAATTTGGCCATGGTCTTTTGCCCTTTCCTGTCACTTGCATCAAAATGGCTCAAAGGTTGTGACCAACTTGTGGGAAAGAAGAGTCCACAGGGGAAGGCCTCTCTGCTTCTAGCACACACACCTGTTGGAGTGGTCGGGGAGGGGCTGCAGCTTTGCCTTTGTGTTCAGTGGCAGGTCCTGCGTAAGGCAAAGAATCACATTCTGGAATTGGAGAAAACATTGGATAATTTGTTGAAGATGAAAGGTAACTGCGTCTCGTGGCATGCCTCTTCTTCCCTCCAGGATCAAACCTGGCTCTGATTCTCAGTCAGGTGGGGTTTAATTCTGTATAGATGGGTTAGACTTTCACTCCATGAGAGACAAAGGTGAGCAGCCTGATCTGGGGTCCTTGGCAGCCCTCTTGGGCAGGACAACTGGATATGGCAGATCCCTCACTTGGGAATCCCTCATTAACTAGGAGGAGGAGGAAGATCTCTAGATAGGCTGGGGATGAGTTAGGAGATCCCAAAGGTCTCCAGTTCTAAGCTTCTTTGATCTATGATGCTACATGTTTCTTGTCTTCTTCATTCTTTGTATTTTTATTGTTGGCTTGGCAAATCCTCTGCTTCCCCTGGTGGCCCACTGTTTACAAGAGGGAGCTGTCCTTAGATCCTCCTGAGTGTTGAACTGTGGAGTGTCAGGCTTCCCATCTGGACAGCAACATCTCTTTCCAACACCTTCCCTTCTTCCTGACAACAGAATCCTTAAACCTGGAAGATGGAAAGGCATCCACTTTAGAGGAGGTCAAAGCAGAGTATGCCATGCTGTACTTCAACAATCACAGGTAAGGCACTGTAGACTCCCAAAGTTTTAGGCCATTCTGCAAACATTTCAGCTACGTACATGGCAGGCATCGTGCTAGATTCTGGAAGCGATGCCAACTTTAGATCTCTGTCTCAAGGGGCTTATAGTCTAGCAAGGGGGTATTACATACTTGAATAACATTAGTACACATGACTCCCCTTCTTGGACCCTATAGCCCAACCAAAATGGTCTCCTTCCTATAGGTCACTTTCTGCTCCATCTCCATGACTTTCCATTGGCTCTTCCTCACACCTGGCATCCACTCCCTCTTACTTCTGCCTCTTAGATTTCCTAGCTTCCTTCAAGACTCAGTTCAAGGGCCATTTTCTTCTTCTCCCCCTCTTCTCCCAGTTGCTAGTGCCTTCCCCTTGGAAATTACTTTTTATTTATCATGCATATACCTATGAACATGTTGAATCCCCAGTGAAATGTAACTTCTTTGAAGGCAGACACTTTTTTCACTTTTGTCTTCAAATCTCCTACATTTAGCACAATCCTGGGTGCTAAGTGAGTATCAATTGATCAATAGTGCAGAAGTGGAGGCATATAAAGTGTCACATGAGGTCTGGGGATGGGGAAAGACCATTCCCGACTAACTGAGGACATCTAAGTGGTACAGTGGATAGAGTATCAAGTCTGGAGCTGGAAAGACTCATCTTCCTGTGTTCAAATCTGGCCTCAGACACTTACTAGCTGTATGACCTTGGGCAAGTCACTTAACCACATTTGCCTCAGTTCCTCATCTATAAAAAAGCTGGAAAAGAAAATGGTGAATCATTCTAGGATCTTTGCCAAGAAAACCCTAAATGGGGCCATGAAGAAGCAGGCATAATTGGAACAACCGAACAACAACATAGGGGACCAGGGAAGGTTTCCTGGAGGAGGCTTTTGGATTGAAATTTAAAGGATGGAAAGGAATTCAATGGAAACGTAAGGGAGACTTCTAGGCATGAAGAGCAATGGAAATAAGAAGGAAGAAGTGGGTAAATATGGGGTCTATGCAGTAAAGGGGAGCAAGTCACCCAGTCTGATCTGAGCATAGAGTACATAGGCAGGAGAAAGGTGGGGGTGGGGGTGGAGACAAGATAAGAGAGAACTAGAAATGTAGGTGGTAGTAGATGGTAGCCAGGGGGTAGTAGATGGCAGCCAGGGCTGGAGGTGGAGACAATATAAGACAGAACTAGAAATGTCGGGGGTAGTAGATGGTAGCCAGGCCATGAAATCTGAGCTTCATACAGTTGGCAGGTCCATGCTACTTTTCATCACAAAAATGGAATGGGCAGGTGTGTGCATGAGGAAGATGAATCTGGTGGCAAAGGATGGGAGGAGAAAATATAGGAAGGAAGATCTTTAGGAGATCATTATTGCAGTCCAAGTCAGTGGACAATTAAATCAGTCCCAGGGTCTGAACTAGGGAGTGGAAATGAAAGTGGGGGGGGAGATAAATGTTAAAGATGCTGTCCATTTAACATGTGTCTCTGTTTCTTTCCCCAGCATGACATCAGAAGCCATGGGTGAGAATGGTGAAACAATCTGCTACCTGATTCAAGGGCTTGACAGAGAAGCTGTGGAGGAGGAAGAAGAGAGGAGAGATGAATTTTCCCACTCATCCTCGGTTACCTCATCTCCTGACCTCATGGAATTTGAACAGTATGTAAGGGACAGCCTACTTGTCAATGGTTGGTGGTGTTGGTAATGGGAGTGTGTGTGTGTGTGTGTGTGTGTGTGTGTGCATGAGAGAGAGAGAGAGATTTCCTCAGTCACAGAGGAAAAAGGCATTGATCTAGACTAGTTCTCTGGTTGGTGAAATGGTTTATGGAGGGCCTCCTAGGTTCTTTTTCATAGTTTTCACAACTCTCTAGAAGCAGAGATTTCTAACTTGGAACATCTCTCTAAGTCTTTATCTCCCTATCTCTCCACACATACATACATATACATATATGTGCTATATATAGAGGTATAACTGTATTTTAATGTAAATTGGCTTTCTTTGTAAACTTGTGTTTTTTATTTAATAACTTTAAAAACATTATTCTGAGAAGGAAGGGCTCCACAGGATTCCGAAGATGGCTAATGGGGTCCATTATAGATCGATTGTATCTTATCCTTTAAATAGAAAAGCAACTTGCATATAACAGAGACTTGCAATTTCATGGACAAATACTCTTTCTCTGTTCCGTGTTTATACAGATGTATACATGTCCACTGGTTTTGGAAGTTGTGAAAATAGTAAATTAAAATAATTAAAGGGAGAGAAAGAAAAAAACAAAAAGTGAGGGGGTTGGACTAAAATACTCTAGAATTCCTTTCATCTCTGATTTTGTGATATATGGTCTATGACTTGTACAGTGAGGTAGAAAGGCAGCCCTGTGTCAGCCCCTCTTCTCCCAGGCAGAAGTTAATCACAATGTGCAAAGCACCAGGGTGGAACCTGGCCAGCAGAGGGCAGCAATACGATGCTTTTCTAGAGTCTTTGGGCATTTCCATGCTCAGATACAAAATCTATGGGCTGCCCAACGCAGGAGACATTTACTTGGATCATTCTCCGTAGAACTCTTGCTGGAGGTGGGGAAGACAGCACCTGTTATGTGACAAAGGGGTCCTTTCGTCCCAGAGTAACAGTAGCATTAACATTCACATGGTTCAGATTGGAACCTCAGGTTCACACTCCAAATCCAATGTGCCCAGTATACTAGATAATAGCTAGCATTTATATAGAATCTACTATGGACCAGGCACGATGCTAAGCACTTTATAAGGGTGCTATTATCATCATTATTTTACAGCTGGGGAAACTGAGGCAAACAGAGGGTAAGTGACTTGCCCAACATCATATGACCAGTAATTCTCTAAGATTAGATTCAGTCTCTGGATTTCCTGACTCCAGACCCAGTTTTCCATCCACTGTACCACCTCCCTACCTCCACTGTACCACCTAATCACCTCAACACATCTGTCCCTCGATACCGATTCCTGAATAAACCTCTCTCCTCGGCCAGGACCTGGCTGAGAGGCACCTTTAAGGCTATGACATAAGCCTTCCCTGCATGTGAAGTACATAGTCTTATACTGAACTCTCTGATACGACAGAAAAGACGTAAAGAAACTCTTCTTCTCTCACTCCCTAGCTCCGTTTTGTTGAAGGAGAATTAATTATAATGATAACTAACATGTGTATAGCACTTTAAGTTTTATAAAATATTATATACATACTGTCTCATTTAACCTTCACAATAACCTCATGAGTTAAGTGCTATTTTTATCCCAATTTTAGAGATGAGAAAAGTGACTGAGAGTTAAGTGACTTGCACAGGGTCACACAGCTAATAAGTGTGTAGAACTCACATACTTGAAGTCGAAGTACGATACTGAATTTCCTACAACCTCAAAGCATGAGTGAGGTGCATAGCTCAGGGTCCAGATTGCCCACAAAGTTCGGTTCCCCTTCCTTCCCCAGGTCCCTTGCCAAGATGAATTTCTTTTCCTGCGGTCCCTGCAGTTGTAGCATCCATAGAAACACAGAATTTTAGAATTGCAGAGGGACCTTAGGGTTCTCAGTTTATAGTATCATAGGACCTCGGAATCCTAAAGGAAATCAGGGGTCATTCTAGTCCAACCCCTAATCGTTGTAGGAATGAATCCTCCCTGTACATCATGTGTGACAAGAGGTCATACAGCCTCCCCTGGAAGACCTTCTAGTGGTGAGGAATTTAGGAACCTATGAGACAGTAGCTGACTTATTTGGACTTTGCTTGGTAAGAATCTTTTTTTCAATTTGTTGCCAAATGTAGCTGAAATCAGTTTGACTCCTCTATGGGGCATGCAGAGATGAAGTCCTTCCCTCAGAGTATGTAATCATGAAGGCTGAGGGAGTCATCAAGGGTATTCTCCAAAAGGCCTCAGAAGCATTTCACAAGCATGTTCCATCTTTACCAGCAAATCAAGCTTTTCCTTGTTTACAAACCCAGAAACAGAACCAGAGCTGGTATAGGCCTCTCACCATGCTCATTCCCAGCCAGGTCTGTCACAGATTTCTAGTTGAATATCCCAAGGATGTCCTGCTTTAGCCTTTGGGAGTGGAGCAGAAAAGTTAAATGACCCTAAGAACAAGTAGGGCATCAAAATGATGCCACCAACTCCTTCTCATCCCATCATGAGAAACCCTAAGATCTAGGACAAAGCTGGGTCTAATATCAGAAGGCAAGCCACTTTTGGGACCCCATTCCCAACCCTACTCATGATTCAGTTAACGATCTGGGTTGGGTCATTTCATTATTCTCTGCCTCAGTCTTGTCATCTGTCTCACAGGGAGAATTGATCCTGCTACCACTTCCTGTATCCACTGCCCTGCCATGACTAAGCGGCACATAGTGTTAAAATCATTTTTATCAACAAGCATTTGTTTTCTCTCTCCCCACAATGAACAACAAAAATCAATCAATTTCTTGCAACAAACGTGCATCGTCAAGTAAAGTGAATTCCCTCATCGGCCTTGTCCAAGAATGAGTGTGTCAAACTGTACCGTGAGCCCATCGTCTCTCTGTCAGACAGTGGGCAGCGTTTGGGGTCATTTGGAATGCACGAACATTTGTCAGAGGATATTTTGGAAGAGATTCCTGCTCTGATGCAGATGCTGGATTCCGATCTTGCCTTCCTCGGTTGGCTAATGTCCCTGATCTGAGATTCTGTGAAACAATCACACCTCAATGAAACATGGGCAGGGGGAGTAAAAAGTGGAGAGCAGCACCTTTGACCCCTAGTGACCACCCTTGATGACCACCCCTCCCCTCCCGCTGGCCTTCCTCTCTTCTAGATACCTCTATTTCTACAAGCAGGCAGTGGACCTTCTGATGCAGAATGCAATCATCTCCCTTGAGCAGGTGTCCCTGCCCACTGTCTCTACAGCCATCTCCCATCTGTGGCAAGAGCTTCCAGAAGAGATGAGAGAAAGTATCCTCCAGGCCTGTGCTCAGAGACAAAGCAGCTTTGTCGGTGCAAAGCCTCCCTGCCAGGAGCCTGAGTGTGCTGCTGAGGACAGTGTGAAGGACAGTGGAGTTGGCAGCCAAGAGGCCAATGAGTCCCTGGTCTCCACTCCAGAGGAGGTAAGTGGGTCTTTTGGGGGAGACAGAGGTAGGTCCTGAAGAGATACCCCTTGCTATATAGATAGAGAAAGAGGCCAGAAAACTTGTCCAGGGTGACATCGATGTGTCAAGAATGTCAGCAGAATCGTAGCTGACATCTTTGGAAGTTGGCGCTACCGCAATGCTGACTTGTTGGTCATGCAGGGATTTTTTTTTTACTAGATCCATGATTTTATTTGGATAGGGCACTCTAGGTGGTTAATGCAGAACAACTTTTATTCTCTTCGACTGGTACTGCCTGAGTCACTTAGAAATTAAGAGCCAGAATATGTCAAAGGCAAGAGTGGAAGTCAATTCTTCATGGTTCTGAGGGCTTCGTTTCTATTCACTGTAACAGGAATCCTCCATAGCTATCTATCCATTCTCTTTCAGTCATATCTGATTCTTTGTGACTCCATTTGGGCTATTCTTGGCAGAGATCTTGGAATGGTCTTGCCGTTAACTTCTCCAGCTCTTTTTACAGAGGAGGAAACTGAGGCAAGAAGGATCAAGTGACTTGCCCAGGGTCATATAGCTAGCAAGTGTATGAAGCTGGATTTGAACTCCAGGCCCAGCACTCTACCCTCTGGACCACCTAGCTTCCCATCTATGACTATTACCTGCAGGGGTTGTAGAAGAAAAAACTCAGAGGATCAGTTTGAGTCTTCATGTAGCCACCCAACAGTGGCAGAGCAGATGGGTCAAGGGGAGGTTTTTGTGATTCAGTCATTTGGTCAGATCCGTATCTTCATGTCCTCATGGACCATACTATATATACCGGGGCTCTTCTTGGTCATTTCCTTCTCCAGGTAACAGAGATGAAGTGACTTGTCTAGGGTCACACAGCTGGCAAGTATCTGAGGTCATATTTGAACTCAGGTCTTCCTGACTTCCAACACTCTGTCTACTATGCCATCTAGCTGCCTCTTCAGGGGAGATTACCAACTTGTTAAATGGCCGCTGTCCTATAAGTAACTTTTCTGGCCTGACAGAGATTCAGGGGACTTGAACCATCCTACCACCAATGAAGTCAGAAAGGACTATTTGTTCCAACCCACTGTGGAAGGTTCCAGTAGGATTCTGATTCTGCATGACTTTCCAGCCTGTCAAGGCCCAGTAAGAGTTAGGGACATACCTTGAACTGATCTCCCTTAGAAGGATCAGAACCCACAATGGAAAGATAGCATGGGATCAACCACATACACAAATGAGATGTTGGGTAATGGAATTCTCAGTGTAGTAATCAGGGAAGGCCTTTAGGAAGAGGAGAACTTGAAAGAAGTAATGGGAGACAGAGAGGCAGAGAAGACAGTGGAAAGTCATTTACTGATGCGGGCAAAAGCACAGAGAGCAGAATGAACAATGTGTATGAGAACAACATGGCAGATGCACTGACTGGGCTGATGTGGAGGAGGGGGGAGAAATAACGAGAAATGAGTTTCAATGGTTCTGTGGCCAGTTAATGGAAAGTCTCAAATATGGCAGAACCAGAGGTGGGGGCCACCAGGCTGCCCAGAGAAAATGAACCAGCCCTGGCTGAAAACGAAGAGGCTCGATACATGCCAGTCAGCACAGTATCGGGCCCATGAGTGGGTAAAGAAGGATTAAAAAGAAGGATCCCTAACTTCCTTCAAGTCTCAGTTCAGGTACGGTACCTCCTACGTGAGGGCTATCCTAATCTTCCCTACCCAGTCATTAGTGCTTTCCCTCCCACTCACCTCTCCCCAAAGAGTTACCTTAATTCACTTCATCTGTATATAGGGTGTCCCAGAAGTCCTAGTGCACCTTGTAGTTTGCTTTTTTTTAATCTATGTATGTACATACTGTCTTCCCCTACCTGCTCTGGTTGAATGTTAGCTTCTTGAAGACAGGAATTATTACTCTTAATGGCTTTGTTTCTCCAGCCCTTAGGGCAGTTAGGTGGCACAGTGGATAGAGCAGCAAGACTCATCTTCCTGAGTTCAAATCTGGCCTCACATACTTACCAGCTGTATGACCCTGGGCAAGTCACTTAACCCTGTTGGCCTCAGTTTCCTCATCTGGAAAACAAGCTGATGAAGGAAATGACAAACCACTCCAGAATCTCTGACAAGAAAAGCCCCAATGGGGTCATGAAGAAATCAGACACAACAACCAAAACCTCCAGTCCTTAGCACAGTGCCAAGCTCGTACTACATGATTATTGAATGGATGGTTGGATGGACAGATGGATGAATGAATGAATGAATGAATGAATGAGGTGCTTAAAGTGGGGAAGGGGAAAACTCATGGTTCCAGAACACCAGCCTCATTCTTCTGTCCCCTCATTCCTTACCATCGCCCCAAGAACCCCACTTGCCAGGATATAGATTTATTATCAACCTTGGCAGACACAGAGGGAAAAGTTTGAGGGTAAAGAGGAATGAGTGGTGAGGTCTCTAGCTAGCAGGGAGATCAGGACAGCTGGATGCAGGAGGGGAAATTACACTCCATTCCTCGAAGACTTAGTGTAAGGATTAGTGAGGTAAGGCATATGGCATTATCTCATTTTAAAATAGCACTTGATAATTGCCTGCCCTTTGCCAAGTGTGGTATTTGACACCGTGCACAAAGTTGGAGTGCAGCTCTGTTCACTCAGATGTCTTGTTTATTTGGCCCAATCTGTTGGGCAAACCTTCCAGTAAAGGGGAGGAATCTCTAGCTTGGAATCTCATGCATTCTGGAGATGTCTGCTGTGTCTTAGCAATTGAAAAGTTTCCAACAAACAAGAGAAAAACTAAGTCCATTCAGATCTAAGATACATTAATAAAGATCTATGAGTACATACTTTCTTGCTTAACACAGTGATTCCTGACCCTGATGCAAATAACTTACTAACTAAGTCTTGGAGAATTGCCCAAATCTCAGAGAGGTTAAGGGGTTTTCACATGGTTGTAGAGCTAGTAAGTATCAGAGGCACTTGGGACTCCTAGTTAGACCTCTTGAGTTGGAACGTGGGACATCCCAATGCTAGAAGCAGCACTCACTGATAGGCTCATAGACTTAGAGCTGGAAGGGTCACTTAATCCAACCTCCTCATTTTACAGATGAGGAAACCAAGGCCCAGGGAGACTAAGTGTCTTGCCTAAAGGCCCACAGATAGTAAGCAGTAGATTTGAACTCAGATCTTCTGGCACCAAAGCCACTGCTACACCACATTGCCTAGGATATGGTATAGATAAATCAATAGCAAATCAAATAGTCCTACTTATATAGTGCTTTGTGATTTACTACAATAACTTGGAAGGGGAGGTATAAGGAAAATAAGTGTTATCATCCCCATTATTAAGATGAGAAAGCTTAGCAAGGCTTAGCAGCTAGGTGAAGCAGGAAGACCTGAGTTCAAGTTTGTCCTCAGATGCTTAAGAGCTATGTGACCCTGGGAAAGTCACTTAACAGGCTACCTCAGTTTCCTCATCTGTAAAATGAGCTAGAGAAAGAAATGACAAACCATTCCAGTATCTTTGCCAAGAAAACCCCAAATGGAATCATGAAGAGTCAGGCACGACAGAAATGACTGCAATGCCTGAACAATAACGAAAAAGGCTCAAGAGAGGGTGTTGTTCATTATCACACAGCTGATAGCGCTAGAGTCTAGACTTGAACCCGGTGTTCTATCATCAAATACAATGCTCTTTCTATTATCTATTCCATCTCTTAAGCCCTTGGAGCTAGAGGGAGATGGAATTCTTAGTTTGCAGGTATCACCAATGTCCTAAGTGTGGGTCCAGTGTACATATACACACAACACACAATGGAGTTGTGGTGCCTCCTCTTACTTTGACAATGGAGCTTCTCCTTAGTGGATGAATAAGAGGAGTAAAAGGGCAGTCTCCTCTTCATGCCTGACTCTGCTTGACCCCTTTTGGAGTTTTCCTGGCAAAGATACTGGAGTGTTTGCCATTTCCTTCTCCAGCTGATTTTGCAGATGAGGAAACTGAGGCAAACAAGGTTCAGTGACTTGACCCGGGTCACATAGCTAGTAAGTATCTGAGGCCAGATTTGAACTCAGGAAGATGAGTCTTCCTGACTCCAGGCCAGTACTCTATCTACTGTACCACCTAGCTGCCCATAAGTAAAATACACTCCAGGCACCAAATAATTAGATTTTCTTTTCAGTCAATGATCATATTATCTTCCTCATTCCAGGTATGTCTATTGCAAGTCTCTTAGTTAGTGTCTGAAACTGGAACTTTGATGCTATGCAGATTCTATCAGTGTCCCAGTCTCATAACAGACCTTTCTGACCTGAGATGTTTAACCCTCCCATCCAATCAGTCTTTCCCCCTTCCTTAGACTGGAACCCAGTCCCCTCGGTATCTATGCCCTTGTGCTCAGCATCTGCCTGCCCTCTAAGTGAGCATACCCACCTCAGCTCCCCAGAGTCCACTCTCCCTTTTCAGTTCTCATCTCTATTTTAGTTCTCACCCATTCTCAGTGTTCGAGGTAAATGTTCTAAGGACTCAGTCCAATTAAAGAAATTGGCTATTACAATGGCAGAACCAGGATGGTGAGCATGTTCCAAGATGCCCAGTCCAGGACCTGTCAACAAGACCTCAGACTCAGGGAGAATCCTGATGGCATGCAGCACATTATTAACCAAACAGGGCCAGGAAAGGAGTCAGTTCTCTTCTTAGATTTTCTTAATTGATTTCTTTTTTTAAATGGTGTCATTTCCCAGTACTCTTGTCCCATAGATCCTGTCTTTAAAAGTAGTTCAGCAACAAAACAAAACAAGCTATTGCTTATATCTAAAAGCATATGGACAGCTAGATGGCCCAGTGAATAGACTACTAGGCCTGAAGTCGGGAAGATTTATCTTCCTGTGTTCAAAATCAGCCTCAGACACTTACTTGCCAGCTGTGTGATTCTGGGCAAGTCATTTAACCCAGTTTGCCTCAGTTTCCTCATCTATAAAATGAGCTGGAGAAAGAAATGGCCAACTACTCCAGTGTCTTTGCTAAGAAAGCCCCAAATGGGGTAATGGGGAGTTGGACACAACTGAAATGACCGAATAACAACCAGAGCATGTATGGTATTCTGCACTTACAGTCCCTTACCTTTCCACAGAAAACATCTGACCTCTGGAGGCAACATTAGTCAGTACATACATAGAGGGTGTTTTTAAAAAGTGTTATTTTCCTTAGCATGATTGTGGCTTTTATGTGTTTTCTCTTCGTTGTGCTTCAGTCATGCATCCGTTCATCCAAGGCTTCCTGGGTTTCTCTGGATTCTTTATATTCACGGTTTCTGACTATAAGAACATGTCATTCCACTCAAACACTACACAATTTATTCATTCATGCCCCAACTGCTGAGCAGACCCCCTTTTCCCCATGTTATCGGTAGCACAAAAAGTGTTAATGTGAATATTTTGGATCCCTATAGATCCTTTCTATCTTTGATGCCCTTGTGCTAAATGCCCAGCGTTTAGGGTCATTGTGGGGCTAAAGGGAATGAATAACTTATTCAGCAGTCAAGCTTCTACCGCTACCCTTCCACCCCCTGACCTTACAGCGCAGTCCCCTACATGAATGTGACTAGTTTCCAGGTTAAATCTTGTTACCCGAAACTTTACTACAGAAATCCCAAGCATACTGGGATTCCTGTGTTATTGACTTAATAACCCAGAAATGGATTATTGCTTCTGACATAAGAAAATGTGAACCCTTTACAGATCCTTTTTGAAGATGCGTTTGATGTGGCTGCAGGTGTGTCCAGCCCCAGGTAAGATAATAATAGCTAGTATTTACATGATGCTTTAAAGTTTGCAAAGTGTGCTACATATGTTGTGTCACTGAATCCTTACAACAACTCTATCCAGTAGGTGCAATCATTATCCCCATTTTACAGAGGAGGAAACTGAAGCAGGTTAAGTGGCTTGTTACCTCCTTATTAAAATAAATTTACTTCTTTTTAGTGAGGGAGTTAGGGAAAAGGGGGCATCTGACACAAATTGTTATTCCCCTAAGACAAGTCAATAACACAAGAAATGGTTGCTTCTTTTCCACTTCTTTGGGGGAGGAAGAAAGTCATTCAAGACTCAAGATAAGCTAAAGAAAACCTAAAAGATCATCTCAGGATGGATGCTGTTGCTTCAGACCCTCCACAGCTGCATGGATAAAGAAGTCATCTGGCTGCTTTATTCTGAAGATTGGCCAGAGACTTCTCCTGCAACACATTCCTTTGTCCCCTTAGGACAGAGAGGAAAGATGATTGATTATACAGCTGGGCTTCTGCTGGGATCATTGTGCCAGAGGTTCCCACTGAACATGGGATACCCTCATTGGGATCCTATACCTGGAGCTGGAAGGTACCTTAGAGGTCACCAAGTCCAATATCAATCCCCCTTTATTTTAACACATGGGAAAATTGAGGCCCACAGAGCTTAGTATTACACAGATGGCAGAGACAGAATTCGAACATGGGTCCTCAGATTCAAGATCTACTGCTCTTGACCCTTCTCCCCCCTCAGACCCTTCAGAATAAATGAACATGGGTTCTGGTAATAGTAAGTGACACCTTTAGAATGATATAAAGTTTACCTAGCTGGTGCAGTGGATAGAGCACCAGGCCTGGACACAGGAAGACTTACTGTTCTTCCTGAGCTCAACTCTGGTCTCAGATACCAGCTATGTGACCCTGGGCAAGTCACTTAATAACCCCACTAGCCTTCATTCCTCATCTACGAAGTGGACTAGAGAAGGAAATGACAAACCACTCCAGTATCTTTGCCAAGAAAACCTTAAATGGGGTCACAAAGAGTTGAACGTGACTGAAAAGAAGGAATAGCCGCATAAGTTACACAAGGTTTTATGCACACTCGCTCGTAACAGACCTGTGAGGTTGGCCATGCTGTGTTATTCTCACAGAGTTGAACGTGACTGAAACAAAGGAACAGCCACAAAAGTTTACACAAGACACTAGCTCATAACAGATCTGTGAGGTTGGTCATGCTGTGTCATTCCAAGGCAAGTAAACACTGGGGTTCAGAAAGTTTGCGACTTGTCTAAAATTAATGACAAACAAGTAGAAGAGCCAAGATTCAAAGCCAGGTCTTCTGAATTCCAACCGACTTCCTCTTTTCGTTAGACCGTGTTGGTTCTGTGAAATGAAAATCGTTGGAGAATGAAGCCAATGTTCTGTTACTGCATTGTGGGATGAGGGGAGGAGATACTGCAACTAAGAGTTTTATCCCCTTCTTCTGTCTGGATATTATGACCCAGAATCACAGATTTGACCATGAAGGTGTTTTTAATCTAGACTTGTGATTTCATGGGTGTGGGTAGCTCCTAGTAGGTCAACTCAATCCTGCCCAAGGAGACTGGCAACTTGATTCTTGGAGCCTTTGAGGGTTGCCTGGGGCACCAAGAGGCTAAGAGACCAACCCCACCCTAAGGAGAGTTTATTCGTGTCCTCATCATTTGTGATGTGTACTGAACACCTCAAACTAAGTTCTGGAATAGTCCAGAATGGTGCTTAATATCATGAGAGATTAAAAGGGAGGGACCAAGGAGACACAAAAGAGCTTTGCCAGGAGTGGGTTACAGAGTATGTGCTATGTACTGTGGCTTTCTTTAGCTGGAGTCTTTGTGCGTGGGAATTCCACCAGGGGTTCAGTAGAAATATTCAAATGTACCCAGGGAAAGGTTAAAAAAAAAATCCAAAACATAGGAGTTAAATATTCTTTTTATTTCTATTGTCAGTTCTGTGTTTGCAGGTTGCAGCTCAGAAAATCCAGAGGAAAACGGCCATCTCTATGTGCAGATCATCAGTTTCTTACAGGGCCTTTTCTGTGCTAACACACAGTTGCCACAGGTAGGACAGACAGCAGAGCAGAGAAGATCTCTGCCCCCTTGCTTCTCTCTTCGATAAAGGAAAGGGATTTTCCAATGTATTTCATTTGCTTGAATTTCTAGGTAGCTCAGATGATATGCCCACTAGCCTTTTCATCTAAGGATCCAGGAATTAAATTCCTATTTAATGGGAGTTTTTCAAGGCAAATATCTTGTATGAAGTAGGAACTGAATAAATGTTGAGTGACTTTTTCCTGGTCACCCCAAAAAGGAGTCAACTCATTTTCATTTCATTTGGCCTCTTTCCATTTGGAGGTGACTTAAGTCACATGTTGTCCTCTAAGGCTGAAAACTAGTAAGAAAAAACTGAGAGAAGAGACAGGAGAGGATGTTTCCTAAGGCAAGAGTGTTTTTTACATCACTCACAAGGACAGAAGAGTTTCATTATCTTCAGAGGCCTTCTGGTGAGTAGCCTAGGACTCCAGTTAAACTTCAGTTTAAGAAACAAAAGCAGAAAATGTTATTTACTTAAGGGCTGCCCAGTGAGGTCAAATTCCTACCTTCTCAGCACAGCTGGACCTATCTGACTTTGAAGAGAAAAAGTCACTGTGATTGTCCTCCTTCATCCCAGGTGTGGGTGGGATGGCGGGGACATTTTGTGAAGGTTTATGTGCAATTTGTTGACATCTTAGAACTCAGTCAGATTTGGGAAGTGGGGGGTGAAGTGGGATTAAGTCTTTTCTTAAAAAAAAAAGGCTGAACATGAAATTTAAGGACGCTACCATTAGATGGCAGTGAAGGCTTTGTCAAAAGGTCAAAACTAGTCTCAGCCTACTAATGTTTTGCCTGGAGTTTAGATAATAGGGCTTCTCTAGTCAAGCCTTCAGGAACTTATTAAGAGTCATGAATTTCCTCCCCTTTATTTATTTTTTACAATGTAATTCTTTACCAAAATAGCCTAAATAATCACCAGCCATTAGTTTAAAGATGTTCTATGTAGTAAGAATTTTTTTTTGCTTTTTATTTATTTATTTTTTGCTTAAGTTTATTTAACTTTTTACATTCATTTTCACAAAATTTTGGGTTCCAAATTTTCTCCCCATTTCTCCCCTCCCCTCACCCCAAAACACCGAGCATTCTAATTTTCCCTATCACCAATCTGCCCTCTCTTCTATCATCCTTCCCTTCCCTTGTCCCCATCTTCTCTTATGTCCTGTAGGGTCAGATAACTTTCTATTCCCCATTACCTGTATTTCTTATTCCTAGTAGCAAGAACAATACTCGACAATTGTTCCTAAAGCTTTGAGTTCCAAATTCTCCCTACCCTCCCTCCCCACCCATTCCCTTTGAGAAGGCAGGCAATTCAATATAGGCCATATCTGTGTAGTTTTGCAAATGACCTCCATAATAGTCGTGTTGTGTAAGACTAACTATATTTCCCTCCATCTTATCCTGCCCCCCATTGCTTCTATTCTCTCTTTTGAGCCTGTCCCTCCCCAAGTGTGCTGATTTCACATTGCTCCCTCCTCCCATTGCCCTCCCTTCCATCATCCCCCCTACCCTGTTTATCCCCTTCTCCCCCACTTTCCTGTATTGTAAGTTAGGTTTTCATACCAAAATGAGTGTGCATTTTATTCCTTCCTTTAGTTGAATGTGATGATGGTAAACTTCATGTTTTTCTCTCAGCTCCCTTCCTTTTCCCTCCACTAAAAAGTCTCCTACCCTGCCTCTTCTATGAGACATAATTTTCCCCATTCCATTTCTCCCTCTCTCCTCCCAATACATTTCTCTCTCACACTTAACTTCATTTTTTTAAAGATATGATCCCATCCTATTCAATTCACTCTGTGCTCTCTGTCTCTGTATGTGTGCCTGCGTGTGTGTGTGTGTGTGTGTAATCCACCAACTACCCAGATACTGAAAAGTTTCAAGAGTTACAAATGTTGTCTTTCCATGTAGGAATGTAAACAGTTTAACTTTAGTAAGTCCCTTATGACTTCTCTTTGCTGTTGACTTTTTCATGCTTCTTTTCATTCATGGGTTTGAAAGTCAAATTTTCCTTTCAGGTCTGGTCTTTTCATCAAGAATGCTTGAAAGTCCTCTATTTCATTGAAACCCCATTTTTCCCCTGAAGTATTATACTCAGTTTTGCTGGGTAGGTGATTCGTGGTTTGAATCCTACTTCCTTTGACTTCTGGAATATCATATTCCATGCCCTTCAATCCCTTAATGTAGAAGCTGCTAGATCTTGTGTTATCCTGATTTTATTTCCACAATACTTGAATTGTTTCTTTCTAGCGGCTTGCAATACTTTCTCCTTGACCTGGGAACTCTGGAACTTGGCCACAATATTCCTAAGAGTTTCTCTTTTTGGATCTCTTTCAGGCGGTAATCAGTGGAATCCTTGAATACTTATTTTGCCCTCTGGTTGTAGAATATCAGGGCAGTTTTCCTTGATAATTTCATGAAAGATGATGTCTAGGCTCTATTTTTGATCATGGCTTTCAGATAGTCCCATAATTTTTAAATTGTCTCTCCTGGATCTATTTTCCAGGTCAGTTGTTTTTCCAGTGAGATATTTCACATTATCTTCCATTTTTTCATTCTTTTGGCTTTGTTTTGTGATTTCTTGGTTTCTCATAAAGTCATTAGCCTCCATCTATTCCTTTCTAATTTTGAAAGAACTAGCTTCTTCAGTGAGCTTTTGAACCTCCTTTTCCATTTGGCTAATGCTGCTTTTGAACACATTCTTCTCCTCATTGGCTTTTTGAACCTCTTTTGCCAATTGAGTGAGCCTATTTTTCAAGGTGTTATTTTCTTCCGCATTTTTTTGGGTCTCCTTGAGCAAGGTGTTGACCCACTTTTTATGCTTTTCTTACATTTCTCTTTTCTCTTCCCAGTTTTTCCTCCACCTCTCTCACTTGATTTTCAAAATCCTTTTTGAGCTCTTCCATGGCCTGAGGCAATTGAATATTTATTTTGGATATTTGGGATACAGAAGCCTTGACTTCTATGCCTTTCCCTGATGGTAAGAATTGTTCTTCCTCATCAGATAGGATGGGAGGACATATCTGCTCACCAAGAAACTAACTTTCCATGGTCTTATTTTTTTTTCCCTTTTCTCAGCATTTTCCCAGTCAGCTACTTGACTTCTGAGATTCCTCTCCACCCCCACCTTGCCTCCAGCTCTGCCCAGCTAGTGCTTGGAGTCTGAGATTCAAATGCTGCTTCCCAGCCTCAGGGCTTTCAGCAATTGCAGGGCTGCTATTCAGTGGGAGATCAAGTTCAGCTGCTTGAATGGGGGCAGGGCTGCTGCACAGGGCTCAGTTCCCTCAGGGAATTTATGTGGAGATCTTCAACAATGGATCCGAGCTCCTGTCTGCTTTGGGAGCTCCTGTCAGCTGCTGCCTCCACTGCTGCCTCCAAAGGGGGCCCAAGTTATGGGGACACCCTGCTCCTCTCTTGGCCAGCCATAAAGATTCTCTCACTAACCTTTGTGTCTGTGGGTGGAGGGATCTGCAGAGCCACTGGAGATTCTGTCCCTGAAGCCTGCTCAGATCTGCTCCTCTTGGTGCCGCGAGGCGAAGGCAGGGCTGGGGTCTGCTCCAGGTCCGTTGTGCCATGGACCTTTGGTGTCGGTTTTTCAGGGCTCTCTGGAACAGAAATCTCCTCCACTCCGTTGCTGTGAGGTTTCCACTGCTCCAGAATTTGTTGGGAGTTCTTCTTTACAGGTATCTTATGGGTGGTGGGTTAGGAGCTAGAATATGTGAGTCCTTCTATTTCGCCATCTTGGCTTCTCCCTCAACATTTTTCTTTAATCCAACAGCACTAAGGTACAATTTGGTACCATTCTTTTGAAACATAACGCTTTGCTTTTTTAAAATCGTCTCCTCCAGAATTCTTGGCTAGGAGCAAAAATACTTTTACTGGCTTGGGACCTTCTCCTACTTTTCCCTCAGCAGTGAATTACTTCTTGTTCCCCAGCACAACTTCCATAGGTTGTTGGATAAGGTAAAAAGAGCTGCCTCAACTTGTCTTTTCAGAATTCCAGGCTCTCAACCCTTTCTCTACCCATGTATTCATTCACTTAAGATGCCTCCACTGTCAGTAGGAAATGTGCTTAATATTTCTTTAGTAGTGAAGAGTGATTTCCCTTGAGTCACCCCCATGTCTTGTGAACCCCATCACCCATGTGACCAGTGGGCACACCTTGACTAGGGTTAGTGATACACTCCATTTAGAGAACAGAGGAGAGCTGATGGACCCTCAGACACAATCAAACTCAAACTCTGTAATGATACTTTGCTCAATGGACCATTTTGAGCCTGGGGTTTTACCACGGAGGATAAAACTTGGGATCTTTTCCTATTCTGGTGTCCCATTGGAGAGAGTCCCCCAAAAGACTTCCTAGTCCTACCATAGAAGAGGATTGAGTGAAACTGCACTGGGGCCTTCCTTCTTAGAACTCTGGTTTTCTTCCAGAAATTGGTAATGGAAGATCAAAGAGAATGGAGTTTGGAAACAGAAATTCAGGTAACTTTTGTGAAAGGAGGGTGCAAGAGTGGGTTGGTCTGGGGATGATGGGTGGGTCATTCAAAATAGGTTATAACTTGGACTGGATAGTTCATGGAGAAGAGGTTCTCACTTTCCCCTTCATCTCTTCCACCCTGGTATTTGCAGGAAGAAGCCATCCCACTTGATGATGAGACCGTGATGCTGAGGTGCACTGAGACCTTCGATGAGGACTTATAAGAGAGGAAGACTGGGGAATGTCCATGGTGAAATGCATTGCTGAAAGCTGAGATCACACTACAACCCCATTTGAGGGTTTTAGGGTGGGCTTTCCTGGGAATGGTCTTTGGATCTGACCATTTATAAAGTATTTAAATGTGAACCTTAAGTTTTATTCTGTGAGTGAACTGTGTCTTCTTTTAGGTGGAGAGGGGAAAAGTTCTTATGCAAGGTAAAGATTCACATGGGTACTCATACACACACATATACATACACACATACATACACATGCACATTTATTCCACATTTATTTCTCTCTTTGTCACGATGATTCATGTTATTCAGTTCCACCTTCCATTAGACCACAGGTTCCTTGGAAAGCGTGTTCTTTATCATTTCCATCTTTGCATCCCCAGCAATGAGCACCATTTCTCAGGCATAGTAGGTATTTAATAAATATCCATTGAATTCATTGAAGGGAGGCATAGCTATGAAGGACCTGGGGTACCTGAATTTCAGATGGAATATGGGCACTGGGGAGAACATTCCCAAGAGCTGACTTGCACTCCACTATAGAATGATTGGCTACCTTTCTAGTTCCCTTTATCTTCCAGGGAGGGAGAAGTTGTTGCAGCAAAAAGGGAAAGTGCTAGAAGGTAGGAAATTAGGGGCTGATATCTGAACCTGGCTCAGGCTGGGTTTATGCTTCAGGTTTGGAACTGGAATGAAACTAGACACTTGTGGACCTTTTAACAAAAGGAGGGGTACTTAGCCATAGCATGGAAAGGACACTCAGCAAGGATATAGTGTTGATTCCATTTCAGCCTCCTCTATCTGTGTTGGCCATGCTGCCATGCCTGTGAAGCCTGAGGGAGAACAATTGCTGCCTCTGCTGGGCTGGCTTTTTTACTTAAGCCGCCATCAGTGGCTTCCATCTTAGTCCTTTAAACCAATTAAGTCACGAGGATGGTTTTTACTCCTTTCATTAAAAACAGACAAACAAACAACTTATATGACAGCTATGGCTCCTACCACATTCGTCAGGATACTGGGAAAAGTGCAGAGCCCTATTCAAATCAGATCGCACCCCCTCAGCACCACCCCTTGGGAGAAGATGACCCTTGGCTTTAATAAGGAAAAACAGACAATTTCAATATTACAGTTTTAATCCCATCACACACACCCCTTCCCCATTCCAAAACTTGCCAATAATAAAGTTAATGTTTTGTAGATTTCAGGATACACATATCAAATTTATACTATAGGTGGGAAATGGGGCATGCGTGAATTAATAACTAGCTTGAAGATGGCTGATGATTACAGTCTAACATCTATTTAACATCATCAGAGAAGAGAGTGCTCTAAGGTCCATCGGAAGAGTGGAGGCCTATCAAACCTTGGATCTTCTGGGATGTCCCTGACAGGGGGAAGAAGTGTCTCTTTACATTATCGTTTCAACATCCAACTTCTCTCTCACTTCCATTGAAATCTGACCATCCTCCTCATTAAGGCCATGCTCCCTTCTCATTACTTTCCCTCCTTGTTCTGGCTTGGGCCAAAAGGGGATATGCCAGAGCCAAGAAGCAGCACAGAATCTGGTGCCAATCCCAAAAGGGAAGTTGTAGACCTCTGAGACCTTCAGGGTGTCCTCTGACTCCTCATGCATTTGTTTCCATGCTATGAGTCCTCTTTCTTCCTGACTTCCTAATAAGAGACAATAAGAAGTCAAGAGTGGGCCAAGCCCTGGGGAGCTGGAGCCTTTGTGGTAATGGTAGGGAATTCCATTCTTTGGGATAGATCCAGTTGGGAGAGCCCTGTAAAGACGATACACTAGATGGCCTCAGTTTCCTATTCTGCAAAATGATGGGGCTGAACTAGAGGAAGACCCTTGCAGTTCCAGACCTATGATCTTATGACCTTCAGGGGTACTAAGAGCTGCTTGGAATCACAGATGTCTAGAACTGGAAAATACTTTAAAGATAATTTGGCCTGACCCCTTCACTTCACCCAGATGGGAAAACCAAGACTCAAAGAAAGCAGTCACTTTTCCAAGGTTGCCCTCCTAACTAATGGCAGGGACGGGACTGGAGCCCATTCTCTGTGACTTCTATAGCAAACCAGGTATTTCACCATTCTGTGCTTCTGTGTACATTCTTCCTCTTGCTTCCTGTAGCTTCTTTCTCGCTCTATGCCACATAATTTAGCCCTCTTCCCACCACAAAATTGTCCAGGAAGCCAAAAGCAACTGATTGGATTGGATCATGTATTCCTATCTTTGTACTCCTTCAGCACTTACATTCTTGATTTGTCCTGAGAAGGTAGGTGGGTGCTTATTTTATTCAACTACATATGAGTCATCTCCTTAGGTAGGGAGTACAGTTTTTACAGAGCTGGTGGCATGTGTCTTTTCTCTTCATTTCTACCTCTTCTCCCCTCAATACATAGCACAAGCTTTAGTCGATGTTTGCTGACTATGGGTAATGGAGACCAGGATGGGGGTCCTGTGGGTGTATACCTATCCTCTGAGGATCATCTCCCTCCCTTCAACTGCATAGGGAATCATACCCTTACCTGTGGGTACTCTGCTGAAACAGCAATATATCTTGGGATTTACAGACTAGATATCTTTTTTATACCTTAAAACTCAAATCATTTTGGCTCTCATTGATTGGCCAACAATAGGTCCCAGTCCAAGCCTTACTTGGTCACTGTTTGGATTCTCAAGGCTAAGAGTGAGTGTAATTAACAATTATTTCTGTTTCGACCAGAAACTCTAAGGGTCTTCACCTCCCAGATTGATTTTTTTTTACTAGGTAAAAGAAGTCATTTTTTACCTCATTTTTTACCTAGCCTTAATCACTGAATGGGCATTTTCTCAGACAGACTCAGACCTGGGAAAGACCTTGGCTTAAAAAGGCCAAGGCCTCTCACTTCTTCCAGGGTCATCACCAGTTTTCCTGATCTATGTCCGGACCCATGGTTCCAGAGGGGAAGGTGAGGCTGGTGACTTTGCACAGCCTTCCCTCACTTAAGGACAAACAAGAAGAACCTATCTTCTGACAAGTTTTCCAGACATGCTGTTAGACAGAAGTGGTGACAAGACAACATTACCTGGAATAGTGTTGTCAAGTACAAATGCCAGGAATCCACCTACAAACATGCTAGTGGTGAGCAGAACCTGGATGACTTGATCCAACTGGACATTTCCTACAGGGGACACAAGAGGACAAGAATGAGATAGAGGAACTATGGACCTTCCACAGGGTGGAGTCCAACAACCCAGCCCTCTCTGAGCCCTGTTCCTCACCACACCCACCAGGTTATAAGATTAGGGAGAGAGAAACCTGGTCATCTATGGACTCAGCAGATCCTCACCTGTCTGGATTTGTTCTGGATTGTTGTTCACCCAGTAAGGAATGGTCAGCCCACAGTAGATGGAGAAGCCAAAGACAAAGAGGTTCCTGGAAGAGTTCATGTCCACATACTGCAGGGAGAAGGAATCCAGTCCTCTTAGCATCAAGGGAGAGTCTCCTCCTCAAAACTGGGAGCAATTACTTGGGATGGAGAGGGGAGAGGGGAGATCCTGGGAATATCAGGTACCCTCCTCTCTGAAAATTAGAAACCAAGTGGAATAACTAAACACAGCATGGAGATGGCAAAGGGGGTAGGGATGGAGAGCATTGTTTATCATGCCATCATGCCAAGTTCCTGCTTGGTACTCTGGAAGCATAATCATTCAGGAAATCTTCATGGGGTATTGGGAGCTGACTGTCTGGAGGCAGTGAAAAGTCAGTATTTATTTTACCATCTTTTTGTTTTGTTTAATATAAGCCATTTTTTCCCCACATGGAAATTCCAAATTTGGCCCCTGCCACTTGAAAGGTGGGGCACTGTGGTTTAGAGAGTCAGGAGAACTTCCTATCATGTCATAATCCAAATTCCAAAAAGTGTATTTCCAGAGGCAAAATGTTCCTGTAATTCTTTAAAAGCAGACTGTCTTAAGGTCAGGGCTTAGTGCCTTGCTAAGAAATGGTGAATTGAACTGAAAAGATCCCTTTCTTTACCTGTAGATGAGAAATTCCCGCTGATGTGATGACTCCAAACAGTACTAGCATCATACCTCCAATGACAGGGCTTGGAATGGTGGCAAATGCAGCCCCAATCTTCCCAAAGACACCCATCACGAGCAGCACACAGCCAGCAAAAATGATCACCCTCCTGCTCCCCACCTACAGTCAGAGGGAAAAGCGAGAAACAGGAGAACTTAGGATCAACTAACCTGTAAGGGCACAGAACACCCGAAGGGCTTCTGTTGGGATGGGATGGGGTGGGTCTTTCTACTAGAACAACTCTACTAAAGCAACATGGAGATGAAGCAGACATAAGCCTAAATCACTACCCTGTTCTGCCTCCCAGGAAGAGAACTGGAAAGGATGCCGGAGTGAACTCTGAGCTCCAATTCCCTGTCCATTTGTATCTTTTCTCTGTGTCTTCTCAAAACATAATCTCTGTGAATAAAGATTGTTCCTGTCTTTGAGATTATATCAATAGTGCCTAGCACAATACCTGGCACATAACATCTACCTAATGAATACTTGTTCAGTGATGGGCACCATATTAAAAAAACTGCCTGGGTTAATTTGATCTCCCTAGGATTGGTCCTGTGCTCCACGTTCTCTCATGACATATGCATACTGTTAACTACATGATCTTACATTTCTTCAAGCACAGATTTATAAGGGTTTTCTAGTATATTAAATATGTGCATGTATGTACCTATGTCTATCTATATTTCTTTATATGTTTATAACTATATCTATGCCTATGTCTGTGTCTATATCTATATCTTCCTATATATCTAGCTAACTAGTCTTTCCAATTAGGCCATAAGCTCCTCAAGGGCAAAAACTGAGTATTCATTTGCATACTCATGTTCTATGTTGTGCTAAGATTTTCAAGGGCAGTGACCAGTCAAAGAGTGTGATAGCTGTTCTCTACAACATTGTCTTCAAGGACAAACGGACAGAGACAGAAGGAGAGAGACAGAGACAGAGAGACATACACCCAGGGACACAGATTGAAAAAGAGACAGACATTAAGAAAAAAGAGACAGAGGGAGACATAGAGAGACACATATACAGAGAGGTACAGAGACAGAGGTAGAGACAGAAAGAGAAACAGAGACAAAAAGAGGGAGAGAGAGACACATACACACACAGAAAGAGACAGAGACAGAGACTGTTGAAGTGATAAATTCCCAGAGATTAGCGAGGATGAGATTCAGAACTATGTGTATACCCTTTGACTCAGTAACACCACTGCTGGGTCTATACTCCCATGATATCAAAGAAAGAGAAACGGGAACCATATCCCAGCCCTCCCTCACTCAAATCAAAGTCAACTGCAAGTCTTGTCATCATCTTGATGTCATGGTCCTCTTTGAGAACCAAGGATAAACACAACCTGTGAGTGAGTAGCAGCTCCTCTCCTCTCCTCTCCATCCTTGCCTGGGGTGCTCTACGCAGGTGAGGAACACTACCATGACTAGAAGCTGCTTTTTTTCCTTTGGGTTTACTCCCTGGATTTATTGCTCAAAGACCAAGCTTTAAACCCAGTTCACTCTGGAGTTCATAGATGCTACATTAAGCAGTAGACCTGTTGTCAGTATTTACAATCATACTAGTTTCCTGCTAATGATAGGATTGTAGATCTCCATTAGCCAATGAAGGTTATCATTCTCCTCCAGGCCATACTCAGGACTTCCTCCATGATGGCCCAGCCCTGGAATGGGCATATTGGCAGTACCCTCCACCTCTGATTTAAATGGCTCGGATCCCAGGCCAACAATATTTCATTGTTTTCCACTCCACACTCAGGATTTCTCTACATTCTCTCCTCTGGTGCCTTTGTCTCCCTACCCGTTCACAGTTTCTTTTTATGTGCTGTCCTGTCCATTAGGATGTAAGGTCCTTGAAAGGCATCTTTCTTTCTATTTATATTTATGTTCCCAAAGTTTAGTACAGTGTTTGGCATATAGTAGGTGTTTAATAAATGCTAGCTGACTGATCCTGACAGAGTCATCTGTTCTTTATTCATCTGCCATTTAAGAATTGCACATATTCATTCTGGGTAACACTAAGACCACCTGGTCATCTTCTCTTTCTTTTTCCTTTAAGTGGGTTGCAATGGGTCACCAGTATGGTTGCAAAAATCAAAAACTTTCTTTTGAAAGACCATAATATGACAGGAGGTAACATGATATAATGGAAAGAGCATTGAATCTGAAGTAAAAAACCCAGGATTTCAATCCTGGTTCTGTCCCTTAGTAGGAGCATTGAATAGAACACCAGGGCCTGGAGTCAGGACGACCTGAATTCAGCTCCAGTCTCAGGCACTTACTTGCTGTGTGACCTCAAGCAAGTCACTTGCTTGCCTCAGTTTACTCCTCTGTCAAATGAGCTGGAGAAGGAGATGCCAAGAAAACCCCAAAGGGTCAAACACACCTGAAAAATCACTGAGCAACAACCACAACAAATCTTCCCCTTAATATTTCTGCAACCTTGGGCACATCACCTAATCTCAGACACTGATAGGTGACACAATGAATAGTGTGTTGGGCCTGAAGTCAAGAAGAGCTGAGGTCAACTCCAGCCTCAGATACTTACTAGCTATGTGACCCTGGTTAAATCACTTAACCTCTGTCTGCCTCAGTTTCCTCAACTGTAAAATAGGGATGATAATAGTATTTATCTCCCAGGGTTGTTGTAAACAGCAAATAAAATAATATTTGTAAAGTGGATAACACAATGCCTGGCACCTAGTAGGCACCTAAGACACTCTTGCCCCTTTCCCTACTCTCTGGTTCTCAGTGTACCTGCCTTAAAAATGAGAGGATTAGATTAGATGGCCTCTAAGGTTAACCTGAGTGTCTGAAATCTGTAATCCTATGATTCATCAGTAAGAATCAACTGCTTTCTGTCTCAGAACTTTGGTGTAGCTGGTCAAACACTGGCTGATGTTGCAACCCCAACAACCTTACCCTGGTGATGCGCAGTACATCAACATTCTCACTGTAGGAGGTGGTCCCAGTCCCAGTCCCCCATGCTCCTGCTAGGAGGCAGCCAATTCCCTCAATGCCAATACCCCGATTGATGGCATGTTTGGGAGGGGGTGGGGCTCCTACGAGCCGGGCACAGGCATGATAATCTCCCACAGATTCCACCATGGAGGAGATCACCCCAGCAATGATGCTGAACACTCCAGCCAAGCTGATGGTTGGAACTCCCCATTGCCCTAGGAATGAAATACAGGCAAGTAATTAATTTAGGGAACATTAACCCCACATCAGACTCGTCTCTCCACCTTCCCTCCACTGCCAGGCTGTAGAAAATCTGATTGTCTTGGGAAGGCATGGGTTTGTGAATCTAGGTGAAACCAATACAATGTGGATATCAGATATGAGGACTTGGAGTAAGACATGTAGGTCTGAGGCCCAGGAGACATTCTAGCTACCCAATGGCATAATAATACCTGGGGCATAAGAATAAAATTGGATTATGGGCATTTCCATAAATTTCCAAAAATTAAAAATCTTCCACAAATACTCTATTGGATAAGCAACCTTCAACTCAACAAGGCCTTTGGAATATGTCTTATCATAATCCTCCTGGTTATTGGAGGAGAAAGTATCTGGCCAGTCATCAGAGGTCAGTAGTGACTGAAAGCACTAGAAGTCAGGCATTTAGGAACTGAGAAACAGCATGGGGAAGGTCTTACCTAGCATTGCCCTTCCTGTCATAAACTATAAATACCTGATCAGATCTCTTAGCAATTTGGAACTCTCCTTCACAAACTCAACTGGGACCCAGGGCTGTGGCACAATTGACCCAACTGACCTTATTTCTTCAGAACTGGACAAATCCAAGGAGTTAGAGTCCTAGTTCTAAGCAGTGCTACTCCATTTTTACCTCCCAGGGCTACAGAGGGAACTGAGATATAGAGAGGATTATCTTTCCTTCTTCCCTTCACATTTAGTCTCTTACACCCCCGAGGTTTGTTTGATTCTGAGTAAGGAAGGGAAGGATAGACTCAACAGAGGGGTATGCCTGGAGCAGGGAGAAGGATACATGATCTGAAATCCTGTGAGTCCCAGTCTAAGGAATTGTTACCTTGGAGACAACACTTACTCACAAAGGACTCGGTTTCCAAAGATAATCCAATGTCAAATTCACTCTAAAGGGAACCTGGACTCTGGTTTCTTCTGGAGTCTTTTAGGACACACTGGGCCTTCTCAAGAAGAGCCCTTACTCCACTCCCCCCTGCCACACCCACCTCCGGTATATGCCTACCCTCATATTCCACCCTGTCCCCTTATTGTCCCATCTGCCCTCATATTTCTAAGGCCAGATTGATATCAAAATGGCATTTGGGGACACAGTGACATCCAGCCAGACGCTGCCCTGGGGAGTCACTGGCTCTTGGGGAAGTGTGGGAAGGCCAGGAAGGTCCATTCTATTACCCCAGGACATTGTCCTTCAATGCTGTTTCTCCTCACACCTGAGGATTTCCACTAGGCAGGAACAGGAGCAACTGCCCATACCTGGATAAGGGATGCGGAACCAAGGGGCCTGGGACAGAACGTCGCCTTTGATGTCTGTACGGGCCAAATACCCATACGCTGAAGAGGCCGAGGGGAAGACGTTGGTGACAGTAAGCACATAGCAGATGATCCAAGAAATGGAAAGAGCCAACAGCACCTGCCCAGAGAGAAGCAGCTCAATCATTCTGTCGCACACGCCCCTCATCCCAGCCCTGAGTTGCCTGCCTCCCAGAAAGGGAGAAGGTGGGGGCTAAGGAAGTGATTCTGCTCCAGTGGGAATCTGTCATTGCACAAATAAGAATGTTAAAGATAAGGAACAGAAATAGAGTACAGATTGTCTAGAGACAAAATCCGTAGAAGGGAGAGGCAGTGAGAGAAAGGAGAAAGGGCAACAGACTAGGAGTAAGAAGTCTTGGCCCCAGCCTTGAGCTTTGCCCCCTTCTTAGCTATGGGACCTCGAACACCTCACCTAATTTTGAAGCCTTAGTTTCCTCTGGCACTCTGGGGAAACCTACAGAACCCCATCCCACAATGATGTCTTCAGGTGCATAAGATAAAACACATTGAATTACAAAGGAGTCCTTTTTGGTAGATATCAAAATATTTTTTAAAACAAATTTAAGCAGTCCAGGCGAAAAAACTATGGCCTAGATAGATTGCTTCTGGAATTCCTTCCAACTTTCAAATTCCATGGCTCTGTGATTAAGAGGAGCCAGAGAAAACAGCTGAGAGTGAACTTCCATGAGCCTTTCATTAAGGGGGAGAAAAGAGTTGCTAAAAGTATCAGGAGCTTAAGAGGAAATTAAGCAGAACCAAGAAAATAATAAAACATCTGCAGCTGCATAGAATAAAAAGAATAACAAAAGGATGCTGAAAGCTATGTAACTGTAATGGCCAAGCTTGGGCCCTAAGGAAAGATAAAGAGATGCATTTTTCTACCTTCCTTGAGAAGGTAAGGGATTACTGATATGAGATGTTGGTTTAGGTTTGCAGTGTTAGTTTATATTTCAGTGGGTGTTGTCCAGTTGTGTCCAACACTTTATGACCCCAATGAAGGTCTTCACAGCAAAGATACTAGAGAAGTTTGCCATTTCCTTCTCCAGCTCATTTAACAGATGAGAAACCCAAGGCAAACAGGGGTAAGTGACTTGCCCAGGGTCACCCAGCTAGTAAGTGTCTGAGGCTGGATTTGAACCTAGGTCTCCCCGACTCCATGCCCAGTGCTCCATCTACTGCACTACCTGGCTTCTCTTTAGATTAACTCGGTTCTTTTTTCTTCCTTGTTCTAGGGGAAGGTTCACTGTGTAAGGAAAGGGATGGAGCATAATTGGAAAGGACAAGGATGTTAGAACAAAAAGTACCAACAATTTTTTTAAGAACTCAAAAATATGCCTTACTGAGAAGATCTGGAAAAGGTAGAGCTTAGAAACATGGCATTTCTTGACTTGCCCATAAACTGGTACTGGCACAGGGATGTTTTTCAGGTATTGAGAAAACAGTACGATGAAGAAAATGGTCCTGAAATAGAAAGAAATAAACTTAGGCTCCTGCTGTTTATCATGAACAGATTTCAGATCTTCCTCAGGATGTCCACTCTCGCAGCTGCTGCCTTCCCTCTTTCACTATAACCCCCTCTTTCTTCCCATCCAGACTACTGGTATAACCTCCTAAGTGATTTCTGTCCTTTCCAATTCATCCCTAATATTACTGCCTGAGTAATCTTCCTCATGCATTGCCCTGACCATGTCATTCCTCCACTCAAAAACCTTCAGTGGCTCCCCATTATCTACCAAATAAAACAGAAAGTGCTGACCCTGGTAGCTGAATAGGCCCCCTATAATCTGGCTCTAACTGGCCTTTTCAGTTCAAGTTCACACTGCTTTCCTTCCTATGGAGAGCTGGCCCCAGAGCCAGAAAAATCTGGGGTCAAATTCTGCCTACTGGCTTTGTGACCCTAGATAAGTTACTTAACCTCTCAATTGCTCTCAAAGCTCTCAGCAGTTCTTTAAGACTGTAAATTGCAGAGAAGGTGCCAACTTTCACTGATGGAAGGAATGACCTTAAGCAGGATTTCCATGCACCAGAGAAATCACAGGTTGTGCCTGTTCCTAACATCAGGTCCTCTATACCCTGATCAAATGGACTATTCTTCATCCCCAGTTCTCTCTCATTTTTGTGCTATTTCTCACAGCTGGAATACACTCTTATCTTGCTCATCTCCATATGCTAAAACTCCTCCTTTCATTCATGGCCCAACTCAGGGACCCTCTCCTCAATGAAACCTTCTCAGCAGTAGATCTGGAGTCAGAAAGCCTGAATTCTAATTAAAATTCTCCTGTTTCCTATTTATGTGACTCTTCTAGGACTCAGTTTCTTTCTATGTAAAATGAGAGGGTTAGGTCCTCAAGGACCCTTAAGTTACCACCCAGCTCTAATTCTAAGATCCTGTGAAAAGTAATATCGATAAATGATACAGCGTTTAGCAAGCACTTGCTGGAGGTGCAAAGATAATGCAAAAAAAAAAAAGTTTTTGCACTCAGGGAGCTTAAATTCTAATTGGGGAGACAACATATACATTAGCCTGTACACAGAAGATATGTGCAGAATAGAGTGAAGACAGTTGCAGAGGGGAAGGCGCTGGTAGTTAAAGGAATGGATAAGACCTTGAGAAAGGAAGCCAGACATTAAAAGAGCAAAGGTTAGGAGGGAGAACACTTCAGGTAAAGGGAAAGCCAGTGCAAAGGCGGGGAGGTGGGAGATTTGGCACCTTGTGTGCAACTACAATTAGGCCAATATAGCAGAACCACAGAGGACATGGAAAGTAGTCATGTACAAAGAAAACATCAAAGAAAAGCAAGGGGGAAATTGCAAAGAATTTTAAATACCCTATTGGAAGATTATATTTGATATTAGAGTTACAATTACAGTTATAATTGATACTGGAGAAACACTGAAGTTTATTGAGTAGGGAAGGGGTAATAAGGTCAGACTACACTTCAGGAAAATCTGTTTGGCAGCTGTGTGGAAACATGGAGGTTTTGTTTCCTTGCTTCTATTTCTATCTGAAGCACACAGCAGATACCTAGTAAGTGCATGTAGGAGCGTTGGTGGACTGGGGAGAGACTTGAGGCAGCAAGTCCAATTAGAAGTCCAGGAATGAGGTGATGAGCATATGTGCTAAGATTATAGCTGTACCAAAGAGACTTTGTGATGGTAGAAATGACAAGATCTGACAATAACTGGATTTGTGGGCTAAGCAAGAGTGAGGAGCTGAGGTTGACCCTGCTGTTCTGAGCCTGGGTAACTGTGAAGGATGGTGGGGCCATTGACAAAAACAGATGAATATGGAAGATGGGGCAATGGGATGTGTGTAGGGGTAAGGAATAATGAATTCTGTTCTAGAGAATATTGAGTCTGACATGCCTATGGTATACTCACCTTTTTTTTTTTTTTTGGTAAGGCAATTGGGGTTAAATGACTTTCCCAGGGTCATACAGCTAGTAAGAGTCAAGTGTCTGAGGCTAGATTTGAACTCAGATCCTCTTCATTCCAGGGCCAGTACTCTATCCACTGTACCACCCAGCTGGCCCTTGGAATAGCCACTTTTAAATGTCTAATGGCAGTTGATAATTTGGGACTAGACCTCAGAAGAGCAACTAGGGCTAAATATATAAATCTAGCAATCATTTGCTTAGAAATAACAATTTAACTTATGGGAACAGATGAGATCACTAAGGGAAAGATCACAGAGAGAAAAGAGGGCCCAGGACAGAGCCTTGGGGTATATCCATAGCTAGTAGGCACGGCATGGATGTGGATCAACAAAGGAGACTTAGTATGAGCAATCAACTATCACAGAAGCCCAGAGGAGAGAGTACACAGGAGGAAAAGATGTTCAAGTGTCTAATGCTAGGGAGGTCAGGGAGGATGCAGATTGAGAAAATGCTATTAGATTTGGCAATAAAGAGATCTCTGCTAACTCTGAAGAGCAGTTTCTATTGCATGAGGAACTGAGAAGCCAAGTGGTTTGGAAGAAAACGAGAGGACAGGAAGGGGATGGACCAAGTATAGATAACTTTTCCATGAAGTTTAGCTGAGAAGGGTAGAAGATATAGAGGATGGGGGTGGTAGTATCAATAGAGAGGTTTGGGGTTTTTTAAAGATGAAGGAGATTTGGGCTTGTTCATAGGCAGCAGGGAAGGAGCTAGCAAATAGGGAGGGCTGGAAAATTAGAAGATAAAATAATGATGGGGGCCAAATGCTATAGAAGAGGGAAATAAGTGCATACAGGGCATATGCATATACATATACATTGTATGTACATATATATATATATATATATATATATATATATATATATATATATATATATATATATATATATGAGAGAGACTGGCCTTCACAAGTAGAAGGGCCATCTCTTCATCAGAGACTGGAGTGAAGGAGGAGATAATAGGGGATGTACGTTACTAACAGTAGTTAGCTCCGTTAGTTATAACCGGGTGCTAATGAGACCAAGGTCAATGAGCCTGGTGTCCATAATGGTTATTCCTTGCCATGAGCTGTACCCCTACCTCTGACCAGATGTCCTATGAATAAGGACTCTGTGATAAGAGAGATATGAGAGAGTATGTGGTCATGCCCTCTTCAATGCCTTCTCCACTAAAGGCAAAGCTATGTGTTCCTGGCTACAAGCAAGCAGTGACACCCTGGTACCTGAAGGACAACCCTGCTATTATTCTCCCTGGCATATACATCAGAACCAAGGCTATTTAAAGCACTCCCATGGGAAGAGAGATTAAGCATGATCTACTTCGCCCCAGACGGTAGAACTAAAAGCAAAGGGGAAGAAGCTGGAAAGACAAATTGAGGACTGATCTAATGGAAAGTTTTCTAACGATCAGCATTGTACAAAAGTGGAAATGGGCTGCCTTGGGAGGGAGGGGACTAACCTCCCTGCCCCTCTTCATTCATGATCTTCAAGCAAAGTCTAGGGAGCCTCATCAGGCATGCTGCTGAGAGGGGATTCTTTTTCCGGTATAAGTTGAACTAGATTGACCACCTAGATTCCTTTCCAACTTTGAAATTCCATCCATTTTTAGTGTAAGGCAGAGCATTAATGAACTACAGTGACTACTGACTACAAGGTGATTTTTCTCAGTAGATGGGGTTCCAGGCTCATCCCCAAAGGAGCTGGTTTCTCCATGGAACACTCACATGGCAGAAATGCCCCAGTGGATCCCAGCATCACTCCCTACATAGTCAAAGAATGGCAACCCCACAAGAGAGATGGTTGGGGCAATGGTCAGGGGGCCAATGAAGCGCATCAGGAAGCCAATGAGGCCAGAGAATCCCACAATGATCTCGACACAGGAAGCCACCATGATGGCACCTTGTAACTGAAAGAGAAGAGATATACTTTTATATTTCTTGAACCAATGTCAAGACTGAATGTTTTAGAACCCCAGTCCCCACTATAAACTCCACTTCTTAAGCCAATAAATCAACAATATCTAGATATTGGATGTCTTGGGATTTAGGTGGTACAATGCTGAAATTTAAAGAACTAGTGGAAGGACACCACCAGGAAGAGACAATGTAGCTTAACTTAAATGAATATGAGCAACTCTGCTGAGTCCAGATACATAAAAGGTGGACATGAGAAGATAGAATTTCTTGATCTGGTGGAGGATAGGTGCATGGCCATGTTTCATTGGTGGTGTGGTTTGTCTACTTGATTATAATAATGAACAAGTCTAGTTACATGACCTCTGAGCAGTCAGGATTCCAGCTTCTTAGACAGACATCATGATACCTAAGCAATGGCAAAGTTCAGTGTGGTTCAGTGGAGGCGTGGTCTAGTGTACTCAACAGAACAACTGGATTTGGAGGCTGCAGTTTCTGGGTTCAAATCTCACCTCGGACATTTACTTAATAGCTGTACACCTGGGTTTTCTCATTTGCAAAATACAGTTGTTGCAATGATATCTCTACCACCTACCTTGTAGGACTGTTTGTCTATAGCACTTTGCAAACTTTAAAATGTGATAGAAGTGTCAGCTATTAGGACTATTATTCAGTACAATTCAACCAAAAGATTACTAAGTACCTACTATGTGCAAGACACTGTGCTAAGTTTTTACCTTTCCTGGCCCACTTAAAGAGTCAAAGGGAAGGAACTCACTCCATCATCAACTTCAGAAACTACTACTACTTGAAGGTACACAATGTGCTTTGTTGCTGTAGCAGACATATACATAGGGGCTAAATCTGCAATTTTATTGGTATGGGGAAGTCTTGGATGAAGAAACACCCTCTTTCAGTGCAGGAAGGCACCATCTCTGCAGTTTATAGTCTTACAATATTGTCTAGAGCTCTTGCAGGTTAAATTACCTAGGAGGTCACAGAGTAAATATGTCATAGGTAAGACTTGAACACAGATCCTCCTGATTTCTAGTCCAACTCTCTATCTGCTCTTCCACAGTGCCTCTCATTACACATATACCCATCTCAGTTACAGATATACAAAAGCCATCAGCCTAAATACAGCTGGTCTCCAAAAGTCCCTGGCTGTATTTGGGGCCTCATAAGATGAATGGTTAGCATTTTTTGGTATAGTTAGTGAAAATAGATTTGCAAAATTTTACTTAGGGCCCTGGAATTTAAAGTACTCCACCAAACATAGTCTCTATCCTATTTGACCTAATGTCTTACAGGAACCCAGGCATCCAGACTGCAGATAAGGGAGGGCAGTCATGAAGCAACCAGAGAAGCAAGATTCTCCTTTCCATCCCATCAGAGTAGGAGTCTACCACTGTTACAAGTAACTATGTAATAAGTTAGGATCAGTCCATGTTCCTACAAATCTAAATCCTAGACCCAAACCAAGTCCAATTCTCAATCCCAACCTGCTCTTGTGTTAGAGAATATGACAGAAATAAACTACTGAGGATAAAACTGTAAAAGAAAATTTCTCCAGATTCACATCTCAGTCTAGCTACCAATACCAGATCAGATTCAATCATGGTCCAGCATTAGATTGATTGGACCATTCAATCATGGTCCAATTCTGGTCCAGCATTAGATCAGCCATCTGACTTCCAGATATGCTGGGGGAAGCTCCTTAAACTGTCTGTCCATCAGAGAAAGTCTTCAGAAGATTAAAAGTTTGTTGGATCTTTTTGAGGAAGGAGGAAAGAGAAAATGGATTTTCTCTTGCCCATCCCTCCCATCTTTTATTTTTGCTCATAGTTAATGGCTTACAAATAGATACACCTATCTATGTGTTCCCAAATTTTTACATACAGGCCATAGTGTCACATATGCCCACTTGAACTCTAGATGTGGCCATACAGCATCAAGCTGATATTTCTCTATAAAATTCCAATTTTTACACCTGTTTCTACTTATCTCTCTTGATTGGCTACAAGAGTATCTGAGAGCAAATATGCCAGCATTCTGAAATTCTTAGATGAAAAGTATAAAAGTTTTCAACGTATTTTGTATGACATTTCACTTTTGATGGTCTCTCTGGAAGTCCCTTTCTCATTCTCATTTTTAGCTCTTCCATCACCACCAGCACCAATATTCCCCAGGACCAACTCTCAGCATTTGCTCTCCAGAATTACCTCTCGGATCCTCTTCTGCCATTCCTCAGTGAATTCTGGAGAGCTGACGTTCACCTGTGTGGCACTGAAACTCCATGGAGGGCATTTCCGGGCAGGCAGAGAGAGCATGGCAAAGGATGGGGCCACAAAGGTAAAGGTCCCACCCTGGAGAATAGGCAACCTGGAATAGAAGGATGACAATGGGGTTATTTAACTACATTTTCTAATTTAGCAAGGAAGGAACATTACCTGTGGCTCGCATGAAGATTAGTTGGAGGATTGGTTTTAGTATTATCATTCAACCAAATTCAACCAAAAAATTGTTAAGTACCTACTATGTGAAAGACACCTTGCTAAGTTTTTACTTTTCCCTGCAATTCTCTTTATGAAAACACTCTGGCCTGGTCCCTTTGATCCCAATGCTCAAGCCCAGTTAGTGGGGGAAAAAACAAAACACTGGACTCACAGATTTGAGTTCAGGTGGCAGAATCTCAGACTTGGAAGGAACTCAAAAAGTATCTAGTCCAACTCATGAAAAAATAGAAATCTCCTTAACAACATTCCAACAAACATTCATATAATCTACATTGATGATTTCCAGTGCTTGAACAATCTCCTCTCCAACTCTGTCCTTTTGTGTTTTAGACAACTGCATTTATTAGAAAGATTTTCCTTCTACTTCCTCAAAATCTGTGTTTTTATGAGGAACAAATGAGATAACATTTATATTATATATATTATATTATGCATATTATATACACATAATATATACACAATAGCACAGTGCCTGGAACATAGTAGGTGCTTAACAAACATAATAAATATTTGTTCCTTTCTCCTTCCCCTCCCCTGTCCAAAACAGGAATTCCAACTCTAACAGATTATTTCCCATCATTACATTTTAGTATATGTATTAATAACTTTAATGTATTTTAATACTCAGTGATGGTGTTCTTATTACCCCACAAGACAAACATTTCATTACAATTATTTGTGTTTTTAAAAAACAATTTTTCTTTAAATTTATAATTTATAACATTGTGTAGCTTCTATCTATGGTCTTCATCCTGCCCTAGAACTGCGCAAGACAAGTCTACTTGACCTTTCCTATGATAGCCTTTAAGATATTTCATTTTACTTCTCCTCATGTGGGCTGGTTTTCAGATCCCTCACAACTGTGGTCACCCCCATTTAGATTTGTTCTAGTTTGTTCAAGTTCATATTAAGACTGAATCACATGGCTAGAAAGGGGGCCAGAAAGCCCAGTTACTTAAGGACAAAGAGAGCTTTGTTTCATTTATTTCCTGGTCCCCTACACAAAATGGATATTTGGGTCATTTTAGCAGGTTAAAATCCATTCCCCTTCATCCCTGTAGGACCAGAAGCTGAGTTCCTTGTTCTTTGCTCTAGCTCATAAACTAGAAAAGTGGTAACTAACTTCTTATTAGGTACTAGGCTTCATACTTGAAGACGGATGGGATTTGGTGAAATTGTACCCAATTTGAACAGTTCGTTCACATTCTGAAACTCAGGCTTTGGGGCTTCAACCTGTATCATTTAGATATAGTGCCTATTAGGGTTCTCTCCTCACTATCCTCACACCCTGGAATCATTCTGTGGGGAGGGCACTGGGATCTGTCACCTGCTCACCTCACCAATCAGATATACCAGCTGACTCATTGCCCCATCCTACTACTTTAATCTTCAATTCTCCCCTAAACTCAAACCCACAGGGATTCATACCCAGTGTTTCACCTATATACACCCACAACCTTCTAACCTTAATAATCACTCAGCATCCACACGATTTCACCATTATCTTAATCCCTCTCACTTATACTACAAAGTAATCCAATGACAACATTAACTCTACTTTTATCCTCCAGGTATCCATCATCCTCCACTTTGAACTCTCTCAGGGGCCAGCTCATCTTAGGTGTTCCAGCAGCATCCAGAAAGCATCCTTAGCACTCCTTTAAGCACAGCAGGATAACCAATCACTTCCAATAGCCAGGTACTCTCTTAGACTTGGATGCAGTTGCCATTCCTTCATTCTATCACAGTGCCCATTTCTTGATGTGACTTGCAATCACCCTTCTGATATTTTTAGCAGGATTGGTGTACAGACATATAATGTAGTTTTAGTTCAACTGTGGACCCACCATGAATGTGGCCATCACTGTGCCTCAATTACTGAGAGATGGTTGCTGCTGGTGATGATGATGGGACTAGAAACTGGAAGGACTCATGAACTGATCACAATCAATCAAATAAAAAGTGAAATCCCGAGTAGAATGTTTTGAAAAATCTCACATTAGGGAGATTCGAAACAGTGCTCTCAGATAAGAGGCAAACAAACCAGCCTTGTTTGGGGGCTGACTTTCTTAGTCAAACAAAGGAACTCAATCAAAATCTGATCTCTGGAAAGGCTTCTATACTTAAGTCATTTATACCTTATTGAGAATACATCTCAATCAGCATTATTTCTCTCACAATGTTAGCATTTTAATTCAATGTCATTGTTAAATGAGTGAACAGATGAAGGAAATATGAGGTGGAGGTGAGGGGGGTATAGGGACATTCTTGCACAACAGGAAGGTTAGCTCCTATTCCATCCTGAGGAACTTCCCTCATCATAAATTAGCAGCTAAGTACTTCCACTTTCCCCTTTAACCAATATGCTTTAATGACTTGTGATTGCCCAATAAAATTGTAACTCTTTGTAACTCTTCCCCTCTTAATCTCAACATGACCATTGAGTAGAACAGGTTTAGTGAAGACTTCTCAGATTGTAATTCTTCTCCCAGGGGTGAGGCACAAGGTTACAATATTTTTAGAGAGGAATAATTCCACATAAGGATATAAAACTATGTAGTACATTAGGGTCTCAATGATTGGATGAAACTTACATAATTCTTCGATGTCTTCATTTTGAAAGGGATTGGCTAGATTTCATGTCTAGAATGTAAGATCATATTCTCAGCTAATGAGGATAATGGTCAGTGGGGAGGGAGGGACTTGCCTTAGAGTCTATACATGTCATTGCTACTCCTTTGTCTTCAGCTTTTCCTGCTCCAGGTGAACTGGTACAGGAACTGCCCCACTTCTGGAGAATCAAATAAATAAACTTTCTGTCATCACTTTGAGAGGCCTCTGAGTAATTAATTAATTAGGGATCCAAGCCATCCCACACAACTATTAAGCACTGCTTATGCTCCAAATTGTAAGAGAATCTCTACCTGGCTGTCTCCTCCGAGTCAGGCTAGGCTCTTTGTTTCTACTTTATCAATTTGATTTTATTCCCTTTTAGATGTCAAGGGGAGTCATCCATTAACTATGATAACTTGGAAAGATCCTTGATTTCATCAGTGTGGGTACTCCTTCCAACAGGGAAATTTACAATTTTTCTGCACTTTCTCATTCTACTACAGTCCTTGCCCATGTTTCCCCATAAATCCTCCAAAAGGCAAAGGAAAGGAAAGGAAAAAGGACAGGCAAAAAGAAAGGGAAAAGAAAAGGGAAAGGAAAGAAAGGAAAGGAAGGGAAGAGGAAGGAAGAAAGGAAGGAAGGAAGGAAGGAAAGAAGGAAGGAAGGAAGGGAAAGAGAAGGGAAGGGAAGGGAAGGGAAGGGAAGGGAAGGGAAGGGAAGGGAAGGAAAAGAAATGATATTTAAACATCTACTATGTGCCAGGCGCTCTGATAAACTCTAAACAGATGGGTGTTACTTCAGTCAAAATGAGCTTAAAAAGGTCAAGGTCTCCCACTGTATCCTGGGCCATATCCAATAGTCCTGATATATATCTGGCCACTGGACCCAAAGAGCTCTGGAGGAGCTGGTGACTTTGCACAGCCCTCTGTCACTGTAATCCAATTCACCTAAAAGTCATGGTATCTTCCATGGTCGTCTTTGAGAACAATGGACAAACCACACAATGTAAGGTTCCTCTAACAGCCTACCAATTTGTAATCTTTCATTTTTGTCACAGAATCATGTCTCCTCCATTTCTGGTCATAAATTAATTTACTTCCAATTATGAGACTCTGTTATTCTGTAATATCTTTTCTCAATATCTAAATAATGGGCTTTTACACCATTTCTTGTATGCAAGTCCTTGTCCTTGTTGGTAACATGCTACAGGTTACTAAAACTCATCCATTGCTCATGGGTTACTGTCATATGAATTTTGGCTTTTTGGTATTTCAGGATATGCAGCCTTATATAATATCCCTGGAAAGAACTGGTGTTAAACAGAAATAGTTGAGAGAAATACTCAGACAATGCCATCAGAGAACATAAAACAAATATACATTCCTAGGCTTCCTTTATTTCAACTCAATTCAATAGTTATTTATTAAGCACCTACTATGTACAAAACCCCAAACAGTCCCTGCACTAAAGGAATGTGCACTGTTGTTGGATCAATATTGATGCTACTTCTATAACAATGGGTCTTCTTTTGGCCTTCATTTTCATGTGGACTTATCCATGGACTTCGCCAAGGATTGTAAGGTTCTCCTTAAGGGCAGAAATCCTGTCTTCTATTTATTTTCTATTTCCTGGGCCATCTAGTATATTCTATGAAAGGTGTGCAGTAAACGTTGATGACTTGATATTCTTGTTGGAATAAAATTTTAATCAATTTTTTTCTGAGCATCATGGAATGCAAGGAGATTTGACTAAGAAATTTAACATTCCACCCAACTATCCATCTGTCTGGGTCAATTGCCTGAAGTCTTGGCAGAAAGCAGCCTTCCCACTCAAATCTGGAAGGGGCACTCAGCTGAGAGTCCTGAGACCTGGACACTACTTAACCATGTGACCCTGAGTAACTCATCTTTTCTCCCAAGGCCTCATTTTCCTCATCTATAAAATGTGAAAAGAGGGAGCATTAGATGAAATAGTTATTAGGGCTTCTCTCAGCTTAAACATTCCTTGAATTCCATAATGCCTGAAGACAGGCAATCTATGATATGGTATTCTCTGCCAGTCTAGGGACCACAGTATCAGACCCAGATACTGGAGAATGCAGAGTCAAAGAAGGGAATAAATTCCAGTGGCCTTATAGGCTGCAAAGGAAGCTCTCAATTTAAGATTGGCAGAAGTCCAGGCTTCTCCCTCAAGCAGTCACCAGAGGGGGAAGAAAGGTTGGGGACCACCAAAGTTGGCCCAAGTCTTGAACTTTGGTCTCATACAAGCAGTGTAGATAGCATAATGTAGCAGACAGCATAAAGAAGGGAGGAAAAGAAAGGAGCAAGCATTTATATAGTACCTACCATGTGCCAGGCTTTTACAAATATACCATTTACAAGATGGCAGAGTAGAAAGATGCACATACTCTAGCTCTTCCCCCACAGCCCATAAAATACCTGTAAAGAAAGACTCTTAACAAATTCTAGAGCAGGCCGAGCTAATATAATAAAAATGACAATTCTACCTAAATTAATCTACTTATTTAGTGCCATACCAATTGAACTATCAGATAATTATTTTCTATAGCTGGATAAAATCATATCAAAATTCATTTGGAAAAACAAAAGATCCAGAATATCAAAGGGACTAATGAAAAGAAATGCTTGGGAAGGTGGCCTAGCTCTACCAGACCTCAAATTGTATTATACAGCAGCAATTATGAAAACCACTTGGTATTGGCTAAGAAACAGAGGGGTAGGCAAATGGAATAGGCTTGGCACTCAAGACACAGTAGGCAAGGAATATAGCAACCTCCTGTTTGATAAACCCAAAGATCCCAGCTTCTGGGATAAGAACTCATTGTTTGACAAAAATTGCTGGGAAAACTGGTTAACTGTGTGGCGGAAATTAGGCATAGACCCATGCCTGACACCGTACACAAGAATAAAGTCCAAATGGGTACATGATTTAGGTATAAAGATTGATACCATGAATAAACTGGAGAAGCAAAGTATAGTGTATTTATCAGATTTAAGGAGAGGGGAAGAATTTTTTTCTAAAGAAACGATAGAAAGCATTATGAAATGCAAGATGGATAATTTTGATTACTTTAAACTGAAAAGTTTTTGCACAACCAAACCCAATGCAACTAAAATTCGGAGGGAGGTAGTAAACTGGGAAAAAATTTTTACAGCTGAGCTCGGGGATAAAGGCCTCATTTCTAGAATATATAGAGAACTGACTCAAATATATAACCATACAAGTCATTCCCCAATTGATAAATGGTCAAAGGATATGAACAAGCAATTTTCAGGGGAAGAAATCAAAGATATCTATAATCATATGAAAAAGTGCTCTAAATCACTATTGATTAGAGAGATGCAAATCAAAACAACTCTGAGGTACCACATCACACCTGTAAGATTGGCAAACATGACAGAACAAGAAAATGATAAATGCTGGAGAGGATGTGGGAGAATTGGAACACTAATTCATTGTTGGTGGAGCTGTGAGATCATCCAACCCTTCTGGAGAACGGTTTGGAACTATGCCCGAAAGGGCTACAAAAATGTGCATACCCTTTGACCCAGAAATATCGCTACTAGGATTGTATCCCCAAGAGACTATAAAAATTGGAAAGGGTCCCACGTGTACAAAAATATTTATAGCAGCACTCTTTGTGGTAGCCAAAAACTGGAAGTCAAGGGGATGCCCATCAATTGGGGAATGGCTGAATAAATTATGGTATATGAATGTAATGGAGTACTATTGTGCCATAAGAAATGATGAATAAGAAGACTTCAGGGAGGCCTGGAAGGACTTATATGATCTGATGCTGAACGAAAGGAGCAGAACCAGGAGAACTTTGTGCACAGCAACGACCACAGTGTGCGAGAGTTTTTTCTGGTAGACTTGGAACTTTGTAATAACACAAGAATTTAATGAGAAAAAAAAAAATCCTAATGTCGGTCTTCTAAGGCAAAATGCCTTCTACACTCAGAGAAAGAAATGTGGAAGTCATTTGCAGAATGTAGCAGATCATGTTTGTGTGTGGGTGAGTTTCAGTGTATTATATGTTGATTTGTTATATGATTTCTTCCATTTATTTTAGTTCGACTACGTAGCATGAATATAGTGAAAATGTGCTCAATAGGAAAGCATATGTAGAACCTAAACAGAATTGTATGCTGTCATGGGGAGGGAGGGGAGTATTGGGGGAAAGGGGGGGGATAAAATCTTAACTTTAAGGAAATGATTGTAAAACATTAAAAAAAAATTAAAAAAATTAAAAAAAAAAAACAAATTCTAGAGCAGCAGAAGCCACAGAACAATGGAGTGGAGGAGATTTATGGCCCAGGGTGACCAGGAAGGCCAACTGGAAAGGTCTGTTGAACCAGATGCAGAGCAGAGTCCAGCCCAGCTTTGCCCATGTGGTGCTGGGCCAGAGCAGGGCTCAAGGGCCCCTCAACCCACAGGTGACAAAGATAGTCCAAAGGTCAATGAGAGGGCTTTTTCACCTCCATGACAAGGCCCTCCCCTGGCCCTGGCCCTAGGTGGCAGTGGTGGCTGTGGTGGCAGAAGCAGCAGCAGGCAGCAGTTGGCAGCAGGTTGAGGTGGCCACAGCAGGCAGCAGCTGGCACCCATTGTTCCATCATTGGAGTGTTTGGCATAAAGTCCCTGGGGGAATTGAGCAGCTGATCTGAATCTCAGGTGGGAGCCAGACATGGGGTTAACTCCTCTCCTTTGATTGTGTCACCTTGGAGGAACTCAGAACTTATAGGTCCACAGAGCATACCCTACTCTTGATAAAGGACCCAAAAGTCAGGTAACTGGTTGGGAAAAAGGCCCAAAAAAGGGGAAAAAAATAAGACTATAGAAGGGTACTTTCTTGGTGAACAGGTATTCTCTCCCATCCTTTCAGATGAAGAAGAACAATGTTTACCATCAGGGGAAGACATAAAAGTCAAGGCTTCTGCATCCAAAACCTCCAAGATAAATACACAATTGTCCCAGGCCATAGAAGAGTTCAAAAAGGACTTTGAAAATTAAGTAAGAGAGGTGGAGGAAAAATTGGGGAGAGAAATGAGAGCAATGAAAAAAAATCATGAAAAACGAGTCAACAGCTTGCTAAAGGAGACCCCAAAAATGCTGAATAAAATAACACCTTTTAAAAATAAGCTAGCTCAATTGGCAAAAGAGGTCCAAAAAACCAACAAGAAGAAGGATGTTTTAAAAAGCAGAATTAGCCAAATGGAAAAGGAGGTTCAAAAGGCACTGAAATATAATAGTTCTTTAAAAAGTAGAATAGAATATCTGGAAGCTAATGACTTTATGAGAAACCAAGAAATTACAAAACAAAACCAAATGAATGAAAAAAATTAGAAGATAACATGAAAGATCTCATTGGAAAAACATCTGACCTGGAAAATAAATCCAGGAGAGACTATTTAAAAATTATAGGACTATCTGAAAGTCATGATCAAAAAAAAGAGCCTAGGCATTATCCTCCATGAAATTATCAAAGAAAACTTTCTTGATATTCTAGAAACAGAGGGCAAAATCAATATTGAAAGAATCCACTGATAACCTCCAGAAAGAGATCCTAAAAGAGAAACTCCTAGAAATACTGCGCCAAATTCCAGAGTTCCCAAATCAAGGACAAAATATTGCAAGCAGTTACAAAGAAACAATTAGAGTATTGTGGAAATACAATCAGGATAACACAAGATGTAGAAGCTTCTACATTAAGGGGAAGAAGGGCGTGGAATATGATATTCTAGAAGTCAAAGGAAGTAGGATTAAAACCAAGAATCACCTACCCAACAAAACTGAGTGTAGTACTTCAGGGAAAAAAATGATCATTCAATGAAATAGAGGACTTTCAAGCATTCTTGATGAAAAGAATCAGACCTGAATAGAAATTCTCACTTCCAAACACAAGAATCAAGAGAAGTATGGAAAGGTAAACAGGAAAGAGAAATCACAAGTGACTTACTAAAGTTGAACTATTTTCATTCTTATATGGAAAGATAGTATTTGTAATTCTTGAAACTTTTCTCAGTATCTGGGTAGTTGGAGGGATTATATACATATACAGAGGGCACAGGGTGAGTTGAATAGAAAGGGATATACACAAAAATATAAAATTAAGGGAAGAGAGAAATATATTGGGAGGAGAAAGGGAGAAATGGAATGGAGCAAATTATCTTACAAAAAAGGCAAGAAAAAGCTTTTTCAATGGAGGGGAAAAACAGTGAGGTGAGAGGGAAAAAGTGAAGCTTGCTCTCATCACATATGGCTCAAGGAAGGAATAATATGCACACCCAATTTGGTATGAAGATCTAACTTGAACTACAGGAAAGTAGGGGAGAAGGGAATAAGCAGGGTAGGGGGATAATGGAAGGGAGGGCAAAGGGAATAAGGGAGCAATTGGAAATAAACACTCTTGGGGAGGGACAAGGTCAAAAGAGAGAATAGAAGAAATGGGGGGCAGGAGAGGATGGAGGGAAAGAAAGTTAGTCTTACACAACATGCCTATTACAGAAGTCATTTGCAAAACTACACATATACAGTCTGTATTGAATTGCTTGCCTTCTCAGTGGGGATGGGTGGGGAGGGTGGAAGGAAGAGAAGTTCGAACACAAAGTTTAAGGAATGAATGTTGAGAACTGTTTTTGCATACAACTGGAAAATAAGAAATACAGGTAATGGGGTATAGAAATTTATCTTGCCCTACAGGACAAGAGAGAAAAATGGGAATAAGGGAAGGGAGGAGTGTTAGAAGAGAGGGACACATTGATGAAAGGAACAATCAGAATGAATGGTGTTTTGTGTGGGGGGAAAGTTGGGGAGAAAAATTGGAACTCAAAATTTGGAGGAAATGAATGTTGAAAACTTAAAACAAATAAACAGCTATCCCATTTAATCCTCACCCTCCAGTGATGTAGGCATTATTATTATCATCCCTATTTTATGTTGAGCAAAATGAGGCAAACAGAGCTTAAGTGACTTGCCTAGGACTCTTGTTCAATCATTTCAGTCCCTTCACGACCCCATTGAGGGTTCTCTTAGGAAAGACACTGGAGTGGTTTGACATTTTCTCATTTGACAGATGAGGAAACTGAGGCAAACAGGCTTAAATGTCTCACCTAGGGTCACACAGTAAGTATCTGAAGCTAGGTGACTTTGGGGAATCTGGTGACTTTCCCTCTGATTTTGTGTCTGTGTTCTATGTCATATGAATTCCTAGAGAGAAGGGGAATCTGGTGACTTTCCCTCTGATTTTGTCTCTGTGTTCTATGTCATATGAATTCCTAGACAGACTATACACATCTGGCTATGCTGCAAGCTGCCAGATGTCTTACTCAGACATGGAATATCAAAGTACTAGATGGCATTCAAGAGATGTCACAAAGTGAGCAACACATTCTTGAGCACATCCCTATTCTCAGGCTGTGCTGAGGATGGTGGGACCTTCACAGTCAGTAACTGTGGGACCCTGGTAAACTGAGATTATTCTGACCTACTGTTGCACTACTCTTTAAACCAAAAGCAAGGCTTGGGTCGAGACCAGACCTGTCAAGCCTATGGTGAACAGGCCCCCTAGTCCCCTTCCCCCAGATTAAAATGTAATTGGGAAATATTTAATTAAAATAAAAATAGAACATATGTAATGTTAATTTGTGGTTTTCTATGCCAATGTGCAGCCTGCAGGGATCTGTTTCTATTTCAGTTTGGCATGTCTGGTCTAGAACATTTCAAAGCTCCTCTCCAGTTCTGAGATTCCATACCTTTATTCTCCAGAAGGCCAGTGTTAAAATACATATATTGTTATCTTGGAGGAGGCAGAATGAAGACTATCTCCCTCCATTAATACATTCAAACACAGATTAGCTAGTTTACATCAAGGACACCTGTGTATGAGAATCTAGAAGGATGAAACAAAGAGTTGGCAGATTTTGAAAAGATAAGGAAGAAATGATCCAAAGTAAAAAGATTTGATAGCAAATAAGCATACAATACCAGTGGTATCAATGCATTCCCTTTCTCAGATCATATCTGGAACAGGAGGGTGAGTTCTGGGTGCTTTTGTCCACCTTTGCCAAGCTGGAGTTCATGCAAAAGGAGGCAATCAAGAAAATGAGCCTTTTGAAAACCATCCCTTGAAGAGGCTAGGGATGTTTAGTCTGAGGACAAGAATTTGGAGAAACACGATCGCTATCTTCAAGCACTAGAAAGACTGTCCAGTGGAAAAAGAGAGTAGACTTCTTCTTCTTGGCTTCTAAAATGCAAGAATGGGGAGCAACAGGCTCATAATTAAAGCTATCCCAAAATGGAAAGGCAATGAGGTGTAGAGGGAATCCTTGATCAGGACCAGCCTGAAGATGCTGACATGACCTCTGACATCCCTTCCAATTCTGAGATCTGGGCTTCTGTGAGAAGATTCCCCTGCCCAGAAATTTTCAGTGGCTCCTAACTACTTCTAGGAGAAAGCCCAAATTCTTTGGCCTCGCATTTAGGGCCTTTCACAGTTTACCTCCAACCTGCTTTTTGCCCCTTCTCATGTTCCACATTCCAAAAAAATGAGCTACCACTAGCATTTCCCTCTCCCATTTCTGTATTTTCACAGAATTAGTGCCCCACACTTAGAATCCACTTCCTTTTCACCTCCACTTCTCTGAATACTTATCTTGCTTTAAGATTCAACTCAGGTGCCACCTCTTCTGGAAAATTCTCTTATACTTTCCTACTTTTAAGTCAACCAGCATTTGTTAAATACCTACTATGTACCAGATACTGAACTAAGTGCTTTGTTGACGTTCTCTCCATTCTAAAAATAACTTGTATATTTTTAACCTATGTATTTAATCTTCAAATTGGAAAGGTCCTTAGATATCATCTGGTCCAACTCCCATATTTAACAAATAAGGAAACTGAGGCATACTGAGGGAGATTGACTTCCCATAGATTATACAGGAAGTGAGTGGTAAAGCCAGTACTTGAACTCAGCTCCAGTGCCTCCCCCCAAACCCCCAATACTCAATTATTATGTTCCTTCCCGTACCCCCTTCCCAACGAAATACAAGTTCCTTGAGGAAAGGAACTGGTTCACATTTTTACTGAGCATAGCGCTGGGTATACAGTTGGTCCTTAATAAATGTTTGTTGATATGAGAGTGACCCTTTTTCATCTGAGTGGATGACTGCTCACCTGGTAAATAATATAAAGCTTTGAGCAGCCTCATTTGCCACTTAGAAAGGCTAAATGCTTTTGAGCAGCTCATCTTCATAGAAGACCATGAACATGGCTGAGTAATCCATGAAAATGACCCCAGATTGCCTCTGAACCTTCCCTTCTCCCCTCTCAGCTCCACTCTGCTCACTTGCATATACCAAAAAGAAAAACTTAAAAATTTAAACAATTGGGGAATCCTGAGTTCCAAAGCTGCTTGGTGATTAGGCAAATGAGAATGGGAAATGTATGGAGTAGTCACCATACTTTAGAGTGAGTTCTCTTACTAAGGGACCGTCCAGGCTTGTTTGGGGAAGAAAAACTAAATGAAAAGTTAAACCTCAGAGCACTAGGTTGTCAGGATAACCTTGCTCTCTTCCTACTGCCTTGGAGACAGTAAACTCCACATAGGGCAGTACTGAGAAATTTCCCCCAGTCTTAGGGCAAGGGTCCCTACTCTTTCTAAAAGCTCGTAGCAGTATCCTTGCTGAGGACTGCAACTAGTCTGAAGTTGGAGATGATGGAGACTACAGCTTCCATTGAGGAGAAAGCCCAGACTGGCAGTGGAGTAATCTGCCTGGTGCAGATGTTGTACACAATGGACAAAAGGGCAAGGACATCATGTGAAGTGGAAATTATGCATACTCCTACTGTATCAAGAGTTGAGCTGCCTTAGTCCCATCAGTTCCTTATGTGTATGCCTCATTACCCATATACTCTACACATATACCTCTTTTTCCCACTGATTCTACCTGTATTTGTAGAAGAGAGTGCCCTAGGTTTGGGAGACAGGGGTGTGGACAGGAAGGATGTCTTATATTGCTGTTCACTGACTATTAAAGGTAAGCACACTAGTGGGGGCTGGTGGGTGATGGTTTTAGTAATATGGGATCCATACACTAAAACCTGGTCGTAATAACCAGGGAGTAAGCAGCCACTTTCCAGGGATGTAACTTATCCTGGAGGTATAGCTGGGGGAGTATCCCAGAGGGATATAGTTGGAGAAAAGCCTGAATTGTAGATAGAAGACAGAATGACTGCTAAGGAGAAAGAGAAGCTAGAGGATACAGCCTCCTTTCCCTTTTGCTTCTCCCTCTGGGCTGTCATTGTAGTCTGTTTGGGGCTGAGGAGGAGGTGTCCAAAGATATTAGTTTTCGTCTAGAGTCATGATTTAGTTACTTTAGCACCTCCAGACACTATTCCAGGATGGACACAAGCAATGATGATAGGTATGAGATGAGGCTGGGTCTAGGGATTCTTTTATTCTGTATATTTCTATCACCAGTAAATAGTAGATACTTGATAAAATGCTGATTCATCTATTGATTAATACTGCTTCTCTGAGTTCTGTCAACTGAATTTGCTCATCCCCAAAGGAGAGTATGGGTAAGGGTAAGCAATTCTCACTGGGCATGGGGAGATGTATAATCTAAGTGGCATTTTTGCCATTCTCTGGCTCTGATGAAGCTCTGAGAAGCCTGGAAAGAAGACATCAGCACAGTAGTAACATGGAGGATATAGAAAGGCACTATATCAATCAACAGCCATTTATTAAGTACTTGCTATGTGCTAAGTACTAAAGATACAAATATGAAAAGAGAGACAGTCCCTGCCTTCAAGGAGTTAATATTCCACCTCACAGTCTTGCAGAGGGCTTTAGGAGGAAGAACTCATTTCACTGTTTTTCTGAGGGCTCCAGCCAACCGTACATATCCTCCTGGAGTGAAGACAGGACCTGTGCACTCTTACAGGGAAGCATTACCCTACCTGACACCAAAAAGGACCTGAAGGAGAGTGCAGATGCCAGAGACAAAGAAGATGGTGCTGATGAGGTAGCTCTGGGTCAAGGGGTCATGCTGCAGGCACAGGGCGTTGGACAGGATGAGAGACACAGCCACAAGTCCACCCAGGGCTGTGAGATAATGCTGCAGAAAAAGAGAAGAGAATGGCATAAAGAATCTAGTGCTGCCCCCTGTCCTGTGGATGTAAACCAAGGTTTAATGAGTGGGTAGGATAGAACAAGAGGCAGCTAGCTGGCTCAGTGGGTAGAGCTCTGGGCCTGGAGTCAGGAAGACACAAGTTCAAATTCAGTCTCAGATATTTACTAGCTCTGTGTCCCTGGGCAAGTCACAATTAACCCCTAATTCCCTTAATCCACTGGAGAAGGAAATGGCAAACCACTCATGAAAACTCCATGGGCAATGTGACCCATGGGGTCATGTGGAGTAAGACATAACTGAACAACACAGACACATCAAGTCAGGGATGGCTCAAACCTGGACATTCACCTGGTTTTTTCCCATCCCCACATTTCCTGAGGCTGACCACTGTCTGCTGGGAACTTTTCCGGTTCCTAGCTGGGATCTGTCCTTATTTCCCAGCACTGGTAGTGGGGAAGAACAAATGAGTGAATTACAGTGTGTGGTGAGGCAGGGCTAGGAAGAGGTGGCAACCTGACTGCTGGGCATGAAAGCTGAGGGACTTTCTTCCTCTTTGGGGATTTCCTCCCCTTGGAGCTCTAGCTGGGTAGAAACAAGTAGAGAGAGCTGGGCTTGCAGTCCAGAACACCTGAGTTCAAATCCAGCCTCAGATACTTACTAGCTATGGGACTGTAGGCAAGTCACTTTACCTCAGTTTGCCTCAATTCCCTCCACTGTAAAATGGGATAATAGAACCTGCCTCTCAGAATTATTGTGAAGATGAAGATAAAAATGAGATTGTAGTACAATGTCTGGCACTGTAGGGGCTTAATAATGCTTGTCTCTTCCCTTCCTTCCTTCATATACAAAATAGAAGAAGATTCTGAAGGTCATGTCATAGAAACATACACTTGAAATTGTTCTAGTGATGGCAATGAATCAAATTGAGAAATTTCACTTAGATCTTCAGCGAACATTTGCAGGTTTGCTGGTCAGCCAGTGTTCAGGGGGCACTCTGTGCCATCTCTTTTTTCCCCCTGAGCAAGGCTATTTGGGCATTTAATCCCCAATCCTACCCTCACAAGCACTGCGTAGAAATTGGACCATTCCAGGAAGCAGACTCAGGTATGGTGACCCCTTGTCCATTCTCTGTTGCCAAGACACTTTGTGCTCAGTTTAACCAACATCATAGTCATCACCATCACCATCTTTAGCACTTTAAGGTTAGCAAAGTGCTTTCCATGTTATCTCGTTTCAATCTCAGAGTGCTGAGTGGCAAGTACCTTTTTGTAGATGAGGAAAGAGGGGCACAGTGCCTGTCACATGGTGGGAATTCAATAAATGTTTATGGAGAGATTGCTTGGTGGATTGAGACTGACAGGTTAATGACTTGCTAGGGCCAGATATGTAGGAAGTGTCTGAGACAGGATATAAACCTGGGTCTTGCCAACTCCAGAGCCACCCCTCTAGCAACTGTACCAACCACAGCCCCCCCCACATCTCCACCTTCAGTCACATTCCCTGAGCTTTCAAAATTACATTAAGTCATCCTGGTCAGTAAGGGCAAACAAATGGCAATTAGACATTGTTTCTGGGACAGCAAGATGAAATGGTGGCCTTGCTTGTTACTCAAGAACGCTACAATATATTAGAGCAGTTTTGACAAAGCCAGAGATTGTAGCTGTGTTCAGATCCTCAGATAGGTTAGTTTTTAGGATGGTCAAACAAGTGGAAAAAGAAAAATCATTTCAGTTGAGGATTGGGTTTTTTCAATGTTAAATTCCAGGGTTGTTTTGGGGGTTTTTTGGGCCTGATGTTCTTACCTGAATCCCCAGAAAGATGCAGACGTACCAGGGTGGGATGTCTGTTACACTGTAGGCAAGTTGTGTGACGTGTGTTGTGCTGGGGCTGTGATTCTGGGCCTGTGCATTCTGCTTCTTGCCTTGGCCTTCCTTGCTGGTACTTGGCAGGACATCATTCTGTAAGAACACAGTCACCCCCTTTTATTGAATACCCATCATGTCCAGAACCTCTATTCCAGACCATCAGAGATACAAAAGAACCTGCAGGTTCAATATCTTCCCCCAGGGAGAGCCAGGTGTGGGGCCACCAGGAAAGACAAAAGGATATACACAGAGCAACATTAGCTCATTTACTCCTGGCAGGGTTTCTGGGGCTGGATGACTCTCGGCTGCTCTCCTCCCTCTCCCTGGTGTCCCACGATCTTCCTCGTGCACATGCTCCCTAAGTCTATGATGCTTTTTCTCACCTTTCAGCCTTGTGGATCCTCTGGCCTCTTCACAGTGCCCCAGATCATCCTGACAACTCTGGGTCCTGGCTTGATCCCAGAACTTCGTGCTCAGCGGGCAGCTCATCCCCGCTCCTAAACACTGGCTTCTGTGGCTGATCGTCATTACATCCCAGTAAGACCCCTGTCAGCCTCTACCCCCCTCTGACTCTGCAAGGAGGCAGGAAGACCTGGACAAGCTAGTTAACCGCAGTCTTCCTCAACTGTAAAATAAATAATAACACCTACCGCCCAGGGTTTCTGTGAGAATAAAATGAGATAATATCTATCGAACATTTTACAAACCTTGAAGTACTAGATGAATTTTTTCTAATTTTTATTATAATTCTTATTACTACTATTATTAGGACAATGGCTGCTACTACGACTACCACCACCACCACTACTACTACTACTACTACTACCACTAATACTACTACTACTGCTACTACTACTACTGCACCATTACAGTTCTCAATGTTCTGTATATCTCTCATTAATCTCTTAACAATTCTGTACATTGCTAAATTAATGAATTCCCAGTCCATCTACATCATTCTCTTTTGACTACCTCCCCCTTTTCCTCTCCATTGGAATTCTTTCTCTTTTTAAGTTTACATAGTTTCATTCTTAAGAATTTCTCATCCCTTGAGGCCCAATAAACGCCCTAGAATTTTCAACCAGGAGAACCTTCCTATATTTTTCTTTGAACTGCTTTAAAACTTATTTTTCCCAAGTCCAAGGTACATGTCTGATTACGCCCTCCTTCTCTCTCTCTCTCTCTCTCTCTCTCTCTCTCTCTCTCTCTCTCTCTCTCTCTCTCTCTCTCTCTCTCTCTCTCTCTTTTCTCATCCTAATAAGGAACAGACCCTTTCTACCCCCATGAAATCTGCTGATATTGCAGCAGGGAAGGTCAGACCCCAGCCAAGATTGAGCTAAATGACCTCTGGGGTCCTTTCTAACTTGGAGATCATACACTTCTGGGTTTGTTTTTTTCCTCATACTTCTGTGTCTTTGCTAACGTTGTTCCCTCTGACTGAAGTGTCCTTCCTACTTCCCTGCCCCACTCCATGTCTGTTGGTCAAAGTCCTACCCATTCTTTTAGGTCCATGTTGTATCTATTCATTATCTCTGTCCCTCACTCTTATGCCAACCATAAGCAATCTCTCTTTCTCTTAGAGCCTGTAGAACTTTGCGGTTCTTATCTTATCACCCCCTACCTTGTATTATGGTTATTTACATATATGTCCTGTCTCCCTTCTTAAAATATTGATTCCTTGATGGCCCCAACTGTCTGATAAGCTTCTGTTGTTTCAGTGATTTTTTGGGTGTACAAAGGACTTTTAGTTACATGATTTCATTTGTGTCTCAAAACAGGTTTGTGTAAAGCAAAGTGCACAACTCTTAGTATCTCTACCTAGAAAGGCAGAAAATGAGAGACTTTCAGAGCTAGAGCTCTACAGCATGAAATCTTGAATAGACCATTTGACCTGACCTTGAATTCTACTGCAGACACTTAATAGCTGTGCAATATTATGAGAAAAAGAGATTCCTTCATCTTTAAAATGGGGGGGATGATAATCTAATAATAAAAATAATAATAGTTAGCATTAATATAGCACTTTAAGATTTTCAAAGTGCTTTACAAATATCTCATTTTATCTTCATGACAAGCTCGGGAGATTGGTGCTAATATTAGGCCAATTTTACAGATGAGAAGACTGAGGCAGGCCAATATTAAATGATTTACTCTGGGTCACACAGCTAGTAAACATCTCATGCCTGATTTGAACTCCAGTTTTTCTGACTCTAACTCCAGCATTCCATCCATTTCATCACCTAGCACCTACCTCAAGGTGGTAGATCATTCAATGGTCAAGATCATTCAAATATCAAATATCTATTAGATATGCTACCATAACTGGTAGTTATAACTGGCGTTATTACTACAAGGAATGAAACAATTCCTATGCAAAGAATTGACTGTTTCAATAGGACAGACTACAAGTATGTATGTAAGCATAACCTATGGACATGGCTGGTTCACCCAACATGGAAGTGCCCTTGAGTGGCCTTTGGAGTACATCCTGATTGACTGACATGGAAACCTTTTCATCCTGTACCATGTGAGAGGGGGTAGCCTCCATTGATTGGCTGCTTTCATTTCTAAAGTCATTAGGACTGAGCCATTCACTGGTAGAACAAGTTCTATCTAGTACATGATTTGACGGTCCACTATTGTGGTATAAACAAATGATGAGCAGGATGATTTCCAAAAAATCTGGGAAGACTCCTATGAACTGATGCAAAGTGAAGCAAGCAGAACGAGGAAATCACTGTACCGAACTGACGAAGTCTGAGTGCAGATCGAAGCATGCTGTTTCACTTTACTTTTTGTTTGCAACATGACTAACATGGAAATATAGTTTGCATGATTTCACACATATCATTAATATTATATTGCTTGCTTTCTCACTGGTGGGAGAGAGTGAGAGAATTTGGAAACACTCCCTCCCCCCAATTTTTTATATGAAGATTTAAAATTAATTAATTATTTTTGAGAAGGCTGGGCCATTCACTGTCATTCTGCTGTTTTCTTTTCTGCTAATCTTGCATCTGCTCTGTCCAGAGAGTGAATATTCTAAGCTGCCTACAATGAAAACTCCATGAACTGAACTGGTAAGCAGAGAAGAACTTTCCTTCCCCTGCTTCCTCTCTTTAACACAGGCTCTGAAAAATAGATCTGGGGGTGTTTGCCTCCATTCTATGTTGTTTGTCCTTCCTAGTTCATGTGCCAGTGGTGATCCACACTGGCCA